>CM016620.1:13179277-14379277 GCA_005393395.2 Gossypium australe | reverse complement strand
GGCTATGCCACGAATTTTATAAGGGCGATGAGCACGTCGACTGCAACGACTACCTTCGATGATGTGTAGCGGATGGAGGGTTGACTTAGTAGTCCCCACGGTGTGTAAGATGGTACGGGTGATGTGTAGCGGATGGCATATAGGTTTGGGTTCGGGTTGCATCATTATTTTATATCTGTTATATGAATAAGTATGTGATATGATATTGTATGCCTGAATTGTTAAGTTTTAGTGTTGGTTACACATTGAGTCTGTTTGACTCACCCCGTTGGGGAATATTTTCTTCTAGGTGATGATCAGTAATGGACCGGGTCGGCAGGAGCTTAAAGGTGGCCATGCTCAGTAAGGAATTACTTTATTTGGACATTTTATTTTTATTTAAGTACTTTAAACTATTTGGGTTTGTTTTATTGTAATAAGGCCCATTAAAGTATTTAAGTATTTTTATTAAGTATCTTTATTATTATGTTTTATTATGGATTGACAATTGAGATACTATTTGCAAATGGCTATATTTTTCTTAGAATGTTTTAAATTACGAAAATGTTTTATTAAAGGAAACAATTTTTAACGGTTTTTACTTTTAAGTAAGAATATTTTTAAACGTTTTCCGTAGTGGCATTTCAAATTCGGTCGTAACGAATGGGCCGGGTTTGGGGTGTTACAAAAAGTCACATTTGGTGACGGCTGTAAAGAAAAGATCACTGGAAAAGGATGTCTAGAAGGGGCTACCGAAACTAAAAAATGTCCACTTAGTGGAGGGACTCAAGGAGAATCCGCTTAATGTTAGCCAATTGTGTGATCAAGGCTATCATGTAGAGTTCTCAAAAGGAAGCTGTAATGTGAACGATGATGATGAACAAAGTGCCATGAGAGGAACAAGATCATTCAACAACTGCTACAGATTTATAACTGATGAAGCATGCAAAAAGGCTACTTTGAATTTCATTGATCTTTGGCATCAAAGGTTGGGACACATAAACTGCAAGATTCTATATAAACTAGCATGTCATGGAGCTATATAAGGACTTCCTAAGCTAAGTGGGCCGATTACAAATCTATGTGGTGATTGTATAGAAAAAACAAACAACATCAAGTCCTCTAGAGCTTTTACACATAGACTTAATAGGACCTATACAAAGTGAAAGATTATGATGGAAAATATATATCTTTGTTTGTGTTGATGACTTTTCTCGATATACTTGGGTTGATTTCTTAAAAGAAAAATCTGAAACTTATGGTACTTTTGATAAACTTTGTTTGAGACTTATAAACAAGAAGGGAGAAAAGATTGGGAAGATCATTTGTATTAGAAGCGATCATGGTAAGGAGTTTGAGATCATGGATTTCTCTAAATTTTGTGATTGAGATGGAATTTCTCATGAACTTTCAGCCCTTAAAACTCCACAATAATATGAAGTGGTAGAAAGAAAGAAAAAAAACTCATTAAGAAATGGCTCGAGTTATGTTGAACTCCAAAAATCTTCGACACAGGCTATGGGTAGAGACAATCAGCACAACCTGTTATGTTTCTAACCAGTCAATTTTGAGACCACACTCTAAAATGACTCCATGTGAAATTTGGGAGAGGTAGAAAACCTATGATAGCCTATCTTCGAACATTTGGCAGCCTATGCTACATTCTTAAAGATAGGAATCCCAAATGAAATTTTGATACAATGAGCGATGAAGAGATACTTGTTGAGTATCCAACAAATAGTTTTGTGTATAGGGTATACAAAACATGAACCAAAACTATTATGGAATCAATTAACATTATTATTGATGATTTTCCAAACATTGAACAAAATGCTAAATAAGAAATGTTGAATGAATAGATTGACCAGACAAATTTCCAAACTATTTTTGATCGATAACAAATTCGACAGACAAACATACAGGTAATAAGGCTGAAGGGTCAAAAGATGATGTTTAACTAAGATCTTCAGCCCATATCAAGAAAAATCATCCTTCAGAGAATATGATTGGGAGTGTGAACGAGGGAAGAAGAATGAGGGGAAAACAAATCAATGATAGTTGTTATGTATCAACTATTGGACCAAAGAAAGTTGAGTAACCCTTGCAAGATGAACACTTGTTGAATGCTATGCAAGAGGAGCTATTACAATTCGTTCGACATGATGTCTAGATATTACTTCCAAGACTAGAAAGACGCAACATGATTGGAATGAAGTGAATCTTCAACAATAAAAGTGATAAAAATGGGAATATCACTCGAAATAAAGCATGTTTAGTTGCTCAAAGGTACACTGAACTGGAAGGAGTAGACTTTGATGAGACATTTGCATCAATGGCAAAGTTAGAATCTATCAAACTTGTTTTCTTAAACTAAAGCTCTACCAAATGGATGTGAAATGATTTCTTAATGGATTTTGAATGAAGAAGTATATGTAAAGAAACCAAAAGTCTTTGTTGATCCTCACAGTCCAAACTATGTGTATAAACTATCCAAGGCTTTATATGAACTGAAACAAGCACTAAGGGCTTGGTATGAGCGACTTTTTTTTTTCTTGTTCAAACACGGTTACAAACATGACAATGTAGACAAGAAACTCTTCTTAAAGAAAAAGCATAACAACACCACAACAATTCAAATATATGTATATGACATCATTTTTTGGTCAACTACTGATAATGTCAAAGATTATTTTGTCAAGCTCATACACTCAGAATTTAGAAATGATCATGGTAGGAGAACTTACCTACTTCTTTAGGCTATAAGTGAAACAATCAAAAGATGATATTTTTGTTAACCAAAAGAAGCATGTTTAGATAATGGTGAAAAAGATTCGGACTTGAGCAAGCAAATAATGTAAGGAAACCTATGAGTTCCACACAAAAAAAATTGGCCTTGATCGAACAGAAGTACAAACAAACAGTATGACATATAGAAGTACCATAGAAAGTTTACTCTACTTAATAGCAAGCAAGCCAGACATTTGTTAAAGCATTGCAATCAAGCTAATTTGATAGAGTATCATCTCAAAGAAACCCAAAGAATCATAAAATATGTCAAAGGTACTTTGAATTTTAGTTTATGGTTTTCAAAAGACACTAATCTTACTTTGTTAGGATATAGTGATGCAAATTGAGCTAGATTTATCGATGGTAGAAAAATACTTCTAGGGCATGTTTTTATATGAGAAACAACTTGGTTTCTTAGTGTGGTAAGAAACAGAACTCTATATCACTATCTACTGTTGAAGCCGAGTATATAGCAGTTGGGAGTTGTTGTTCCCAACTCTTGTGGATGAATCAAATGTTGGTAGATTATGGAGCGATGATTGATCAATCAAATGTTCAAATAGAGGCTGATCATTTAATAAAGTAGTTAGAAACTCTAATCATTTATTGCGACAATATCGATGTAATAAATATATTTAAAAAATCTTGTTCTCCATTATCACACTAAACATAAAGATACACAACATCATTTCATCAAAGAACTAGTTGAATTGAAACAGGTAAATCTCTAATATGTTTTAATGGAAAATCAACTAGACGATATGTTTACAAAGAACATTGATGTGAGAAGATTAAAAGTGCTCAGAAGGGCACTTGGAGTCTAAAGTGCTTAACGAAGTGAAAGAAAAGGAAATGGCATATTCAATGCAATATTTGTGCAAGTGAAAGATAAGGAAAGGGCACATTCAATGTAATAATCAACTAAGAAGCTTAAAAAGAAGTTGTCAAAAAGCTTATAAATTCCCTAAACGACCAAATAAATAAAGAGAAAAGATAAAAGGAGAAAGCTTTATCCCTCGAGATGTCTATCGGTAGAACTTGACTCATCCAAAAAAAGGTTTGAATCAAGACAAAGAAAGTGAGGAAGAAAGTTCACTAGAATGTAAGCATAAGGTGTTCGATGAAATTTCTAAATCGACTGACCAAGCAAATGATCAATAAGAAAAGGAAACAGATGCAAGATTAGGGAAAAAATGATAATTTTCATACCGATAAGGCTGGAGAAACCTTAGCCAACATGATGACTAAGATGAAAGGTAAGCTACCCATGGAGGAAGAGTAAAAAAGGTCGATGAAAATAGGAAAAAGAAAGAGACAAGCACGATAAAAACATTACTAGAATTATGTGAAAGAGAAATCCCGAGCCTGTTTCAATAAAGAAGCAAAAAAGATATGGTAGTTTGTGGCTTAAAAGGGATTGTTTATAGAGCATGTAATTGAAAAGCATCAATTCTAAAGGTATGGACTACTTCATCTTCTCGGCTAAAAAATCTATTTAAATCTAATACTTTTGAAAAAGTTTTTCTACTTATGTTATTAGAGAGTTCTACCATAACCTTCAAAAGGGAATAACTGATAAGAAATCAGAGAACTATATGCAAGTTTTAGTGAGGGGTCATGTGTTTAACTTTAAACTTGCTGTGATAAAAAAAACTTTCTTGAACATTTGGGAAATAAAGGAAAATTCACCAGAAACCTTGACAAGATTGCTAAAGAAATCACGAGTAAAGTTGCTACGAGATGTCTCAAGCGTAGAATCCTTTCACCAGTGAAGTTGACAATGAAGTACATCCTCTTACAAAAGAAAGTAGTGAGAAATTGGTCATCTTTAGAGCACAAATATACTGTAAAAAAAGACCCTACTTGACTGTTTTACAAAGTAGGTTGATCAAATTGTTAGTCAAGTCGAGTCGAATGCAACCAAGGAATTTCTTTTGTTTTTGTCATTGGTATATCAAATTTTAATGGAGCAACAGAACATCATTGTTACTGTGATGAAGTCTATATAACCCCACACACATTCAAGATATGGAGTAACTTATTCTCCATGAATCGCTTCAATGATCTCCAACAAACAACGACTATCCAGATTGCGGATTAGTCAGACCCCCTTGGTTAGAGTTTCATAGAAAAAACTTCTTGACTTGCTCCACAATGAAGTAAATGCTCTTATAGCTAATATTTAGTGATTCACGACCAAGAGGACCCGATTCTCCAAGCTAATCTGTGATATTGAGCAAACCCCTTAGTGGTATGTTTGTTTTTTGACAAAAAGGGGGGAGATGAGTAAGGGTGAGTCAAAATCATAGTAAGAGGGAGTCATGAATGAGTGGGAGAAAGAGGGTGTGGAAGAATTGGTTGAAAAATTGTTGCTAAAACTTAATATGTTCATGTTTTAATTTTGGACATGTTGATCATCTTGATGAATAAATGATGAATGATGTTCTTTGCATTTTGCTTTGGATTATGATATATGGTTGTTGTGTTTTTCTTCTCATTGATTTTAATCATGCTAATAAGAGGAGTAGAGTACAACCATTTGCTTCTGTTTTGTTAAAAAAGCCAACATGGGAGATTTCTATAGCCAAGGCTATCTAGCAATGTTTGTTAGTCAAAGACTTGATTAGTCAAGTCATGAGACAGTCTGGGCATACTAATATGTTGTCTTTTTGACGTGAGTCTTATTAGATGTTCTTTAATAAGAAAATGAGACTTATGGTTGTTCACATCCTATTATTCAAAGCTAAAATTATCAAGTCAGTATTTGTGCAGAGGTTAAGTATGTTAAAGAGATTGAATTCAACTTGGTTTATGCTGAGAGTTTTTCTCAATCTCAAAGGCTTGTTGTTTGGCTATTTTCAATGATGATCCTTCTTAGATTAGGACTTCATTAATTAAATATGTGGTTTATAAGAAGTCAAGTTAATCTCAATATTTGGCGCTTATTGTTGTTGCCTAGGAAGCCTATAAATAGACAATGTATCACACGTTCAAAGGTACGCTTTTTGTTTGGGTAGAAAGTTGCGAATTGTGTTGCTAGAGTATTCTCTCTTTGTATTTTTGCATGTAGTATTTAAACATTACTTGTTAATGGTTTGAAACTTTGTAAGTGAGGTTTGGGTGAGTGTTTGTAAATAGTTAGGACTAGCTATCGGGGTTGCAAATACAACTTTGTGTAAAAGGTAGTTTGAGCTTTCACCAATAGGTGGTTGGATCAATTGAGGAATAAGTGACCATTCATTGGCCGAAGCTCTTTAGAGTAGGATTGTTTTCAAATTGTGTTAACAAATGATTGTGTTCAAAATCTCTTTTTACTCTTTCTGTCTTCATTTCTATTTCATTGTTTGATCAAATCGTGACTGAACATGATATTGAACAGTTAGCCTATACTTGCAGCAAACTATCATGTTTTTCAATATATTTTTTTCATATGGTGGCATAATGATTGAAAAATAGGATAGTTTGTTGCAAGTAATTGAGTAAATTTTTTGAGCATAATGATTAAAATTGTTTGTGGATTGTACAAATTTTATGTTCATGCCAACACCGTTCATGAAAAAAAAATCATAAATCTCACATAAATTTAACTTAATTTGACTTAAAATATCAAATTAGTTATATTAGTTAAATAAACATAAATAAATAAAATAATGACTAAAATAAAAATTTTTAAAATTGCTATACCCTACATGATTTAGACACATGACAACAGGAGAAACAACATGAAAAACACCCACGGCTGGCCTTCCGCCTTACACCACCTGGATGATCATCCATTCCCAAACCACATACGTCCTTCACACATTCATCATACCACCTACTAATAGCAAACTCCCCATTGGGCTACCCACAATTAGTGGGTATGCCTTCATCCCCATGAAGGGACTAATCAGACATAATATCCTCGTACTACCTTAGCAAAAGGAATGTTAGAGCAAACCCTCGCTTGATGGCAACCAACATATAATAAATCAGCCACCTGAACAACCACAAGAAAAGGCCACCACCTATATTGTTGGTGACGTGGCACTACTAGGCATGGGAACTCCCCCTATAAATTCCCCAGGGCATGATGATGAAAGGACCTCTTCCTTTAGCTTTCAAGTTTAATATCCCTTAAGCTTTATTCTCTAGCTTCACAACCTTCTTTCTTCCTTCACCTGCTACTTACTCTGGCTCTTCGCCTGACTTAGGTGAATCGACCTCTTTATCTCCACCATCGTCTCCTCCCTTGTTGAACACCAATATCAACAATTGGTGCAGTGAACGTGGATAGAACCATGGCTTATTCTTTAACTAAAACTCCTATTAACCTAACAAACTCTAATGACCTAGCATCAAATGTAGTAGTTATTTTAGGTCATTTCCACACTTGACGAGCTTGTTTTCTAGCACTTTTATAATTAAGTATTGTATTTTTGGTATTAGTAGGTCAAGAATAAAATATTAATAAAATAAGCATTTTTACGTATTTTTTACCGTTTTGATGACTTGTAAGGCCGACTTAGGCCTCGTGAGTGATTAATGGGCTATTTAAGTGTGTAGGATTCTAATTCAAGTCCAAGAATACAAGAGATAATGATCGGGCCGCGAGGCAAGGGAGCTTGTAACATCCTAGATTAGGGGTTATGCGTTTGTGCATAATTCATGAGTTAGTAGGTTTTGGCAATGTTTGGAAGTGTATTAAGGGTTTTTAAAATTCTAGGATGGAAGAGAAAGCTTAGAAAAATTATTGGTTTCTAAGTAAAAAGGGGAGCTAGGTAAATGAGGCTTGAAAAGAAACTCCGTGTGAAGCATGACACAAGGAACCATGTGGTAAAATGGCATGTTTTATGAATTATGTATGAATGTGTTATGTGAATTCTAGAATTAAGGAAATGTATGGAAATGTAAGGAAATGTAAGGAAATGTATGGAAATGTATGGAAATGTAAGGAAATGTAAGGAAATGCAAGGAAATGTAAGGAAATGTAAAGAAATGTCTTGTCTTGGAAATGTAGGGAAATGTCCTGAAATGTATGGAAATGTTAAGTTTAAAAGAGGAAAGTGAACATTTTTGGAAACCTGGAAATGCATGGACATGGACATGAACATTTTTGGAAACCTGGAAATGTAAGGAAATGATTCAAAAAATGGAAAGTGAACATTTAGGAAACTTGGATATGTAAGAGAAATAAAGGAGTTTTATTCACATAAATATGTGAATAATAAGAGATAAATAAAGGAGTTTTATTCACATAAATATGTGAATAATAAGAGATAAATAAAGGAGTTTTATTCACATAAATATGTGAATAATAAGAGATAAATAAAGGAGTTTTATTCACATAAATATGTGAATAATAAGAGATAAATAAAGGAGTTTTATTCACATAAATATGTAAATAATAAGAGAGAAATAAAGGAGTTTTATTCACATAAATATGTGAATAATAAGAGATAAATAAAGGAGTTTTATTCACATAAATATGTGAATAATAAGAGATAAATAAAGGAGTTTTATTCACATAATTATGTGAATAATAAGAGAGAAATAAAGGAGTTTTATTCACATAAATATGTGAATAATAAGAGATAAATAAAGGATTATTTTCTAATGAGATAATTGAGGAGATAATTGATGGATTAAAGGCTTTTATCTTTTAAATAAAAGAGATAATATTATCAAAAAGAGGAGTGGTGGCCAAGTAAAGGACTCCTAGGCTGATAACTTTGGCTATAAAAGGAGGACAGGAGGGCTACTCATCAACATTTTCTCCCTCTTCCTCTCTGCCGAAATTCTCCCTAGGGAAAACCCCTCTCTGCCGAATTTTCATTAAGCAAAAATCCCTCTCTTTTTCTTCTATTTTCTTCTCCGTTCTACTGTTAAGCTGAATCTTTGTGGATTCTAAGAAAGAGGGCAATCATCCACAACATCAAAAGGGGATTTTTCGGGAAATTTAAGGATCTAAGGTAAGGATTATAAATATAAATATTTGGTTAAAGGTTATGATTCATGTTTTCAAAGTTAGATTTAAGCTAACACAAAGTTATAGGGATTTCGACAAGCATATAAAGGAATCCTCTTCAGATTTGGAATTTGTAAGGTAAGTGATATTCGGCCAAGGCTTATTTTCTTGATATTTAGGATTATTTTCCATTATTTCAAAGCCGGAAACTGACTTGGTTACATACCTAGTATTAGCCGATTTCAAGGAAGAGGAATTCTAGCAACTGTTGGGACTTGATTAAATCAATTCGGCAACTAGGTAAGTAATTCTACTTCTAGTAGGATTTGGTTTTAAGACCAAATAGGTTTATTTATATGTTTTAATTAATGGCCGAATATAGGAGTGAAAGATCTAGATCGGTAGATCGCTCTACGGGAATTCACGGAAACTATTAAGCGAAAAAGGTGTGTACCCTTACTAACCTTCAATAAATTACGTGGTAATTATTAAATATATGAATATGTATCAGTATGTGAATGTGGTTAAGTACCACAAATGTGGTAAGGAGTACCCAGGTATGTTTCCTACTTTTGATAGGATTATGAATGTGATATACTTTGAACATGTGATTAGTAACATGAATGAAAATTAAGTATGTGGAATATGTTATAAAATAATTGGGGCATTTGGGATATATGTGAAGGAAGAAAGTGAAGGTGTTGACTTCGGTCTCACCAACGAAGGTGTTGACTTCGGTCTCACCAATGAAGGTGTTGGTTTCGGCCTCACCAACGAAATATGGTGGCTACGGCCCCACTGCGTGAATATGGTAACTTCGGTTACATTATTTGAATATAGTGTCCAATGACACAACGTAAGTGGGCGATGAGCACGTCGACTGCAGCGACTGCCTTCGATGGTGTGTAACGGATGGATGGTTGACTTAGTAGTCCCCACGGTGTAATTGGCAGGTACGGGTGGTGTGTAGCGGATGGACAAATAGGCTTGGGTTGGGTTGCATCATTATTTGATTTGAATATGCTTTGATATGAATATGTATGCCTGGAATGTTGATTGTTAGTTTGTGTACACATTGAGTCTGTTGACTCACCCCTTTGTGGGACTATTTTTCAGGAAATGAGCAGTAATGGACCGGGTCGGCAGGAGCTAAAGGTGGCCATGCATCACTTGAAGAATTTATTAGAATTTGGACTTTACTCAATTTTAGTATTTTCAATTTTATCTTTGGATTTGAATGATGTAATAAGGCCATAAGGCCCAAGTTGAATGGTTTTATTTCCCTGCTTTTATTTTCAGTTGTTATGTTATGAATTATTTTTGACTAAGTTTAATTAAATTTATTTTAAAAATAAACCCTAAATTGTTTTGTCACCAAAATTAAATGTTTTCTAAATTAAATAAATGGGTTTCCAACCTAAGCCCAACCCAAAACCAATATCTTTCTAAAAATTCACAAAAATTTTCTAAGTAACAAAAGAATTTGAAGCCGATTTTCTTAAGGAACATACCAGATCCGGTTCAGGCTCGTGGGCCGGGTGTGGGGTGTTTCAGAGCTTGATAGAATAATGAAGCTGCCAAGGCTGAAAACAAATTTGACGTTGTGACAAGAAACTTCCTCTCATCAATGCGACACGACGATTATGGAAAGGATATCACGATGGTGACGTTATGACGAGGAGACTTCCCACGTCACGACGATGCGATAAAGGCAGGCCAAAATATGACTGATTCTTTGGATGGCACTTTAAGGATATTTTCATATTTGGAGCTTAGCATTTATCAAAATATTGTATTTGTTGGTATCTAAGTGTATCTAGGGTTGAGTCGTCATTAAGTAGCCCATTTCCTATAAAAGCAACCTTAGGGTCACTAGAATGGGTGTGTAGACTTAAACAGACGATTTTCCTATCCAGTTTTCTTTGTATAGACTTAAACAGACGATTTTCCTATCCAGTTTTCTTTGTATTTTCTTTTCATGTTGTGTAGTCGGAAGTTTTCTATTTCGATGTGAAGACAATTGCGAGCAGAGATTGCTCCAGCACCGCACTTCAATATATATTCATGAGCTTTCTGTTATCTTTTTTTTTTTATATTTTTGTTTCTCTAATCAATTAGCATTTTTATGAATAATTGAATACATTATTGTGCTTATTTCATATCTCACATGACTTGGCTAATAAACTAATTTATTTTTTAAGCGAATAATTATCTAAAATTGGGTATTTATTCAATAGTACTTAGTATATTAGGGAGTGATGCCCTTAGTAGAAATATTGAGATATGTGAGACAGGAAACGTATCTTGTCACGTATAGCTTGTGCCAAGCGGTGAGACCGGAAGGGTATCCGTATGCTTAGGAAGAGACTAGAAGGGTGACTTAAATGGTAATCCTTAGTGAAGATGAGACCAGAAATGTATTCTTTCTAAGGGAGATAAATAACTCGATATAGGATAATTAATTATTTAATTAGATAATTTGGGATTTAATCGATTATAGGCTAGAGGCTCGCATTGTCGGCACTAGGAGTAGGAAATTTCATTAGGTTAATCTAGGTTTATTAATTTAATTAAAATATTAATTTGGACTAACACTACTAATTCGTGACTCGATTAGATTAGTAATTATTATCTGTAATTAATTTAATAATAGTTTCTCCAATCTGCAATCTATTGGGTATGATCCTCGGAATACTTACCAATGTTTCGTTGTAAACTTTATTATATTACAATTTGACCTACACTTGTAGACACCGCTGATTTAATTTCTTATATTTTTGGTGTGTTATTTTTACTACAAATAATAACACGTTTCTAGGCAGTCACCTAACCCAGAGCTTCCTTCAAACCAAACACAGACTCAACCACCTGCTTCAACTCAACCACTTGCACCAGTTACCTAGCAACCAACCATCATCCCTGACCAAACAACACCACGCCAATCTTAACCTCCACTTTTGTTTTATTATTTCGACAATTTTTATATTATACTTTTATTTTAGATTTTTTTTGTGGATGATAAGATAGGTTCCTATGAGATTTAGTGAGTGCTTATCGTTGTATTTTAAAAGTGCTTTTCAAGCCAAAAACATATTTTCAAGCCAAATCATCTTTTTAAATTGGCTTTTAAACCAACTAAAAAAAAGTTTAAAATTCTAGTTTTTAGCTTTTCAAAAGCCAATTTGGGTATCAAATCATAAATTTACCCATAATTTATATTAGCTATAAATTTTAAATATAATTTGTAATAATTTATATTAATCACTTAAAAAGGTATTCAAAATTTATATTTTATATATTATAATGTTAACAATGAGTTTTCATAAATTATTTTATTATATTTGCACTATGATTTAAATTGAATATTTGTTAATACCAAAACAATAATAACATGGTGTTGTGGTAATAATAATAACACATGAAAATAATGATACTTTACATTTAAGTCAATCATAAATTTTATTATAATTTAAGTTTATATATTTCATATATCATAATATTAACACGACCTTATTTGAACAAAATCTGTTCTATAGGCTCGTACCTTTGTATCCTTTAGTTTAAGTGACAGGATTTCAAGTCTGGTTGATGAACTGAGAGTATGTGATCAGAGTGTGATTATTGGTTCCGTGATGCCTTGTTGCCCCACCTTCACCATAGAGGACCGTTCTCAGCTTGCCTTGTCTTGTTAGGATTGTTACATAGTTGTTCAACAGACTTTCTTCCCCTTTTTTTTTTACCAGCAATTGTTGAGTGACATGGCACAATGCACTTCCAAGGGGAGTGTAAGAGCCCAATTTTGACCGGGCTTTAAAATAAACCAAATAAAAAAATAAAACCAGTGTTTATTTTTAAACAGTCCAGTTACAACATTTAGCCCAAACACATTACCCGTGGCCCAAATTAACCTAAACAGAAACCCAAGTTCAGACGACCCAAATGGCCCAGGAGCTAAACAGAATCAACAATGGCCTAGGGTTTCTGAAACCCTAGGCGCCGCTTCAGCAGGAGTACCAACAGTCGCGACGCTCCTCGCGCCCAGGCCAACAGTCGCACACCAACAGCACCTCCAGCCTTGCGCCGCAATTGGCTCTCGCACCCACGCAGAGTATCCGGTAGCGTCACGATCTGCGCCCGAATCACTCCATCGCCGTGAGATATTCGTCAATCATCTGCGCAAACAAGGAAACAAGCAGCAGCAAGAATGGCAATAACGACATTTTCCTTTTTTATTTTTATTTTCAAGGCTATAAAAAGCCTAGTTATTCTATAACAAATAGGGGGGATACATACGAATATACGGAGATATATACCAACACAGAGAAACAAAAGAGACAGAAATAAAAATACAGAAATTTTTAGCCGAAGGTGATTTGTTCATTATTTTTATTTTTGCTTATTTACATATCCACCTTATTTTCTGTACGAATACTAAAAAAGCAAGAAAGTTACCTACTTTTGTGACTTCAAATCGGAGGAGTTTGCCTCTTCGACCGCCGTCCACGACGGCGCATGGGGCACGTGGCCTGAAGAAGACCGATGGCCGTTTCAAACAGAAGCGAGAGGAATTTGAGGGTGTTTTCAAATTTTTTTTTTTTTTGAAATGGTGTTAAAATGAATTTTTTAAGGCCGAAATTGACTTATATAGTCAACTAGAAACGACGCCGTTTAGCAGATACAAGATCCGCGTGTTGACCCAACCCGGGGCAAAGATCCGCGCATTTTTTATTAATGGGCTAATTTCCCCTTTAGTCCTTCCGCTATTTTAAATTTTTTAAATTAAGTATGATTCAAATTTTTTGTTTTTATTAGATTAGCCCTCAAATTTGTTTTTATTTCAATTAAACCTTCGGATTTCTTTAAAGGCTAAATATAAAACGTTGTCGTTTTAAAACTTGACATAATTGCCATTTCAGACCTTGCGGTATAAAATGATTTTCGATTTAACCCCTTTTATATTCTTAAATTGCTATTTAATCCTTCTTTTTTTTTTAAGATTATTTTAACATTATTATTTTATTAAAATATTATATTCATTATTTTAATTTGTGTATATTATAAAATTTATATATATAGTTTTTATATGCATATATATGTAATTATTATTATTTATTACTTATATCATATAATTTAGCATATTATTATTATATTATGGATTTCTAATTATTATTATATTATTATTTTACTTTAGTATTAATTTTTTTTTACAAAATTATTTTAGTATTTGTATATAGTTATTATATTATATTTTAAAATTTTGTACATTATATTATGTTATATCATATATTATTTCTAATTAAAATTTATTTATATTAGATAATATATTCCATATACATTATTTATATGAAATTTTATATTTTTATTTAAAAATCATTATATACTTTTTTTTGTGTTAATTATTCATATTATATATGAAATTTTTTTATTATTTATTTATTCATATTATATTATTCATTGATCATTGTTAATATCATTTGTAGTTAGGTTGAATTGATATGTATATTATAATGTCTTATTCAAACCATCTCTTTTTTTATAAAAAAATACCTTTTGAATTAAAGTGTTTTTCAGCAGTTCAAGAAATATGGTGATATCTAATGTTTAGGGACTTCGAGAAGAATTGTGCCCCTAACTTACTGGGTTGTGATTTTTATCGTGGAACTTAAAGTATTAGATATCCTTCCATTTTTAAAATTTGAGTTTGCCAATTTCAAATATAAAAAACCTTTTCTTGGGAATTCAAAGCGTTGTACCCTAACTTACTGGGTTCGATGTTTTGCGTCTCGAGGTAGGAATTTTCTAAAATAAAGACGTGCTTAGTTTCAAAGTCGTGAGATGTTATATCCTAACTTACTGGTTATGGTGTTTTATTTCTTTGAGATAGGTAAGTCTGTTTTTTTTTTTCTGCAAATAAAAAGTCTATTTTTTATTTTCTTTACTTTCAACATTCGGACATGATTTTATCGATTAGGTACCAATTTTGGGCGTTATGAGGGTGCTAACCCTTCCTCATACGTAACCGACTCCCGAACCCGTTTTCTTGTTTTTGTGGACCAAAATTAAATGTTTTTTTTTGAAATAAAACGTTTTACAAGGTGATCCAATCACACCTAAGTAAAAAGAGATTGGTGGCGACTCCCACTTTCGTTTTTAAAAGTTGATCCCCATTTTCTAAGACCCGATTTTAAAATGGTTTCGACAGGGAGAACGGTGTTTGAGCCTTGGAGACAACATTGTTGGAAGGGGCAGCCATGAACCCCGAACATGGACTGTAAAACAGACATAAAAGCACCAAAAGAAATATATCATAATATTAACAAATTTGAGTTTATATATTTCATATATAATATATTAATTACTTAATAAATTATTTTAATTATAATTTAAGTTTATATATTCCATATACCATAATATTAATGAAATTAAATATAATCTTTATATATATATATTTTATTATTTTATAACATCATGTCTATCTTCTCAAAAGTACTTTTTGATAGTAATGCTAAATACTTAAATATCGAGTCAGACTTTTTGAAATCACTTTTATACCGCACATTTCAACCTCAATTAAACTTTCCCTAAAAGCAGTAGTAGCAATGATATTGGATATTGTAGTGGTGAGATTATGTACTAAATTAGTGTGATTAAAATCAATAGTGGGATATATGTTTATATTTAAATATAGTTGTAGTGGTGAAGTGATAATAAAAAATGACTATTAAAGACATTAAATGAAAAAAAATAATATATAATAAATTATCAAAAATTATATTTAATTAAATAATATGATTATGATTGTGCTAAATTATACTAAAATTTATTAAAATTATATTTATATTAAAAGGTAAATTATTAAAAAATATTTATACTAAATAGTAATATAAATAAAATTATGCTGCTTCAAATAATATTTAAATTATATATATATCAAAATTAAAATAAATAATATAAAAAAATCAAAGGAATGAGAGAATAATTATTCCCCTTATTGGGTTTGAGTGGATTGACTCAAAATTTTGATATCCAGTGAGATAATCACTGAATTGGTAGTGTACCAAAGGAGAACACTAAAAACTGTGTTTCAGTGTAATATTTGATTTGGGATTCCAATGCACTGGGATGCCTTAGCATCCAAAGGAGGCCTAACCAAACTCTACATGGACGCATCTCTAATGTGAAAGCTATAAATTTAAGGGTTCAAATTTAATAATTCCTTTTAATATGACAAAATGGTAATTAATTATGGGAACTATTACTTTTTGACTTTGGGATATGTAGATGTTACTCTAATTTTGTATTTTTTTTGTTGGGTATTAAAGTTGTTTAGAAATATTTGGCCAAGACAAAAAAAAAAAAAAAAAGAGCAGAAAAAGAAGAAGCTGGTACACTCGATTATCATGGCTAATTGGAGCATGGGGACAAGCTAATCCTTAATGAAAACTTGGAGCTTAGCTTTAATCACACACACACATATGTAATACAACTTGGATGTAAACTTTGAGTGATGAATTATGTGTGGTGAAAGTAGCTTTGACTGACTCCACAGTTACACCAATGGAAACATGGCGAAAGGGAAAAAAGCAAGACTAAAATTTAGCTAATCCAGATTTATCTTTTAATCAATACACACATGCAAATTGTTATTATACATAACTGTTATAATTTAATAATATTATTATTATTTATTTTCCAAGGCATTGAAAGTTATTTCCAACGAGAAAAGAGGCGTTGTTCCCTTTTTTTTCTGCAACTAACAAATCTAACCCCCACCCCCCTTCTTTATTATTTTTGGAATTTTTCTAATTTTCTTTGCTTTCTTTTTTCTTCTTATTTATAATAGACTTGAAGGGATCCTTTTTGCTGCAATTATATCAAGGGTTAATATATAGGGAAGTGCTTAAACTTGATAATTTATATCTATTTAGTATTTAAATATTTTTATCTAATTTGTACTTAAATTTAGAAATTGTAAATTAATTGGTACTTTTTTAGGTACCTAATTAACACTGTTAAAATATGCTGACGTGGCACTTATGACCAATATCATGATAACAAGTGGCATCATCACATTTTGGCACGTGGCAAAAATGTTGTAATAAATTTTTATTTTTATTTTTGGCACATGTCAAAATGTGAGGCTACCATTTGTCATTATGATATTAATCGTAACTTGTAAGTGCTATGTCAGCGTCTTTTAACTATGTTAGCTAGGTACCTAAAAAGGTACCAAGTTGACTTATGACTTTCAAGTTTATGTACTAGTTAAGTCCAAAAAAAAAAAAATTATATACCAAATAGGTATAAGTTACCAAGTGCAAGTGTCACGGGACTAGAACTTTAGTTTGACAAACTGTGCAGCCTTAGGCGATTTCTTTGCTTCAAATCTGCCTAAGTCAGCCTAACACTCGAAAAGTGAGAATTCTTTCGAAAATTCTCTAAGGCACCAAAAAATATAGCAGAAGAAACTTGAAACGAAAGAGCAACGAGAGAACTGAAAAGTCACACGAAAGTGATACACACAAGATGTTTAAGTAAATGCTCTCAATATATTCTTAATTCAAGAATAAATGGATACAATGCAATGAATACAAATGAAGAGGAGGGCTTCTATTTATAGTTGAGCTCCTCCAAAATCAACATTACAGATTGAGTGACATCGACGTTTAAGATTAGAGCCTATCTACCATTGAGAGTCCTAAGGGATTTAAAATCTATACAATCATATCCCTTTAGATTTACACTATTTACCTTGGAAACTCTAGTTTTACTGGAGTGTTTCGCTGGGCCACCAAGGCTTCAACTAGATGGGCTTCTCCATGGGTTTCACAAATCGGGCCAGTTCATGTGGGTCAAATGAGCATCATTTAATAAGTTAACCTCTATGGGGCGTTTTGTGCACAATGGTCACGGGCTTTGATCCGTGGCCTGTGACATTCTCCCCCACCCATTCTCGTAATGCCCTTTTTGAGTCCTCAGAATGACACTGGTTGGACTCATCTTGTGTTGGATCTAGTACCCTAAGTGTAGTATTTTCGTCTAAGTACAATTGTAATTTTTTCAAACAGATTGATTAATAAAATTATTCATAAATTACATTAATATATTTTGTATTATTGTCCTCAAATTATTTTTGCACATAAAGCAAATAGAAGCAAACGTTGCTCATTGGTTGTCTATTGTTTATACTAATACTAAGTGATATTACGTGGTCGAATTGTAGTATGGAAAGATAACTTTTATTAGTAGACGAACTTAAACATGTCCTTAGTCTAATAAAAAATGAGCAAACCGATTGAAATACTAATATGTCGTGTATCAAGTCCAATTGGGGAGATGCCTTGTCTTAGGCATCGAAGCGGATAACTTCTAGAAGATAGAGACATAGATGTGACTGGATTGACTAACAGTACATCAGACAGGACCCAAGCAGATTAGACCCGAAATCCGTTTATGGATTTATTCACTTGTTACTTCCATAGTGTGACATACCTAAATCTTAAGTGGATGGCGGACTGTGTACTCGTACACTTTGATGTAAGTAAAAGCTTGAGTTCAAATAGATAAGGAACCGAAAGCTGGTGCATTAGGTGTATTACTTCTGTAGTATGTAGTGTCGTTCACAAAAGTGGAATTCATAGCCCAAAACATGGGTAAATGATATCCTCTAATTGGGATTACATGGTTGATGAAAAGTAAACGTGGCCACTAGTTGTCTGTCTTTGTGATGGATGACTTGATCACTATTTGATAGTGATTGACTTTTCATGAAGCAAGATGTAATGGTTATCATGAGATAAAATAAGATTATATTGGAAGAACAAATTTTATCCCAAAGAGATCAATGACATCCTATGAGGGTAACACACTTATGACAAGGTCATTAGATGAGTATTGAGTAGTTGCTTTCATAATGGTATGTCATTAGCGGAGAGCTCAGTCACAATACTATAATGGAATGACTTCGTGACTAAATGAGTTTATAATTAATAGGTGAAAAGCCGAAACTTAAATATAAATCATTTGAGCCTCAACTACATATGTCCAATCGGTCCCTTCGCTAGCTCGTTGACACCAGAAATGAATTGTGTGTTTGAATAGAAATGAAAGAAATGAATAGGAAAAGAGAAACGAGAAACATTCAGGAATGTAACACCCCAAACCCGGTCTATATACTAAGACCAAGTCTGGTATGTTACAGGATTGGAGGTTTTGAAATTTTAAAGAAACAACGTGACTTGGAAACCATTTTAGTTAAATGTTTGTGTAAAAAAAACATTTTTTTTTACACTTGTGATTGAAAGTTTTGTGCTGACTTCTTTTTAATCAAATAAAAAAAAGTTGTGAGCAAATCTATTATTTTACGAGAGCCAAAATCAAGGATACTCATAGAGTGACATTTTAAAACAATGTTGTAGTTTTAATGAAAACTCCAAATTAATTAGTTACTTGCAATCCACCTTTTGTTAAACACTTTGAAAACTATTTATATTTTGAAATACCCCATATTTGATAGTTTGTAAAACATGCAACATCAACATAAAAGTCTAAAACCCGATTTAGAGTTAAAGTTAAAGCGACCTTATTACAACTTGAGATCCCAAAACAAAAATAAATTTAAAATAAAGTCTGAGTTTACTTAAAGAAATTGGCCACCTCGAGTCTGCCTCGGCCCAAGACCCGCCATCTATTGATTACCTGCAAAATTAACAGAAGGGTGAGTCATCGAGACTCAATGTGTACATCCCCATGTAACGTAAATTGGGCCTTAGCCCATTCAGTACAGCTCATGTTATGTGCATGCAATGCTACCCATCCCAGAACAGCTCTCCATCCAAAACACCCGTGGCATTATGCCACTGTGGTTCATGACCACCGTGGTCCTAGACCACTCGTGACCGTAGTCACTCGTGACAGAGTCACTATAATGTACTCGTGGGGCCAACCCACTGTGGTCGTAGACCACCGCGACAATCTCTGATAAGTAATGCATACGTGGGGCCAACCCACTGTGGTACTTGACCACCGAGATAAGTCACTAATTAGATTATTCGTGGTTTCAACCACCGTCGTACTTAGACCACTCGTGACGAAAGTCACTCGTGATCGTAGTCACTAATTCTCTCTCCTCCTTCATTCAATCCCGAGCCCATGCTCTTTTCATTATGCACAATATATATATATGCAACCAAAATCATAGTATAAAGCAGATCATATTTCATACATGCATAACATCAGAATATACATACATGCATATTAACAGCCATATTATTAACGAAGAACTTACCTGGTGTCTCCAACCTTACCCCTAAGGGTAGTTAATCCTTCATATCAGTTATTTTTGGCTTTCGGCCATTTCAGTTAATAACACAATATCAAAGAAGGCGTGTGAGTAGTACACACCCGATTACACGTAAAACTAAACTCTCTATGTCGATGCTCTCACCAGCAGGAATGACGATTATTTGCCTAACGGAATGACGATTATTTGCCTAACCCAGGCAGACGTCGGCTCTCTACCACAACCTGGCGGATAGTCGCGAACCGTCGACACAACACGCCTTTTTAAACTTAAGAGAGGAGATTACGGTTCCACTTCCTTCCTTAGATTGACTTAAAACTCGAATGGAAAGGTGAGATTCGGCAATCAATAGATCTTCAAGCTTAGGACTACAAACGTTTGGCTTGCACTACAGGACCCTTCTGTAGAAGCGATTTTCGGCAACCCTCAGGTATGTTTCTTGATATTAGGTTGATAATGGTAGATGAGAGACACAGGATAGGTTTGCAACAAGAGGTGATTCGGGATTGGAACAAAAGAGTATGATGGAGTAAAATGGTTTGCAATAGATGAGCAAAGGTGATTCGGCTCAAGAAAACGAGATGAAGGTTTCGGCTATGGAAGAAAAACGAGCAAAATATTTAGCTAGAAGAGACAGAGGTAGAGAAGAAAGAAGAGGAGGGAGAGAGTTGAACGAAAACTACCCGGGAATGGTTCGGTTAATGTGTTGGAGAGAAAAGTGTTAAAGGAGAAGAAAGGGATTCGGCAATGGTGGGTGAATTTTTTGGGTGTCTATTCGGCCATGAAATTAGAGTAAAATAAGGACAATTTTTCTTGGGTTTTCACGTGGACAATTTTATTCAAGTTGGTGGAAACACATGTGTTGGCCAAATTAGTAAGTGGGCATGTATGGACAAAAAATTTAGCAAGTGGGCATGTATGGTCAATTCACTTGGACGGCTTGGATAGGAACTTGAAATTTAAAAACAAAAGACATTAATTTAAGGGCCAAACATGGGAATAGTGGAAGGAATAAAGCAATCAATTAAATAAAATCAATAAATAAAAATTTGGGACAAAACATTATGGAGTGGACGACATCTTTGAGGAGAAAATTTGACCAACATCAAAGCATGATCATGTTGGCACTTAAAAGCATGGAATAAATAAATAAATAAAAATGGGAGGATTATTATAATAAATATATGAGTGGACGGCAATAGGGATAAATAAAAAAAATAATAGTATTTCATAAAATAAAACATGAAAGTATTATTATGATAAAGAGATGAG
This sequence comes from Gossypium australe, assembly GCA_005393395.2. Classification (NCBI taxonomy): domain Eukaryota; kingdom Viridiplantae; phylum Streptophyta; class Magnoliopsida; order Malvales; family Malvaceae; genus Gossypium; species Gossypium australe. The sequence continues at coordinate 14,357,990 of CM016620.1, read as the reverse complement.
TGGAAACATGGTAAAATAATGTTGAATGACCACTTACCTTTGTTTCCCATGTGAACAAATTCGTGGGTTTAAAGATGGTGGACGACACAATTGGTAAAAATTAATTCATGCTTTTGAGCCAAACACAACAAAAAAAATAGTGCAAAATGCAGAACCCCTATTTTTAGGATGTTACAGTTCTATCCCCTTAAAGAAATTTCGGCCTCGAAATTTGCCTGATCAAAAGAGGTGAGGATATTGTTGTCATATCACCTCCTCTGGCTCCCACGTGGCTTCCTCGGAACCGTGATTCTGCCACAACACTTTAACCAACGGAACCGTCTTTCTCCGCAAAACTTTAAGATCTCGGTCTAAGATCTGAACTGGTTCCTCCTTAAAAGATAAGTCAGGCCTTACTTCGATTTCTTCCACTGGCACTATATGAGATAGATCCGAACGATAGCGGCTTAATATCGAGACATGGAATGCATCATGGATCTGTCTCAATTCTGAAGGTAGTTCAAGCTGATAAGCTACTGGTCCCACACGCTTCAACACACGATAAGGCCCAATAAACCTGGGGCTCAGCTTGCCCTTCCGTCCAAACCTTAGAACTTTTTTCCATGGTGAAACCTTTAAGAAAACCTGATCACCTACTGCAAATTCTATGTCTTTACGCTTCAGATCAGCATAAGATTTCTACCTGTCAGAAGCTTTCTTCAACCGAGTCCAAATTAACTTAACTTTTTCCTCTGTTTCAGAAACCAACTCTGGGCCCAACAGTCGTCGCTCACCAAACTCTATCCAGCAAGTAGGAGTGCGACATTTCCGACCATGCAACGCTTCATAGGGCGCCATCTTAATGCTAGATTGGTAGCTGTTGTTGTATGCGAATTCCGCTAACGGTAAAAACTCCTCTCAACTACCCTTGAAGTCAATGATGCAACCTCTCAACATATCTTCCAAGATCTGAATTACCCTCTTAGACTGACCATCAGTCTGTGGATGAAATGCTGTGCTGAAGTTTAGTCTTGTACCCAACGCCTGATGCAACGCTTTCCAAAACCGTGATGTAAACCTAGGGTCTCTGTTTGATATAATTGACACTGGTACCCCATGCAACCTCACAATCTCCGCTACGTACAGCTTGGCTAACTTTGGTAGTGAATAATCAACCCGAACCGGTATGAAGTGAGCAGACTTCGTCAATCGATCGACAATTACCCACAATGAATCTTTCTTCGTGGGAGTCAGGGGTAGCCCACTCACAAAGTCCATCGTTATCCTTTCCCACTTCCAAAGTGGAATCTTTACTGGCTGCAGCAACCCTGAAGGCAATTGGTGTTCCGCTTTTACCTGCTGACACGTCAATCATTTACCCACAAATTCAGTTACCTCTTGCTTCAGACCCGGCCACCAAAACTGTTCTCGCAGATCCTGATACATCTTATTTCCTCCAGGATGCATAGCATATGGGCTACTATGCGCTTCTTGCTGGATCTTCTGTCTTAACTCAGAATCTCTTGGCATACAAGTCTTTCCTCGAAAGCACAATACCCCATCACTGCTCACACTAAAATCTTTTGTCTCACCACCTGCCACTAACTGAAGTTTCGAACTTAGCGACTCATCAGATAATTGCTTCTCCCTTTATCTGACTGACCCAATAGGGCTTCACTTGAAGTTCCGCTAACACACTTCCATCATCATACAAGCTGAGATGGGCGAACATTGCCCTCAAGTTTGATATTACCTTACGGCTCAACGCATCAGCCACCACATTGGCTTTACCCGGGTGATACTCGATCGAACAATCATAGTCCTTCAGCAACTCAATCAATCTCCGCTGCCTTAAATTCAACTCCTTTTGGGTAAGGAGATATTTCAGGCTCTTGTGGTCCGTGTAGATAATGGACTTTTCCCCATACAGGTAGTGTCTCCAAATCTTCAAAGCGAACACTACCGTAGCTAACTCCAAATCATGCGTGGGATAATTCACTTCATGCGGTCTCAACTGCTGGAATGCATATGATACCACTTTCCCTTCCTGCATCAACACACATCCCAAACCCGTGTGCGACACATCACAGTACACGACAAAACTCCTTCCCAGCCTCAGGCTAAATCAACATTGGAGCCTCAGTCAAGATCCTCTTCAGCTTCTCAAAACTTTCCTGTTGCTTATCCGACCAGACAAACGGTACCCATTTCCGTAACAACTTGGTTAACGGTGCGGCTATTAGTGAGAATCCCTCTATGAACCTTCTGTAATACCTAGCCAGACCAAGAAAACTCCGAATTTCTGCCACAGACCTAGGTGGTTTCCAATCCAACACGGCCTCAATTTTCTGGGGATCAACACTAATTCCTTCAGCAGACACCACATGTCCCAGAAAGGTAACTTCCTTTAGCCAAAATTCACACTTACTGAATTTGGCGTACAGCTGTTTCTCCCTCAAAATTTGCAGAACTACTCGAAGATGCGAATCATGTTCCTCTTCTGAACTTGAATAAACCAAAATATCGTCTATGAACACCACAACAAACCGATCCAGATAGGGTTGGAATACCCGGTTCATCATGTCCATAAATGCAGTTGGTGCATTTGTCAACCCAAACGGCATCACCAGGAACTCGTAGTGACCATAACGAGTTCGAAAAGCTGTCTTATGAATATCTGCCTCCTTGATCTTAAGTTGGTGATAACCTGACCTCAAGTCTATCTTTGAGAAGACCGAAGCGTCTCGCAACTGATCAAATAGATCATCTATCCTAGGCAACGGGTACTTGTTCTTAATCGTCAACTTGTTCAACTGCCTATAGTCAATGCACATCCGCATTGACCCATCCTTCTTCTTAACAAACAACACCGGCACTCCGCAAGGTGACACACTGGGTCGAATAAAACCCCGGTCCAACAATTCCTGAATTTGGGCTTTCAGTTCCACCAACTCCGTCGGCGCCATTCTATATGAGGCAATAGACACTTGTGCTGTTCCCGGAAGAAGATCAATACTGAATTCCACCTTGCGATCCGGAGGTAACCTTGGAAGCTCTTCTGGAAAAACATCAGAGAACTCTTTCACTGTTCTGACATCCCCTACAGTCAACTCCTTGGCCTCCAGAACTCGAATGAAAGTTAAGAAAGCTCGATCGGCAGTTCCATTAGATCAGCCGGGAAACCATCCCTTGTACTTAGAGGCACATCCCTAAAGAGTTTGTTTACCACTACAGACTGTCCTAAAGGGCTCAGTACAGTCATCTCCCTAGAAACAATCTCAGAGTCTATGTTTAAAGTTCCAGACACAGTTCTAGCAACATAGGAATGTGTTGACCCAATATCAATCAGTGCAGAGAAAGGTAATCCGTAAATAAGGAACGTACCGGTTATGACGTCCGGTGCATCGCCCTCCTCACGGCGTCTAGCTGCATAGACTAACCCAAGCTGTCTTGCTTCTGTGTTTCCAGTACCTCTGCCCGGTGCTCCACGTCCACGACCAAGACCATTACCTCCTCTGGCCGGACCACGACTTCTCTGTGGCTGCTGACCCTCTCTACCAGGCTGAACATAATTCTGACCTGCTGGTCGCGTTCTGTTTGGTTCTTGCGGGCAATCTCTTACCCGGTGATCCACTGACTCACATCTGAAGCATCCATTACTTCTTGCCTAGCATTCTCCAAAATGGAACTTCCCACACGTAACACATTGTTGTGGTTGACCAGTAGTAGTGGGTCTCACAACTTGAACCAGCCTATTTAACCTCGGCCTCTTCTGAAAATTCCCAGTAGATATTGGCGGTCCAAAACTTCTCTTATTTCTACCATTGTCCCTATCTTGATTCTGCCTTTTAGAACGCTTTGCCTCTTCGGCTATCTTGGCCTTTTCCACTAGAACAACGAATTCTCTTTCCCGTTACGGAGCTATCAGTACTCGCAACTCATCCCTCAGACCATCTTCAAATCGGACACAACGCTCATGATCTGTAGACACAATACCATGATCATACCGGCTTAGACGCATGAATTCCACCTCATACTCAGCCACCGACTTACTTCCCTGAACTAAGTTGAGAAATGCCTTTCGCTGCTCATCCACATAGCTTGACCCAATGTATTTCCCTTGGAATGCAGACTTAAAGAAGTCCCAGGTAATGCGGTCCACTGCTGTACCATTTCTAACCGTGAGCCACCATTGGTAAGCCTCATCTCGGAGAAGAGACACAACTCCTTTCAATTTCTCCTCCGCAGTGCAGTCAAGATCATCCCTAATCCGTTCCACTGCTTCTAACCAGTACCCGGCTACATTAGGAGCCAAACCAGAAATGCCCCTAAAAGTCTCAGCCCCATTAGTTCGGAGTCGCTCAGAGACAGATTTTCTAGCCACTGATCTCGTGCTCGCTCCAGCCATTCTCTCCAAAACGCGTAACATAGCCTGAGACATAGTATCGTTTCCACCAGTTTGGTCCTAAAATTCCGTTTCCGCAACTGGTGATGCGGGCATTCCACCTTCTGGCCCATGCCCAGATTCTGAAGGTGCAACTTCAACACCCCGGCCCCTACCACGGCCGTGCATACCACGTCCACGTCCACGGTCGCGCATACCACGTCCACATCTACGGTCGCGCATGACTACTGATTTAACTTAATCTGATTATAAGTTTTATTTATTAGTACTTCCTCCACTGTTTATTACCGAACAGTCTTATGAAATTAGTACCACAAGTAGGTTTTCGCAAGAAATATTTCTAAGGGTTTTTATTCTTAGAGTTGTATTTCTTAAAACTATCCATCACAACATTTCATAAAAATCCAAGCAATAATCAGGGAACTTACATTGCGGATTGGTGCCGAAGACTCGAGTGCCATGCTTCCAAGAACAAGTATTTTTCTAAACCATTTTCCAACTTTTGAAAAAAACATTTTGAACCCTAAGCCCACAGTCGAGTTTTGTAAACCTGGCTCTGATACCACAATTGTAACACCCGAAACCCTGTTTATACACTAAAACCAAGTCTGGTATGTTACAAGATTGGAGGTTTTGAAATTTTAAAGAAACAACGTGACTTGGAAACCATTTTAGTTAAATGTTTGTGTAAAAAAACATTTTTTTACACTTGTGATTGAAAGTTTTGTGCCGACTTCTTTTTAATCAAATAAAAAAAAGTTGTGAGCAAATCTATTATTTTACGAGAGCCAAAATCAAGGATTCTCATAGAGTGACATTTTAAAACAATGTTGTAGTCTTAATGAAAACTCCAAAATAATTAGTTACTTGCAATCCACCTTTTGTTAAACACTTTGAAAACTATTTATATTTTGAAATACCCCATATTTTATAGTTTATAAAACATGCAATATCAGCATAAAAGTCTAAAACCCGATTTAGAGTTAAAGTTAAAACGGCCTTATTACAACTTGAGATCCCAAAACAGAAATAAATTTAAAATAAAGTCTGAGTTTACTTAAAGAAATTGCAACGCATGGCCACCTCGAGTCTGCCTCGGCCTAAGACCCGCCATCTACTGATTACCTGCAAAATTAACAGATGGGTGAGTCATCGAGACTCAGTGTGTACATCCCCATGTAACGTAAATTGGGCCTTAGCCCACTCAGTACAGCTCATGTTATGTGCATGCAATGCTACCCATCCCAGAATAGCTCTCCATCCAAAACACCCGTGGAATTATGCCACTGTGGTTCATGACCACCGTGGTCCTAGACCACTCGTGATGGTAGTCACTCGTGACAGTCTGTCACTATAATGTACTCGTGGGGCCAACCCACTGTGGTCGTAGACCACCGTGACAATCTCTGATAAATAATGCATAGTGGGGCCAACCCACTATGGTACTTGACCACCGAGATAAGTTACTAATTAGATTATTCGTGGTTTCAACCACCGTGGTACTTAGACCACTCGTGACGAAAGTCACTCGTGACCGTAGTCACTAATTCTCTCTCCTCCTTCATTTAATCCGAAGCCCATGCTCTTTTCATTATGCACAATATATATATGCAACCAAAATCATAGTATAAAGAAGATCATATTTCATATATGCATAACATCAGAATATACATACATGCATATTAACAGCTATATTATTAACGAAGAACTTACCTGGTATCTCCAACCTTACCCCTAAGGGTAGTTAATCCATCATATCAGTTATTTTGGCTTTCGGCCATTTCAGTTAATAACACAATATCAAAGAAGGCGTGTGAGTAGTACACACCCGATTACACGTAAAACTAAACTCTCTATGTCGATGCTCTCACCAGCAGGAATGACGATTATTTGCCTAACGGAATGACGATTATTTGCCTAACCCAGGCAGACGTCGGCTCTCTACCACAACCTGGCGGATAGTGTCGAACCGTCGACACAACACGCCTTTTTAAACTTAAGAGAGGAGATTACGGTTCCACTTCCTTCCTTAGATTGACTTAAAACTTGAATGGAAAGGTGAGATTCGGCAATCAACAGATCTTCAAGCTTTGGACTACAAACGTTTGGCTTGCACTACAGGACCCTTCTGTAGAAGCGATTTTCGGCAACCCTCAGGGATGTTTCTTGATATTAGGTTGATAATGGTAGATGAGAGACACGGGATAGGTTTGCAACAAGGGGTGATTCGGGATTGGAACAAAAGAGTATGATGGAGTAAAATGGTTTGTAATAGATGAGCAAAGGTGATTCGGCTCAAGAAAACGAGATGAAGGTTTCGGCTATGGAAGAAAAACGAGCAAATATTTAGCTAGAAGAGACAGAGGTAGAGAGAGGAGAGGGGAGAGAGTTGAACGAAAACTACCCCGGGAATGGTTCGGTTAATGTGTTGGAGAAAGTTAAAGGAGAAGAAAGAGATTCGGCAATGGTGGGTGAATTTTTTGGGTGTCTATTCGGCCATGAAATTAGAGTAAAATAAGGACAATTTTTCTTGGGTTTTCACGTGGACAATTTTATTCAAGTTGGTGGAAACACATGTGTTGGCCAAATTAGTAAGTGGGCATGTATGGACAAAAAATTTAGCAAGTGGGCATGTATGGTCAATTCACTTGGACGGCTTGGATAGGAACTTGAAATTTAAAAACAAAAGACATTAATTTAAGGGCCAAACATGGGAATAGTGGAAGGAATAAAGCAATCAATTAAATAAAATCAATAAATAAAAATTTGGGACAAAACATTATGGAGTGGACGACATCTTTGAGGAGAAAATTTGACCAACATCAAAGCATGATCATGTTGGCACTTAAAAGCATGGAATAAATAAATAAATAAAAATGGGAGGATTATTATAATAAATATATGAGTGGACGGCAATAGGGATAAATAAAAAAAATAATAGTATTTCATAAAATAAAACATGAAAGTATTATTATGATAAAGAGATGAGTGGAAACATGGTAAAATAATGTTGAATGACCACTTACCTTTGTTTCCCATGTGAACAAATTCGTGGGTTTAAAGATGGTGGACGACACAATTGGTAAAAATTAATTCATGCTTATTGAGCCAAACACAACAAAAAAAATAGTGCAAAATTCAGAACCCCTATTTTTAGGATGTTACAAGGAACGATTATGGTTTTTTTCGAAATGGAGAAATGAAATCATTTGAAAATGAATGTAGGTTTCCAAAAGTGGAAATGGAAATGAAAATGGAAATGATCCAACTGCAATCCTATATGTATTTCTTAAAAAAAAAAATCGTAAGAATGAGTTAATGTTTTTAGATTGTTTTGAAGCCCGAAAATGAAAATAAATCATTCGGTCATAATGAACATGTTGATTTGTGAAATATTGAACATATTTTCTCAAAATTTTACCTTGGGAAAAATCATCAAAATTTTACCAGGGGTAAAATCGTCAAAATTTTGTTGGGGGTAAAATAGGGATGAGAAAATTGTATTATAAATAAATATTAAAGTTCATTTTGGGAAATAGAAAAACTGAATCAGATTGGATCACATTACAAAGTACTAGGTCAAAAAGGCTCAGGAAGTACTCGTAATTGGACCCAATGTGAGAGAGGCCCCAAAACCCCTCATTGACATAAAGGAGGCGGCAACCTTAGTAGGAATATTAGGGTGTGCCATCCTCCCTAGTCCTATTCTAAGTAGGATGTTGTTTTTGTATTTGAAATAAACCATTATAACCTAACAAGGGTTCTACCTTCCCTTCCTATAAATAGATGACATCAGTAGAGCTATTAATACAACTTTTAGAGATTGTTATTCTACCGAAAAATAGAGAAAATTTATTCTCAACTATTACATATATTTTCTGGAATAACAATTCTACTGGTTTCTATTAAGAAGAGAGAATTTTCATTTTCACCCCAAAAAGGAGAGAAATTTTTTTCTAGTTCTGTGTTTTAGTTCTATTGGTTCGAGCCCACACTAGAAGTAGTTTGTGGTATGAGAATAACGAAGAAGATTGTTTGGTTGAAAGTTGAGAGCAAGAATGCTCGCTAAACTAAAAACACAAGTACCAATCCAGTTAAGGTTTATTGATATAAATATCACAAACCGGGTTGGTTTTCAAATTTTTTGTTTTTCCCTGTGCAAGAAAACCGTTTTCAAATTGAAAATTTTCCAATATCTTAGAACTGACGGCCGATTCTCGATTGTTCTCTTTATCGGGTAGTTCCGCCCTTTGGAACATTTTCCTTGGCTTCCATCATCTCCTAACTCGAATCGTTTCTTTCCTATTTTGTACATCTTGCTCGCAAGAGCTCACCGCTCTTACTTGCCCTAATTTTGACTTGCCCTGATTGGGATTTCTTTGATCCGCACAAATAGGCTTCGACACTCCCACATTTAACACCGGCTTACCCATTTCAGAACACTGATAGGGCCCTTATGTCCTTGCCAAGCCAACAAGTCAGAATGAAAAATACTACCAAAGTGTTTGAGATGTACCTTACTCATTGCATTTACTCTTCTCAATTTTCCAATTTGCATCGACACTTTTCCCCTAAAGTCTAATGCGCAACCTACCTCTCTCTTAGGTGGTAGCCTTACTAATAACTAATTAGCCTTCACATCAGTTTGTCTTCCCTTTAGAATTTCCAAGGGGGTCTTCGTAGCACTTCTCTGATCTACCGAGTCAATGTTCTTTCCCTCATGAACATCCTCAGCTAGTTGGTTTGTGGAAAATACCTTCGTTTCGCCTCTCATGTATCGACTCACTGACACAATACATTATTGTTGTCGATCCAAGATGCATATATAGTCGGCAAAAGGAACAAAAAAAAACATTAATCTTGTTAAGGAAATTTAAGCCAAGAACAAATTCGTAAACATCCAAGTGAATTACCTCAAAGTCTTCTTTGTCTTTCTATTGATCGATCTGTAATTCAACTCCTTGTGCTTCTTCTGTTGGATCTGATGCCTTGAGTGTAGTATATTCATTTGTAAACTTTTAATTTTTTTGAACAGATTGAATAATAAAACAAATTCATGGATTACATTAATATGTTTTGTATGATTGTCCTCGTATGGTTTTAGCACTCAAAGCAAAATGGAAACAAATGTTGCTCATTGGTTGTCTAATGTTTAAAGTAATACTAAGTTGTATTACATGGTTGGATCGTAATACAAAAAGACAGCTTGTATTAGTAGACGAACCTAAACATGTCCTTAGTCTAATTGGAAATAAGCAAACCTATTGAAAGACTAATTTGTTGTCTATCAAGTCCAAATATGGAGATGTTTTGTCTTAGGAATTGGAGTGGATGACTCTTAAAAGATAAAGACATAGATATGATTGACTAGACTGTCAGTACATCGGACAGGACCCAAGAAGATCCAAGATGAATAGATCCTAAATTAATTTATGGATTTATTCACTTGTGAGGTTCATAGTGTGATATACCTCAATCTTGAGTGGATGACGGACTATGTATGCATGACCCGTACACTTTTATGTAAGTAAAAACTTGAGTTCAAATAGAGATGTTTTGTCTTAGGAATTGGAGTGGATGACTCTTAAAAGATAAAGACATAGATATGATTGACTAGACTGTCAGTACATCGGACAGGACCCAAGAAGATCCAAGATGAATATCCTAAATTAATTTATGGATTTATTCACTTGTGAGGTTCATAGTGTGATATACCTCAATCTTGAGTGGATGACGGACTATGTATGCATGACCCGTACACTTTTATGTAAGTAAAAACTTGAGTTCAAATAGATAAAAAACCAAAAGATAGTGTGTTGAGTGTACGACTTTTGTAGTATGTAGCACCATTCACAACAGTGGATTACATGGTTGATGAAAAGTAAATGTAGCCACGGATTATTTGTCTTTGTGATTAATGACTTGATTACTATTTGATAGTAATTAACTTTTCATGAAGGAAGATGTAATGGTTACCATGAAACAAAATATGATCATATTGGGAGAACAAATATTATCCCAAAGAGATTAAGGATATCCTATTAGGGTGACACACTTATGAAAATGTCATTGAATGAACATTAATCGAGTTGCTTTCGTAATGGTATGCCATTGGGGAGAGCTCAGTCACGATACTGTAGTGGAATGATTTCGTGACTAAATGATTTTATATTTAATAGGTGACAAGCTAGAACTTAATTATAAATCAATTGAGCCTCAATTGCATATGTCCAGTCAATCCCTTTGCTAGCTCATTGAAACAAAAAATGAATTGCGTGTTGAATAAAAATGAACAGAATGAATAGAAATGAAGAAATGGAAAACGTTCAAGAAATGATTATGGTTTTGTCCAAAATGAAAATGAAAATGGAAAAAAAAAAGGAACCATTTGGAAATGAATGTGGTTTTCTGAAAATTGAAATGAAAATGAAAATGAGAAATGAATTCGTTTAAAAATGAGTAAGAAATTTTCAAAAATGATCGGAAGATTGCATTTATGTTTTTGAGTTATTTTAAAGCTCGAAAATGAAAATAAATCATACGATCATTGTAACACCCTATACCCGATTCAGTCGCCCGACTCGAGCTAGAAGGCATTACGACCATAATTTATGAACATCTATCATAAATTTGAATCAAATCCAACTAAAATAATTCATATTCAATCATTTACATGATTTTAAAACAATTTTTGGACCTAATTCGAGTTCACGGGGCATTTAAAACAAAACGAGATTAATTCTAGATTAAATTGAAACTTTTACAAAATCTTGAGTAAAATGTATAAACATGGGTCACACGACCATATTGCCAGGTCGTGAAAGAGCCCAAGCCATGTGGTTCAAGGACATGGTCGTGTGGCCAAACCGTGTATAGTTTGAAAATAGGGTCACAGGACCGTGTTGCTAGGCCATTTACCTGACTGTGCAATTCGAAATAGGGTTATATGACTGTGTCTTCAGGCCATGTAACAACTTGTGACCGTGTGAGACATACCTGCACCAAAATTGAATAGGCCACATGGCCGTGTGGAGTGATTGTGTATGGCACATGACTGTGTGATAGCCCGTATGCACCTAAAATGACTTCTAAAACAAGACAAAACATTACCCATTTCTTAGGTGCCAAGCCAAACCTAGATCAACCATTTTTATACATTCAGAACACATTTAAAAAAGCTTAAAACATACTAAAATCATTCAACCTAAGTGCCTAACCGATATGTCCTCATTGGCACCACAAATCAAATATCAAACTAAGTTCATATTCAACAACCACAAGTTCAACTACTTTTTAATTTTATTAAACATACCATACCATTCCATCCATCAAGTTAATAACTTATTAAAACAATTTCAACCACCTTATTTTATGAACAAGTCCATACAACCTTGATATCTCAAACACCTTTATAAACGCATAACTCCTACTACATGACAAGTTCAACACCACATTATTAATTATAAGCATACAAAACATTACACAAACACAAAACATACCACTTGTAGAAAATACTTATAACATACACAAGTTACTCCTATTACATGCCACATATCCCAAGATAAACATTTACAAAATCTACCGAAAGATAGCTGGATAGTGTGATCTTCGAGTTGATCCGATCGCCCGATTCCACAAAAGGATATATCTACAAGGAAACAGGAAAGCAACATGAGTAAGCTTTAATAGAGCTTAGTAACTTCATAGATCAAGACAATAAAACTTACTGTATAAACATAACATATCATTAATAACTTTGTCAATAAAAATTAATCAAGTCAACCGCAATCATTCAAAATGTGAGTTTTATACATATAATTTACATAATATACTCAACTATACAAAGTCATTTAATACCAATTCATGTTATAATACCGAAAATCATGTAAACATTTATATAATTCATTAGTATGACGTTTCACCTTTTAAAATCCACCCAATGAACAATATAAACATATACGGATACATGATTATCCACCCAAGACACACTGTAATGCTCAATCGAGCCAATCCAACCAAGATCACGCTTGGGCACCAAGTCCCAAGCCCATAAGCTTTACATCCGTCCCCAAAAACACGCCAAAAATCACTATAAATATAACTCGGTAATCCGCAAGAAATGTTGGACTCTAGGATATCTATTGTATATAAATCAAGAATCATCATCTCATCACAAGTCAATCACATAAAACGCGCAAAATAGCCTATTGGCATGCCAATTGCATCCTATCCTATGTTCATCGATATACAAGATCACATAGCATTTTACAATTCAAATCACATATCTCACCTTGAATTCATTTAAGACAATTTAAATATACATACATTTTCAACAACACATAAATCATAAGTCGAAATGGTATAATAATTTATATTAAATTAAACCTTTTGAATTATCAGGGCTAGATTGCAGAGATAGCAAAATTCAAGGACTAATAAGCAACTTTTCCTTTTCCATGATTTTCTATCGGTTCTTGATCTATACGATAATTTATTTTAAATATCAGCCCCAAATACTTTAAAAATATTATTTAATACATATGGCTACTTATTGACATTTTACACAATTATCCCAAACTTTTACATTTATTTCTATTTAGTCCTTAATATCAAAACGAGCTTATTTTAACAATTAACCCATGAACCCATATTCTCAAATTTTTAACCATCTCTATACAGCCCTCAAATTCTGAAATTTTTCAAGAAAACCCTATCAAATTTCATATACTTTCAATTTAGTCCTTAAACTTAAAAACTATACAAAATCACTTTACAAAATAGTCCTATTTTAACATCAAGTTTTAAACTCAAGCATAAACATCAAGAAAGCTTCAAGAACAACAATGGAAAGTTTTTAAAACTTTGATAGTTTCACAAAATAGTCCCTAGGCTAGCTAGATTAAGTTACAACGATCACAAAAACATAAAATTCATGAAAAACGGATTGAAAAACATAACATACACTAGATTTATGCTTACTGAAACTAGAAGAGCTTCAACCATGGTGTTTCTCTTTTATTTCGGTAATGAAGATGAATTGAAGATGGTAACATATTTTCTTATCTTTTCATTTTTACATATTTATTAAATTACCATATTAACCTTGATCATTAAATCAAATTTCATTCAAAACCAAATACTTAACCATCCACCATACATCAGTTTGGTGGATTTACCACATTAAGCCCTTGATTTATGAGTTTAAAACCATTTAGTATAAATTTCCTTATAGCGATTAACTTTTGTGACTTTTACGGTTTAATCCTTTTTACTAATTAACTATCTAATCACCGAAATTTCTGAACTAAATTTTAATATGACACTAATGACCTAGTAAATATTAAATAAATAATAGTACGGACTCACACATCAGAATTGTGGTCCCAAAACCACTATTTTCAACACCACTGGAAAATGGGTTGTTACAATCATAGTGAAAATTTGAATAGTGAAATATTAAATATATTTTCTTGAAAAATTTATTAAGGGTAAGATTGTCATTATTTTACCGAGGGTAAAATTAGAATGAGAAAATTATTTAATTAAATATAAACATTGAAGTTTATTTTGGGAAATAGAAAAACACAATCGGCTTGGATCATATTACAAAGTAATGGGTTAAAAGTCTGAAAAGTACTCGTAATTGGATCCGATGTGAGAGAGACCCAAAATCTTCTCATGGAATATGAAAAGGCAGAAACCCTAGTAGGAATACTAGGGGTGCGCAACCCACCCTAATTTTACTATAAGTGGGGAGTGTTTTTCTATTTGAAATAAACTTCTCTAATTCAATAAGGGTTCTACCTTCTCTCACTATAAATAGATGGCACTAGTAAGGCTATCTACACAACTTTAAGATATCGTTGTTCTGCCCGAAAATAGAGAGACTGTTATTCTCTAAGAATTAAATATATTTTCAAGAATAATGATTCTGTCGGTTTCTATTTGAGAAGAGAATTTTTGTTTTCACTCCTAAAAGAAAACAAAACTATTTCTAGTTTGTCTTTTATTCGATTTGATTGAATCCACACTTGAGACAATTCGTGGTCCAAGAATAGCGGGAAAGATCGTTTGGTTGAATGTTAGGAATGATAAGGATCCACCTATCAGAAAACACAAGTATGATTTCGATCTAGGGTTTATTGCTATAAATATCATCAACCGAGTCAATTTTCAAAAAAAATTATATTCTGCTATATAAGAAAACTATTTTCAAACCATATTTTTTTACAATAGCTCCCACAATTGGGACCTCTTTGGAATTAATAGTCTTGACCTTCTTAATTGCTTTACTAACTAAGAGACCAAGTTTACCCACGACTTTTTCTGATAAGAACAGGTTTGACGTCCTTGTATCAATAAAAGCGCTCTTCCTTTGACCAGTGATGTTGATGTCCACATACATCTATCCTTGCTGCTTATGGTCCCTCTTCGCTTTCACAGAAATGAGTATCATTGACCCAAACTTCAGTACCATATTCTTAATAGGCTCCACTTCTTTTTTATTAGTTGCAAATATCTTGGTTCTCTTTCGACAATCTCATAACTTATGTGGACCATAATACAAGAAATACTCTATTGGCTTCTTCTTATTCTCTTTAACGCTATTGGCTTCGACAGAATGCTGAACTGAACCAAGTTTCATCGATGCTCTATCTGGCTCATCATCCCCTTCGATAATAGATAGTAAGGATCATTTTGGAGAATCCCTCACCATATACAAACCTTTGCAAAGGAAGCACCTCGCTGGCCCCTTTGGTTTGTTGTTGTGCTTCCAGTTCCCATTCGATGGTTTACCATTACCACCATTATTGTTGCTATTCTTAACCAATCATTTTTCATCTCCCTTACCATTACCCCTTTCTTTGGGCTTGGAAGACTCGAACTTGTTTCTCCTTTGAACAAATAAAATAAGGTCTCCACTATGGTTATAGCTTTGAAAAGTTCTGAGACCCTTCAAAGTTGCAACTCTTGCTTTGCCCACAACTTTAGCCTATCCATGAAGGAGAAAAATACCTTATTCTCACCCAAATCGAAAATTTGGAGCATGAGTTCACTAAACTCCCCTACACACTCCCTCTCCGTGCACTGATATGTAAGCCGGCGCAACTTAGCCCGAGCTTCATTCGCCGCATACTCCGGGTAAAACTGTGCCTTGAAATCTCTATGGAACTCCTCCTAAGTCCTAAGAGCGGTACATATCGTCTATCATTTTTGGACCTACAACGCGACCATAACAAAGCTGCAACAGTCAAATACATGGCAACGATATTTACCTTGGTAACATCATTCATGATGCCTTTGGCAAGAAAATATGGCTTCATTTTCCACAAGAAATTGTCCACATCCATTGCAAGCCTCATCCTATTGAGCTGCAGGTGCTGCAGCCAACACCCCATTACCCAAAGCAACTTTACAAATATTGAGCTCCTCAATCTATTCCTTTAAGGGCAACACCATAGCCTCGAGAGCATTATTCTTCTCAGTTAGCTCACCTGCAGCGATATTAAGGACCCCTTGCATCGCATCCATATTATCACTGAGAGCCTCTTCCATTTTGTCATTGAGTTGATCTTGCCTCGATTCTAGCTTTATGGTACGCCCATCAACTTTCTCAAGGGTATCCACATCACCCATGGAACCCTCAAGTATGGCCACCATACCATCTAAAAATGACGACATATCCCTTGATCAACTTGCTTTCCTAGCCCTCCCATGGGTCTCTATTGGCTCACCTTGCTTGTCTACTCCTTTCGGCATCTCAACAGGAAAAATTTTGAACCTTGGCTCAGATACCAACTGTCATGAAGCTAGAACTTTAGTTTGGCAAATCGCATGGCCTTAGACGATTTCTTCTCTTCAAATTTGCCTAAGTCAGCCTAATACTTGAAAAGTGAGAATTCTCTTGAAAATTCTCTAAGGCATCGAAAAATATAGCAAAAACCACTTGAAATGAAAGAGCAACGAGAAAACTGAAAAGCCACAAGAAAGTGATGCACACAAGATGTTTGAGTAAATACTCTTAATATATTCTTAATTTAAGAATAACTAAGTACAATGGGATGAATACAAACGAAGGGAGATGCCTCTATTTATAGTTGAGCTCCCCAAAAACCAACTGTACAGATTAAGTTCCATCGATTATCAAGATTAGAGCCTATCTACCATTTATAGTCCTAAAGGATTTAAACTCTATACAATCGTGTCACTTTAGGTTTTATACTATTTACCCTGGTAACTCTAGTTTCACTACAGCGTCAAGGCTTTAAGTAAAAGGGCTTCTCCATGGGTTCCATGAATCAAGCCAGACATGTTGGTCAAATGAGCCCCATTTAATAAGTTGATCTCTATAGGGCGTTCTATGCGCAATGATCATGGGCTTTGATCCACGTCCCGTGACACAAGCACCTCTATATATATTAACCCATTAAGTAACAAGCAAGGACTTGCTTTCTGTATCATTACATTTGCATCCATACTTTTAAGATGCTATATATAAATCCATTACAAAATGAACATAAATTATAAATCCATTACAAGTTAAAACATAAAATTTAATATAAATATATACCTTAAATATCTATACACTATATATCAGGATTCTAACTAAGTGTAACACCCAAAACCCGACTTAGAAGTTTAGACCGAATTCCGGATGCCACATTGATCACCGAAGTGATCGTAGGTAATTTTTTACAAAACAATTTTCAAGTCAAATCGTAATACCTAAACGTTCAAAACCAGCTATTAAAATAACAGTTAAGATAGTTTATGTAAATGTAAGCGGGATAAAAATGATTAAAACTTAACTCAAAATTGTACCACAGCTTTATAAATCCTTACAGTTCAAAATTTGAATGTCCAAATAAAAACTGAAATATAACGTTTGCTATTATTTTTTTTCCAAGACTGTCCGAAACCTCTGCATACTAGGTCCAATGTCAGAATTTAGAAAGGGTACCTGAAACGAAACATTAAGAGGGGCTGAACTACTCGAGCTCAGCATGAGTTTGAAACAAGTCTTAAATAGAGATACAGAATTCAAAATAGTAGTACAATAAAATTTCAATTACTCACGGAGTTAGAACGCGCACTTGGGACTAATGTCCCAACAGAACTTAACAACCAGAGCACATCAAATTCACTCAAATACTCAGCTCAAATGTTGATCAGAAAAACATATTACAGACAACCAGTCTTGCAGTCAGAACACACAAATAGATGTAGATGAAATACAGTTAGATAAATATAACCCACCCATCAAGCCAACACACCTCTCCGTCCCCAGATTACACCTTATAAGAGCTGTTAATGCTCATCCAACCAATCACACCAATTAGGACCTCGGAAGGCGCATCCAGCAGAAAGAGGTTCGGCGGTGGAAGAGGTTTGATCATCTCCTGCAGACTCCGCGGCACCAGACGCTTTGTGGACTCAAGCACTCAGATAATAATACGCAGCAGGGCTAGCGTATGTGCTGTATTGTGCAATGCGGTAGACCGCGGTACAGGCCAAATCAGATAATAGTACACAGCAAAGCTGACGTACGTACAATACAGTGCAATGCGGTAATCCGCTCTACAGTCATGTTACAGTTAAACTGCCAAATCAGATATTCGCTGTGCACGTACGGTACAGTGATATAACTCGCTGTACGTATAAGTTTGCAGTTAAACTGCCAGTTCAGTAAAGATACAGTCTTCCTTCTCTTCACAACCCATCCCAAAATATTTAACGCAAATGCATGAATGCATTCAAGCTAACAGAACAGAGACACATTAACAGACAGTCAGTCAAAACAGTTACGTAGCACACACCTCAGACCAGATCCAAAATCATACATTACACACAACCATCAAAGATATCAAGTCTTGAACCCTCTCACTAAACTTAGCTGAGGGTCGGAGCATACACAAACACATATTCAGATAAAAAATGCATGCAAAACCATTATAAGTGTCTTAAGACCACATGCCCGTGTGCTCTGGCGGTGTGGTATTGCCTAGGCTGTGTGGGAGAACAAAAGCTAGTGAGAGGAGGGGCACACGGCCGTGTGACAGAGGCACACGTCCGTGTAAAGATAAGCACACTATCGTGTGACTGAGGCACACGCCCTGTGGACCAGGGACATGGCCGTGGGGACAGGCCGTGTAACTCTCTATCCATTTACACTAAATTTGAATACAGGGTTGACACGACCGTGTGAGGGTCTCACACGTCCGTGTGCCTACTAGACACGGCCGTGTGTCCATAACACACATGTCCGTGTGGAATCGCTAATTCCCAAATTAGCGACACGACCGTGTGACCAAGCCGTGTGACACCAAATCACTCAAACCTTAATCCCCAAACTCACACGCCCGTGTGCCCTAGAAACACTGCCGTGTGAAAATCGATAAAATCCCCAAATTTGGCACATGGCCGTGTGAACTAGCACACGCCCGTGTGGAAACTCCAATGGCCACGAAACCACCTCTACACAGCCTGAAAAACCAAGTTTTTGGGTCACTAAAATGACCCCCAGTCATGCCATTTCTAGAACCATCCATAACGAACTACCCTCTAGACGATTCCAATCAACACGAGCCTAAAAAGCCCAATTACCAACACGCTAAAAGACTGTCAAAGTCCCACAACAAATCAACCATTTTGTAAAATGAAATAAAAAAGTTTCGAATCCCACACCTGTTTCGACGATGGCAGAGCAAAATTCTTTGTTTTACGTGCAGCAAAACTCGCTTTCCAGAGAAACAAGAAGAAAAGCACAACCACCGTAAAAAGAGAATAGAAACCCAGAGAGAAAAACCAAAAGCAATGTCCCAGACCAAAAATTAAAAATATAAACAAAATAAAACCAAAAATAAAATAACTAATTATAAATATTAACTAAAACAAAACAAAACAAAATGTTTCTCCAAAATGTGCTCCTAAGGACTCGAACCCAGCACCTTGAAATTAACTGCACACAACCAAACCACTAGACCAATAGACCCATTCTGTCACTTAAATGTTCCACTAAACAGAAAAACACTCCCTTCTCTATGACCCTAACCACCAAACATCAAAACTCCTAGGCCCAAAATTCAGGGCGTTACAACTCACCCCTCCTTAAAGAAATTTCGTCCCCAAAATTTTCAACTAACCGAACAAGGGTATATCACAAGCTATACCATTACGCTTCTGATGCGCACTCTCACCCGAGTAGAACCCAATCAAATCTAAGACCTCTCACGCACAACTAGAACACTTAACCATCAATGTCATTCAAAACAACACACCGATTCAGAACAATCTACAACCATATTTGTCTCAATGTCGTCACGGACACTCCCTAATTCGATGTTTCATGGACCCGCATCTAAGACACGCTCCCATCTTATTCCAACAACCGTTCGGATGGCACTTCTTACAGTGCTCACATACCGGAGCGCTCGCACCACCACTAGCACCCTTTGCAGAACCACTATTGCTACTCACATGCGTTCTAACACGCTTCGCAGGACGAGGCTCTAACCTTGGAGGACTGCGATATCTTTTCTTCCCACAATCCACACACCTAGCCTGAAGGGTTTCACTGGTCTCCCTTATCCTATCCTCGAACACTTTCTCTAATACTTCTCTTACTACTCGAGTCAATGCCTCAGTACCCAGCCCCAGGTTATCGCTACCCGAATTTGGTGGAATCACACTGACCCTAGACTCCTGAATAGACAAAAGTCTCGGAGAAGCAGACAACTCCTCACGATCTTGCTTACCTTCAGAACCCATATCCTCCCTGAGGTTAAATTAAGATATCTACACATCCAGAAAATGAGCACAGGTTAAACACATGAATCGATATTTCTAATCTTACAGTTTCGGATTCATACCTGGACCAATATCGAAGTCTCAAACAGTTCATTTTCGTAAAACATTTTTTCCAAAATACAAATTATTTTAACTTATTGTGGTAAAGTTTCTAAAAAATTTCTTTTTAAAACACCCATGTGTGCATACGGACACGTAGAAGCACAGGCCGAGTTTTTGCAAACCTGGCTCTGATACCACAAAATGTAACACCCAAAACTGGCCTAGAAGTTTAAACTGAATTTCGAATGCCACATTGATCAACGAAGTGATCGTAGGTAAACTTTTACAAAACAATTTTCAAGTCAAACCGTAATATCTAAACGTTTAAATCAGCTATTAAAATAACAGCTAGTATAGTATATGTAAATGTAAGCGGAATAAAAACGATTAAAACTTAACTCAAAATTGTACCATAGCTTTATAAATCCTTACAGTTCAAAATCTGAATGTCCAAATAAAAACAAAAAATATAACGCTTGCTATAGTTTTTTTCCAAGACTGTCCGAAACCTCTGCATACTAGGTCCAGCGTTAGAATTCAGAAATGGTACCTGGAACGAAACACTAGGAAGGGCTGAGCTACTCGAGCTCAGTGTGAGTCTGAAATAAGTCTCAAACAGAGATACAAAATTCAAAATAGTAGTACAATAAAATTTCAATTACTCACGGAGTCAGAACGTACACTTGGGACTAATGTCCCAACAAACTTAACAACCAGAGCACATCAAATTCACTCAAATACTTAGCTAAAATGTTGATCAGACAAGCATATTACAGACAACCAGTCTTGCAGTCAGAACACACAAATAGATGTAGATGAAATGCAGTTAGATAAATATAACCCATCCATCTAGCCAACACACCTCTCCGTC
The DNA here is from genome assembly GCA_005393395.2 of Gossypium australe. Taxonomy (NCBI): domain Eukaryota; kingdom Viridiplantae; phylum Streptophyta; class Magnoliopsida; order Malvales; family Malvaceae; genus Gossypium; species Gossypium australe. The sequence continues at coordinate 14,336,886 of CM016620.1, read as the reverse complement.
CCGCGATCACACCTCATAAGAGCTGTTAAATCTCATCCAACCAATCACAACAATTAGGACCTCGGAAGGCCCATCCAACCCTACACTCCATATATGTAGACTCAGCCATTCAGATAATAATACACAGCAAGGTTAGCGTATGTGATGTACTGTGCAATGCGGTAGACCATGATACAGGCTAGATCAGATAATAGTACGCAGCAAAGCTGACGTACGTACAATATAGTGCAATACAGTAATCCGCTGTACAGTCATGTTGCAGTTAAACAACCAGATTAGATAATAGTGCGCAGCGAAGCTGACGCACGTACGGTACATTACGATAAATCGATGTACGTATAAGTTTGCAGTTAAACTGCCAGTTCAGTACAGATACAGTCTTCCTTCTCTTCACAACCCAACCCAAAATATTTAATGCAAATGCATGAATGCATTCAAGCTAACAGAACAGAGACACATTATTAAACAGTCAGTCAGAACAGTTACGTAGCACACTCCTTAGACCAGATTCAAAATCATACATCACACACAACCATCACGGATATCAAGTCTTGAACACCCTCACTAAACTTAGCTAAGGGTCGGAGTACACACAAACACATATGCATACAAAACCATTATAAGTGTCTTAAGAGTATATGCCCGTGTGCTCTGGCCGTGTGGAATAACAAAAGCTCGTGTGAGAAGGGGCACACGACCGTGTGACAGAGGCACATGCCCATCTGAAAAGAGGCACACGCCCGTGTGGACCAGGATCATAGCCGTGTGGACAGACTGTGTAACTCTCTGTCCATTTACAATAAATTCGAGTACAGGGCTGAGACGGCCGTGTGAGGGTCTCACACACCCGTGCGCCCACCAGACACGGTCGTGCATCCATAACACACACGCCCGTGTGGAATCCTTAATTTTTAAATTAGCCACACGACTGTATGGCCAAGTAGTGTGACACCAAATCACTCAAACCCTAATCACACGACCGTGTGTCACCAAAATTGGCCCAGAAACCCTAATTCCCAAAGGCACACAGCTGTGCGAACTAGCACACGCCCGTGTGGAAACTCCAGTGGCCACGAAACCACCCCTACACAGCCTGAAAAACCAAGTTTTTCGGTCATTAAAATGACCCCCGGTCCCGCCACTTCTAGAACCAACCATAACGTACTACCCTCCAGACGATTCCAATCACCACGAGCCTAAAATGCCCAATTACCAACACGCTAAAAGACTGCCAAAATCCCACAGCAAATCAACAGTTTTGCAAAATAAAATAAAGAAGTTTCGAATCCCACATCTGTTTTGACGATGGCAGAGCAAAATTCTTTGTTTTACGGGTAGCAAAACCCGCTTCCCAAATAAACGAGAAGAAAACCACAACCACCGTAAAAAGAAAATAGAAACCCAGAGAGAAAAACCAAAAGCACGTCCCAGACTAAAAATTAAAAATATAAAGAAAATAAAACCAAAAATAAAATAACTAATTATAAATATTAACTAAAACAAAACAAAATAAAATGTCTTCTCCAAAATGCGGTCCCAAGGGCTCAAAGCCAGTACCTTGAAATTAACTGCACACAACCAAACCACCAGACCAGCAGGCCCATTCTGTCACTTAAATGCGCCACTAAACACAAAAGTACTTCCTTCTTTGTGACCCTAACCACCAAACATCAAAACTCCTAGGCCCAAAATTCGAAGTGTTACACTAAGTTAGTGTAATCCATAACTAGGTCCCAATTTAGTTATTAAATTATCAAAATGTCTTTATGTTAACAAAGCAATAAATATTAATTTAAGGATATTTTTTTCCTTTCCATATTAAATCTAAAAAAAATAATGCTTATAATGTGATTTGAACCCAAAACACCAAACAAACACTCTCTCAACTTTGCCATTTCAATTAAAGTAATATTTTATTTTTATGTGAATTATTAATAAATATATTATATAATTATTTTCACCCGCATCATGGGTATGTCATAATCTTATTGATAATGTTATCAATTGAGTTAATTCCACAACTCACAAGTCAATTCGATATCAACTCAAGAAAAATGACAATATTATGATAAACAATTAGAATGCATTTAATATTCTTAATATGATGTATTTAACTATTTTAATTTTTCTTTTTACTCATAATTTAAACTATTTCTATTTATTTTAATTTTGTACATATTGCATATGTGTAATTATTATTAGTTTCAAATTTTACATTTTATTATTTATTGTTTATTATTTATAAATGTAACCATACATTTTTTTTAGTGAATTACAATAATAAGGCAAAGCCCGAACAACAAACGTGATTAATGCGACTCGAGTCAAGGCCACAACTGGGGTGGTGAACACCCTTAACCATCATGCCATCACATGGGATTTTATAACCATACATTTTAAATACATAATTTTTACACATATAATAAATTTCTAATATCAAATTATATAAATGAAATCTTTTGACTCGCAAATGTAATGCCAATCCTATACTGGGAAAAACATTACTTTGAATCTCTCATTTAGAAGATGAGAGATTGAATATTGTGAATAAATTTACACCTTTAATTATTTTATTTATTTAATTTTTTTTAAATTGAGCCTCTATAATGAGTAGGTCAAGTGACATTAAAGCACTGTTGTTTGAAATAGTTAACAGGTTCACGTGCAGATATTGAACCCAAGAAAAAAAAAAAAACTCAGATTTACATGTAAATTAAAAAAACTGTCAAGGCAGTTATTAAAGGTGAAGTAACTAATCTTGTGATTAGTTAATGTGTTAACAAAAAGGAAATGGGTGTCAGAATGGTTAATGTTATAAGAACCATTTTTAAAGCGACAGTTTCCCACACTAGAAAGTAAAGAAATGTTTAGCTAGAATTGTTAAAAGTTGTTAAAAAATAAACGATACAAGGTAGAATAAAGAAAATAGGAGAACAAAAAAGAAGGTATATTTTATTAATCAATGAAAATACTTACAAAATTTCTCTAAAGTCTATTTATAGACATAAAAAGTATAAATGAAGTAAATATCTACTTCTAATAACTATTAGAATTTAAAGTACATCAAAACTTATCTTGATATTAATGGACATCTACTTAATAAGATATTCATAATACTCCCCATTGGATGTCTATTGGTAGATAATGTGTCTCGTTACAGTCTTACTAAAATAAAAACCTTGTGAGAAAAAAAATTCCTATTGAAAGAAAAAGAGTACACATATCTATAATACGCATAATATTTTGCCTCATTAAAAAACCTTACTAGAAAAACTCAATGGGGCAAAACCTCAATTAAGGGAAAAAGAGTATAACGCGTATTTAATCCCCCTTATGAAATCATCACATACTTTCTCTTATTCTACATATTCAATCTTGAATACTAGTTTTTCAAATGACTATTGGAATGTATTTGCTAAGTATTTATATCACCATTCTTTTGAAAGTAATGAGTGAGGGAAAATTTGGGGGAAATATATTTTGGTCTCTTCAGGAGTTTCAACAATAATCATAGAAAACTTTAATCATAATCCCTCTATAAAAATACAAATAGGTATTTTGGATCATTTTATAATCCTCTTTCAACTATACTATTGACTAAGTCAAATTTACCACATATGTTCAGTTATTTCAATATGCTTCTGGCATTCTAATTCCTTCAAGGATTTTAATATAAACTTTGCACTATCTAGTGATCCACTAAAGGTTGTAACAACAACCATTAGACGCAAGTGAAATATTTTATGAACTATTAGTTTAATAATATATTTAAAGGTTATCGCATCCACCACAAAAGAATGCTATATCTTTTCATAATCAATGCCAGGACTTAGCGAAGACTACATATTTTTATTCTGCTTTTTGCAAAACCACTTCATTTGTATCCTCACTAGCTTTATACTTTTAGATATTTGGACTGATGGTCCAAAAACTCCACGAATTTGAGTTGCGTCTTTCTATTTTGACCAATATGTTCCATATCTATATTTCTCAATAGATTTATTCAATATTCTCCTTTTATTTCATTATTTCAAAAATAATATTGCATGCAAAATTATTGTCGACCACTTTTATTATCAGTTCAACATTTTCTCGAATTGACATAACATATCGAGATTTATTTATTTTCACTATTTGAATCTTCAGTTTTAGGTACCTGAATCTCTTCTAGAGTTTTAGTCATGTCTTGGGTCTCTTCTGGAGCACCCGCCTCTACTAATATGACCATTTAGATTTATTTTTTTATGAGAATTTTCATATTTGGAACTTGTAATGAGTTATCCTTGTTGAACTTAGGGTTCAAATTACTCTCCCCCTAACTCATTACAAATTATTATTTCTCTCCCCCTAATGTCGGGAAAACTATCGAATCAAAATAATAATCACAAATCATGTCATAATTGAATCTTCAAAACATTTAAAACATATAATAATACAAAGAGACTCGCAATTAATATATATTCCCAACTTTCTTTAAGGATTCACGCATCTTTGTGCGTTGTAGTGGAGCAATTGGAACATATATGCATATACACAAATTCAAATATGAGAAATATTTAGCTCTTGACTAAAAACCAATTGTAATGGAAAGTATTTATAACTTATTGGCTTGATGCGTACAACATACAAATCAACATAATCTCATGTTGAAATAGGAAGTTTAGTTCTCATAAATAATGGTTTAGATATTAATCAAATGCGTTCAATTAATAATTTCTCTAAACCATTATGCGTATAAATAACAAGCTTTTACAAAAGTTTTTCAAACTCAATCAATAGAAGACTGAGATATAAACTCATCAGCTTTAGCAATATGAATTGTCTTAATTGTATAATCTGAAATTAATTATTTAAATAAGCAATCTTGCAAATGACAGGTTACAAGTTGATAACACATACATGATTATTTAGTAAATGCACCTACCAAAATCATATAATATCAAATGTAACACCCCTAACCCGTATCCGATGTTAGAACAGGGTTACGAAACGTTATTGGACTTATAACTCAATCAATCAAACATTTCATGTACATTTCTCATTCAAATCATAAATCATTCAAATTCATTCATATAGTCTCTAATACGAGCCCTCGAGGCCCTAAATGGGGGAATACACCGAGTACTCAAACAATTTTCGAAAAACATGTAAAATTTTCAAAGGTACAGGGGATACACGTCCATGTGACCAAGCTGTGTACCCTTCGAAGTGGCCTCACACGCCTATGTGCTAAGCCGTGTGAAAACTGAAGGGTATATCTTGTAGTTACCGAAAATTAAAACGAGAATAAGCCTTTTACCTAAGTCCCACGATGAACACCAAAAGAACGTGTATAGTACGAAGAACAAGAAGGAAATTGCACATATCGCAAAAGAGAAAAGAAAAGAGGAAGAACTAACGTAAAAAATTTTAGGAATTTTGGAGGAGAGATAAAAATTTGAAAAAAAAAAGAAAAATAAACAGATATTATCAGAATTCCCCAAATTCCTCCCCACTATCCCATTAACAACCACTACTCAGAATCCTATCTCTATTGAAACTCTCTCAAGCAACTGAGTAAAAATTAATGTCGCGCAGGGATTCGAACAGAACCTCCAACACACAGACCCCCTTACCACTCGAACCAGCAGGCTCATTCTGACGTAGATTAGCAGACAAATTAATATAAGCCCACTGCCCAAAGATAAGGCTTAGATCCCAAAAATAACAAAATCTGGCAAAGGTTAGGCTTAAACCCAAGACCTCTCAAACACTCCCAGAACAACCACTGAAGCAGATACTGTAACATCCTAAATTTTTGGGCCTACGCGTTTAGTGTGTGGGTATGTTTAATGTATTAATTCAAGGGTTAGGGGTCCAGATTGGGCTCAAGAATGGGCTGAGGCTTTGTTTAAATATTTTGTTTAGACACTCTAGGGCTTAAAGTAAAGTTTTGGTAACTTATTTGACATAGTGGGCTTGTGGCCCAGAGGAAAATGATGCCACTAGGAGGAAGGGGAGTTGGCGTCACTAGTGCATGAGGAGGGCCCAAATTTTGGTTACTTGAAGCCCAAGTTATAGGGCCAAATTTCGGAACTTAAAAGGGGACTAGGAGGGGACGGCATGAGGCTAAAATATAGGGATTTTTAATGTTTTTAATTTGTGGATAATAAGCTGATAAAGGAGGGAGGAAGTGGTGTGATGTAGGATACTTTTGGATAGGTGTTTTGATAAAGATAAGGAAAGGATGAGGAGCTATCTGCAAGGCTAGGTGTTGGCCGAAAATCCATCACCTAGAAGAGTGAAGAAATCATTTTCTTTATGGCAAAGGGGTGCTGAATTTTCCCTTTTTATTTGCTTAATTTTTAGTTATCAGGAAGGGCACTTTCGGGTTTTGATAGGTAAGTGCCAAAATTTCTATAAATAGGGGGGTAGCTCATCAATTCTGGCATTTAAACCCTACTCTTTTCTTCATTCTTTGTGCCGAAAATTAGTGGCTAAGTTCTTGTCATCTTTTTCTTTTCTCTGCCGAAACCTCTACTCCATTCTCCCTCTCAACCTTATTTCTTTTCTTTCTCCCTTATTGGCCGAACTCTCTGACAATCTCCTTCTTATCTCTTTCAAATACTTTAGCCGAAATCTCTAAATTTCTCATTGCTTTGTTTCTTTCTAAGCCAAAGCCGAAACACTTTACTTAGATCTTCTAAAAGCCGAAAGCGCATCAGTTCATCTTTTCCGAGATTTTCATAAAAGCCGAAATCCTTAGATCTCATCTCCTGTGTTTGCCGAATCTCGAAGGAAACTGAAGGTAAGTGTTGATTCATAAGATTTCAATCCTTTCTGGCTTTTTAGGGACTCTAGCCTAATGGCTATAAGGAAACTAATCTTAAGTTTTTTCTCTTATTTGCGGCATTCCGGGATTTGAAGAGGAGTCAATCGCGTATATCTCTAAGCCAGAGTTCAGTAACACTCGAATCGTGTTACTTTCGGGATTTCAAGGTAAGAAGATATATTAGTTTTAACGTGTAAATTCGGGTATTTATTAACCCTTGCCGAATGTAGGGGAGCCCAAATCTTCGTATTCTTCCGGTTTTTGAGCAAAGTTTTAGACTAAGGGTTGTAGATCCTGATAGTAAGAATATTGACTAAGGGAGCAAAACTACGTGATATCAGGTGTGTAACACTTCCACATCATTTAGATTGCCTGTTAAAGATATGTTATAAATCTATTATATTCTGATAAATGCCGAAATTTCGGCATAATGGTTGAAACCCTAGGAGGGTAAAAGTGAATCACCAGGTTAGTGATCTCTGTCATTCCTAAGTGAATGTTCCTGTTAAGATTACGTATGTGATATGTATGCTGACTTCTGTGATTGCATGGGGCTGGGTTTCTTTCAAGGGGAAGTGTTCTGTTGTAGTGGCTTTTGCCATGACCTGTTGTAGCGGCTTTTGCCGTGACCTGTTGTAGTGGCTTTTGCCATGACCTGTTGTAGTGGCTACGGCCATGATCTGACGATGAGCAGCTATCTGCAGTATGACTGCCATCGATGGTGTGTAGCGGTGTGGGTTGATTGTAGAAATCCCCAATGGTGTGACTGGCAGGTAAGGGTGGCGTGTAGCGGATGGAAACCTAGGATTTGGGTTGGGCTTTGCATATTTTCTGATGTATTATATTCTGTTATATGTTCTGTGGGGTTAAGGCCCAAATCTAATGGTGCATGAGGGTTGCACACTGAGTCTCGCGACTCACCCTATTATTTAACAATTTCAGGTAGCAACTAGTGCATTGGACCGGGCTGGAGAGGAGCGCAAGGTGGCCATGCGAGAGAGTACTTGATCCAGCAGAACATTTTACTTAGAATATTGTTCTTAGTATTTTTGATTAAGGGTTTTAAATTTCGTTGTAATAAGGCCTTGGGCCATTAGATTATTAGTTATGTTTTGGTTTTATGTTAGGCTCTTATTACTGGGCATTTTTAATTTTATGTTTAAATTAGGCTAAGACATGTATGAAATTTCGGTTCTTATTTAAAATTCACCAAGGCATTTTATAACTTTATATCTTAGATGACTTAATAAATCATTAAGTTTTCGGTATAAATAATTAAATCCGATAATTGTTTTCCAAAGTGTCACATCTTTTATAAAATTTCCTTAGTGACATACCAGATCCGGTTGTAGTGTTTGGGCCGGGTTTGGGGTGTTACAAATACACATTTGTGTTAAATATTTTCAGAAACAAAAATACATTTTTCAGGGTGTTACAACTATTATGACATTTACTACTGGAAATGTTTAAATCAATGTGAAGTCTAAATCACTATTTTCTAGATGTACAACAAGTACATAACCAATGACTTTTCATACATAAGTTTTCTCCCTTGCAAGTTCTCATCAGTAATATTTTTCCACATAATTTTAATTGAGAACTTATTCTGAATACTGTAGAGTTATACTCACAGCTTAAAAAAAACTTGCAACTTCAGGTGCATCCAACCATAACGAGCTTTAGATAGAATTACCATATTCTATTGCTCATAAGTAGCTCTTTCACAATCAAATGTTTTGCTTTCAATCCCTTAATGGGATGATGACAAAAGAAGATCACAAAGATAGTCAATCAATTCAATTTAATAACAAGATTAATCAATAACTCAATCCTCTCTTTTTTTTCATCCTTTCAAAATAGATATTTATAGCATTAGTGATTCATATGAAATATAATCTTTTCTTCATTCACAATCTCAATATGAGATCCATTATAAATATATTTTAAAATCAATGGATTAACCATCACAAGATGTTAATATATTAGCTCTTCTGGAACTTTCAACTAATTTTGTACTACCAAATATTGTAATAATATTGGTTTATATTTTCTTTTGCATTCACTTCTGGGAATGCACTAGATGTACTAGGACGAACTTATAAATGTCCCAAAAATTTCTTTATATCATAATCACCATTGCAAACATGCGTGGATTTCAAATCAAAATCTATCTATTCACGTTGTCATGATTAGTCTCTATTTGTAATAAACATGATATAATAAATAAATTATAGTAAAACATACCTGAGATTCTTTAACATCATTGTTATCACCCTAGCTAACTGGTTAAAGGCTCTAATGATTGCCCATAGTGCGCATGCCTCAATTGAAATAGCAGCAACTCTAGGAGGCAATCGACAATAGCAAAATTTGGGATATTTTTGTGACTTATGGAGAAAAACAATCAAAAAAGAATCGTGATGATAACGTGTTATAAAATAAATAGAGTGGTAATAAATATATTTTAGAAACAATATATTTTAGGTTAATTTTTTTAAAATTATTTAATAATAAATATAAATAGCGTTGTAATGAATTTATATTTTAATATTATTGAATAGATGTTCAATCTTTGGATTTGTAATTTGTAATTATTTTTATTGTGACTGTGAAAAATATAACGTCGGTAATGACAATATATCGCAAAGAAAAAAAGAAATAGAAATAAAAATAAAGAACACACAGATTTTACGTGGAAACCCTTTCGGGAAAAACCACGGGCAGAGGAGAAAAAAATTCACTATGTCGAATTCGAATCGATTACAAGAGGAATAGACCGTGTCTATTTATAGGCTTATAAAGCCATATTCTAATAGGAGTTGTGATATTGAAACTCCTTATTCTAATCAATATCAAATAGATGGAGTTTAATAAGGTTTAAAAACCTTATTCAAAATAAAATAAAAGAAGTGTAATTCTATAGGGATTCTTCTTTTATTTTATTTTACCATTGTATTTTATTTAAATAAGAATTTGGGTCACTTAATTCTAACAATCTTCACCTTGACACGAATTCTCAATGAACAAGTTCTTCATCGCGAACTCTCAACGAACAAGTTCTCCGCCTTATCCATAAACCCCTTAAGGGTTTAACTTCAACAATGAACACCAACCAAGTCTAAGCAGTGCTCAAACTTGGTTATAGGAAGTGACTTAGTCATCGTATCTGCAGGATTTTCATGAGTACTAATTTTGCTCACAATAATATCACCACGAGCAATAATATCACGAACAAAATGATACTGAACATCAATGTGTTTTGTTCTCTCATGAAACATTTGATCTTTTGTAAGGAAGATGGCACTCTGACTGTCACAAAATACTGTGCTTATTTGAAGGTCTTCATTGAGTTCACTAAAGAGTCCCTTCAACCAAATAGCTTCTTTACAAGCCTCAGTAATCGCCATGTACTCAGCTTCAGTGGTAGACAAAGCGGCTATAGTTTTCAAAGTAGCTTTCCAACTGATTGAACAACCTCCTTTGTAAAGACATAACCAGTAAGAGATCTTCTTTTATCAAGGTCTCCAGCAAAATCAGCATCAACATACCCAATGACTCCATCTCTAGTTCTTCCAAACTGTAAGCAAACATCAGTAGTACCTCGTAAGTATCTTAAAATCCACTGAACTGCTTTCCAATGTTCTTTACCGGAATTTGCCATGTATCTGCTAACTGCACTGACTGCATATGATAAATCTGGACGTGAACAAACCATAGCGTACATGAGAGATCCCACTGCACTAGAGTATGGAACATGTGACATGTACTCAATCTCATCATCTGATTGTGGAGACAAAGCCGATGAAAGTCTGAAATGGGCTGCTAAAGGAGTACTAACAGGCTTAGCACTCTGCATATTGAACCTGCAAAGAACTTTCTCTATGTACCCCTTCTGACTTAGGTACAATTTACTTTCTTTTCTATCTCTGAGAATCTCCATACCAAGTATCTTCTTTGCTGGTCCCAAATCTTTCATCTCAAATTCTTCACTTAGTTGGGCTTTGACCTTTCTTATCTCTCCTTTATCTTTTGCTGCTATCAACATGTCATCAACATAAAGAAGTAGATACACAAAAGAACCATCACTGTTTTTCTTAAAGTAAACATAGCTGTCAAAACTACTTCTTTTAAAATCATGAGAAGTCATAAAGGAATCAAACCTCTTGTACCACTATCTTGGTGACTGTTTCAAACCGTAAAGAGACTTTTTCAGCAAGCAAACATAGTCCTCTTTTTCTGAGACTGTAAAACCCTCTGGTTGTTTCATGTAAATATCTTCCTCAAGTTCTCCATGCAAAAATGCAGTTTTTACATCTAACTGCTCAAGCTCCAAATCATGTATGGCCACAATACCAAGCAAAGCTCGAATCGAACTATGCTTCACAACTGGGGAGAACACATCTGTGAAGTCCACTCTTGGAATTTGACTGTAACCCTTTGCAACAAGCCTTGCTTTATATCTGGGTTCTTCAACTCCTGGAGTCCCTTCTTTCTTTTTAAACACCCATTTATAGCGAACAACCTTTTTACCTTTAGGAAGTTTCACAAGATCCCATGTTCTGTTTTTGTGGAGTGATTCTATTTCCTCTTGCATAGCAAACATCCACTTTTCTGAGTCTTCACAGCTAACCACCTCAGAATAATTAGATGGCTCTTGGTTTGCATCTATATCTTCAGCCACATTTAAAGCATAAGCGACTAGGTCAGCCTCAGCATACTTCTTTAGAGGTTTAATTTCTCTTCTAGTTCTGTTTTTGGCGATAGAGTATTGTGGTGAAGAAGCAACTCTATTCTCAATTTTTTCACTGGCTTGAGGAGTTGACTCTGTATTAATCTAATGCTCCTCCTGCTTTTGATTTTCTTTATTGGAATAGTCTTTAAGAGATAAGTTAGGTAGCATAGCAGTTTCATCAAAAACAACATCTCTGCTAATCACAACTTTTCTATTTTCAGGACACCATAACTTATACCCTTTTACACCAGCTTTATAACCAAGAAAAACACATTTAATGGATCTTGGTTCCAATTTTCCATTATTAACATGAGCATATGCAGGACACCCAAAGATCTTTAAATCAGAATAATTAGCAGGATTACCAGACCATACCTCTTGTGGAGTCTTTTTCTCAATGGCAACGGATGGAGATCGATTGATCAAAAAATATGCAGTAGAGGCTGCTTTGGCCCAAAACGACTTTGGTAAGTTGGCATTTGACAACATACATCGAACCTTTTCCATGATCGTTCTGTTCATTCGTTTTACAACGCCGTTTTGCTGTGGAGTATGACGAACTATTAAGTGTCTCACGATCCCTTCTAACTTGCACAGTTTATTAAACTCATCAGAACAAAACTCTAAGCCATTGTCTGTGCAGAGGTATTTTATTTGTTTTCCCTTCTGTTTTTCAATCATAGTTTTCAAGACTTAAATGCGGAAAACACATCGCTTTTCTGCTTCAGGAAGAATGCCCAAACTTTTCTGGAAAAATCATCAATAAAAGTTAGCATATAATTAGCTCCACCTCTCGAAGGCACTCTTGATGGCCCCCACAGATTAGAATGAATATACTCCAATGTTCCCTTCGTGTTATGGATTCCTCTGGTGAATCGAACTCTCTTTTGCTTCCCGAAAACGCAGTGCTCACAGAACTTCAGTTTGCAAATTCCTTGCCCATCAAGAAGCCCTCTTTTGCTCAATTCTGCCATGCCATTCTCACTCATATGCCCTAGGCGCATATGCCAAAGTTTAGTAATATCATCATCTGAGAAAGAAGAGGAAGCGACAACTACATCACCAATAACAGTAAAACCTTGCAAAACATATAACTTGGCAGTCTTTTTCTGCCCTTTCGTCACAATGAGGGAAACTTTGGAAATCTTCAAAATCCCACTTTCAGCTGTGTATTTGTACCCTTTTGAATCAAAAGTACTCAACGAAATTAAATTTCTCTTCAATTCTGGAACATGTCGTACGTCACTAAATGTTCTGACAACTCCATCAAACATCTTAACTTTAATTGTTCCAACACCTGCGATTTTACACGAAGAATTATTTCCCATCAAAACAACACCTCCAGACACCGTTTCGTAATTTGTAAACCAATCCCGATTGAGACTCATGTGGAAGGTGCAGCCTGAATCAAGTATCCACTCCTCGCTCTCTTTAGAATTATTGACAGAAGCGACTAGAAGTTCACCATCACTGTAGTCTTCTACAATATCAGCTTCACTGGAATTTTCTGGTTGTTTTCCCTTTTGATTCGCAGCCTCCTTTTTAATCTTGTTCTGTATATAGCACTCAGATTTAATGTGCCCTTTCTTCTTGTAGAAGTTACAAGTTTTACCTCTGTTTGAAGACTTTGATCTACCCTTAGATTTACCGCGAGGATTTCGATCCTATGTCCTTCCACGATCATCATCAGAATTCCGATCTTGTCTCCCACGAACAATGAGACCCTCTCCCTAGGAGTCGGGTTTAACCACAAGATGCTTCATCTTATCATACGAGGTCAAAGAATCATAAACCTCATCAACTGTGAGAGACTCGCGGCTATATAAAATCGTGTCTCTAAAGGTTGAATAAGATGGGGGCAACGAACAAAGTAGAATCAACCCTAGATCTTCCTTATCATACTGAACCTCCATGGCCTCCAAGTTTGAGAGAATTTCTTTAAACACTGTTAAGTGTTCTTGTACAGACGCACCTTCCTCTAAACGATGAGCATAAAGACATTGCTTCATATGCAACTTGCTAGTTAGAGTTTTCGACATACATATTTGTTCTAGCCTCTTCCATAATGCGGCGGCAGTCTTCTCCTTCATCACATCCTGCAAAATTTCGTTAGACAAATGCAGATGTAACTGTGTTAACGCCTTTCGATCCTTGCGCTTCTTATCTTCCTCCGTCAATGTCGAAGGAATCTTATCTACCCCTAGCAAGGCTTCCTCTAAATCCATCTGTGCAAGAACTGTCTGCATCTTTATCTACCACAATGCAAATCTGGTGTTGCGATCCAACAGCGGAATTTCATACTTTAAAGACGCCATTACCGTGATCGAGATGAAAAAAAAAAACCGGAAGCTCGGATACCACTTTGTGAAAAATATAACGTCGGTAATGACAATATATCGCAAAGAAAAAAAGAAATGGAAATAAAAATAAAGAACACACAGATTTTACGTGGAAACCCTTTCGAGAAAAACCACGGGCAAAGGAGAAGAAAATTCACTATGTCGAATTCGAATCGATTACAAGAGGAATAGACCATGTCTATTTATAGGCTTATAAAGCCATATTCTAATAGGAGTAGTAAGATTGAAACTCCTTATTCTAATCAATATCAAATAGATGGAGTTTAATAAGGTTTAAAAACCTTATTCAAAATAAAAAAAAAGAAGTGTAATTCTATGGGGATTCTTTTTTTATTTTATTTTACCATTGTATTTTATTTAAATAAGAATTTGGGCCACTTAATTCTAACAGTGACAAGTTTTTAAAGTTGCATGCTAAGCGTAAATAGGAATGACCACTTTTATCGTCCTTATGACAATATGTTAACTTATCATATTTGGATTTGGTAATTTATTAAAAAATTCTTTGAGCTTTGCATGATGCTAATATTGTGGAAGCCTGACATTGAAGACCAATCCTTTTAAACAACTATTTTTGGAGATTGAATTGGTTCGGATCAAATAATTAAACCCCTTAGATCGTGTAGAACCAATCGGAATTGCATTGAAGACTTATTTAAAAATGAATCACCATTAGTTCAGTTTACATTGGACTATATTCCTATATTTCTTTTGCTATTTTGTAGCTGCTATTATTAAAAGGTTGGATTGTAATTAATCACTAGTATGTGAGTAAGTCTCGGATTTTTCTATATATTGAGAAACTTTATAGATTTTGTATGAGAGCATAGAGAGCAATTTATTGTTCATTAAAGAATTTATTTGCGACTGTATTTGAAGAGTAAACAGATTGTGTTTATAACCTAAATTCTCAATGGGAGAATTTAGAGTTGAGTGTTTTAGTTTTTAGGTACAAAATTGAGGTCTTTATACTTGGAGAGTGATAGAACTTGATTCACTTATTGTATTATATATTAAAGATATTAAAATTACTCACTGAGTTAAACTCCATAAATGTAAAGAAACTGAATTGATAAACAATTATGCATGTTCATTATTACTTTATTTACTTGTTTATTGCTGTGACAACATAAGTAATAACTGCAATCAGGCAACACTTGGTTTAAAAGCAATTAACAATACTAAATATCAACAAATTTATTTAAAAATATATAAAAGTTAAAAAAAGGTTTCACCATAATTATATTAATTATAATTAAAAAAAAGTATTTCTATCTCCATTTAAAGTTAGTGTCATCGAATATAGAACAATTTTCAGTGTGTGATGTCAGTCTTGATCAGTAGATTGAATTGTAAGTCTTCAACAACCCAGCAAGTTTACTTCATTCAATTTCGCAACCATTTCGTCAGCTGGATTATCATTAGTATGAATTTACATTGATACCAAAGCTACAAAAGCATTTATGAAGTCTTTCTTAGTACTTTATCAGGACATCAATAATTAAGATGTGTTTTTTTTTTAATTCTTAATAAACTTTATGAACACTAGAGTGATGTTATATTTTTTTTCCTTGTATTTTTGGATATATTTGCAAGTAGCCGAGTAAATTTTGAATCAAATTTGAAAATTCAATCCAATCAACTTAAACTTATTCAATTTAATTTAATAATTAAAAATAAACAATTTAAATCAACTCAACATGAATTTAAAATTGACTAAAACTCAAAATTACTCGAAAAACTAACCCAATGTGATCTAAATTTAAATTAATTATATTTTTACAAAAATAATTTAATAAAATTATACTTATAGCATAAATTATTATTTTTGTTTTAATTTATAATTTATAAATTGCGTATCACTTTCTTTTGATATAGAATATGAAATTTCAACAAATATCATAATTACAAATACAGTAAGCATCTAATTAAAAAAATATACTATCTCTTTACTTGCGAGTAAAATTAGTAATTGATAAAAATACACAGTAAGTCTGCAAAAGAAAGCTACCATACAATAAATAAACCAAAAACAATTAAAACTATAATGCAAAATTTAAAAAGAAATAGATGTATTGCAAAGTCCATGTTCAAAAGAAACACCTACAAGTAAAAAATATAAAAAAAAATAAACTAAATGTGTTGAAAAATATGAAACTGTGATTTGGTGTAAAAGGGAGTGTCCACTTCCTTGTCCTCCAAATCTATGTGGAGACAGTTTTCTTATTTAGGTGTTGGCAATTTATTGAACATTATATTTGAGCTATATTGATTTCATGGTTAATATATAGCCCATGGAAGATCATACTGTTGAGGAATATAAATTGTGATAATTGATTTGGATCAAAATTTCTCAAAACAATCTCTTGGATTATGGACTTTAGATTGGATCATTATTTTTCTGATAAGCTACCATAGAGTCCTTGTTTGCTTTATATTTTAATATTATATTGTATTACTCTTATGATATTATTGTTTTATTGGGATTGTATTATATTTTCTATTATAAGCAAGTCTCGAAATCAATGTTTATATATTGAAGAGACTTGCCTAGAAAAATGTACAAACAGTTAAACACTTAATCTGTTCTAGTGAAAATAATTTGTAATAGTGCTTTTTGTTAGTAAAACCTTCTATTATGCTTTTACTTGTTGCGATCACAGGGGGTGATCATAGTGGTGAGAGTAATGTATCTTCAAAGTGCAAGGTGAGGGAAATGTTCACGGTGTGTGTGATTGAGTAGATTCACTTTGTAATTGTTGAAGAAAGTGCATATTTCTCATTAAGCTAGGCTCTATAGACATAGGGAAATCAAACTGCGTAAACAACCTTCTTATGTTCTATTTCTTCATTGTTTTCATTTAGTGTCTGGAGGAATGCCTACCAACTTAAGCACCAATCTAATTTGGCAAATTTTATTCTTAGCAACGACCTTTTTGCTAACAATTGGTATCAGAGACTACCACTTAAAGTAGCTACTGGAGATCCAAAGTGTTGCTAATGACTAGATATGGATGTTTCATCCACATCAAGACCCTTTATGCTAAACTTCGCAATTATGCCTACTGGAAAACACACATGAAGACCTATATAAATTCAATTGATGAGAAAGCATGGTGTGCAATTATGATGGATGAAAAGCTTCCAAGATGGATGGTGAGCATGGTAGAGTTACAAACCTAGACGTTTAGTGGACCATCAAGGAAGAGAAGTTGGAAAATATAAATTCTAAAGCTATATATACAATTTTCTATGGAGTGGATATGCAGGAATTCAAAAGGATTGCCAATTACACCATGGAGAAGAATACCTGGGGTATCCTGAAAACTGCTTATAAAGGAATTTTCATAGTCAAACAATTAAAGCTGCAAATGATGACTTCGAGATTTGAAAGTCTAAGGATGAAGGAGTCAAAGACAATTGGTGAATTTTATGCAAAATTGTGTGACTTATCAAACCAAGCTTTTGCATTAGGTGAAAAATATTTGAATGCCAAGCTAGTAAGAAAGGTGTTGAGATCTCTCCCTTAAATATTTTCCACCAAGGTGACTACCATTGACGAGGCCAAGAACCTTGAATAACTAGTCATAAATGAACTTATCGATTCTCTACAAACCTTTGAGATGAATCTAAATCAAGCAAAACATATCAAGGGAAAAATGAGATAAAAATATTGTTTTTCAAGTCAATAAGGAAGTGCCCACTTCTCAAAATGCTACCTTGGAGGACCTATAAATAACACCCCTCACCTACCCCAGTCGCCGGGACAAAGCTACAAAATGCTATAGTGCAAAACGAAATAGTTATAGACATTTAATGGATAATTTGAATAAAAAATCATTAACTACCATCATATAAGTCATTCAGTAAAAATTTAAACTTTTCTCGAGCTTTATACGAGCTTATATAAGCTCAAAAGTCGACCCAAGATCAAACAAGGACCAAACTACAAAGATTTCAAAAGTTTAAAATGACATCGTGACGTGAGGGAATTCCTCATCATGACATCGTCGAAACAGTTTGTCATGTCACGACGTTAGTCTGATTGATGTTGCAACATCACTCACTATTTAGCCTCGTTGAGACGATGGGGTTCCTCGTCTCAACGTGACATTACAAGTCTTTTCTCGTTGGGACAACCACCATATGACATCACAACATGAATCCTATTTTGAGTACATTAAAGGCCTCTTGACACTTGTTTCAAATCAACTACTAAAATAATCCAAAGAAGTGCACTAAACACTACTTATACCTACACAAATCATACAAATTTCATGCCAAACACATAACTTGAGTTACATCCAAACATCTAAACCAATATGCAACATTTGGCACCATTTTACAACAAAACTATTTATGACAATTCAAGCTATTCAACATTCACCTTTTCAAGTTACTTTCATGCTCAATTATATAACTATAAGTACTAAACACACATAACAAAACATGTTACTTGATTATGCACATATACCATCTTCATTTACAACCCAAATCATTATCAAATACAATCCTAATTCCTTAAACATTATAAGGTAATATGACACTCCTAAGTACATGCCACATATAACTAGGCTCAAAATGATTAAAAAAGCTACCAAATCAAGAGATGGATTGTGTGATCTCTGATGTGCTACGATCGTTACGTTTTGCAATCAACAATATACAAGTAAATGAAGATAACAGTAAGTATAATGGATACTTAGTAAGTTCAACAAAATTTTACTCAACTTACCTAAATTTTATATCAAATAATCAATAGAAATATAAAGATGAACAACATGACAACCCTTTAACATCTTTAAGCACACTTATACAAATTCACAAACAATCATCAAGTTAGTATATTGGCACAACGAAATCAAAGTATTCCAATCACATACTTATACTACTATACCAATTAGTTCAATGCATTTCCAACATATACATTTTTATAAACATGTTAACTAAGTTCCTTATTAATTTTTCTAATCATTTCTCTTCCGATATCCTACCATATTTGCCTGAAGAATTATAATAAATTACTTTGAATACTCGGGACTGATTTATTGGATCCCATTATAACACCCTATAACAACCTGAATTATCGGATCCAAATATTTTATGTTACCAAACTTAAACACTTAGCAAAAAATTTTCAACAGGCGTGAAACAAATTTAAGACATACTTCTTATTTTTTTATATAATGTTCTTAAAAAAAATCAATAAAAGAGAATGTCTAATAATTACATCAGATTTTCAAAAGCAACATATGACATCACAACTTAAAACTTTGTTAAAAACATATTTATTTTTCATGGCGTACAGTACTAAGCGCCATATCCCTATGGTGTCCTCTGTATGTATAATATCGCAACTGGAACTGCCACACTGGCGCATTCCTGGCTTGGTCCCTTCTAGCATACTTACTCTTTAATCAGAAACTACATTATAAATAGACGCTTGTAAGTTCAAATAAACTTAGTGAATTCTAACCCAGGTTACCTTTGAGCGTTTATTGTTGGATTCCTCAACTTGAAGATTCTGGATTTCTTTTTAGTATTTGGTGGATATTTTTCTAATATCGGACGCATACATATGCACCAATTCACTCATTAGGTAGATTGAAAATTTCACCACTCAATATGTTTCCTCTTCGAAAATAGGTGCATTACTCAGAAGGATATTCATACAGAATCTACCTTCGATGGATTCTCATATAGACAGATGTTGAACACTTCACCTAGGATGGTGTACTCATAGATATTATTCTTGTTGGATACTTATACTAACTGATCTTTTAAGATGAACTTCATATGAATCCTACCTTTGACGGATTCTCACACTGAATTTAGCAGCTATCAGTATACCAGTCAAATTATATCTTCAATCAACCCAGACCTGTAACACCTCGAAATTTGGGGTTGGAGGTTTTGAGATTTGTGGGTAGGATCAATGCCTAGATCGGACAATTGGGTTTGTTGTTGTGTTTTAATGTCAAAATGAGACTGCTGGTCTGGTGGTTGGTTGTGTGTTAGTTTAGCTTGGGGTCCCGAGTTCGAGTCCTCATGTGCGCTTTGAGGAATTTGTTTTATTTTTGTTGCTTTTAAGTTTTGAGTATTTATTTGTTTATTTATTTATTTCTATTTTATTTCAATTTAAAATTGGTTATAAGAAATTTGATAAGAAAGAACAAAAAAAAAAAACACACGTTCTTTTCCTCTCCTTCTCTAAACGTTCTCTACCATCTCCTTTTGTTTTTCAATTTCAAGATTTTCTTTTCTTCTTTTTTCTTTTATGTTCATCAAGTTAACCTCGGGTTTGTCATTTTCATGGTCGATTGATTGGGCTCAACTGTTCTGTTGGATTGGTTTGAAATTGGGTAAGTTTTGTCTTTTGTTTTAACGGGGGGATTGCTTCAATTTCGTTGTGTTACTAATTAATTCTCATAGTTTAGTTGTGCTTGTAATTGAGGTCATGGAGTTGGTTTAGAAGAGTGAATCGAACAATTTTGGTATTTGCTATCGCGAATTAAGGTGTAGGTTCAAAAACTTTTCCTTTTTGTTATTGACGAAATTTTGATTTGGTTTTGTGAATTTCGACATGGTTTGTGGGTTTCTGAAATTATCATTTAAAATGTCAATTGTTCCAATTTTGTGTAAAAATTTGACTGGTTAGGGTGTGTTTCTACACTATTAGAGGTTAAGGATCATTTGATGTCAGAATTCGTGTTTTTCGGGTTGTTTTAGAGTGGTTTCGTGACCACATGGGTGGCCACACGGTCATGTGCTTGTTCACACGGCCGTGTGGAATTAGGAATTAGGGTTTCTGGGCAAGATTAGGTGTCACACAGCCATGTAGCAGATTTGGGGAAATTAGTTGATTTTCACACGGCCGTGTCCCTTGGGAACACGAGCGTGTGTGTTTGGGAATTTAGGGTTTTCGATGATTTTTGGTACCACACGGTTTGGCCACACGGGCATGTGTCCCACACGGTCATGTGGGATCTCCACACAATCGTTTGTCTTCTGTTCTTAATTTTTAGCACTTTTGGACAGTGAGTTACACAAGTGTGTCTCCTTCACACGAGCGTGTGGGGCCTTCACACGGGTGTGTGTGGCCTCCACATGGGCATGTAGACCCCTACATGGCCTGGGCAATTCCATATGGTCGGGGCACATGGCCTTTTGGTCCTAACTTGCCAAATTTTTGTATTATGTTGATTTATGACCTGTTTGTGTTTTTGTGTGTTTCGACCCTTGGCTAAGTCTTAGTAAAGGTAGTCGGGACTTTATTTTGACTCGGACATATCTGTTATATGCAAGCGTTGTATTAGTTAAGTGACTCGTTAATGTGATATTGCCTAATAATGAGTATTTACCTCAATGGTTAAGTGATGTGGGTGTGTGTGTGACTGTCTGGAAACTGTGTACATCGATTCTGTAATTGACTGACTAATTACGAGCTTCCGCATCTGTGTAATTGATAGTGTTTGCTGTGCATTCTTGCATTTGCATTATGATTTCGAGTTTGGGATATGAAGAGAAGGGAGTCTGATATAATTTGGCAGTTTTAACTGCAATCATCTGTATAGCGGTTTACCGTACAGTACAATACTTCTGGCAGCTCAGCTGTATATTGCTATTACGAGGCTTTGTTCCACATTCATGGTGTGTAGGGTTGGATGGGCCTTTCGAGGTTCTATGTGGTGTGTAGGGCTGGTTGAGTTTCTTATAGCTCATTTGTGGTATGACTGGGGGATGAAGAGTTGTTTGGCTAGATTGGTGGGTTTCATGTTGTTGCATTTGTTTCGCATTTTACCTGTCTGTTTGTCTGAATGAGAGATTAATGGTATATAAATCGATGCGTTTAATACTGATGGTTCTGTTTTGGTTGTGATGATTATTTGAATATCAGATTGCCATTGTGATATGTTGTTCTTATTGTAGTGCTTAATTTTAATTTTTCCGTCGTTTCGATCTCACACTAGGCTCGTGTAGCTCACCCCCCTCAGTTTCCCTTTTCCATGTATTTTTGTATGCAGTTGCCGGACTCGACACGCCGGAGGTCTCGGACAGCCACGTTTTATTATTGACTTTAAAAGTATTTTTCATAAATTTCGCATTTATGAATAAACGGTTTGAATTGTAAGTTTAATTTTGAATATTGTGGTACGAAATATTGTGTTATACGCACGTAAGCATATTTTGGGATTAAAATTTTTGGAATATCGGGATTTTACAACGGAGAGTTTTACATAACTTAAATACCATTTGTTTTCTAGCTGGTTAAACTAAAATTTCTCCCACGATCACTTCGGTGATCAATATGACCTCTGGAATCCGGTCTAAACTTCTAGGCCGGGTTTTGGGGTGTTACAAGACCACAACATATTCTGATGGATGAAACATTCTAAGTCATCCCAAGAAATCCTAGAAAACTATGTTACATATCTCGAAAACGTCCAGGTTTGTTGGACAACTTAGACTCCAGATAACCTCAACACATAAAGTGAAAATACTCAGATTTGGTGGATACCATAGAATTTAGATATCTTCCTTACATAGGGTAGACAAACTCTTGTCCGGAAAACCCTTTGACCACTCATAATTACAAATACACTAAGTTCTTTATACTGACGAGCTACTATGGCAGATTCACTCTTTAGAAACATTACTAAGAACTCTTTTAGGAAGTACCCCTAAGGCAAATTCAAATTTCGCCACAAGGCTATCCAATCGTGGATATCTTCAAACTTACCCAGATATCTGCTATAGAGTTAGCTAGCAAAGAAGTCTTAAAGCTTACACAAATCTCACCACAAAGGCGTTATGCAGTAAATAACTTTACTCTCGAAATGATATATTTATATATAAGGTAATGTTATGGGCGCCTTTATAGGACACAAATATGAGAGAGAGAAAGGTGTTAGAAGTCTTTAAAGTGAAATTATTTACTTTTTATTTTACACTAGTTTTACTTTAGGTCCAATTTATTTTAGGATATTTTTAAGTAGGGTTAAGTTATTTTATTTCCTTCTAGAAATATAATTTTATTTACATGTAATCTTTATTTAAAGACCTATTGGAGAATAAAAACATAAGCATAATTTTAGTTTATTCTTCAAGAGATCTTGGTCTTTCTCTAAATGAGTCCTAAAGGTTTTAGTCTCCCTTTGACAAGATGAGTTATCAATCACCATAGGTTGTTTTAGGAATAGTGATAAAGGGAAAACAATTGCCATTAATCGCCTAGTGACTTAATCCTATTCCTGAGTTATCAATAATTTGACATCAATGCCTTTCATAATAAGCAATGAAATCTAAAATTATAATTGTGAAGCAACGAATTTTTCTTGTCACACCCCAATTTTGGTGGATTTGATATCAAAGTGTATAATTGTGAAGTTATTTATTTGGCATAGTGAAACCCGCCAATTAATAGTCTTTAGGCGTGTTAGAATCTGGAGTAGTATATTCAACGTAAAAATAATTAAGGATTCTGTCATAGGTTATTCTATTATTTAAGAAAATGATATGATAAGTAAAGAGTAAGCCTGGTGAGGTTATCGCCAAAAGTATGGTACGCCCGGTCACCTGCGCACTATGCTGAATGGTTTTGTAAAGTGACCTGGTTAGAAGCCAACTGGGTTGACTAGTCAAATATCAAATATACAGAATTATCATTTATGTTCCTCTCGGAATCTGTTGGCCATTATGCAGGACAAACCCTGGATTCAAGTGACACTTGTTAAGTTCCACTAAAGGGAACTAAGGGTGTATATATATAGTGAGAAGACTTCGTGAGGGGTTTTTCTTCCTTTAAATTTCTATTCTCTTGTTCTTCTTCTTAAACTTGTATGTTCTCTTATTCCTTATAAAGATATGCTACAGTTTTTTAGTTAACCAGTGGACGCTTCACTTCATGGTAAATCAAATGACTTTGCATGTCATGTTTTGAAAGATTAAGGCTATTAAGAAGCTTATGAACAGTAAGTTAGGAATACAAGGCATTCTGTGGGGGTTGTCTATGATTGAGAAGTTAACAATTAGTATCAAGATGGGTTTTAATGGTGAACCTATGTTCTTTAAGCAGTTGTTGCTGCTGGTTCGAGAAGGATATTAGAGTTTGGAGTTCAAACTATAGTTTAGGAGAGTATTAGGTGAGTTTCTATCTTGACTGTTGCATGTGGACTGTTCAGATTAGAATATATATGAAGAAAATATCTTGGACAGCCAATAAGCATGTATGAGAAATATTGAAAGGATTGTAATATAATGGGGTTATGTATGAGATAATATTTGAATAAAAAGTTAGATCGTAAGTAAGCAAGTGAAATCTGATACGAGAAGGTAAGAATAAATTAGGTATTTGAATAAGATTTGGGTAAGTAACTTCTGAGTGAAAACCTCTATTTGTGATGTCTCTGGTAAGCTAGACATATTGCTAACCAAACTGATAGATTACAAATAAAGGTACGTGTAAACCCATGTGGCTAAGACCCATGATATTATATGACATCGAAATCACTAATGGTGATGCCTCCAGTAAAAATAAGTCTAGACTGGTAGATCACGACATGAGGATGTGTAAGTCCATGTGGTTGAGACCCATAGCATGATATGATAAAAGGAATATTCATGGTGATTGTAACAGCCTGCTTTTCAGTGGTGTTAGAAATAGTGGTTTCGGGGCCACAAATCTAACAACTGAGTTCATAAATATTATTATTTAATATTTTTGAGTCAAAAATAGTATTTTAATAAATTTTAATTTGATAATTTATGTTATTTGAATGAATAACAAGGTTCAAGTGGTAAATCATTAAAGTCAAGTGGTTTTATAAAATGAGATATCGAGACCTCGTTTCTATTAATCAAGCCCGTAAATATTTTATTAAATATTTACGGAGTGTTATTAGGGTTATATTAAAATTTGGTTAAGAAATTTTAATGTTTAAATAGTTAATTAATTGAAAAGGACTAAATTGTAAAATATGTGAAACTAAATCACTATAGCTCTAATTGTATTAAATGTTTATGATAACATGAATTGAGGGTTTTATTTTGTAATTATGCCTATTTAGATGGTGGTGGACGGTTGGTGGGTTTTAATTAGGAAAATTTTGGATGTTTTAAAGGTTAAACACTTAATTTTATAAATAAAACAAAAAATTAAAGAAAATAAAATAGGTTATCATTTTCAAAAGGACTATCACCACTGAAACTAGGAAGAAAAACTCTATTTTTGAGTAGAAAGCATTCGACTAGGTTGATTTTTCATGCATGGTGAGTGATTTGATTCTATTTTTAATGATTTTTATGTTTTTGAGCTTGTATTAGCTTAATCTAGCTAGCCCGGGGATCTTTTTGTAAAATTGTTAAAATTCTAGGGACTTTCCATAAATGGTTTAAGTGTGTTTATGGATTTAATTGATAGATTATTAAGCTTGGTTGTTAAATAGAAGTATTTTGTAAGTGATTTTTAGTAATTTTAATGTTAAAGGATTAATTTGTTAAAAAGGTAAAATTTATGGGAATTAATGTGAAACTTTGATGACTATGGGTTTTTATGTGACTACAAGAAATTCAGCTAACTTGGTGGATGGTTAAAAATAATTAAACTGCAAGTTTTAATTTTAGGTACTAAATTGTATAAAAGTCAAAATGTTGGGGGTAAATTTGTAAATTGATAATTGAAGAGTTTAATTGCATAAAGTTACTTGTTAGAATGATTGAAATGAATTAATTGGGTTGAATTATTATTCAAATCAAGAAACGTTGTAATTGGATTTAAATTGAGGAAAGCTAAAGTTTCGTATAGTTGTCGACTCCGTTTTAGTAATCGTTTCACTCGAGGTAAGTTTGTATTATATGTAATACGTCATATTAAATTCCTTGATATTTGTTTTATTCTAATAATTGTCATGTTTTTAATTATTGAATGTTGGTTGATGAAAATTAATGATGAAATTGAGTTGTATTGGAGATAGTGTATCGGGCCTTGAGTCCAGCAAGCTTCATGCTGGTGTATATTATCAGGCTTTGCGCCTAGTAGGTTTCATGTTGGTTTATATTATCAGGCTTTGTGCCTAGCAAGCTTCGTGCCAGAGTATATTATCAGGCTTTGTGCCTAGCAGGCTTTAAGCCGGTGTATTATATTAGGCTTTGAGCCTAACAGTCTTCCTGCCGGTGTATTGTATCAGGTAACTTGTACTGAAAATATTGTTACAAGTATCCGATGTTATTTTTTTAAGCTCAACGGGTAAATAAATCCTTAATAAGTAAATGGATACATCAAATGAACCATGATTTGGATTAATGATATGAATTATAAAGATATGTAAATTTGCAAAGAAAAGATGAATCATGATATATGTAAGAGCAATCAGTTATGAAATTGAAATGTTTGATATGTTATACGCCTTGTTTAGTTGGATATATATATGCATTGCTTCACATACTATCCTTGTGAGGTGTTGTGTATAAGCAAAGGAAATTTAGTCTATGACTAAATGGAATTATTCATGGATGTTTAATTTAATTCATTTGGTAAGTTTAAGTTCTTTACACGAGCTTACTAAGAATTAGTTGCTTTAGTAGTTGATTTTCTCTATTTTTGTAGATCATCCGAAAGCTCGAACGGTTGGAATCAATGTCAGAGCACAATCATACTATCCATCTATCCATTTCAATAGATTTTGATTATTTTTGGCAAATGGTTATAAATGGCATGTAATAGGGTTATAAGTGTTGTCTTGGTGATTGGTTTGTTTTCAAATGGTGCCAAGTTCATTTATGTTCATGCCTTTTGATGAAGGCTTGTAAATGATGTGTATCCATATGAGATGATAGTAATTATGCATGCCCTCATGTGAGCAGGAAGAAGATGGTTGTGTGATATGTTATGATATGCTTTTTTTGGTATGTATAAGTCTAGTTGTTGATTTGGTAGTGTTTGAGTTGAGCCTATCTTGTGCATGTTTTAAAAACCTTATGTTTTGATTTGTAAATGCATAGGTAAGTGTTTGCTTGTGAGATATAGGTGACTTATGACTACCTATAGCAATGAGTAAAATCAATAATGTATATGTTTGTATGGTGAACGTTTCAAGTATGTGAGTGGTTTGACATGTATTGAATTGATGATTGAGTTGTGGTGCCTTTGAATGGCATATTGGTTAGAACATACAGGGTGATTGAAATGGTATGTTTTGCATGCGTTTGAGGTGGTCATGTAAATGTATGGGAGAAAGATGTATCTTGGTATGCATGTATAGGTATTAAAATGGCTTGTTTTAGGCGCTCAATTTGGAGCACACGGCCTGAGACACAGGGTGTCACACGGTCGTGTCCACACACGACTACTCCACACGGCTGTGTGTCTTTTTGTTTACAGGTACTGGTTTCACACGGTTTGGCACAAGGCCTGCGACAAGGCCGTGTGACCCAAGTCGGTGAGTTACACGGTTTGATACACAGGCTAGGGCTTAGCCGTGTTTCCCATAGTTCGAATGCCCACATGGCCGTGTGAACCCTATTTCACAAATTTTTCATGTTCTGTTTGAAATTTCTGATTTGCTTTGAATAAGTCATTGATTGCTTCCAAACTATTTTTAAGGCCAATCAAGCTTGATTTAAGGCTCGCAAAAGTAATTTATATCATAAATTAATTATATTATCGAATATAAATATGTGAATTACTTGTTGGTCCATGTTGCGATGTTTAAGGTTCTGTTTTGCACTGTAATGCACCGTAATCTTAATTTGGTGTCAGAGACGGGTTAAAGGTATTACAGTGATGCCTTCGGTAATACGTAAATCAAACTGACAAATCACGACATGAAATTATGTATAAGTCCATGAGGGTGAAACCCATGGCGCCTTCTGTGAAAGTCCACCGGGATAGTAAACATGTGATTCTGTATGATGCATGTATGGTGTGATCTGCTAAGCATGTGTTGTGTATTCTATTTAGTTTTGTGGTGTATTCGGTATTTCCCTTGAGGCGTAATCTGTAAAACATGTATAGCGTGATTTGCTAAGCCTCAGTGGTGTATTTTGTATTTGTCTTCATGAAAATTCTATAAGGTAGAGGTAGCAGAAACCGGTTAACTGTCTATGTAGTAAGACATGGATATGTTCTGAAAGTTCTTCGATAATTAATTCTATGATAAGAATCTGGTAAGTTTGAAGATAGCTTAGTTGGTTTGACCATGCAATAAGTTTGATAAGCTTTAAGGGACGTATTCGTATATGTAAATGGACTAAGTGTTCGCTGGAATGAGTTTGTAACAGCCCTTTTTCAGATAAATCAGAATAGTGGTTTCGGGACCACGAATCCAATGTCAAAATATTTATTTTATTAATATTTTAATGTCTACAGCATGTTAGTAGTGTCGTATAAGAATTTCGCTGAGAAATTTTATCGTTTGCATGTTTAATTTGATATAAAGGACTAAATTGCAAAATGTGTGAAACTTAAGTTCTATAGGCTAAATGTAACACCCCTAACCCGTATACGTCGCCAGAATGGGGTTACCGGTATTATCGAACAAGACACAACTTCTAGACATTTATGAACATATATGGAAATTAAATCATTTAAAAAAATCATCAAATAATAAAATAAACCCATAATATATAAAATTATACATAAATCATTAAACATTAAAATAATATATTACCGCCAACTGTCTGAAAATAAACAAATGAGCTAAATATCACATTTTTCAATATTCCAAGTCAAATGAACATGTAATACGCATACATCTATTCAAATAAACCAAAGTTTCTATTTGATATCACTTAAATAAACGTTAAATATAATATAAAGACTACTTAATAATTAAAACACATTAATAAAATCACATGCTAATTTACAACAAATTAACTTGTTTATTTAAAACATAAATAATTAATCATATGATCATTTTATAATCTTATACTTAATATTAAACAAGCCTAATAATTATACTCCATTTAATGTCAACTTTTTGTTATACTTCAATCAATTCAAATTAAAACCACCCAAGTCAATTTCATGAATCACAACTTATCTAACATAACATATAACATATTTACTCAAATTCACATTTATACTTTTCTAAGCATAAAATAGCCAAACCATACTCAATTTAATTCATATTCATTCATCATATTCAAATATATAAACCTAACATAAACACCATTCAACCATAGCACAAAATATCATGATCAAACATACTCAAACTCAACTAAACAAAACCAAATTCAAATTAATATGTTAAGCCATTTTCGCATAGCTTTATATACAAACACTTTCAAAATAATCTAATTCCAAGACTAGCCTATACATGTCATAAGTCCGATTTCAATTTATAAAAGTACCGAAACAGTCGATAGTGTGGTGAACTTTGCTGACGATCCCCGAGCCTGTAACTTGAGTCCAAAATCTATAAAACAGAGTAAACAGTTTTACCAGAGTAAGCTAACTTAGCTTAGTAAGTCATAAGCAAATAAACATCCAAATGATGTAATTAATTCATTATTCCAAGTAAAATCTACCTTGGCCGAATGCCATTTATACAATATAACCTAATGTTTTTTTTTTTTAGCTTTCAAAGCTAAAATATCTTTATAAAGTCAACATACACATATGCATTTATATAAATTCAATATCCATAATAATATATCATATACATATTCCACTTAAATGGTCAAATATACAAGAACACATATATATCCATATCCTAAAATCAATTCCACAACACTTATATTATTCATTTACAAAGCCAAATACAGTTACTAAAATTCACGTGTAATTTTCATTTGTATCAAATATAATTAGTAACAAATATCAAGTTACTAATTTACCTTATCTCAAGTAAATAATGAGTTAACACATACCTAATCACTGAGCTTATTTAACATATTCCATTACCACATTAGCATAAATCTTTCAGGTATAAACTTATACATAATCACCGGCATAAAGCCTGCTACGCATATAGCTTGATATCTTTCACCGGCACAAAGCCTGCTAGGCATAAAGCCCGATATCTTTCACCAGCACAAAGCTTGCTAGGCTCAAAGCCCGAATATCATTATTATAAAGCTATCTCACAACCAATTCATATATCGAACTTTTCATATATTTCATAATCTTCATACGGACTTCCAAGTATTATAGCTCAATCGAACTAAACTCAAACATAATATTTCTATATTTATTCACATTCGGCTAACTCAACACTTATTCCACAAATTCCAAATCAGCATATTACTAAGTTATATACAAAATTTACAATGTTTAATTGCTTAAAGACTTTCCTCGGATATCGATGAACGATGTAACTGGCTATTCAATTATTTTTGTTTTTCCCCGATCCAAGTCCGATTTCTTTGGTTCTTGATCTTAATCAAACTTAGAAATGGTCAAATACCCTAAACCTTGTTTCTCTCTTTTTCTTTTTCTTTTTTTTTTAAGTTTTGGTCACTATATAAAAAGATGACAATGGCTTTGTTTAATTTAATGTTATGTTTTATTATAATAACTTAATATATAATTTACTAATTTAACCATTATTAAATAATATTAAGCGATTATGAATCAAGGTCATTTTTTACCATAAACCGCCCACTACCCTTTAAAATGGGTAAATTGCATTTTAAATACTCCCATTTAAAAAGACAACAACAATTCAGCCCTTGCACATTAAACTATTAAATTTTTAACTTACGCGATTAAGCCCATTTACTAAATCGGACCTCAAACGACGAAATTAAAATACGAAAATTTCACACAAGCAAATTCACACATAATAAACACAGAAAATAATTTTAATATATTTTTCGAACTCTGATTTGTGGTCCCGAAACTACTATTTCGATTTGGGTCAAAATAGGGCTGTTACACTAAAGGTATTAAATAGCTATAGAATTAATGTATAAAAGTCCTTATATGGTGTTTTGACCATTGTTGAGTTGAGTGGACATTTATGGACATTTTATCAAGTTTTTTAATGATAATATTTAAGGTTAATATAGTAAATTAGTAAATAACTTAAGTAAAATAATGAATAACATAAAAATATCATCATTCTCTCTTCATCACCACCGAATTTAGCAAGGACGAAGCCATGTTTAGGGCTTGAAGGTTTCGGTTACTTCTCTAGCTAGCATGTAAGTGATTTTCAATCCGTTTTTAATGATTTCTATGTTTTTGGAGTCGTTGTAGCTTAATCTAGTTAGCTCAGGGACAAATTTGCAAAACTGTTAAAGAGTTAAGATTTCACCATTGTTGAATGTGTATGTGTTTTGAAGTTTAATGGTAGAAAATGAAATGATTGTTGTTAGGTAAACAACATTTGTTAAGTGATTTTGAATGAAATTGCAAATTAGGGGGTTAAATTAAGAAAAATGAAATTTATGTGGTAAATGTGTGAAATAATGAAAAATATGGGCTGCTATGGGCCTAAATAATATTTTGCTATAATGGATTGAAATTTAATTGCATGAATTTGCATCTTTATGATAGTAGGACTAAATTGTAAAGAAGTTAAATGTTTAGGGGCAAATAGTAATTTTGCCATAACATGAATTTTTGGGTTGAATTGAATGGAATGAGACTTAAATTAGTTAAATTTGATTATATACGCCTATTCCGGCGTAACCCTATTCCGGCGACGGATTCGCTTTAGGGGCGTTACAGAGTTCATTTACGTTATGTATTGGTGATGTTTGAAATTTGGTATCCGCCACATTTTAATGGTTTCCATGGTTTGTTTAGAGAGTATTTAGACTCTGAGACATTTGTCAATCTCGGCGTACTTATGTGACATGGATGTTGGGAATTCTTCTGAATGATTTGGAGCGTTACATTGTTGAATAAGTAATTTTGGATTGGAATCAGGATGTGATCTGGTTGGTAGTCTAATAGCTATTCAGTATGGGATTCCACCAAATGCAAGAGTAATTAGTACATGTCCTCCAAGTATTAGTATCTACAAATAACCATTCTAAGAATAATGTAATGTGTAAGATCGAAGAGGAAATTCGTAGGGAGGGATTCTATATAGATAATCTATTCAGAAGTATCTGGGTTTGTAAAAAGGATTCTGAACTATATGACTGGTAAGATCTAGATTTAATCAAAATATGAAGTAAATGTGATACATTCAGTAGGGAATTTGGCGTGTAGGCTTATATCCAATATTGTGAAAGTATTCGCCAAGGACAGAGTGGTGTTTCAAACTCTTACAATGAGGAATTCAACTCAGAAGATTTCATGGTAAATTACATTAAAACTCACCAAGTATATGTAAACTTATAAGCGTTGTGTTCATGTTTCAAGTGTGGCTGTATAATTGATTTCGCTAGGAGAGACCAAGCCAGGATTGCGTCACAGAAGCAGCAAGCAAAGATACTATGCATACAAAAATATCTTAGGAGTGTGGTGTATAACTTTCTACGCCATGAAAGTCTATTATTAATAAATTGTTGTGCTGTAATGTCTTAAATCACCTTTAAGTGTCTGTTGTACTTTTGGATATTATTCATTATGTCTTATGTAATTAAAAAAATAGAAAGTAATATGTTGAAAAAGAACTATTCATAGCTTTGTTAAAGTTTATGTTAAGTGTTTTTATGTGGTAACATTTGATATCTGAACTCAATGAATCGGGTCGAGTTGAGGGTGTTACATTTTCAATCTACAAAATCAAATGGACAAACAATTTCAACAAATGCAAGACCAGATGAAAGCTCTATTTTTTTTATTAGAGCAAATCAACCATTGAGGATGGAGACACAAATAGTTCAACAACCCAACTAGATTAGGTTCCATTACCACCAATCGTTACGGAACGCACATCGCTACTACTACTACCGAGTGGGGCGACTCTGATAGTTGAAAGATTTGTTCTTCAATATGAAAAATTGGACTTTTCTACTTCCAATGCATCAGAAGACTATTTGATCCGGTTGCACCAATACGAATAGTTTTTTAAAAATTAATACGCCTATGAGGCACACAAAGCATGGTTGGTTGCCTTTCACATGCTGGGAGAGGCGCAACTTTGGTATTACTAGATGAAGTTGGAGGGGTGAATGATAAACTGGTTAAGAGTTTCGTAATCATTGCTCCCTTCATTTTGGTCCTCCGATAGGCAACAACCCCTTAAAAGATTTGGTCAATTTGAAACAGATAGAAACTGGAGAGATCTACAATGGTAATTTCAGGAAAATTGGCAAAGGCTAGTCAATATGTTTGGCCAAATCAACATGTTGGATTATTCTTAGTTGGGTTAGACAATTTAGTTCGGCATGATGTTAAGTTGCAAAAGCCCTTGGATTTAGCCATGGCTATGAGTCTCACGAGAGATTTTGAATAGAAAAACCAATCATTCCGTGTCGAAAATAATCGACAAAAGGCATGTCTAATTACTTGAACAAATTCTGGGTTGTTGATTTCACAACAACGGTCAATTCAGAAGGGTACTACGAATAATGTACTCGAGGGTTCTTTAATATCTATAACTCCGGCTCCTTTCATAAAGTGCTTAAGCAAAGGATAGATGGCAGAACATAGATCTAAAGGGTTATGCTATAATTACGATGAGCCTTATTCATAGTTATTGGCAATCATCCATACTTTGGAAAGTCAAAGATATGGGTATCAAAATGTTGGCACTAGAAACCTGAGATTTAAGGCACCAAAAGTGGGATTGAGATTTGGCATGAGATAATTGCAAATTTTTGGTCCCTAATTGTATAGTGACTTTGCAAGTTGATCCCTAAACCTCAACTATAAATAGGCCTAACCATTTCTCATTTTCATGAACCCACATTTGCCATTCTCTACTTAAGGCATTTTTCTCTCTCTTTGTAAATCTTCACTTGTATTTTGGAGTGAAATATATTTTGTAGTGCCCGAGGACGTAGGCAAAATTTGATGAACCTCGTTAAAATTCTAGTGTTCTTTATTATATTATTTTGCATATTTTGTGAGTGTGACTGTAGTGATTTATTGTGCTATTAAATTACGATAGAGGGATATTCTGGCTAGGAAAGACTTGGTACTTAAGCGATCCTTGTGATCCACCTCTCTTTCCTTGGAATTGAACTTAGTGTGATTTTTCAGTACAATAATTTTAATCTTTTACAGGCTTCCGCGCAACAATTGCTATCAGCGCTAGATTCGTACATGGGGACGATCGTTTATAATACTATCTGTGTATACGGTATTGTTCATCAACGGAACTATTCACGTTGACAGTACTGTTCACGTATACAGTAGTTGGGATTGAGGAGAAAAATGGAAAAGGCAAAGGCATCGTCATCAGCAAAGACTATTGTGACCAATGCAAAATTTGAAGTAGAGAAATTTGATGGTACCAATAATTTTGGTATGTGGCAATGTGAGATCCTAGATGTCTTATGTCAGCAAGAGTTGGATATAGCCCTTGAAGAAAAACCTGACAAGATGGATGACAAGGAGTGGGCCAAGATCAATAGACAAGCGTGTGGTACAATCCGCCTATGTTTGGCCAAAGAGTAGAGGTACTATGTCATGAGGGAGACATTAGCGAAGAAGTTGTGGGATACACTAGAAGAAAAGTTTCTAAAGAAAAGTCTTGAAAATAGGCTTTATATGAAAAAGAAACTTTATCGATTCACGTATGCACCTGGTATGTCGATGAATGACCATGGGAACTCATTCAATAAAATTTTGGCAGACTTGCTAAATTTGGATGAGAAATTTGAAGATGAAGACAAGGAATTATTGTTGTTGAATTCTCTTCCTGATGAATATGATCATCTTACCACCACATTACTTCATGGGAAGGATACGGTCACATTTGATGCAGTCTGTAGTGCGTTGTATAGATCTGAGACTCGAAAGAAAGATAAAAGAGATCACAGAGATACAACTTCAAAAGTCTTAACAGTAAGAGACCGTTCACACAACAATAAATCTGGTAGAAGGAGTAAGTCCAAAGGGAGACCTGCCAAAGATGAATGTGCTTTTTGTCGTGAGAAAGGGCATTGGTAAAAGAATTGTCCTAAGTTAAAAAAAGGCAAGGCTATTTCTGATGCATGTGTAGCGGAGCATGATGAGGAGCCAGACTTTAGCTTGGTTGCCATGGCAATGGCATGTCATATAGATGAGTGGATTTTGGATTCGGGATGTACTTACCATATGTGTCCTAATAATGACTAGTTTTCTAGTCTTAAAGAACTAGAAGGTAGAGTTGTTTTTATGGGCAATGATAACGCTTGTAAGACAATGGGAGTAGGTACAATCCAATTGAAGAATCACGACAGCTCAATCTAAGTCTTGACATATGTTCGCTATGTACCTAGCTTGAAGAAAAATTTCATCTCATTAGGGGTCCTAGAATCTAAAGGGCTCACAATCACTTTGAGAGATGAATTACTAAAGGTAGTAGCTGGGGTATTGACGGTGATGAAAGGCACAAGAATGAATAACCTGTACTATTTAAATGGAAGTACAGTTATTGGATCAACATCAACAGCTTCTGCGAAAGATGCAAATTCAGAAGCTACCAGGTTATGGCATATGCGATTGGGACATGCTGGTGAAAAAGCTTTGCAGAATTTGACGAAGCAAGGCTTGTTGAAAGGTGCAAATTCTTACAAATTGAAATTCTGTGAACATTGTGTTCTGAGCAAGCAGACTAGGGTAAAATTTGGTTCAGCAATTCACAATACAAAATGAATTCTGGACTACGTTCACAATGATGTGTGGGGACCTACCAAAGTGGCTTCTTTGGGAGGTATGCACTATTTTGTTATTTTTGTTGATGATTATTCAAGAAAAGTATGGGTGTATCTAATGAAAAGAAAAAGTAAAGTTTTGGATGCATTTCTGAAATGGAAGAAGATGGTGGAGACTTAGACTGATCGAAAGGTCAAACGACTTCGGTCAGACAATGGTACTAAGTATAAGAATGATCCATTTCTACAAGTATGTCAAGATGAGGGCATTGTGTGACACTTCACTGTTCGGAATACACCACAGTAGAATGGGGTGGAAGAACATTTGAATCGGGCTATACTGGAGAAAGTTCAATGTATGTTGTCCAATGCTGGATTGGGCAAGGAATTTTGGGCTGAGGCAGTTACATATGCGTGCCATCTAATTAACCGGTTTCTATCAGCTGGAATAAATGGACAAACTTCTATAGAGATATGGACTGGTAAACCTACTACTGATTATGATTCTTTACATGTTTTTGGTTCCACTGCATATTATCATGTAAAAGAATCTAAGTTAGACCCAAGAGTAAAGAAAGCATTATTCGTAGGTATAACTGGTGGAGTAAAAGGATACCGTCTCTGGTATCCTGATACAAGGAAGATTGTTTTCAGTAAAGATGTGACTTTTGATGAATCAACCATGATGAAGAATAAGGATTCACAAAAGGATGACAAAACCAGTAGTACTTTGCAGCAGGTGGAGCTTGAAAATGTTAATGATGATCCAGCTAATATTGAAGGAACAAATGATGAAGAAGTTTCGACCCAAGAACTTCTACAGCAACAAGATTCAATTGCATATAGAAGGCCAAGAAGAGAGATTACTATACCTACTCGCTTTGATGATATGGTGGCCTATGCACTTCTAATTGTAGATGATGATGTTCCTTCTACTTACACAGAAGCAAGAAGTAACCCTGATGGTGTAAAGTGGAAGCAAGCTATGAAGGAAGAAATGTAGTCTCTTCATAAAAATAGGACTTGGGAGTTGGTGACACTGCCCAAAGGAAAGAAGGTAATTGGATGCAAATGGGTATATGCAAATAAGGAAGGATTTCTTGGTAAAAATGAAATTTGATACAAGGCTAGATTGGTAGCAAAGGGTTACACTCAGAAAGAAGGAATAGACTACAATGAAGTGTTTTCTCCAGTTGTGAAGCATTCGTCTATTCAGATTTTGCTAGCCTTGGTTGCGCAATATGATCTTGAACTAGTTTAGCTCGATGTGAAGATCGCTTTTTTACACGGTGATTTGGAAGAGGAAATCTATATGACTCAACCAGATGGATTCAAGGTTCCTGTTAAAGAAAATTGGGTTTGCAAACTAACAAAGTCGCTTTATGGATTGAAACAATCTCCGAGACAGTGGTACAAGCGATTTGATCAGTTCATGAAAGGGCAAAGGTACACAAGAAGTAAATTTGATCATTGCGTGTATATTCAGAAGCTACAAGAAGGAATTTTCATATACTTGCTCTTATATGTTGATGATATGTTGATAGCATCTAAGAGTAAAGTTGAAATTGAGAGATTGAAGACTCAACTCAACCTTGAGTTTGAGATGAAAGATCTAAGTGAAGCTAAGAAGATTCTTGGCATGGAAATATGTAGAGACAGAGCTCGTGGCAGAGTTAGCTTGTCTTAGAAGCAATATTTGAAGAAGGTACTACAACAGTTTGGCATTAACGAGCAAACAAAACCTGTAAGTACCCCGTTGGCTTCTCATTTCAAGCTTTCTGCACAACTATCTCCTTCGACGAATACGGAACAAGAATACATGTTACAAGTTCTGTATTCTAATGCAGTAGGTAGCTTGTATACATATATCTATAACATATATAAAAGCATGACTTAAAAAAAAAGCTAATTAATAAGAATATCTTTTATTATTCGCGATATTATTAAAGTAACATTAAGAATATTTTAATATTATATTTTTAGTTATTATGTAATAATAAAAATAAATAAATAAACTGTTAATTGATTTCAGATATTTTGTATACAATTCATAATGTATCTGTTCCCATGTAATGAATAACTACAATTTACAATTTTATGTTAGTACAGTATAGTAATTAATTTCTAACAAAAGTTTGAAGTCACATGATAACACTTAATATTTTTATCATACAAATTTCACATATCTTTAAAATATTAATTTTTATTTTTTTTAAATTTCAAATATTAATAATCATTATTAAATTTTAGGCATTTGAAAAAAATATTACATCACTAATGAAAAATTAAAAGATAAAACCATTGGATATTTAACATAAAAAAAAGTTATAAATTATTAAATTAAAAATAATAATGAGAAAGTGTTCTTCATCCCGACGAGTAGCTGACGTCACGACAAGAAATCCTTTGTCCCGATGTGACGATGTGGAGTTCAAGTTTTTTGGCATTTTTTCTTCCTGTTAAACTCTATTTTTAGTTTCCAACTCTTATTAACCTAGGGTTGTTGTAACCAAATATGCTATTAACTTCAGCTTATAAATAGACCTTACCTACTCTAGGTTTGAAACAATAAAAATATTTAAATTGTAAGAATTTTGTTTTTGTTTTTTATTTTGAAGGGTTTTTCTTTTGGGGTTTTGAGTTTTCTTTTAATTCTCTCAATCTTTTGTACTCTCCTTTATTATAATGAAATCTCCTTTTGCCCGTGGTTTTTTTATCCTATTTGAGGAGTTTTTCCACGTAAAATTTATATGTTCGATCTTCTTGATTTTATTATATTTACTTGTTCGTTACATACACGGGTTAATTCCCTACCAATCCAATCTCTATTTGTTTTTCAGAAAATGTATAAACTAATTTTATGATTTGATTTCAATTTTTTTAATACTATCTATTAAATAAATAAGACATGAATATAAAAAATAAAATAAATATGATTTGATAAATTAGAATAATAAAAATATAATCTCAAATTTTTTTTTATCAAAAAATTATAATGAACTTCTTTCATCATTTTATTTCAAACAAAATATTAGATTTGATTCCTTCCCTGTTAATAACACGAGAATAGGATCAAATCCCTAGGCAATTAACAGAAACATTGGAAGCAATTGCCTTCCCTTTATCGATATTCCTAAAACAATTTATGGTGATTTATAACTCAAAACTCGTTGAATGGAGACTTAAACCTTTAGAACTTCTTTAGAGAGACTCAGATCTCTTGGAAAGTATACAGAAATTCTGGTTAGTTTTATTCTCCAGTAGGTCCTTAAATATGGACTAATTACTCGTAAATAAAAAATGTTTCTAGAAGGAAATAAAACAACTTAACGTAATTAAAATTAACCTAAAATAAACTAAACCTAAAGTAAAAGTAAGGTAAAATAAAAAGTAAATAATTTCGCTTTAAAAACTTGAAATAATCCCTTTTTCCACTCATATGTGCGACATTTAAAGGCATCCACAACATTATTATTGTTGTGCGGAAGCATGTAAAAGAGTAAAATTATTGTACTGAAAAATCACACTAAGTTCAATTCCCAGGAAAGAGAGGTAGATCACAAGGATCGCTGAAATACCAAGTCTTTCCTAGCCAAAATATCCCTCTATCGTAATTTAATAGCACAATAAATCACTACAATCACACTCACAAAATATGCAAAATAATACAATAAAGAACATTAGAATTTTAATGAGGTTCATCAAATTTTGCCTACGTCTTCGGGCACTACTAAATATATTTCACTCCAAAATACAAGTGAAGATTTACAAAGAGAGAGAACAATGCCTTAAATAGAGAATGGCAAATGTGGATTCATGAAAATGAGAAATGGTTAGGCCTAGTTATAGTTGAGGTTCAGGGATCAACTTGCAAAGTCACTATACAATTAGGGACCAAAAATTTGCAATTATCTCATGCCAAATCTCAATCCCACTTTTGATGCCTTAAATCTCAGATTTCTAGTGCCAACATTTTGATACCCATATCTTTGACTTTCCAAAGAGTATGGATGATTGCCAATAATCTCCACCTTGAAGATTTGATTAGGATAATCTTATATTCACACAATTCTTTCTGTCTTTGTCAACAATATTTGATGGTGCCTTCTTCAACTGTTAAACTGGCAAGATATTGATCAAGTTCAAACAATGTTCGAACTGCATTGGTAGAAAATTTGAGCTTTACTGTAGTTGCAGACAAACTTGTGTCTGTAGTGGAGGCAAACAATTGTGGTTAAACCATTATAAATTGAATTGTCCAAGTTTTGTTCCATTTCCTTATCATCTAGAAAAATTTGTAGAAAATTTTAAAATACCAATTCATCCCCTCTTGGTATTTTCAAACATAACATATACCATTGATTCATGCTAACAAAATTTCTTAGTATGCAAAAAATATATATATATTTATACCAAAAATTGATTTCTCATGCCAGAATTTAATTTTGAAAGCATACCAAAAAATCAAAGGGCATACCAAAAAATACGAGGAAATATAAAAAAAATATGAGGAAGTACCAAAACTTAGAGAATACCAAATCCAAAAATACGACGAAGTACCAAAAATTATGAGAAAGAACCAGAAAATATGAGAGAAAGTGAATACCAAAAACTACGAGGAAGTACTAGAAATTATGAGTGAGTACCAAAATATATTAAAAAATGTCAAAAATTACGAGAGAGTACTAAATATTGATTTGTCTTAAAATTTTTGATTTATTTATTTTTTAATATTTTTTATTTATTAGTATGCAAAAATGACAGTTTCTTTTATTATCAAAAATTGATCTCTCATGTCAAAACTTAATTTTAAAAGCATACTAAAAATTACGAGGGAGGAAGTACCAAAAATTTTGAAGAAGGAAAGAATACCAAAAGAAAATATACGAGGAAGTACGAAAATTCACGAGAGAATAAAAAAAACTTTTAAGTATTGTATTATTAATTTGTAACCAATTGAAATGGATAAAGCTTACCATTAGCTTTGTTTTTAGTGAAAACAACTTTTCTTTTACTAAATAACTTTCGGTTTCATCTTATTATATAATTTTTAGTTTTGATGTATCCATCTAATATTATTTAAAGTTTTTTTATTAAGTTGGTGTCATCTATCGGTCGAGTTTCAATTTAATTAAGGAAATTACTTTAATATCCTTTCACATTTAAAATAAAATATATTTAAGGGTACTTTAGTTTTTTTATTTTAAAAAAATTAATAAAAATATGCATATAATGAGATTTGAACTCATGCCAATTAGGTTAGCAAAATTTTTAATTTACCATTCAACCAAAGTTTTATTTTAATATTTTTTCACATTTAAAGTTTATTATGCACACTTTATTACCTCCATCAATTGTATATATTTTAATCATGTTATTGATCGTTATAGTGTCACAAATTAACTCAACACCAACTTAGGATTGACAACAACACCATAATAAATAATTGTACTCATTTAGTAACCTTAATCTAATATATTCATATGTTTTATTATCATACATATTATTATTAATTAGTTTCAAATCATACATTTTATTATTTATTCTATGTTCTAAATATATGGTTTCCACATACATACACGTGGATAGAGTTCCTAATATGGATAAAGAGAATTATTTATGTTATTATATAATGATTACATTAGTTTTATTTATATATATAATTTATTTATTTATTGATTCAATCTAAAAGTTGGTAAATATATAACTTTTTTATTATGATGATATAATTTTAATTATGATTTAATATCATATAATTTTAAATAATATATAATTTTTATTAACAAAAATATTTTATATTTATATTTTATATTTATTATTCAATATAATATAATTTTAATTATTTATTCTATACCTTAAACTTATTTTAAACTAATATATCTAATATTTTACTCTAAACATATTTTAACCTATCATTTAATATTAATATCGTGAATGTATGAGTTTTCATGCACCACCAATGACTAACAATACAACATAATATTAGATAAATAAAAAATAGTAGAAGACATATAAATAAATTTCTAATAATTTTATTTAAACATAATTAAATATTAATTATAATTATTAGATTTTTTTAAGTTTTGTGTATAAAGTTTATGGTTTAAGATTTAATGTTTATATTGAATCCGAAGTCACTATCACCAATGTAATTTATTTCAAACAATAGTAAGCTGCCAAGGGTTGGCCGGCCCAACCCCCTAAAAAAAATCTCTTTAAAATTTATAAATTTAAATTAGTAATGATAAAATTATACTTAACCTCTAAAAATAATAAAAAAATAATTTAATTATTTAAAAATTATAAATATATAAACCACTAACATAATAAAATTATAATTTTACTTTCATAAAATATAAATTGCATTTCACCTCTTCAAAAATATTTACTCACATCAAACCAATTTCAATGTTACCATACTCTATCTCAACCTCATAATTACTTTTCTATTCTCCCCAATACAAATCTTACGCATGCAAAGGATGCATTGGTTTAAGGCAATCCTAGCCGGGCTAGAATTGGTCGCATACTCCACGGCCACAAAGGATTATCCCTTACGATTTTTTTTTTCTTCTATTGGTAAAGCTGATCCGGCACTGACAGAGACCCTCACGATTAAGGAAATTACCATTTCATGGCTGGAGACGTACCTATAACTATAAGCTCATCATTTGAGAGCGACTGCAGCGATGCACTTCAGTATCCTACTAAAGCCCCAACTATTTTTATGAGCATTGATGTTTCTTGTTGTAAATGCTGACGAGGCCAGAGTTGGGAAACCAGACAGACCTCGAGGGATGAAAATGTAGATGCAGATAAGGTAGTTAAAGCCGGGGTGAACAGCTCTGCTGTCTGTCCGTAAATCAATTTTGCCTTTGCAGGGAGTGTACCTAGTTTAGCAGAGGTGAACGGATCCACTGTATTATTGCTGCCGTTGGTTGTGACGAGTTGCACTAGAGTTCCTGCTCCCTTTCCATCCTTTTTTCTGCTTCTGGTTTTAGTGAGTTGTTACAATGCAGGGTCTATCTGTTGTTTATTTTGGTTCTCTTATTAAAGGAATGATAGTTTAGTTTTCAGAAAAGAAAAATCAGCTTGAGATAAAAAGGGTTTTCTTATTGATAATTTTTAGCCATGTGAATGAACAGCTATATATATTGATATAGAACTAGGCTTAGCTAGACAATGAACACCATCCATGGATGCATGCATGTAAAAGAGAGTTTGTAATTGCAGAGAAATGAAAATTATAAAAAAACTAATGAGAAAACATAGCTAAAAGAAGAGGAATAAGATGATCGGAGATGATTTTGTTAGTTTTTTCAGTGGGATGGAAAGCATCCCAAAATACATATTTATTAGCATCACTGCATGTAAATGGATTATACTGATTGCATAGGTAACTCATTTCGAATGTCCCCGTCGAACAACATGCCACTCCCGTCACCTCAAACCCTACAATT
The DNA here is from genome assembly GCA_005393395.2 of Gossypium australe. Lineage (NCBI taxonomy): Eukaryota > Viridiplantae > Streptophyta > Magnoliopsida > Malvales > Malvaceae > Gossypium > Gossypium australe. Next base: position 14,293,824 of record CM016620.1, on the reverse strand, counting down.
CCACATTCCAAACACCCGTTTTTTAAAATCCAATTTTATATTTGATAAATGATAAGAGAGCTACTCATAACTACAGAGTCTGTGAAGATAAGAGTCATTGTCCCATCACATTAAATGCTTCCAAGTACAGATCTTTGTGTAATTACTGATTTCTTATACACTATTTCATTATAACACTTAAAACCAACCAGCATTTATCTTCTTCTTATTGGGTAAGATTCATAATTGCTGATTACAATATGCTAATAGAATAAATACATTTTCAGACAAGAAAAAGAAAACATTCATTAAAAGCTTTCCACAGTCTCTTAGATGACAACTGTTTAGCATCAATGGTTTCATCTATTTAACTTTATTTTTTTTTTTATAATTCATTAAAAGAAAACATTTTTTTATAAATTTAATTTCTTTATTTATGGTAACTGTTTATCAAAAATAGATAAAATTAAAAAATAATCTATACATCCCTTCAGTCATAAATTAGGTTTTAGTAAAATTGAAATAATTAATGTTTGAGGTCCCTGCAACGCATGCACCCTGATTACCGCCCTGGTTCAGCTATTATGGTCCTAACACCTTAAGAGTTGATGAGTTGCAGATAAAAGCTACTGAAAATTTTCTACTTCTACTTAGTTTTGTTTTAATTGATTTAATTAATTCAAAAAAACTCTGCAAAGTGGTCCAACGAAGCAAAATGCAGCAAAAGAGAAACTTACCGAAGAGAGAAGGTCTGGTAATAATCTGATAGAAAATGTCATAGGCAGGTGCAGACACCATTCGCATTCCAGGAAGCTCCTTGTTTAGTTTTGCAACCAAGCCTTCCAGTTTCCTGTTGAATCCGGATGCCACATTGTTGTATTCGGGTACACAGTCGTTTTGGCCCAGGATATTGGTGGCCCTCTCCAGCGGCAAACACCCCATCGGAGGAAGGCCGGTGATGGATATTTTCCGGACACCTAGAGCGTGGAGTTCCCTTACGAAGTTTTCGCTCAGTCCTAGCAGGAAATCCTGGTATTGCCTCACTGAGAACTGGGATTTTCGGGTGGGGAAAACGTAGTAATTTTCTAGGAAATCATTCGTCCCTAAGCTCATTAGATACAAGGCCTCTCTCAGAATCTCATTTGCCTTATTTTCACCGACGTAGCTACTCAGCTTTCGCTGGTATTCTTTGTAATACTCTAATTCCTTCCATAGTGGTATCACATTCTGCAAAAACAGTAAAAGGGAACAAATATTCAATAATTAGCTTCTTCTGGGGCATGTTTATATATAGGTGTAGTGGCTTTCTCATCTTACAAGCACTTTGGAGGTTGCATTGTCGTAGCCAGTTCCAGCAGAAGCAAAGCAAACACCAGTGGCGAAATCCGATATATTATAAGCAGGATCCAAGTAAGCTGGGATGGCTGGTTTCAGTCCAAAAGCTTCGGAGATGAAATCGGGAGGGATTCGGCCATTGCAGAAGCGTCCAGTTGGTTGACCCCCGTAAAAATCACGACCGTAAGGCTGAAAATTGCTCTTCAAAACCGTCGAGATCAGGTTGTTGTTGCCCGAATCCACGGAGGAGTCTCCGAACACTATGATGGCTGGAACTTTAGCTTTGGTCAATGGAGATAAAAATAAGAAGAAGAGCCAAAGAAGAACTGGAGAACTACCGAAAGCCATTTCACCTTCACTGCACTGCTCTCTCTCTCTCTCTCTCTCTCTCTCTCTCTCTGCAAGCAGATGAAATTCACAGTTTAAAGAAAATAAAATTTTGGCAAATTAAGAGACAAATGACAAAGCATGGTTTATGAATAATGTATTTTTGATCTTTAATATATAAAGAAGAGGTTTGGTGGGGGGTTTTAATGGGAAATAATAAAAGATGTATCGACTCCCTCCAACCATTTCTAGCTCTTTCCACTTTATACTATTATAACTATTATATTCTCTAATATTAAATTTATAATATTTAATGAATTTCTTAAAAAATCCTTAATATATTAAAAATAATGTTATTATAATAAATAACTTAAAATCAATTATATCAATGGTGTTCAATTTTAAATAACAAATAAATTTGTCATGATTTGAATATTAATATTAATATATATTATAATTTAAATAATATTATTAATAATTTATTATAGGTTATTTATTTTAGGTTTAATGGCCACTAATATTTACATGTTTTGTTAAAGTGGCATTAATTGTATTTTTTAGTCTTTTTTAGCCATCAACCTTTGTTTTTTTTTTAATTCGCTTTTTTTAACATATTTTATAAAATTACCGTTAAAAAAGTTAGCAGAGATGATGTGGAATTTAATATGGAGACGGCATCTTTGACTTTTAAAAACTAAAAACGGTGTCTTTAAATTTTCAACCCAACCCATAAAGTAATATGTTCCATAAAGATATTTGAATTTGATTATCGTCTTTATTTTTTTCATTATTTCTATACGAGCAGACGAATAACACATCTTAATATCAAGAAAGTTTAGTATTTTCAATTTGATTTTAATACTTAGTAAGATTTCTAGTGATGTTTCAATCTTTCTTTCTTTTTTTCTAAAGGTTTTAATCTGTATATCTTTTTTTCAAAAGGTTTCAATCTTTCACAGATTTGTTTATTGAGAGATTTTTCTATTAAGTTTTTTTTCGATATTTATGTTTATGTTTTTTAATTGAGAGTTATTTTTTTAATTTCACGTATGATTTATTTATTTTATTATTTTTCACATGTAATTATTTTATTGGGTTACTTAAGTAATAAATTAATCTCATTAAAAATATTCCACATATGAAATTTCACATTATCTCCATTAACTTTTAACGACACTCTTATCAAATCTGTTAAAAAAATAAATTGAAAAAAAAAAAGAACAAAGATTGATGGCTAAAAAAAGCTAAAAAATAGGCCATTTTGACAAAACATGTAAACGTTAGTGACCAAATTTATCATTAAGCCTTTATTTTATATCTATTGTTAAATTAATTTTTTTAATGTTAAAATTGTTAAAATTCAATTTTTTATGATATTTTATTTACTTTTACTCTACTTTAATCCATGAATGTAATTAAATCTTATTATATTTAAAAGAATATAAATTTAATTTGATAAATAAATTTTTTAAATAAAAGGAATGAAATAACTTTAAAAAATTAAAAGGCAATGAGTAAAAAAGTAACTTACCTAAATTATAAATAAGTGCTTCAAATAAAAATTGTCATGGGTACGATATCTCGAGTGTGGAAGCATGCCATCATTTTTATTGACAAATAGCAGGTTTTCAAGTCCATGCTCAAGTACTTATTAATTCTTGGGTTGTAATTGTTATTTTATTAGGTTCCGTTATTATCGCTGTTAGGAATCCACAAACTATTCCAATTGTCGGTTAAAATTTCTTCGAATATGTTCTTGAATCCATTCAAGACGTAAGCAAAACTCAGATTAGAGAAGAATAAAACTGTAATTTTCTAATTATTTCCAATTTTATATGAAAATTGTATTAATATTTTTTTAAAAATTATTAGTTAAACTCTTCCTACTACATAATTATGGTATTTAACCAAAGACATAATGACAACTAAGAATGTATTTACATGTCATTAAAAATTTTTCCAACTCACTATTAGTGTCTATTCCAACTTACCATCCAGACTCCTTTCTCCTACAATTACCCACTCCCTCCATAATGAAATTTCTTTTTATCTATCTTTAAAACCCAAACAAAAAAGATTTTTCGTATTGAATCGTAGTGGTAAAACGTCACAATTAATGTAGAAAGCTGCTTTAGTATTTGGAGGGATTGGGGTATTTGGTCGAGTTATGGTGATTCGCCAACGGAACCATTGATATCGGCATATTTGATTAAGAAATAATAGTTGGATGACCACACAGTCCATCCACTTTTCAGTGCAAATCGGTGGGAGAAGAGATCAATGATGGAAATAAAACTAGAAGCTGGAACCACCCTTATTTCAGGGTCTCTTTCTCATCTGCTACAGGACTTGATTTTGAATGGTGTAAGGCACCAGAGAATGGGCTAATAGCTCCAAACCTGGTAGTGTACCTCGACATACCACCTGAGGAAGCTGCAGAGAAAAGGAGGCTATGGAGGTGAGAGATATGAGCAGCTCGAGTTTTAGAAGAAAGTTGCCCAAATGGAAGTTTTCAGATGCTTCCCAATGCATGGAAGATGTGAAGAAATAGTGTCATGAGTTGTTAGAAAGGGAAGCCTCTTTCGTCCCTGTCGTCTTGCTAGTTTATCTAATATTTATTTTTTCGTTTTTCTTTTTTAATTGAAGACACGAAAAGTGAGGGAGCACACAGGGAAAGATGAGTTGGAAATGAGTATAACAGTGAACCAGAAATGATGAAATAAGAATATTATATATTTTTAATAGTTTAATTTCATATTATTATAATAGATGTAGATATTAGATAATGGTAATAGGATGATTGCAAAATAAGAAAAATAAGAACATACCGATCGATTTTACGTGAAAACCTTTTTAGGAAAAAAATCACGGTCAGAGGAGAATAAATTCATTAATGTTTGAAAAACGAATGATAGAAGAGGAGTTTCAATTACATCTATTTAAAAGTTGAAAAAACTTATTCTAATCCATGTCAAATAGAAGAAATATAGTTCTATACGGATTCTACTTATGCGGCATAATTTGTACCGCGAGGGCCGAAACCCCCAGTCGCAACCCCAATCCAGCAATTTCTTCAACAAGTGACGGGATTCGAATCATACAAACTCTAACACACACCAATAATTTCATCTTAAATTTCAGGATTTTCATTAAGATTTTTATTTGGATTTGATTTTTTTTTTTTAGGATGAAAATATTGATATGACATTAAACTATTGGAAAAGAGATACAATGTCGTCATTATTTTATACAATCCTTTTCCAATAGTGAGCTAAAAAAAATTTTTAATGACACGTAAATACATTCTTAGTTGGCATTATATCATAATTTCTCATTATTTTTATTTTAATTTGTAAAGAATTAAATGAGAAATATTTCATACTTCAAAAGGACTTAATTATATAAGTAAAAAAAAATTAAACTAACGTCAATGTATAATATTCCAAAATTATTAAAAGACCGAATAATTGAAATTCTATTAAAAGTTTTAAAATTAAAAAAAGTGCAGTTGATTAAAACAGAGATCAACTTACATTATTCTTAAATTAATTAGTTTGTTAATTTTAGTAATCTAATATATACACTACATATTAAAGAAGAGGCGAAAGAAGAAAGGTTTTTTTTTTTTAATTCCAATTATTGGTGGCAAATGAAAACATTAATTATATAAAATTAAATTTAAAGTTGTTTTTATTATATTAAATTTAAAATTCCTGAAAGTAAAATAAAAATAATTTAATTCTTGAAATCATTAGTGAAATTAAATTTCAATATAACATTAATAAAAGACCCAAATTAGTGGTTGAATTGGATAATTCAATATGACATAAATTATATATGTGAATGTAATAATGATACCTATTAAAGCATTAATTGAGTAAACAGTTTTCATTTATTTTCCTGCTATTTCCATTTATATTTTGGAAATTTATTTAACATTAAGTATAAATTGGCCTTAAAATAATTTAGTAATGATCAATCAACTGACGCTAAACAACAAAGCCAACAAACTAAAATATCTATTTTTTATGCTAAACCCTGCTATATTATATGTTAGATTTGTACATAGAAAATTTAGTGGGGAGAAATTTCATTTCAAAAATTTAGCCTTTGAAATAAAAAAAACTGATATTTCACTAAAGTTTTTTTTTTTTTTTTTGTAAGTATTGAGTTGATGGTTGAGTTGTTACATGAATTGTAAATACTAGAAATAAGTTAAATTGAAAAAAATAACAATGAGTATAATTGATTGGTTATGCAATTTGAATTCAATCATATGTTTGTAGGTCTTTCTCCATAGAGCAATCCACTATAATCTTTACAATATAATATATATAAGCTCAACCTCACTTTCATTTATTGCAACTTGACTATTATACAATTGTAATTATCAAACTCTCTCCCTAAGACTTTCCCTTCTAAAAGCTTAGCTCAAACTACTATAACGATTTGATTACAAACAAATTGCACCCATATAAGTTCCTCTCAATGAAAAGATTATGCTCTCTCAATTCTCTACATAATACTCTAAAGTAAGTCTTCATCATATAGATGTTTTTGTCTTCGTAAATCAAGAGTGTGATGAGATTAAAATTTTAGAGTTTTGGATATTGTCTTCGTAAATCAAGAATTTTTGTCTTCAACATAACACTAAGATATTGTTTGAGATAAATGAATACTTTTTTCGATTACATATCCCTCACACATAGAAAGATAATCACATTAAACCCTTACAAGTTTCCTTGCTTGATATAAAGTTTTCCACGATTATACCATAAATTTTGATGCAAGAGATCCCTTAAAAAGTTGCACAAAAATAGTCAAAATATGTTAACCAAAAGTAGAAATTTTTTACACCTTAGTTGCTGTAGTGAGTTGCAACTGATTGTTATTCCTCGAAATGTTGCCATGCTTATTTGTTTACTTCTTAAAAATCCATTTTGTCCCAATCACATTGTTGCGTTCTAGTTTGAGAACTAACTGTTATGCACCATTTCTCTCAAATTGAATTAGTTTCTCTTGCATCACATGTGTCCAATGTTTATCTTTGAGAGCATTTTCCATCCTCTTTGGCTCAATGGAGGATGTGTAGCAAGGTAGCCTAATCATATCATGGTAGTTTGGTCTAGGCTTGTCCCTAACCTTGCACCACTTTCAGAACGACCAATAACATTATCCAAAAGGTGATTTTTATGTACTCTAGGGGAAGGTTTAAGGCTAAGAAAGGTCATCAATAGGCTACTCTTCACATTCACTTTGTTCTATTATTTATTCAGCTGCAACTTTTTTTCCATTGGTCGTATTATCATCAATAAACTCATTTTCTATGAAGCTATCTGGTTCATATTTGACCATCACATTGATGGGATCCATCACAGATTTGGTGTGTTTATTATACATTTTATAAGCATTGTTATTTATGGAATAAACAAGGAATGTCTTCATCACTATTAGCTTCGAACCTCCCATTGTAATCTCTTTCTCAGTATGTAGCATGTACTTCTAAACACATGAAATTACTTTATTGTTGGCTTCCTTCCTCTCTATGCCTCATAAGGTTTCATCCTGGTCTTTAGCCTCAACAAAATTCTACTAATCACATAACAATTTGTGTTAACAACTTTTGCTTAAAGCCTATAACAAATGTAACAATCCATTTTTCAGTGGTGTAGGAAATGGCGGTTTCAAAACTTAAAGTACAAATCTTTAGAATTTCTTCACTTGGACGCAAACTCTTCCCATGCAGCTCCAGATGTGAAGTGAATATCAAATCCCAATTGGTCACTAAAAACGTCGCAGAGAGCATCAAAGTCAACTTTACATACATCAAAAGGCCCACTAGTAACTTGAGCATACAGCAAAATATTGGCTTTCAGCTCGGGCAGGAAGTTGATAAAGTTTTGGAGAGTTTCCTTCTTAAAACCTTCTAAAGCTTCGACATGTTTCTGTTCCAAGCTCACCATAGCAGCCTTTTGCTCTTCGGCCATCTTGTTCACAGTGGCCTGATGCTTTTCAACCATATTCTTCATAGCAGCATCTATGATTTCCTTTTTTGCTCTTTCAACTACGACCTCCCCAAATAATTTCTCTACCTTGCCCTCAGCGACCACCAGAGGTTCAGCTAAGTCATTATTCTTCCCCCACAAGTCTTGGTTTTCTTCTTTTGGCTTGGAATGGAGCTCGTGGGCTTTCTTTAGGGCTCGCAAGGCATTTTGGTAAGAGTCATCGAGCTCCCTCTTGCTAGCTTTAGCTCCGCATAAGCCTTCATTGAGACCCAAACCAACCATGCTAGCCTCATCTAAGAGAACTTGTTGGGACAGAGTTAGTTCTTGTAGAGAAGGCTTCTTTACACCATTAGATGAATCAACCGAACACATGCAATCATTAGTTTCTTCTAGCAGAGAGGCCATTAGATGGTTGGTGACATCGTTCGAACTATAATGGAACTCTATTGTGCTCAGGTGCTCACGCCAAGGGAACAGTTTGCCAGCCTCACCACCCATCCCAACAAATTTTACGGGTGCACTAGCAACACCATCCTTCACAATGGTACCAAAAACGCCTTCATCCGAAAGTCCTTACCTGGTTGGGAATAAGAAGGAGGATAAGTAGAGAGTGAGTTAGCAAGAATAGCAGGTGATGAACTTACATGGACAACCGCAGGTGAGCTCACATGAGCGACAGAGGGTAAGCTCGCAACAAGGGAAACAAAAGCGGCGACCACAATAGCAGAAGGCTCAACGTGGTCTGTCCTCTTTTTTTATGCTATTTTAATATTACATTGTGTTCCTCCTCCTCGCTACTTACCACAACATTAGCAGCCCCCCATACTAGTCATGCACTTCTTGTGCATATCCAGCATAAAAGCTCGCATGTCCATGTATTCATCGATTTCCCGTGGCAAACTAGTAGACTGTTTCTGTAACACCCCCAAACCCGACCTAGAAGTTAAGCCCGAATTTGACGTGTCACATGGAAGTTTTTTTTTTTTCAAAACCATCTTTGCAATTGTTAAAAACTTGTTCAAGAATTACGGCCTCATTGTTAAAACCCAAAACACTTAAGCAATTGTTATCTACTTTAAAACATAATTATCTTTAAAGACCTTTTGGTTGTGAAAACATATTTGAAATAAACAATTTACGAAAATGAGATGTTTGGGAATAGAGTTGCAGAAGCATTTTGAAAGAAAATCCTAGGCCTTATTACAACATTTAACCCCAAAATAGTAGAGTAATAAAATAAACAAGAAATAAGTCTGAAGTCCAAATAAACCATTTCTGAAGTATGGTCTCCATCGAGTCATCCAAGGCCCAAGTCCACGTCACTGAGCATTACCTGAAAAGGTTAAGAGAAAGGGGGGTGAGTTACAAGAACTCAGTGTGTAATCCCCTTACCATCATCCATTGGGTCGGAACACACATAGCAATATTTTGGGCCTAAGCCCATTTACAATTATAACATAATAACATGTATATAATATGCATATGATATGCAAATCCCAAACCAAACCTAATTTCCATCCGCTACACACCACCCGTACCAACCAGCACACCTGTGGGGATCAAGTCAACCCACCCCGCCAACACACCAATCGCAGGCATAAAGCCATTTAAAATGTTTGTGGCAGAGCCACCGAACTAGATTGTGGCAGAGCCACTGAACTAGATTGTGACAGAGTCACCGAACTAGAGGCATTAAGCCATTTAAAATATTTGTGGCAGAGCCACCGAACTAGATTTTTGGCAACAGGCCATTTAAAATATTTTGGCAACAAGCCATTTAAAATATTTGTGGCAGAGCCACCGAACTAGATTTTTGGCAACAGGCCATTTAAAATATTTTGGCAACAGACCATTTAAAATATTTGTGGCAGAGCCACCGAACTAGATTTTGGCAACAGACCTTTCTTCTCTTCGTCATTTATCTCAACCCATGCAGTCATGTATGCATATACAAAGCATAATAATATTTATAGAATAATTTCAACATAAGGCCCATAACACAAGTTGGCCCATTAAGCAATCTAGCAAATTTGGCCCATTAATCGATCTAGCAAATTTGGCCATTAAACGATCTAGCAAATCTGGCCCATTAAACGATCTAGCAAATTTGGCCCATTAAACGATCTAGCAAATTTTACATTTGGCCCATATAACAAATATCACATTTGGCCCATATAGCAAATATAACATTTTGGCCCATAAAGGGTATTTTCGTAGTTTGGTCCATAGGGACATTTCATAATTCGACCCATTAGGGGCATTTTCGTAACTCGGCCCGTAAGGGCATTTTCATAATTCAGTAATCGTACCCACTAAGGGTAATTCGGTAATTTACTCTCTAAGGGTAATTCAGAAATTTTTCCCACCAAGGGTAATTCAGTAATTTTTGCAACCCAAAGGTATTTCAGCAATTTACCCTCTAAGGGTATTTTGGTAATTTTGCAACCGAGGGGTATTTCGAAAATTTACCCTCTACGGGTATTTCAATAATTTCGAAACCCAAAGGTATTTCGGTAACTTACCCTTCAAGGGTATTTCGGTAATTTCGCAACCCAGGGGTATTTCGGTAATTTACCCTTCACGGTATCTGGATAATTTCGCAACCCAAAGGTATTTCGGTAACTTACCCTCCAAGGGTATTTTGGTAATTTCACAACCCAGGGGTATTTCAGTAATTTACCCTCCAAGGGCATTTTGGTAATTTTTACAAGCCAAGGGTATTTAAGTAATTTACCCTCCAAGGGTATTTTGGTAATTTCACAACCCAAGGGTATTTCGATAATTTACCCTCCAAGGGCATTTTGGTAATTTTACAACCCAAGGGTATTTCGATAATTTACCCTCCAAGGGCATTTTGGTAATTTTACAACCCAAAGGTATTTAAGTAATTTACCCTCCAAGGGTATTTTGGTAATTTCACAACCCAAGGGTATTTCGATAATTTACCCTCCAAGGGTAATTCGGTAGTTTTACCCACCAAGGGTAATTCGATAATTTCATATTTAACGGTGTTTCAAAAGATTCACTATCGCCTTGAGTGATACAGAACTCTATTTGGGTCTCTACGGAACTATTGGGTTAAAATCCATTTTAGGCCCAAATGGGGTAATTTTGCAACTAAAACTTAACTAGTAATTTGGGGCATACAAATTTAAAACTGTCCATCTGCGTCATACTGACTGAATTGATTATAACTCAAGTTAGGAAACTCAAAATTTAGATCCGTAAAATTTCCTTGAAACTAGAATCATATATATTCTTACTGTAAATTTTCCAGAATTTTTGGCCTAGCCATTTAGTACAGTTTATTCCTTAAAGTTTCCCTTGTTTCACTATCTAATGATTCTGACCTCTCTTACCTTAATTTCAAATATCTCACTGTACGGTTTTCATATACTGTTCCAACTTGTTTCTATTGAAAATAGACTCACTAAGGAATCCATACATATAAATTATAACCCATAATTCATTTTGTACAATTTTATATGATTTTTCCAAAACAGATCAGTGAACCCCGAAGTTAATCAGAACCAGTCTCACTAAAATCAAGATATCTCAGAATATAAAATTCCTTTTCCTTCTCCGTTTCTTCCATATTAAAATAGACACAGTAAGTTGTAATTTGATATCTTATTCACTTTCTAATTCCTTTTCTCCTAATTTTAGTGATTTTTCAAAAACACGTCACTGCTTCTAACCGAAACTATTTTATTACGAAATACGATTACCACTACGATCATACGCACACCCGAGTGATTACGGATGCCGGTTTTTAGTTTTCTTCGGTATTTCCACCGATTAACAGCATATTTCATACAAACTTTCAGAGAAGTGTGAGATTACACACCATTTCAGATATGTATATGGAAGGGTATGAGATTACACACCTTAGTCGGAATCCGTAACGCGATGCTCTCCGCGACACCAAAAATTCGAGTCACCTATTACGAGGGATAGGTTTTCGATTGAACCTTTGATAAAGTACTTCGAGACCTTGCAACCAGCATAAAATCTCTCATGGCAAGTCCCTAGACTCTCAACCATGTTACAAATTAGTCCCCTCATTAGCTAGCTTAAGCTTTGAGGACTCCAAAAATACAAAAATTATCAACTAAAGCCATCAAAATCACTTACTTGAAGAGAAAATGAGTTGCTGAAATTTTCAAGCTTTCAAAGCCCTCCCATGGCTGATATTTTTGGTTGGTGAAGGAGAATAAAAGAAAAGATGATAACTTTTGCTTATATCATCTTATTTTATTCATTTTACCTACCAATACCACCAATTTTGACCAAAATAAATGCCCTTGTCCCTATATTTTTTTTTATGGCCAGCCTACTCATTTAGACAAGGCCAAATTGTATATTTGGGACCGCCAATTTCTAATCCATAGCTATTTGGCACTTCTAGCAAATAAAATTAAACTTTAGCACTTTATGCGATTTAGTCCTTTTTTCGAAATTAAGCCCTCAATCGCTAAAATTGAGATACCAAAAATTTCATGCATGTTTATAAACATGTTATAACACATAGAATAACATAAAAATAATTTTCTCTATTCTCGGTTTAGTGATTCCGAGATCACCGTTCCGACTATCCCCTAAATCTGGCTATTACACCCTCCATGCAATTTTTTTTCTCACCTACCCCCTTCTTTTCAAATCTCATCATTATATATTTTTTTCTTTTTTAACAAATCACTCTCCATCATTCCTTTTTCTCCCATTTCTTTTTTTATTCTTTTTCTTTTATTTCTTTTTTTTAATAATGTCATGGTTGACACTTGGAAGAGTACACAAAAATAAATCCAAAATTTTGCAAAAGATGGGATTTGAACCCCTTCCCTCCATGCTCTCCACTTGATGCCATAACCTCTTTACCAATAGTTCATTTATGATAACAATTTACTCACTTATTTCCATAAGTTTTGATGCCTCTTACTATTTCTCCTTAATAGGCTTAAACAGTAACTTTCATTAAGGCCCAACTTGAACCCGAAACTTCATAGAACCCCGTAACTTTCTAAAATCATCTTCTTAATAAGTCCAACTTGAAATAATGTCATTCTCTTATTCTCAAAAATTTTAAACACTCCTACTCCCAAGGCCCATTGGGCTCAATCCTACTAGGCCCAATTTCGGGATGTTACAGTTTCGAACTATCTTCAGTGTCCTGAGCTGTGCCTGCACCACCAGAAATTATAATATCAGTAGTAGCAGTAAGTAAGTTAGGGTTCGCACCACTTTCCACATGTGGCAAAGACAATGGAACCAAGGACGAGGCCTAATTTTACAATAACTATAGAAGTAATTTCTTGATTCTTCTTTGTATCTTAACAAAATCAGTCTGAGATCATATTTGGCCTCATGTGGCCACGTGAACCTCTAGGCTGCACCCCAACAACATCAATTACTTCATTATTATCACTCAATCTCCTTCCATTGAGGCTAAAGTTTTCCAAACAGAGCAGGAATACATTTGTAACATTCCATATATTTTATTTATTTTGTGCACATGATTGAGAACAAGGGAATTAATTGCCTAGTGGTTTAGTGGTTACTTAGCTATCTTAATGGTCTAAGGTTTAAGCCTCATTGTTCACACTCTTGTATTTAAATTTTTTTGACAATTTTTCTCATGCTTAATGAGCATTGTCGTCCATCTATTGCACCATAATGGGGAGGATTTGTTTCCTCCATTTGAAGGTCAAACTTACCATAGTTAGGGGGTACTTGATTCCCTTTTTACTCCATGTCCCCCTCTCTTGCCATAACCTCACCTCTTATCTTGTTGCATGATACATTGAACCTGACCATGGTTGACCAAGCCCACATCCCTTGCATTGTCGTCCATACCCCATTTCCTTTTCACTTTCTTTCATTTTTCATTTTCTTTTCTCATCATTTTCTCTCATTTTTGCAAACAACCACCACCATCCTCCTAATCTTTTTCTTCCTCCACCATGACCCAAACTTCCTTCCACCGATCACCACCTCTCGTGGTCATCACTCCACTCTTTTCATCTCCCTCCTCACATCGCCGCCGTGAACGCCGCTATTGTCACAGTCGTGCGCCACCGTAAGTCTTCTTCCTCCATTTTTATTTAATTTTCTTTCTCCTACTCCTTTCTTCCCTCTTTTTAGCCAAACCTTATAACTCCTCCATTGTTGGATCGTTGTCGAGCCACCGCCACTTCCGATGATAAAAAAGATCTTCATTTTCTTTTTCTTTTCCTCTCCTTGTATCGATTCTCACTTTGTTTTAATCAAACTTATTCTTTCATTATAATGATCTTTTCTAGATTGCTTGATTTTCTAACATCACTCCTTTCTGATTTATTGATCGATTCGAATTAATCAAGTGTCAGTAAATATTATTTTAGGTTGTAAAAACACTTTTCCTAGTGATTCCTTAATAGGGCCGAATGGTATAGTGCCATGAATCATAGTGGTATTTTGTTATTGTTATTTATTTATGAACTATTTCACTAATACTTCTTCGTATCGCTTTGAAGGACCGAACAATAATTGTATGGGAAACCCCTAACTTCGTAAAGGAAATCCTCTTTTCGAGAGTCTTAGATCGTAGGGTAAATGATGTTAAGACTATTAATGGTAGATCTCTTAAGTGACAAAACATTTTCAAAGATCCACACTAATACATGTTACTTATGTGATAGATCGTCTTTCGAGATAAATCGAGTGAAACCATAAATAAGGGTTGAAGCAATTCAGATCTTCAATCTAAGGTATGGACCGATATTATTTGTTTGTGTGACATCGATATTTTATTATTAACAAATTAATTATATTGAAATATAGGAATATACTAAATATTTATAAAGAGTTGTATAACTTATCGAGATGGATACCAAGTAGGTGTTCTAACCAAGTGGATCTATGATTTACATGACAAGTGATATGCTTATGATATTTGTGTAGATCTCATGCTCATGATGTGACACCCTAAACTCGACTGGGACGGATCGACCCAAATTTGAAGCGTTACATTAGCCACCTAAGTAGCTCTCCGACTAACGACCACCCAAGACACACCCCAACCTTATAACACCACAATCTCATCTAATTATTAGTTATTTATTAATGCGAAGGCAAATTATGAGCCAATTTTAAACTTTTCCTAGGTAATTTAACCTAAGAGCATTTTCGTCATTTTACCACCAATGGTGAAACTAACCTGATTTTAGATCTAAATGTTTTCTTTTAGTCAAAATTATGCAAGCCCAAAAGTTTCAGCTTAATTTGAGTTCGTTTATTATGTCTAATTCAAGTTTTATTACTAGGGACTAAATTGTAACAAATACAAACTATCAGGACCTATTTTGAATTATAAATTAAGTGCATTTTTGTCAAATTTTACCAATTACGAGACTAATCCTAAAATTTTACCTAGTTTTCATATAATACAAGGCTCTAATTACCCTAAACAAATTAGAATACCAATTTAAAGAGACAAAAATTTAAACCCCCAAAAACCCACACAGTTGTGCCCCCCAGATCGTATGTCATTAATCGATCGTGTTCGTGTCGTGAAAAACTTATAGGCTGATTGCACATGTCCGTGTGAAAATTTCATATGCCCGTGTGTGATAGTTCTAGTCTCCACACGCCCGTGTCATTTACCCACACTCCCGTGTAAAAATCACTGCACCTATTTTTGCGAAAAACTCATTTTAAAACTCAATTTTGCATATTTTAATGGCCAATTAAACCTGATTTAACTACAATTAATTAACATACATATACATACACTTTCAATTGAATTTATTGACATCAATTAAGCCTCAATTATATAGAATTAGGCAATCAATTTCATGCATAACAAACACCGAATAAATCAAACAACTGACGTACCTTAGTCGCTAGTAAACCACTCCATGGAAGCTTCATTTAAACAATGGTTAAAGTAAACATCATGCCTCACACACTGTGTTATCAATCACCGTGTTATCAAGCAACAATACACCATAAATTATTCAATAATCAAACTCAAACATGCATATATGATATTATAAAACCGTCCAAAATTAAAAATGTCCAATGTCCAAGTCCAATTACAACCAAAATTAAACTAAGTCCCCGGAAGTTCCACAATGCCCGATTAACATATCTAAAACGTGTAACTAAATCTCTATCGAGCTTTAATCTCTTGGAACTCTCTTGCTCGGCTCCTCAGCTCTTCAGTCCTGTCGGTTAACTGCACGAATATGAGGGTGTGAGCTTAAAAAGCTCAGTAAATGTTAATAAAATGACAAGTAAATTAGCACCCAAATCATGCTTAAATCGAAACCAATCAAATACAAAATTTCAGTCACAATATCAATCCATAATAGTTCAATGTCATATGCTCAACCATGTATCAAAAATCATAATTAATCATGGCATATAATCATCAATTTAGCATATAACAATTCATACATTTATATTGACATATACAATCATGACTTAATCGGGTGATCATACATCGAATAAACGAATCTCCTTACTCCCACTCAGAATCAAAATCAGTCCCGGATTGAGCGGGCCAAGGAAACACGTCCCCTTATATCACCTCAAATTAGTCTCGTTGAGTGGAGACACAAGCTCAACACTCCCTTATCTACTCCAAATCAGTCCACATATAGCTTATTGCTCACAAAAATATATCAATATGGTGAGTACTCACAAATCCTATGGCATGCCAACTATATCCAATAGATCCACCATGATATAATGCCAATATAATCAATCAATCATAATGTAATTTCAGTCAATAGTGTGTTCAATTTAAAGTGCCAAAATGCATATGTGAATCATGTAACATAGCCATTTTAACATCAAATTAAATCTAGCATACCAATTACCAATTATCAATGTTCATTTATCAATTGAAATATCAACATACCATGAACCAAAAACTCCAACATACTTGCTTAGTTCACCATTATAATCAATCAAATTAAGCACATAAAATCACTAGATGCTCACTTACCAACACTTAACAAAAATTTCATCATTTAAACATATATCAATAATCTTGCAAAATTAACCAACCAAAACTCAATTAATATTAGCGATCAGTAATTAATCATCCAATTAAGCATAAGTGAGGGTCAATTTATCAAATCGCCTTTTAATAACACTCACCACACACCTAACTCAACCACAACCAAGTGATCAACCAAGCAAATCCAAGCTTCAATTTTGATTATCTCAATCCTCTTCAAGATTCGGAGCTTCAACAGAGATAAAATAGATGTTATCACCTTTCAAAAGATATAATAAACACAAATTTTCATCAACTAGGCTAGACAAAATTCTCACTCAAAGTTACCTTGCCAGATTTGTACCATCAAGTCTAAAACTCGATTCCTCACAAAATCAATCACTCCAACCCTCCTGATCACTTCCAAACATCAATACTGGACCAAATAAACATATACCAAGCATCAATATCACATTTAAATCAATTTTACAAAAATCCAGAAAATCGGTTCATGAAGAATTCTTTAAATTACCTTACAAAACATGTTTAATTTTGATAAATAAGATAAAAAACCTTCTAATAGATCCATTTTGAGTTGGAACATCCATTGATTTATGGATTTCCTCTTAAAATTCAAGATCCACCATTAAAGCGCCTTAAGCTTTTGAAAAAGATGACATTGATAAAAAATTATGTAATTATCACTCAAATCATGTAAATATGCTTCTAATCATCATAAAAATAAGGTTAGAAATAATAATTAGCTTTGATTCGTTCTAAATCCTTTGATTGTAAATCTTGATTCAAGAATCTTGAGAAATTTCAGAATATTTTTGGCTACTTTTGTGAATAATTTTGGGTGAAAAGAGAGAGTATTTTTATAAGAAAATTTGTTGAATCTATTCCCTGATGATAGGTATTTAAAACCATACAAAGAAAACGAAATTTATAACTCTCGAATCTAATGTAAATGGTGTGAAAAGTAGGCTAGATGCATTCCCCAAGAAATTTAAAAATTGGGAAATTTGCCAATGGCCACTCTCTCATTTCCCTTACTTTTCTAATTGATCCTTTCCCTCCAAAATTCTAAATTTAAAAGTTTATTTGCCAAATAAATACTCCAAAATTTCCCTTATTTTATAATTAAATTAAATTTAATTAATATTTAAATTTAACTCAAATTAACCCCTAATCAAAAATATTTTAAAATTCTTTTTCGACCCAAATTAATTATTTTCACTAATAATAATTTAATTACTTTAAAATTAATTTTTCAAAAATATTTTTATTTTTCAGGATTATTGTTTAATTGATTTTAGATTAAATTGACCTCCTAAATTAAATTAAAAATTACTATTAACGCGATAAATTCCTAAATTCACGCTCGGAACCTGAAAAATATACTCGAAACTACTAGACCCGGTTTAGGGATATTACACATGATATTTGATGTATGGCTCATGTGTTATATGTGATGATTTAAAAATGTGCGATTTATGTGTATATATGTATGACAAATCAAGATCTATGATCTATTGTGAAAAACGTGTTAAACATGTTAAAAGTGATTATTATATGATAAGTGATTATGAGGGCATGTTTACATGCATAACTGTATAAGTGATCTATTTGTGTTATAAGTGAAAATCGTCATATCACATGCATGGGGTGGGATTTTGTGAAAGGTGGAAATAGTGGCAGTATATTTACAATTCAGTGGTGGCTTGTCCGCAAATGGTGTTTTGGATGGACGAGTTTTGGGGAACTCGATATTGATATGTAGCAGAGATAGGTAAGAACTTTATAGAATGTGCATTAATTAAATATACATTGTAACACCACAAACCCGACCTAGACTATATGGCCAAATCTGGCGATGTCACATGGTAGTGTGTTAGAAAACTGTAGCTTGTGTTGGAAAATCGTAACTTTGCTTAAAACATTTTCCGTTTAGAATTCCTCATTATCTTTTATTAATTCTAAAATCGTGATTCTTATTCAGTCGTTAGTTTTCAAAACATTATACGTTGCGGAAGCTTTTTAAACAGTTTGTGTCTTGTAGGTATTTTGCTAAAACACATGCATTTCTTTTAAAAACTCGTATTTTACCTACCTCTAGCAGATATAAACATAAGACAAATATAAAATCCAAATTTTAAGCAAAAATCCATAGAGGCTTTTATTACAGCAAAATACCCCAAATTAAACTTTGAAAACCTAATTAAAGATGAAACAGTGAAAAAGGGTCGTGTGGCCAGCGTTGAGTCCTTCGCCACTTCAATCCACTTAAGTCTGGGGATTACATGTACAGATAAAATAGAATGGTGAGTTTACGAAAAATCAGTGTGTAATCCCCATATCAAAAAGCAGACAGAATGCAATCATAGTCTAGGCCTAAGCCCATCTCAGTAACAGTTTCAGTTTCAATTAGGGCCTTAGCCCATTTCAATACAGAAGCAGTCATGCATTTGGGCTCTGGTCCATTACAGTATCAATATTCAGTACAGTAACAGATATACAGTATCAAATCCTACCAAACTAGCCTCTACACTCCAACTCCGTCCAACCCTACACTCCATGTGGGGATATAATAAACCCACCCATCCCTACACTCCAAAAAGTACCGAATGCGGCACTAGATAGTAGTTTACAGTTGAGCTGCCCGTGATTTAGGCTCAAGGCCTTTTAGTATACTTCCTCCGAACAATATAACCCCCACCCCAATGCAATGCAATATACATATATGACATGCTAAAACATAATATCATGCATAAAATCAGGGCATACAGTATCAAATCAGTAGGGCATCATCATGCTTAATTGTATCAGTCATACAGTCATTTCATTCAATTAGGGTTCTAAGTAAGCTTACCGACCCTACAGTAGGTCCATAGTCGACTCGGGCAACCCCTGCAACCTTAGCAATCAAACAGTGAAAATGAGCCCACAAGCCCACAATATTTGCCTGTGTGGGCCCACACGCCTGTGTGGCCCACACGGCCCAAAATGGCCTTGGCCATGTGGATCACGTGGCCTGGCCCAATAATCCCTCACGCTCCTGTGGTTCACCCGTGTGGGCCCACACGGCCCAATTCGGTTCGTCTCGTGTATCGTACACGGCCAGCCTCGTCGATCACATGGTCGCGTTCGATCACACGACCTACCACACGGGCAGCCGCACGCTCGTATGGCGTCGACAATCACATTTTTCAGCTTTTCACCGATTTTTGTTTACATTGTTACAGTTGCATACCTGTAGTGTTTTCGATATCTAAGCCCTCTTGAACACTTCAATACCTACAATTTGACTAATCCAACACTATAATCAATCTTTCTTTATGATTAGACAACAAATCCCGAAACCAATGGACTCATCTATAAAGCAATGAACACTTACCGCAAGGTTTCCAATCGACTTGTTAAGAAACAGTACGAAGGGAGCCTCAATCCACACGATATGCACATGAGTGGCTAATGTTTGCATAAAAGAGAAGAACGAAACGCACTTAGGAGTAAAGGAGGAGAAAACGGCAGCAAGTGGGGAATTTTGGCTGCAAACAACAAAAGAATAAGAAAAGACAGAAAGGGGAAAACAATCAGCAGAAAGTCGAGTAGCAAAAATCGGCACAAAAAAACTAAGAATAGTTGACCGAAAGTTGAGAGAAACAAAAGCAAAAACCAAAATTGGACTTACTGCGTGCGCAAGGTTCAATGTCGCGCCGAAGAACTATATGAATAGAAAGAACGAAAGGGTGAGTGGTGCAAGAAGAGCCAAAATTTGGCAGCAAGGTGGGAAGAAAGTAAATAAAGATAATAAAGGAAAGAAAATAGCAATATTTCGGCAAGGAAAATGTAGAATAGCCGTCAAAAAGAAAGATGAAGACTTTATGGATTTTTGAAATAGTAAAAAGAAATGAAATCATATTTGGATAATCCTCAACCTCCCCTAATTCGCTCCTGAAAACTCTCCTACTATCTCTCTATAAACTGTCCACTTCCCACTACACCTCAAATTCCTTGTTTTCCTCCACCAACCCCACAACTACCGAAATCCCCCTCATTATCCTCATAAAAACCGGCCACAACATCCCCACACTCCTCAAATACTCAGAATTTTGGTCAAACTACAACACTCATACGGCACAAACAGTAAAAATAAATCCTTTTGATCGCGTAGAGATTCGAACCTCAGACCTCCAGCCACTTAACATTCCACTTATCCATCAGACCAATAGGCCCATTCTGACATATTTTACCAACATTTATTTATAAGCCTACTTATTAGAGATAGGGTTTTATTCATTTAAAAATAAAAATTTGCCCAAGCTAATGCTTGAACTTGGGACCTCTCAAACACTTCCCAGAACACTTAACTACTGAAGCAGACATACAATTGTGTCACAAACATACGAAAATAAATATATAAGAGATTTTTGGGGCGTTACAACTCTACCCTTTTAAAAGAAAAATTCAGCCTCGAAATTTTACCTGATTAGAACAGATGAGGATACTGCTTTCGCATCGCATCCTCAGACTCCCACGTGGCCTCCTCAGAGCTATGATTACGCCAAAGAACCTTAACAAGTAGGATGGATTTTCTCGTCAGAATATTTACGTCGTGATCTAATATTTGAACCAGCTCTTCCTCGACAGTTAGATCTGGTCTAACCTCGATCTCCTCCATTGGAACAATATGAGTTGGATCAGAGCGGTAGCGCCTCAACATTGAGACATGGAATACATCATGAATCCAATCTAGCTTCGGAGGTAACTCCAACTGGTCAGCAACTGGTCTTACACGCTTCGGAATATGATAAGGCCCAATGAATCTAGGGCTCAACTTGCCTTTACGACCAAATCTCAATACATTCTTCCATGGCGAGACCTTAAGGAAAACAAAGTCTCCCACAGAATACTCAATTTCACACCGCTTCAGGTCTGCGTAGGACTTTTGCCTATCAGCTGTCGCTTTCAGTCGGTCTCGAATTAGTCTAACTTTATCCTCGGTATCAGAAACCAGTTCAGGGCCCAGAACACGCTACTCGCCAAACTCAGTCCAACATGAAGGTGTGCGACACTTACGACCATATAATGCCTCATACGGTGCCATCTGAATGCTAGACTGATAGCTGTTGTTATAAGCAAACTCTGCTAGTGGCAAGTAATCCTCCCAACTGCCTCGGAAGTCAATCATATAACTTCTCAACATGTCCTCCAGTATCTGAATCACCCTTTCAAATTGACCATCTGTTTGAGGATGAAACGCAGTACTAAAGTCTAACCTTGTACCCAAAGCTTCATGTAGCTTCTTTTAGAATTGAGATGTGAAACGTGGATCCCTATCAGATATTATTGAAATCGATACCCCATGCAATCTCACTATCTCAGACACATACAATTTAGCCAGCTTCTGCAGAGAGTAGTCAGTACGAACGGGTATGACGTGGGCGGACTTGGTCAATCGATCCACGATGACCCAAACAGAATCCTTCTTAGCGGGTGTGAGGGGTAACCCACTAACGAAGTCCATAGTCACTCACTCCCACTTCCAAAGTGGAATCTTAACTGACTGCAACAATCCCAAAGGTAACTGATGCTCAACTTTAACATGCTGGGATGTCAGACATTTACCCACAAAATCGGCAACCTCACACTTAAGACCTGGCCACCAACATAACTTGCGAAGGTTCCGGTACATCTTATTTCCACCAGGATGCATAGCATAAGAGCTACTATGCGCTTCTCACAGTATAGACTGTCTCAACTCGGTATCATTCGGTACATAGATTCTCCCACAGAAATAGAGTACCCATTCGCTATTTAGTCCAAAATCCACAATATTCCCACTCTCAATTTGTTGAAAGTGAAGACCCAAAGACTCGTCATCCATCTGTTTACTCTTAATTTACTCTATCCACGTCAGTTTAACTTGAAGTTCGACCGACAGACTACCATCATCAAATAAACTGAGGCGAGCAAACATTGCCCTCAGATCAGTCATAGCCCTACGGCTCAGCGCGTCGGCCACCACATTGGCCTTACAAGGATAGTATTCAATCGTATAGTCGTAATCCTTAAGAAGTTCAATCCACCTACACTGCCTAAGGTTCAGCTCCTTCTGGGTGAGGAGGTACTTAAGGCTCTTGTGATCAGTGTAAATGATACAGTTCTCATTATACAATTAATACCTCCAGATTTTCAGTGTGAACACCACTGCGGCCAACTCCAAGTCATGCGTCGGATAATTTGCCTCATGAGTCTTAAGCTGACGAGACGCGTACGCTACCACCTTACCCTTCTACATCAATACACATCCCAAATCGACATGTGATGCATCGCTGTAGACAGTAAACTCTTTCCCAAACTCTAGTTGTATCAAGACAGGGGCCTCAGTCAGTATATCTTGAGCTTCTAAAAGCTCTCTTGCTGCACATCAGTCCAGTTAAATGGCATACCCTCACGTAACAGTTTGGTCAAGGGTGCTGCAATCAGTGAAAAGCCCTCTACAAATCATCGATAATATCTTGCTAGTCCTAGAAAATTGTGGATCCCAGATAAGTCTTAGGTTGTTTCCATTCCAATACCGCCTCAATCTTTCGAGGATCAACTCTAATCCCCTCAGCAGAAACCACATGTCCCAGAAACGTTACTTCACATAACCAGAACTCATATTTACTAAACTTGGCGTACAATTATTTCTCTTGCAAAATCTATAGAACCACCCTGAGATGTTCATCATGCTCATCCTCAGTCCTCGAATACACCAGTATGTCGTCAATAAATACCACCACAAACTGATCTAGATAGGGCTGGAACACTCGATTCATCAGATCTATGAAAGCTGCTTGTGCATTCGTTAGTCCTAATGGCATCACTAGGAACTCATAATGACCGTATTGGGTCCTAAATGTTGTCTTGTGCACATCAGTCTCCTTAACCCTCAACTGATGATATCCTGATCGGAGGTCAATCTTGGAGAAAACCGAAGCCCCTCGTAACTGGTCAAACAGATCATATATCCTCGGTAGGGGGTACTTATTATTGATGGTCAACTTATTCAGTTGCCGGCAGTCAATACACATACGCATGGATCCATCTTTTTTTCACAAACAGTACTGGTGCTCCCTCACGGAGACATACTAGAGTGGATGAACCCACGATCTAATAGCTCTTGAATCTGGGCCTTAAGCTCCACAAGATCCTTCGGTGCCATCCTATAAGGAGGGATGGACACTAGAGCTGTACCAGGAAGGAGCTCAATCCCAAACTCTACTTTACGATTAGGAGGTAACCCAGGTAGCTCTTTAAGAAAAATATTCGAAAAGTCTTTAACCGTTACGATATCCTTAATTGAAGAATCCCTAGAATCTGTAATACTAACGTAGGCCAGATATGCCTCACATCCTTTATGAACCAACTTTTCCGCCCTCAGTGCAGAAATCAAATTACTCAAGTAGTTCTAACATTCCCCAATTAAGACTACCTTGCTATCATCCTCAGTCTTTAGTACAACCCTTTTTGTGGCACAATCTAAACTCACTCGGTGTTTGACTAACCAGTCTATTCCCAGTATTAGATCAAATTCTCCAAAAGGCAGTTCCATCAGATCAGCTAAAAAGATAGCTCCTTGAACCTCTAGAGGAACATCTTTAAACAGTTTGTTAACCCTTATTAACTACCATAACAGACTCAGTACAGTGACCTCACTTGTAGTGCTCTCAACCAGTATACCCAAGTTTTCAAATACGGTACAAGCTATATAGAAGTGAGCGGATCCTATATCTATCAGTGCAGTATAATGTACATTATAAATAAAGAACATATCTGTAATGACGTCCAGAGCATCTCCATCCTCTCAGCGATGAGTAGTATAAACTAGAGCAGAATGCATTACTTCAGTGTAACTAGCACATCTGCCCGGTGCTTTCTGACCACGGCCCAGACTGCTACAACCCTTGGGTTGACCACGGCCTCTTGGTGGCTATTGAACTACTCTATGTGGTGCAGTACCCATGCCAGAAGCTTGCATCTGATTGAACCTCCGTGGGGAGTCTCTAATACGGTGATCTAATGAATCACACATCAAACAAGCCCCAGTTCTTTTCCAACACTCGCCCTGATGGCATTTACCACAGTCAGTACACGGTGGCTGTCCAGTAGCAGCAATAGGAGCCCCAACTCTGGTCGGCCCATCAACTTTGGCCTCTTTTTTAGGCCTCTGAACGGAACTCGAGGGCTCCGAATCCCTCTTATTCCTACTCTCTCTTCGTTCTGAAACTCAGTGCGCTTCACTTCTTCGGCGATCTTCTCCTTATCGACCAGTGCAGTAAAGTCTTACTCCCTCTGTGGAGCTATCAGTACCCTCAGATTATCCCTGAGGCCATCCTCGAAGCGAACGCATCTCTCATACTTAGTTATCACCATACCACGCGCATAGCGACTTGGCCGTAGAAATTCAGCCTCATACTCGGCCACTGATTTATCCCCCTGGGTCAAATTCAGGGACTCTCTCCTACGGTGATACGGACGCGCCTATGGCGGAGATTAACCGAGACACCCTTGAACTACCCAATGGACCAATTACGCGTAGCCGGGCTAAACAATTTAAGGAGGCCACTTCAGTTTTAGTGGCACAAATTTGGAACGAAGAAAGGAAGTACTCCAAGAACACGCCGAACATTTACAATTTATTTAAGACCGAATATATTAGCTAGTTTGGATGCTAATTTATTATTTATTACATGTTATTTTCATATTAATTAAGTTGTTTAATTAGTATAATTTTTAATATATCTAGTGTTTAAATTAAAGTATTTTAATTTTTATTTAAATTAATGTTTGGTTGTGTTTTATAGGAAATAATAAAAGGCATAGTGGTGCAACAAGCTAAAATTTTTAAATGCCATGAGTTTAAGAGAATGTGATGACAATTGTTGGAATCAAGCTACTTGGGTGGAGTATTAGGTGATGGATGGCTAAATGGAGAGCTAATGGGGGAATAATTGAATTAGGTATATATAAACAAATGAAGATAAATGAAGTGGAAGCATGAATGGAAACAAAACATTATCAACTTGAAGAATATGGTGGAAGACAAGATCAATTGGATTGAAGAAATTAATGTGCCATATTGGAATTAAATATTTATGTTTATTTTTATTTTTATTTATTTTTATAGCCACTACAAGCTACCTATAAATAGCTTGTCAAACTTCAATTGTAGGCACTTGATTTTTATTGAATGAATTCTCATTTTGGTGAGTTTAATTCACTCTCCTAAATTCTTCAAGGTTCGAATTGATTTATCTAGTTTCTAGTGGCATCAATTTTAACTTTGTTACGAACTTATCATCCTCTCAGGTGTGGCGTTCAATTTTATACCGTGGGTTCCTATCTTGCTAGATAGCGGATCTCAGTTTATTCAACTTCCTTTCATTCATTTGAAACTTATAAGATTCGGGTCTTTAATTTTTATTAAAGGTTCATTCTTGTTTCAAATCCCTATCATCCACTTGATTATCTTTATTTTCAAGCCGTTACCATTAAAATTATCCTTTTGTTCAATTTAATTGAAAAACTACCTAATTTACGATCGGGCAACATCTACGACTCGTTTCAAACTTGAGGCGAACCGTATCATCTGGTATCAGAGCCAATTAAATTAGGCACGTTTAACAATCTCGAGCTATTCCGAGTAAGTTCAAAAAAAATCAAAGTTTTTAATTTAATTTTTTTTTCTATCTTTCTTTGTACTTCACATATAGTGCGTTTAGTGTTGTAAAAAAAAAAGAAAGAAAGAAAGATACAAAAATTTAAAAAAAATTGAGTTAAAAAAAGGAGAGAATTCCAAAAAAAAAAAAGGTTTACAAGTTTTGATTCATTACTTCTTTCCCCGATCTTCAAACCACCCTTCTTCACCCCAACGCCACTATACCAAATTTTTTTTTAAGCCTACCCTTACCTTTTATCCTTTAACTCCTTGAAACCGACCTACAAGTTGCTAGTAAAAATTGAGGACAAACTTCTAGAATTTAGAGAAGTGAATTCGAGTAGAAAAAGGCAAGAGAGATTTAAAAAAAAAAAGAGCCGAAAATTGAGTGAGAAACACGAGCGTGTGTGTTCAATATTTATATTCCTTGTGAGTAATCAAGAAGAGAATTATGGTGAGGTTTCTTTAAATTTTGTTCAATATGTCTAGAAGTTCCGAACGTCGAGTAATGGGCGACGAGGAGTCTGATGCCGCTGGTGGCAGAAGAAGATTGCAACCACAAAGAAATGTTCCCGGAGGTAGAGATCCTGATTTACAAATGCAAGTTACATTACGAGAAGTCACACGCTTGCTCCATTCTATCACCGAACGTTTGGACCAAAGAGATGAACAGAGACAACGAGCAAACACCCCTCCAATTCCGAGAAGGGAACAAGAACGACCTTGGCTGCATGACAACGACACATACGAACAAAGTGAAGCTGACAGTAATCAAGTTTCGGAACAAAATGAACGAAGAAGAGGCCCACGAACATGTGAGCAAAGAGATCGGAGGCGGGAAGATGATGATCTCAAGAACATCAAGTTGACCATTCCTTCTTTTCAAGGCAAGTCAGATCCTGAAGCCTATTTGGAATGGGAAAAGAAGATCGAACTTGTGTTCGATTGTCATAACTACTCTGAAAATAAAAAGGCCAAATTAGCCGCCATAGAGTTTTCTGACTATGCCATGATCTGGTGGGATCAGTTGACTACGAGTCGTCGGCGCAATGGCGAACGTCCAATCACTACTTGGACCGAGATGAAAGCGGCCATGAGACAAAGATTCATTCCCTCTTACTACCATCGGGAGTTACATCAAAAACTCCAACATCTTACACAAGGGACGAAAAGCGTCGAAGACTATTACAAAGAAATGGAGGTCGCGATGATCCGAGCCGATAACCAAGAAGAGCGAGAAGCCACCATGGCTCGATTCCTAGCCGAACTCAACCGGGAGATAGCAAATGTTGTGGAACTACAACATTATGTCGAAATAGAAGATATGGTCCACATGGCCATTAAAGTCGAAAAGCAATTGAAGCAAAAGAGAGCATCCCGGAGTTATTCCAATGCTAAACCCTCGAAGTGGGGCCAAAGTACCAGCAAGGGGTTCCCTGTAAATAAGCCGAAAGACTCCACTTTTACTCCTAAGACGAACAAGCCTTTGGCCGGAACAAGCAAAGGCAAGGTTCCAGAAAGTTCTAATGCTAGATCGAGGGACATCAAATGCTTCAAGTGCCTTGGCCGAGGACATATTGCAAGCCAATGCCCGAATAGACGAACTATGGTGATGCAAGCTAACGGTGAGATTGAAACCGAAGACGAAGAAGAAATTGAATTCGAATCCAATTCTGAGGCCGATGAGGACATAGAACAACCTGTTGAAGGCGAGTTGCTTGTCGTGAAGCGAAGCCTCAATCTTCAAAGTGTAGGAAGCAAGGAGCAACAAGAAAATATCTTTCATTCGAGATGTCAGGTGCAAGGCAAGGTTTGTAGTCTTATCATCGACGGAGGGAGTTGCACGAACGTAGCCAGTACCTTCATGGTGGAAAAGCTAGGATTGACAACGACAAAGCATCCGACTCCGTATAAGCTTCAGTGGCTTAACAACGATGGAGAACTCAAAGTTACTAAGCAAGTCTTAGTATCCTTCAGCATCGGAAAATACTCCGATGAAGTGCTATGTGACGTAGTACCGATGCATGGGGGCCACTTACTTTTAAGACGACCATGGCAATACGATCGCCGAGTGATGCACGATGGCTACACTAATCGGTATTTCTTCAAGCATCTTGGAAGGAATGTAACACTTGCCCCCTTAGCGCCTAAGCAAGTCTTTAATGATCAGCAAAAACTCAGGATTTCCATTGATCAATCAAAAGAAAAAGAAAAGAATACAAAAAAGAAAGTTAAGAAAAATGAGCTAGATAAGAATACGAGTGCAAAAACAAATGAGAGAAAACAAAAGAAAGAAAAAGATGAAGATGAAAAAGAAAGTGGAAAAATGAGTGTTTTTGCAAAAGCAAGAGATATTCGAAAAGCTTTGTGTGTGAGACAACCGATGTATGTCCTACTATACAAGGAATCATTTTTGAACACCAATGACTTTCCCGAGAATCTTCCTTCTTCTGTGTTGTCTCTGATTCTGGAATTCGAGGACATCTTTCCAGATGAGATACCAAGTGGTTTACCGCCCATTCGAGGCATAGAACACCAAATTGACTTGGTGCCGGGAACTTCTCTGCCCAATCGACCTGCGTACCGGAGCAATCCCGAAGAAACAAAAGAGCTCCAAAAGCAAATCACTGAATTGCTAGAAAAAGGATATATCCGAGAAAGCCTTAGTCCATGCGCGGTACCGGTGTTACTAGTGCCAAAGAAAGATGGTTCATGGCGGATGTGTGTTGACTATCGCGCTATCAACAAGATTACCGTCAAATACCGACACCCGATACCCTGACTCGATGACATGCTCGATGAGTTAAGCGGAGCTCAAATCTTTACAAAGATTGATCTCAAAAGTGGCTATCACCAAATTAGGATGCGAAAAGGCGATGAATGGAAAACGGCTTTCAAAACAAAGTTAGGTTTGTACGAATGGTTGGTAATGCCATTCGGACTTACAAACGCTCCAAGTACTTTTATGCGACTTATGAATCATGTTTTATGAGCTTTCATTGGCAAATCATGTGTTGTTTATTTTGAGGACATTTTAGTGTACAGTAAATCTTTGGAGGATCACATCCAACATCTACGTGTGATCTTAGAAACACTGCGGAAAGAGGTATTGTACGCCAATCTCAAGAAATGTTCTTTTTGTACTGACAAGGTTGTTTTCTTAGGATACGTCGTAAGTGCAAATGGCTTAGAAGTGGACCAAGAGAAGGTTCGAGCAATCCAAGAATGGCCCCGTCCTACAATGATTAGCCAAGTACGAAGTTTCCATGGGTTGGCTAGTTTTTACCGCCGATTCGTGCCCAACTTCAGCACGATAGCCGCTCCTTTAACGAGCGTGATCAAGAAGAATTCAGCTTTCCATTGGTCCGATGAGCAAGAACGGTCTTTTAATGCCATTAAAGAATGTCTTGTTAAAGCTCCATTGTTATCCCTTCCTGACTTTACTAAAACCTTTGAAATTGAGTGTGATGCATCAGGTGTAGGGATTGGAGCCGTTCTAACTCAGGATGGAAGACCGGTGGCGTCTTCAGCGAGAAATTGAGCAGAGCTGCACTTAATTACCCCGTGTATGACAAAGAGATGTACGCTCTAATAAGATCGCTTGAAACGTGGCAGCACTACTTGAGGCCGAAAGAGTTTGTTATTCATTCAGATCATGAAGCGCTCAAGTACATTAAAGGTCAGCATAAGCTCAACAAACGGCATGCGAAATGGATCGAGTATTTAGAATCGTTTCCGTACGTAATTAAGTATAAGAAAGGTAAGGAAAATGTAGTAGCGAATGCGTTATCACGAAGGTACACTTTATTAACCTTTCTTGATTCTAAATTACTTGGTTTCCATCACATTAAGGAATTGTATGCTAATGATGCTGATTTTGGCAATGTCTATAATGCTTGCGAGAGTGGTGCTTTTGATAAGTTTTACAGGCATGAAGGATTCCTTTTCAAGGAAAACAAGTTATGTATATCGCAAGGCTCTATGCGAGACATGCTTGTGTTAGAGGCACATAGTGGTGGCCTTATGGGTCACTTTGGAAGAGACAAAACATTGTCCACTCTTCAAGAACATTTTTTCTGGCCAGGAATGAGAAAGGATGTCGAACAGATTTGCGAACGTTGCATAGCTTGCAAACGAGCAAAATCGCGGGTCCAGCCTCATGGTTTATATACGCCCCTTCCTATTCCATACACTCCGTGGGCCGACATCTCCATGGATTTCATCCTTGGAATACCGGGATCAAAAACCGGGAAGGACTCGATTTTTGTTGTAGTTGATCGTTTTTCTAAAATGTCCCATTTTATCCCTTGTTCTAAGACTGACGATGCTGTGCATATTGCAAACTTGTTTTTTAGGGAAATCATACGATTGCATGGAGTTCCGAAGAAGATCGTATCTAATCGGGACGTAAAATTTTTAAGTCATTTTTGGCGAACTCTGTGGGGAAAGTTAGGAACGAAATTGCTATTTTCGACCACTTGTCATCCTCAAACGGATGGACAAACCGAAGTAGTGAACCGAGTCCTATCAACCTTGTTGCGAGCATTGGTGCGGAAAAATCTCAAAACGTGGGAAGACTGTCTGCCCCACATCGAATTTGCTTACAACCGAGCTGTTCATTCTGCAACTAAATTTTCACCTTTCGAGATTGTTTACAGGTTTAACCCTCTCACTCCTCTTGATTTATTGCCATTGCCTTCAGATAAATTTATCCATTCTGATGCTAGGAAAAAGGCGGACTACATAAAGGAACTGCATCGAAAGGTGCGCGAGAATATTGAGGCAAGAACCGAGCAATACGTCCAACGAGCTAACAAAGGTCGTAGACGCATTCTCTTTGAACCAGGGGACTGGGTTTGGGTTCATATGTGAAAAGAAAGGTTTCCCACGCAAAGGCGATCCAAACTTCTCCCAAGGGGGGACGGTCCATTTCAAGTCCTTGAACGAATAAATGACAACTCATACAAATTGGACTTACCAGGTGACTATAACGTGAGCGCGAGTTTTAATGTATCTGATCTGTCTCCTTTTGATGTAGGTGTTGATTCGAGGACGAATCAACTTAAAGAGGGAGGGAATGATACGGACGCGCCTATGGCGGAGATTAACCGAGACACCCTTGAAGTTTTGAAAAGGCACCCAACAACCTTTTAACCCTTAACCCTTGAGTTTTTGAAGGGGCACCTAACAACCCCTTGAGTTTTTTGAAGAGGTAATTTAAAAATCATTGTTGCTCCAGGCGTGCCCGTATCATCCCCTCCCTCTTCAAGACGATTCGTCCTCGAATCGACCCGTTGATTGTCCGAACTCTTTTTTTTTTGAACTCTTTTTTTTGAACTTTTTTTTCTTTTTTTTTACTCGTATATTTTTTTTGAAGTTTCGTAATTCTTTTTTTGTTTTTTTTTCACTCAAAAATACATGAAATATAACACAATAAAAACGAAATTACAACTTTGAAATTTTTTTTGATTTTTTTTAACTTACGAACCTAATCTCGGCTTCACGATGGTCGTCAGAACTCCTTGTTTTGTAGCTCTGATACCAGATGATACGGGCCGGCTCGGGATGAGTCGAAACGTATGCTGGTTGCCCAATCGTCTACGAGGAGAAATCATGCCTCCGGAAAATAATCGAAAAATATGGATGAATTTGCGGAAGCTTTAAGTGAATAAATTAGGAGATGGTTTGGTTTGATGGAAACAAAATAAAAAAAATAAAATAGATAAAAGGATAATTTGATGGAAATGGATAAAAGAACTTAAACGAGAATCGATTCAACACAAATATGTGTCACCCCAGGTTCTATAATGTTTAATTTGGAAAATGGTAATCGAAGATGGAAATGGAAATACGAACTTAACTTAAGAAAGATTCAACACTATATAACAGTGTCACCCCGTTTCTTATATCGTTAAGGTGGATAGATGGACAATCGATGATGGACCAAGACCCGTTATCTATAAAGATAAGAACCGTTGGTATAATTTGATGGATGAGAAACGACTGACGCCACAAGCAAAGCTTGATAAGTCGAAGTCGAAACTCGTACGAAAGATAGAGAGGAGATAAACTCACTCAAATGAACAAGAGTTCATAAATTTTCATTTCGACTTCGACTTATCAAGCTTTGCTTGTGGCGTCAGTCGTTTCTCATCCATCAAATTATACCAACGGTTCTTATCTTTATAGATAACGGGTCTTGGTCCATCATCGATTGTCCATCTATCCACCTTAACGATATAAGAAACGGGGTGACACTGTTATATAGTGTTGAATCTTTCTTAAGTTAAGTTCGTATTTCCATTTCCATCTTCGATTACCATTTTCCACCTTAAACATTATAGAACCTGGGGTGACACATATTTGTGTTGAATCGATTCTCGTTTAAGTTCTTTTATCCATTTCCATCAAATTATCCTTTTATATCAGGACGTAAAATTTTTAAGTCATTTTTGGCGAACTCTGTGGGGAAAGTTAGGGACGAAATTGCTATTTTCGACCACTTGTCATCCTCAAACGGATGGACAAACCGAAGTAGTGAACCGAATCCTATCAACCTTGTTGCGAGCATTGGTGCGAAAAAATCTCAAAACGTTGGAAGACTGTCTGCCCCACATCGAATTTGCTTACAGCCGAGCTGTTCATTCTGCAACTAAATTTTCGCCTTTCGAGATTGTTTACGGGTTTAACCCTCTCACTCCTCTTGATTTATTGCCATTGCCTTCAGATAAATTTATCCATTCTGATGCTAGGAAAAAGGGGGACTACATAAAGGAACTGCATCGAAAGGTGCGCGAGAATATTGAGGCAAGAGCCGAGCAATACGTCCAACGAGCTAACAAAGGTCGTAGACGCATTCTCTTTGAACCAGGGGACTGGGTTTGGGTTCATATGTGAAAAGAAAGGTTTCCCACGCAAAGGCGATCCAAACTTCTCCTAAGGGGGGACGGTCCATTTCAAGTCCTTGAACGAATAAATGACAACTCATACAAATTGGACTTACCAGGTGACTATAATGTGAGCGCGAGTTTTAATGTATCTGATCTGTCTCCTTTTGATGTAGGTGTTGATTCGAGGACGAATCAACTTAAAGAGGGAGGGAATGATACGGACGCGCCTATGGCGGAGATTAACCTAGACACCCTTGAACTACCCAATGGACCAATTACGCGTAGCCGGGCTAAACAATTTAAGGAGGCCACTTCAGTTTTAGTGGCACAAATTTGGAACGAAGAAAGGAAGTACTCCAAGAACACGCCGAACATTTACAATTTATTTAAGACCGAATATATTAGCTAGTTTGGATGCTAATTTATTATTTTATTACATGTTATTTTCATATTAATTAAGTTGTTTAATTAGTATAATATTTAATATATCTAGTGTTTAAATTAAAGTATTTTAATTTTATTTAAATTAATGTTTGGTTGTGTTTTATAGGAAATAATAAAAGGCATAGTGGTGCAACAAGCTAAAATTTTTAAATGCCATGAGTTTAAGAGAATGTGATGACAATTGTTGGAATCAAGCTACTTGGGTGGAGTATTAGGTGATGGATGGCTAAATGGAGAGCTAATGGGGGAATAATTGAATTAGGTATAAATAAACAAATGAAGATAAATGAAGTGGAAGCATGAATGGAAACAAAACATTAGCAACTTGAAGAATATGGTGGAAGACAAGATCAATTGGATTGAAGAAATTAATGTGCCATATTGGAATTAAATATTTATGTTTATTTTTATTTTTATTTATTTTTATAGCCACTACAAGCTACCTATAAATAGCTTGTCAAACTTCAATTGTAGGCACTTGATTTTTATTGAATGAATTCTCATTTTGGTGAGTTTAATTCACTCTCCTAAATTCTTCAAGGTTCGAATTGATTTATCTAGTTTCTAGTGGCATCAATTTTAACTTTGTTACGAACTTATCATCCTCTCGGGTGTGGCGTTCAATTTTATACCGTGGGTTCCTATCTTGCTAGATAGCGGATCTCAGTTTATTCAACTTCCTTTCATTCATTTGAAACTTATAAGATTCGGGTCTTTAATTTTTATTAAAGGTTCATTCTTGTTTCAAATCCCTATCATCCACTTGATTATCTTTATTTTCAAGCCGTTACCATTAAAATTATCCTTTTGTTCAATTTAATTGAAAAACTACCTAATTTACGATCGGGCAACATCTACGACTCGTTTCAAACCTGAGGCGAACCGTATCATACGGGCATCCACATAACTGGCGCCTACATTCTTCCCCTGAAAGGCGGTCTTAAAGAACTCTCAGGTCATTCAATCGAGCTAAGTGCCCTCCTTAACCGTAAGCCACCACTAGTAAGCCTCATCTCTCAGCAGTGAAATTGCACCCTTTAGTTTCTGCTCGGCGGTGCAGTCCAAATCGTCCATAATCTTTTCTGTGGCCTTAATCTAGTACTCAGCCACGTTAGGGGGAACTCCAGCAATACCCCTAAAAATCTCGGCTCCATTAGACCAGAGTCGTTCCGTAACCGACCCTCGGCCTCCAGCTCCAATATTGGGCCCAGCGACTCTCTTTAAAATTCGTAACATAGCTCGGGATAGTGAGTCGTCTCCAGCCATACATTCATGAGACCCAAACCCAGACCAGGCCTCTGTAACAGGCGACACCGACGTCTCGCTAGTGTCCAAATTCTACATACCGCCCAGTGAAGAGGACTTAGCTCGAGCCCCTCTAAGGCCTCTACCACGTCCTCTTGTACCCCATCCGCGAGTACCTCTAGTGCTCATTGTCTAATTGTGTTTATCTATATTAATAGTTTTATGTATCAGTTTACAGTTTTAATAATTATTAATAGATATCTTATATGAAACAGTATCAAAAGTGTAAAGTTTGTTTTCGTACAACGCAATGTCTATCAGTGTCTATCGATTTTACCACAGTATCAGTATACACTAACTTCAGTGTTTTTAGTCTTTCTATAGTAGTCTTTAATATATGCTATCTATAGCAGTTTCAGTTTACAACACATGACAGTTTCAGTAAACTTACAGGATCGGCGCCGGACACTCGGTGTACCACACATTTGATAAAAACATTTCAAATCACTAGAAAATATTTCTTAGAAAATCAAATCTTGAAACCCAAATCCACAGCCGAGTTTTGCAACCTGGCTCTGATACTATTAAATGTAATGCCCCAAACTCAGCCTGGACGATATTCCCGAATCTGGCGATGTTACATGGTAGTGTGTTAACTGTAGCTTGTGTTGGAAAACCGTAACTTTGCTTAAAATATTTTCCGTTTACAATTCCTTATTATCTTTTATTAATTCTAAAATCGTGATTCTTATTTAGTTGTTAGTTTTTAAAACATTATACGTTGCGGAAGCTTTTTAAACAGTTTGTGTCCTTGTGGGTATTTTGCTAAAACACATGCATTTCTTTTAAAAACTCGTATTTTACCTACCTTTAGCAGATATAAACATAAGATAAATATAAAATCTAAATTTTAAGCAAAAATCCATAGAGGCCTTTACTACAGCAAAATACCCCAAATTAAACTTTGAAAACCTAATTAAAGACGAAATAGTGAAAAAGGGTCGTGTGACCACCGTTGAGTCCTCCGTCGCTCCGATTCGCTTAAGTTTGGGGATTACCTATACAGATAAAATAGAAGGGTGAGTTTACAAAAACTCAGTGTGTAATCCCCATATAAACAAGCAGACAGAATGCAATCATAGTCTGGGCCTAAGCCCATCTTAGTAACAGTTTCAGTTTCAGTTAGGACCTTAACCCATTTCAATATAGAAGCAATCATGCATTTGGGCCCTGGCCCATTACAGTATCAATATTCAGTACAGTAACAGATACACAGTATCAAATCCTACCCAGCTAGCCTCTACACTCCAACTCTGTCCAACCCTACACTCCATGTGGGGATATAATAAACCCACCCATCCCTACACTCCAAAAAGTACCGAATGCGGCACTAGACAATAGTTTACAGTTGAGCTTCCCGTAATTTAGGCTCGAGCCTTTTAGTATACTTCCTCCGAACAATATAACCCCCACCCCAATGAAATGCAATATACATATATGACATGCTAAAACATAATATCATGCATAAAATCAAGGCATATAGTATCAAATCAGTAGGGCATCATCACGCTTAATCGTATCAGTTATACAGTCATTTCAGTCAATTAGGGGTCTAAGTAAGCTTACCGACCCTACAGTAGGTCCACAGTCGACTGGAGCGACCCCTGCAACCTTAGCAATCAAATAGTGAAAATGGGCCCACAAGCCCACAATGTTTGCTTGTGTGGCCCAGACGGCCCAAAATAGCCTTGGCCATGTGGATCACGCAACCTGGCCCAATAATTCCACATGCCCGTGTGGTTCACCTGTGTGGGCCCACACGCCCTTATGGCTCACGTGGCCCAATTCGGTCCGGCCCATGTATCACACACGGCCAGCCTCGTCGATCACATGCCCGTCTTCAGTCACAAGGCCTACCACACGGGCGACTGCACACCCGTATGGCGTCGACAATCACATTTTTCAGCTTTTCGCCAATTTTCATTTACAGTGTTACGGTTACACACCTGTAGTGTTTTCGATACCTAAGCCCTCTTAAACACTTCAATACCTACAATTGACCAATCCAACACTATAATCAATCTTTCTTTATGATTAGACAACAAATCCCGAAACCAACAGACTCATCTATAAAGCAATGAATACTTACCGCAAGGTTTCCAATCGACTTGCTAAGAAACAGTTCGAAGGGAGCCTCAATTCACACGATATGCACACGAGTGGCTAATGTTTGCACAAAAGAGATGAACGAACCGCATTATAGAGCAAAGGAGGAGAAAATGACAACAAGTGGGGAATTTCGGCTGCAAATAACAAAAGAAGAAGAAAAGATGGAAAGGGGAAAACAATCAGCAGAAAGTCGAGTAGTAAAAATCGGCACCAAAGAATTGAGAATAGTCAATCAAAAGTTGAGAGAAACAAAATCCAAAACCAAAATTGGACTTACCGCGTTCGCACAGCTCAATGTCGCGCCGAAGAACTATATGAATAGAGAGAACGAAAGGGAAAGTGGTGCAAGAAGAACCAAAATTCGGCAACAAGGTGGGGAAGAAAGCAAATAAAGATCAAAAAGGAAGAAAATAGCAATATTTCGGCAAGGAGAAGGTAGAATAGCCGTCAGAAAGAAAAAGAAACACTTTGGGAATTTTCGAAATAGAAAAAAAATGAAATCATATTTGGATAATCCTCAACCTCCCCTAATTCGCTCCTAAAAACTCTCCTACTATCCCTCCACAAATCGTCCACTTCCCACTACACCTCAAATTCCTTATTTTCCTTCACCAATCCCACAACTACCGAAATCCCCCTCATTATCCTCCTAAAAATCAGCCACAACATCCCCACACTCCTCAAATACTCAAAATTTTGGTCAAACTACAACACTCATACGACACAAGCAGTAAAAATAAATCCCCTTGATCGCGCAGAGATTCGAACCTCAAACCTCCAGCCACTTAACTCCACTTAACCACCAGACCAGCAGGCCCATTCTGACATATTTTCCCAACATTTATTTATAAGCCTACTGATTAGAGATAGGGGTTTATTCATTTAAAAACAAAAATTTGCCCAAGTTAATGCTTGAACTTGGGACCTCTCAGACACTTTCCAGAACACTTAACTATTGAAACAGACATACAATTGTGTCACAAACATATGAAAATAAATATATAAGAGATTTTTGGGGTGTTACATGCATCAATATATCTACGCATAAGCATCATGTTATATTCCATGATCTTGATGAATTATGACTATGTCATGATTGATGTATTGTACTTTGATATGTATGCATATATATATATATATATATATATATATATATATATATGTATTGATATCACACTGAGCCTTTTAAAGCTCACCCTCATTACTTATGTGTTTCAAATAATCCTCGTGGTCAGGATTCGGATTTGGCCATCGGAGAGGCTCTCGAAAATAAATGATTTTTATGGTTATAGACTATTTTATATTTTTGGGACTTTGTGGACTTTTAAAATTTTATTTTGGGACTTTAATTGTGGTTTATCATTAAACTATGGCATGAATGTTTTATATTTAAAAAAAAAACCGGACAATTGCACTTTTTACATTGGTTTTAATATGAATGAATTGTTTAAGTGTTTTCTTAATAAAATTCGTTTTCCGCAAACTCTTGATTAAACTTGAATTTTTAATATCGTCACAATGTTTTTCAAAAATAAGATTTTTTCTCAAGTTATGTTTTAAAACAACCGTGTTCAGAGGAAATATTAAGCACGTATTTCCAAAAATTAGACTTGTTTATTTTAACTAGTGTTTTGGCCATTTCCATGGTCCATGTGATCGCTTAGATTGGGCCATAACGTCTAGGCCCAGTTTGAGGGGTTACAATATTCCTCACAGATAAGACATCCTCCAAATTTAAAACGCTGCCCTTGCGAAGCCTCTTAAATTGCACCCAACCCTCTCTAGTCATAATATTCCGCTGAGTTAAACGCACGTCCTTACTTGGCGAGGACCACTCCGTAGGGAAACCGAAGCCATCAGTAAGCTTACACTTCACCCTAATGTACTTCCCCCAATTCAAGTGAAAGTTAGAGCACTTGTTGGAAATGATAGATTCCACATATTTACGAGGGGTAAAGTAGTAGATACCTAATGAACTCCCTTAGTTGTGGGCCTTCAGTTGGTACAAGTTTTGGAAAGCAGTAAGCAATGGTACCTCATTGCGTCGACAAAAATCGACAAAATAGGCCATCCCATTCCACCAGGAGAACCTAGACAACTAGCCAGGTGTGATCCCGTAATCTTCAAGTAGGTGGCAAAAGAAACGGTGAAGAGGCAAATGAAACTCAACCTCTATTACGTGGTAGGGAAGAAGAAAACTGTTGTCGTTGGCGTCGCTTAGACAATGCGAGCCCACGGGAACTGAAAAATCATATGCAAAATTAGGGATTTTAATCCCTCGCACTTCTAGGGTTCGAAACATTTCCTCCATCTTCATAGTATAGGTGTAGAAATTAGCCTCGATAGGAACCCCGGCCACGTGCTTTTGCATGGATAGCTCAGAATTATCTGGCGACTACTGCTTCCCCTAGTTCTAGCCATGATCG
This sequence comes from Gossypium australe, assembly GCA_005393395.2. NCBI lineage: Eukaryota > Viridiplantae > Streptophyta > Magnoliopsida > Malvales > Malvaceae > Gossypium > Gossypium australe. Next base: position 14,254,312 of record CM016620.1, on the reverse strand, counting down.
TAACAGAAGAAGAAAGAATACCCAAAGTAGAAAAATTCGTAGAAATTTACATTAAAGATAACGTTCTTTATCGAATGCAACGGTTGAAAATGTTTAGAACAATTATTTTTAGGGCTTCATAACCCTCCTCCTTTTTAAATAAATTTTGCCCTCATACTTTAACGATTCGAATAACCAAGGACAAAGGAACAATTAGATCTGAATGGGTATAATCCCCTCGTACACGTGGCGAGGTGAACGTTAGGCACTAGTGACCAATGCGTGTTTGGTAAGCCTTTCAATTTTAAAACGTCAGTTCTAAGAAGCAGCACTATATAACCTTTCTTAGAACCACCATAGGGGACTATATTGTTATGGTATATCCGATTGCCAACACGAAACCCATATATAACCTAGGCTACCGACCCATGAACCGAGTTTAGACCTCACCGGGTGGATACATTAAGGGGCTCGCGGGGTGAGCTTGCGAGCCCAGTTCGCATATCCCTAGGTGTTCGCAAGCACAAGGTACGAGGCCAAATGAGTAAACTGGCGAACACCAGGACCAGCGAACACGTGTTAAGTCTAGGATAGCGAACATGTCAACATACATAGAGCCTACCAAAAACGTCAAATCCATGAACAATAACCATGTCATATAAATACCTAAGTCTCCTCACTAAGAAGACACACAACAAAAACACTCAACAATGATTATTACATTTTTAAATTGATAATTTTTTTTTTTGTTTTGAAATTCAAACATTTTTACTTTGATATTGAACATGCCTTTATTTTATTTTAAATTCGATCTCCAATTTTAAAAAGGAAAGAAAACGTTTTTCACCCGAAGAACGGATAGTACAAGTTTATATTTACATTTCTAAAGTTTAAGATTTAATGTGGAGGATATAATTGCAAGGAAGACCCTTCATGTTTCTTCTCATGTAAAAAAGGTACTCTGCATGAAACAATTGTATATTTCCCTAAATCTTATACAAATAATTGTCTACAATTTAAATGTGAAGCACATATTTGCAGATCATTTTAAAACTGTACTAAATATAGATTATAATTTACTCGTTTTTGCCCTAAAGTTTTTAAATAAATAGCATATTGGTCCCGGAACAAAATTTCTAATTTATTTATTTATAACGTTTATAATTACATCTCCGCATATTTTTTTAGTTTAACATTAATATTAGTTTCCAACAACATTTATACCTATAACATATTCAGTATGTTACAAATATAAATAATTTTATATATACATTAAAACTACTCACTTATCTTTTTTTTTTTTTAACAATCTCATTATAGGTTCGGATCATATCTGTTTTTTATTATTATTATACAATATGCCTAAAGCTACTACCAATAGCCCCTCCCCAACCTATAAATAAGAGAATAATGCACTTCAAGGCACTCAAATTCACATCCTCCTGTATTGACAGCAATACTCATACCAATTGAGTTAAAACTTAATCGGTAACTACCTACTTATTTTTTAAAATTAGCCAATGTTGTTAAAAAGTTACATGCATATAGAGAGATGTCAAAATTTCTAATTTTAGAAAAACAAAGTATTTAAGCTATTCTAAAGAGGGAAAAAAAAGTAAGAGGTAGTTAGATAATGGGTCAGAAGAAAACTGGAAATAAATGGCACCAAAATCTGGTTTAGCTATAATATTGATGAAATTGAAAGGTTGACAGCTGAAGCAAGCACCACCCATTATTCCACAAGACAAAGCCCCATCATTTATAATTAATATTATTAAACACTCCATTATGTTTCATTTATTGGAAGCGAAGAAATGGGGTTACTGTTTTGAGAGAGACATGAATGATGAACGAGTATTGTAGCTGTAAATCTTAAAGGCTCTGATGTGTGTGTGGGAATATGACGGTCTAAATAAATATCTGAATCTCAATACATCAATAAATACAGGCTCCACTCAACAAACAAAGAGGCTTTGATTTTGTCGAGGGACTCATTCAAATCTATTAGGATTTAGGATAAAATATTTTAGAGGTCCCTGAAGTATCATAAGAATTGGATTAAATTAATTTATTTATCATTAAATGAATTAATTTAATTTATATACCGTTTAAATTTCATACAAAAGATTTTATTCATAGAACTGTTAAATTATAAATGATATCTTTTAAACAATAAATATTAACTATAGTCCAATTTGGTCTTACTTAATTTTTTTTAAATAATACCACGACTAAATTTATTCATTTAATAGTAGATGGACTAAAAAGAGCTCTCAAATATATTCACCATATCTCACAATATATTCCAATTTTACTTGAATAAAGAAAGAACTCTTAACCTTTCTTAAAAAAAAAAAAAAAGAAAAAAGAGAAAGAAACCAATCTTTAGATTAGATTTACTTAATGTTGTAATATAGCTCATATTTAATTAGAACTTTTTAGTTCAAGCTTTGTACAAACATTTAAATTTATAATATTATGTCAATTAAAAAATCCAGCCTCATTCAATTAATTTAAATATGTTGATTTTCTTTTTATAGAGAATCCAATTTAAAATTTTAAGAGGATACTCTATCAAACTTGAATTATAAATTTAATTTTTTTTTTCTATTATTCAATTCAGTTATACCCACAAATGTTTCTCTCAAGACTTTATCAGCTTTGTACCAAAAAAGAAAATGAGGTGGAGGGTCCAGGTTTCAAACCCAAACCTAATTTTTTTTTCGGAGAAGAGAACCATATTAAATAAAAACTAAATTATAGTTAGATACATAATCGATTTTTGGGCATCATCCAAAAGTGAAGAATTAAGTTAGAACAAATATAAAACAAGAATTTGGTTAATGTATATTTTTTTATAATATTTTCGTTTTAATTTTATATTAATCATGTGAAATAGGTTTTTTTTGGCAAAGATAAGTAGACGAAATAGAATTGTTATTTATTACAACGGTCAAATTTGTGATACCGAATTTTGGACTCGTTTTTTCATTAGCCCAATCTACAATGTCACATCCCAAAAATCGGGTTAGTAGAAATTGGGTTAGTGAAACCAAGAGTGGCCACGTCCTGATTTTGAGTTAAGATTATGAAAATTTTGTCAAGTGAAGTGATTTAGTTCAGTGGTTAAGTGTTGTGCTTATGTATGAGAGGTTCTGAGTTTGAAATTTTTTCCTTGCATTTTTGTTATTTTTTTCTAAACCCCTATCTTTGAATATCTGATTTGAAAATTAATTTTGCGCAATTGATAATAGAATGAGTCTGCTGGTTTAGTGGTAAGGCTTCAGTTTACCCTTTGGTCCTATGTTTGAATCCATGCGCGAGTAAACGGGAATAATTTTTGCTAATTCCCTAGTGCATCACCCATGTAGTGGAGTTTGAGTTGAATTCGGAATCTAGAAGTCTCATGGGTGGTTAGTTAGTGGAATTTAGTGGGATTTTATTTTTGAAAAATTATCCAAAAAATTTCTCCCACTCAACCGTCCACCTCTCCATTTTCCCCCAAAACACTCATTTTTTTTTCACGTTAATTGCTTTTAGGAAAACCTTCTTAGATTTCTTTCTTCTCTCTTTCTCTTGGTTACAGTAAATAACTTTGTCTCGATTTTACTTTGCCTTTTTCGCAAAACTTTCTTAATTGATTTTGTTTTCTTTGTATTCTTCGTTGTTACTCTTGTTCCGTGATGCCGTTCTTAAAGCGTGTAGTGGTTCGGTAAGATTTTGTGTTTTCTTGTAGAATACCATTGTTGTTGTTAGAAGTGTATTCTTTGGTCTAATTGTTCAAGTTGGTGAGTGAACGACGTTTTTCCATCGATTTAGAATATTTGTAGGACTGTCGTTATTGTTTAGGTAAGTGATCAAATGCCGAAAGACCGAGTTTCGATTTGTTAAGGCATGGTATTGCGGTTGTGGCTGATTGATTCATTGAATTTTGTATATCATCGCTAATAATTCATGTTGAACGATAATTTTAAGTTTTGGAAGTGTGCTATTACGTCGAGGTTTAGAAACATTCTGGTGTGTAACGAAAAATCCAAAAAATAGTGAACAACGCGATGCCAAAAAGTGAATTGTCGATACTACACGATTGTATGCCAGGCCATGTAGGCCATATGGGTTGGGCCAGTTGGGCTGTGTGGGCCCATTTTCTGAATATTTTATCTAGGCCCGTATTGAAGTGTGATTCGTGTTTAGTCACTCTGTAGGGTCCGTATTGTTTAAATTTGATATTTTGCTATTGTATGTGATATGGATTATGTATGTGAATTAACTGCTAGCATGTCAAAATGTGATATTCGTATTTGATCAATAATTTTATAATTTTGTTAGCATGTTCTGATATTTAATGCATGTATAATACATGTGCATCTAAGTATATAATACGTTCTGACATGTGCATTGGGGTGGGATAATGATGTGATGGAGGAAGTGTTCTGGCAATTTAACTACATATTGATATTAGTACACCATTGTTGTCAGGCAACTTGGGGTAGCGAGTCATCGTTTTTGGCTAAGCCGAGATGATTTATTTTTCGGTATCAACCACATATTTGATCTGGTGGCTTAACCACACTTATTTGATTCTAAAGGATTACTGCATTATTTCTGGCAGTTTGACTGCACTATTCTGAAAAGTGACATACGTTTCACTTATAGGTGTGTGGGGTTGGATGGGCTATTGTAGTCCTATTGGTGTGTATTGGTAGGATGGAGATGGTGTGTAGCAGTTGGGGGTAGGAAATGTGTCTACATCTATATCTGCATCTGTATTTATCTCTGGAACTGCATCTGTGATTGTATCCAAAAACTACATATGTACTTGTATTTGTATCTATTCTATTTCTTTGGGTTGTGTTACACACTGAGCTTGTAAGCTCACCAAATTTTCTTGACTTTTCAGGTAATCAATAAGTTTAGGTCTCGATTAATTAAATATAATAGTTTACTTTATTAACTTTTCTGGACTTTTGGACTGTAAATATGTTTTTAGACTTTTTTGGTTTTTGTTTTATTCTTCGATTTTTGGTATTTTAAACGTAAAACTGCAAAATCATACGAGTTAACTCCTTGAAATTCAGTTTTCAACTAAAACTCTATAAATTTTTCACTGCTAAACTAAAAAGGTGATTAAGTGATTTTACTATAAAATAAGTTTTTTTGGGAATTAGATTTTCTAAAGAATGCATGAAAAGTTTAGCTAAAAATTATTATTTTCTAACCATTCGTTTTCCAAAATAAGATGTGTTACGAGAACAAAGGGTTAAAGTTTTAAAATTTATTAATGTCACCTTCACACTTGGGTCATAACTTCTAGGCCGGGTGTGGGGTGTTATATTTAGTGGTATCAGAGTCAGGTTGCAAAACTCGGGCTGTGATTTTTGGGTTTCAAATTTTCCTTTATGAAAATTATTTTAATACGGAATTTGGAATTCTGATAAAATTTTATATCTGGTTATAAAATGTGAATCTAAGCCTCCGGCGTCGATCCAAGTAAGAAACTCTTTACTTTAGTTACTTTAGTTATATTTACTTTAGTACTTTAGTTATATTTACTTTAGTACTTTAGTAAAATTGTTGAACTTTAGAAACTGTAGAATAGAACTTTCCTACTTTAGGAAAAGAGACTAAGTTATTTCTGCCAAAATGTTAAACTTAGGATTTTTGATAACTTAAGCTAAACATTAGATTTCTGAATTGTAGATAAATATTATGAGTGCTCATGGTGTACATGGTCGTAGTGTGCAAGAGCGCGGTGAGTGTAGTCAAGCGGCTCGCGTTGAGTCCTCTTTTCTGAGCAACGTGCCCAATCTGGAAATAAGCGAGATTGTGAAGATGACCATTTCTGAGGGCCAAGAGTTTTGAATAGGGCCATCAGGCCCAGATTTGGATATGTAGGCCAAAAGTCTGTGATTGAGCAATCTTAGATGAACGAGACCAAGTTAGCAGAAGAGTGTTATCGCTTGGAGGGCGAGAATAATGAAAGGAATAAAGTGTTGAATAAGAGGGGGTTTTGTCTTACTGGCTCAAATTTGCGACCTTGGAAGCGAGCCAGAATGGACAAACCTTAGCGGGTGGAAGTAGCTATGGGTGTGAATCAGGATCCGATTTGTGCTCTTTGTGATAGGCGCTATCCAGGTGGATATTGGAGGAAAACGGGACCCTTTTTTATATGTGGGTCCATTAAGCATCGAGTTAGGGATTGTTCATGACACTCTCTTAGTCAAATGCAAGCTTTGACTCAGAAACGGAATTAGAGACTAGATTACGCAACTAGGCATCGAGAGGATCGAGATGCATCTGGTAACAATATAGATACTTTTACAATCCATTCCAATTGTACCTTGCGTTGATAAGAATTGTTTGTTTTCAATGGTGTTTTTAAGAATCTGGGGTAGAGGAATCATTAGTGATATTTCTATAAAAAGTTTCTGGAGACAATTTGAGATAGTTAATAGGAAGTTCATTAGAAATATTTTTTGGATTGGGAATGAAATATTGTTGGGATTGCATCGAAATTAGAGTTACGCAGTGATAGTGTGTTGGTCAGTTTGGAATGAGGAACTTCAGTTTTTGTGGTTAAGTGAATGGTGTGACATCGAGAATTTCGAGGATGAAATTCTTTTAAAGAGAGGAGAGTTATCACATCCCAAAAACTGAGTTAGTAGAAATTGGGTTATTGAAACCAAGAGTGGTCACATCCTAATTTTGAGTTAAGATTATGAAAATTTTGCCAAGTGAACAGATCTGGTTTAGTGGTTAAGTGTTGTGCTTATGTATGAGGGCATTTGAGTTCAAATTTTTTTCCTTGCATTTTTGTTATTTTTGCCTAAACCCCTATCTTTGAATATCTGGCTTGAAAATTAATTCCGCGCAATTAATAGTAGAATGAGTTTGCTGGTTTAGTGGTAAGGCTTCAGTTTACCCTTTGTCCTATGTTTGAATCCTTGCGTGAGTAAATGGGAATTTTTTTGCTAATTCCCTAGTGTGTCTCCTATGTAGTGGAGTTTTAGTTGAATTTGGAATCTAGAAGTCTGATGGGTGGTTAGTTGGTGGAATTTAATGGGATTTTATTTTTGAAAAATTATCCAAAACATTTCTCCCACTCAACCGTCCACCTCTCCATTTTCCCCCAAAACACTCATTTTTTTTCACGTTAATTGCTTTCAGGAAAACCTTCTCAGATTTCTTTCTTCTCTTTTTCTCTTAGTTACAGTAAATAACTTTGTGCCAATTTTACTTTGCCTTTTCTGCAAAACTTTCTTAATCTATTGTGTCTTCTTTTTATTATTCATTGTTACTCTTATTCCGTGGTGTCGTTCTTAAAGCGTGTAGTGGTTCGGTAAGGTTTTGTGTTTTGTTGTAGAACACCATTGTTGTTAGAAATGTATTCTTTGGTCTAATTGTTTTATTTATTGTTAGGAGAAGTTGGTGAGCGAAAGATGTTTTTCCAGTGATTTAGAAGATTTGTAGGACTGTCGTTACTGTTTGAGGTAAGTGATCGAATATCGAAAGGCCGAGTTTTGATTTGTTAAGGCATGTTATTGCGATTGTGGTCGATTGATTCATTGAATTTTGTATATCATCATTCATTGTTCGTGTTGAACGATAATTTTAGGTTTTGGAAGTGTGCTATTACGTCGAGGTTTAAAAACATTCAGGTGTGTAACGAAAACCCAAAAAATAGTGAATGGCAGAGTGCCAAAAGTTGAACTGTTGATGCTACATGGGCTGGGTTGGTTAGGCCATGTGGGCCACATGAGCATGTGTTGGGCCGTGTGGGCTACATAGGCTGTGCCAGTTGGGCCGTGTGGGCCTATTTTCTGAATATTTTATCTTGGCCCATATTGATGTGTTATTTGTGTTTAGTCACTCTGTAGGGTCCATATTGTTTAAATCTGATTTTAAATATGAAATTTTGCTACTATATGTGATATGGATTATGTATGTGAATTAACTACTAGCATGTCAAAATGTGATATTTGTATTTCATCAGTAATCTAATAATTCTTTATTATGTTCTATTATGAAATGCATGTATAACACATATGCATCCATTATTTGTTAGTATGTGGATCTGAGTATGCAATATGTTCTGACATGTGCATTGGGGTGAGATAATGATGTGATGGAGGAAGTGTTCTGGCAGTTTAACTGCTTACTGATATTAGTACGCCATCATTGTCGGGCAACCCGGGGTGGTGGGTCATTGTTGCTGGAAACCCGAGATAACTTATTTTGTGGTATTAACCACATATCTGATCTAGTGGATTGACCACACTTATTTGATTTTGGTGTATTACCGCATTATATTTGGCAACTTGACTGCACTATTCTGAAAAGTGACATGCGTTCACTTATAGGTGTGTGGGGTCGGATGGGCTCTTGTAGTCCTATTGGTGTGTATTGGGTGGACAGAGATGGTGTGTAGTGGATAGTAGTAGAATCTGTGTTTGCATCCGTATCTACATCTATATCTATATTTGGAACTGCATCTATGATTGTATCCGAAAACTGCATCTGCACTTGTATTTGGATCTAATCTGTTTGTTTGGGTTGTGTTACCCACTAAGCTTGTAAGTTCACCCAATTTTTCTAACTTTTCAAGTAATCAACAAGTTTAGGACGGACGATGCACGGGAGCTCTGACTATTTTCTCGGTTAATTAAATATGGTGGTTTACATTATTAACTTTTTTGGTTTGTAAATTTCTTTTTAGACTTTGTTTTTTTTTGTTCGTCGATTTTTGGTATTTTTAACATAAAACTTCAAAATCATACGAGTTAATGAATTGAAATTTGGTTTTCAACTAAAATTCTGTAAATTTTCCTCTACTAAACTAAAAAAGTGATTAAGTGATTTTACTATAAAATAAGTGTTTTCGAGTATAATATTTTTTAAAGAATGCACGAAAGGTTTAGCTAAAAATTATTATATTCTGACCAAAAATTATTATATTCTGACAATTCATTTTTTGAATCTTCGTTTTCCAAATTAAGATGTGTTACGAGAACAAAAGGTTAAAGTTTTAAAATTTATCAATGTCGCATTCACACTCCGGTCATAACTTCTAGGCCGTAGGCCGGGTGTGGGGTGTTACATATAGAAGTCGCTTTCAACTAGAGCATCAAATTGAATGAGCTTCTGTCAAGAATTAGAAGGAAAGTCTCGACTTCAAGCCGGAAGATAATTACAAGCTTGAAATATAAATATCTAATGTCAATAAACCCTGTTAGATATGATACATTTGAACTCAAAGGTGATACGGATGTCGAGTTAATGCTTGATATGCATTGCTCAACTGAAAATGTAATACTAGAGTTATATGCCTAGTTTTTCGATGTAAAGGAAGACGGTCCAAGTTCAAAAACAGTTCCTGTTAATTTGTTTCAGGAACAGAAAGCAAAAAGTCCAACCACATAGTTGTTACAAAGCTCGTATTAGGGAATGCCAGAATCATTGATATTCTGTGAGTGCTTTGGTGTATAGTCAGGGTTAGTTGGTAACCTAAATGCAGAAACCCAAACACGGCATTTTGTGAGTGCTTTTGATTTCAAATTCAAAACGTCAATGTTCTATATTGAAAACACTTATGCGAGTATACCATTAAGTTACACAGATAGGAAATCCGTAAGTAATATTGGTTTTAACGTAGGGTTGACGAGAATGAATGATGTTCTCCCTACAACCTGCAATGACGAAGGGACATCCAATCCTGGACATGAAACCACAACTGGGGTGCAAAAAGAAAGTTGAGAACGAAGAGGAAGTTAAAACCCATGATGATCCAAACCTGGAGTCCAGGCTGGATGGTTCAGAAATTACATTATTTTTTGAAACAAAGGTCGTTCCTACTAAACTAGAGGGCAGTGATTCTGACAGTAAAGGTCCGGATAACGCTGATGGAACCCTACCAGATTTTATGGTGTAGGAACCTCCACCCCTCATGTTTAATGTCGACATTAATGCTCAAGATGAGTTAGAATTTCCAAAACTTCCTAATAAAAGACTAGGCCATGTGAGTTTTTTTTTGAAAAATTTTGGTGATTTACAAGTTAGAATGGAACTTTTCTTCAATGATGTTATTGCTACTGCAATGAAGCAATCTACCATAAAGCATGAGGTTAATTTCCATGTTACAAAATCGCAAGTAGAAAAATAAGGCAAAGTGTGCAATGCGTGGCAATAGATGTCTCTAGAAAAACATGGCACCGGTGAGAAAGAAGACAAGATTCTGGATGATAAACATTCATAATCTTTACCAAGAATTGGTAAGTACGTCTGAATCCTAATTTTTCATCTTGAATCTATATAGAATTTTTGTCTAATGATAATCTTGCGATCAATCAAACGATCTTTCTCGGTTCTTGTTGATAACTCCCATAAATCTTGAATGATTTTGAGATAAACTATTAATTCTTTTGTAAATGTCGTTTAAAGGACTCGTTTTAGGTGAATCAAACCAACTTTTATCACGAGGAACATCGACTGGGGTCTCGGAGAAAGGGGTGTGTTTTTTATGAGTGAATCAGGGCAAACCGTGTTTAGGAATAGGGCCACACGGTCTGCCACACGGCCCCTCACACGACCATGTGCCTCTAAAACCTTAGGCTAGTTTGAATCTCACACAGCCTAGACCCTTCCACATAGTTGTGTCTCCCCTGTAGATTGAATTTACGTTTACCACATGGCCACAATCTGTTGCACGGCTTGGCCACATGGTCGTGTGTTATACCTTGCTTTATTGATAATATGTTTTGAAATAACAAATTAAAATATTTTTAATAAAATTTAAAGTTGAATAAAATTGGTAAAATGATTAAATCAAGTTAAAATGGTTTCAATTGAGTTAAACATTTTTAATCAAGTTAAAATTATTTTAAAACAAGTCAGTATTGCTACAAGCCTAAAAGTAGTAACCAAGTATAGATAGTTTTCAAAATATTGATACCCATTCTAAAATCAATACCAAATTGACATTCTATTTTCAACCAATTCAACTAAGTATCAATCCAGTATAAAAGTCCATTTGTATCGATATCTTTAGCTCCAACGGTTACTGAACTTTGCATTAAATGCTAATAGTATCGGTTCTTGTAGACAAAGTATCGATTTCTTTTGTTGTAGGTGAATTTAATGATATGGCATTTTCACATTTTGTTTTCAACTAATTCAGCTAAGTTTCGATACTTTTCATATGATATCGATAAAAGTCCATTTGTATCGATATCTTTAGCTCTAACGGTCACTTAAGTTTGTATTAAATGCTAATAGTACCGATACTCGTAGACAAAGTATTGATACCTTTTATTGCAAGTGAATTTTATGATATAGTATTTTCATCTCCAACTACTCTATTTATTTTCTCAACAACCTCAGTGATTGGAAATGAATTAGAAGGTATAAATATCATCTTCCAAAGGTCTTACAACAACAAGAGAGATTATCAAGCTTAAAGATCAATCAAATCAACCTTAGTAGTTAATTCTTTCATGCTTTTCTTGTACACACTTGTGAGCTTTCATTATTATTCTTTAGATCAAGTGTATTCTTGTTTACTTGTGCTTAATTGGAAAACATTCTGATCTTGTAAAGATTACTTCTTAGTTTGCTATTTGTTATTCTCTTTGAGAGGGTTGAATCTTAAGGTTTGGGTAGAAACCTTAAGGGAGATGCAATCTTAAGATTTTGAGTAGTAATCTTAAGGGAGATTGTAAGGTCAAATCTTGTCCTCAAAGGTTGTCAAATTAGTGAATTTGGAAAAATCCTAGTTATGGAAAGCTAAGGTAGTGGAGTAGGCAATTGGGGCTGAAGCACTGTAAATCATTGTGTTCATTGTTGAATATTCTTTCTTTACTTTCACCATTTTATTAAAGGCCAATTCACCTTCCTTCTTGGTAATTTCAAGTTGATTATTCGAGCTAACACTGTGTAACCCTTCCACACGGACTAAAGCCTTCCACACAGCCTACCACACGGTCATGTATCTCCTGTTTTATAGATTTGCCCAAAATTTTATGATTTGTTCAGTTTAGTCCCTGAATGGGTCCCGAACTATTTTTAGCATTTTATTTTATTCAATTAAGCCCCTGATAATATGGATAATGCTAGAATTCATGATCTAATAGATTGATTTAATATATATTTGTATGAATTGTGAATAATACATATATCTATTGTATCGGTATTTATGATTATACGTACAAGCATGCCTTATGTTACCCTTAAACCGAACACTTAATAAGCTTGACTTTTGCTATTGAGTTGACATGTTATAAGAATATTATTTGCTACTATATTGAATTGTTATAAGCATATTGATTACTATCGTATTGTTCTATTAAAAGTATAATTAAATGATAATGTATTGATCTCTTTTGAGCTTTCCATATTGCATTGCATGGGGTAGGACATTTTGAACGGAGGAAGTAGTCGACAGTTTATTTGCTCAACTAGTGGTTTATCCAAAATGTAATTTATTTAGCAGTTCATTTGCTCAACCAATGGTTCATCCACAATGTATTAGCAGCTTTTATCTACACAGACGAATGGTTCATCCACCAATACTCTTATCATTAGCAATCATCTGCAATGATCAGTGGTTCACAACATATTAGTAGCGTTTATCAGTACAGATGCATGGTTCATCTATCAATATATCTGATGATGCACTGCGATGCGAGATTGAGATGTAGTTGACTAATCTGTGTATCCGTCTTGAAAACTCAAGTTAGGTTAATAAGGTTATATAAACATGATTTGGCTATATGGTTGATTGAAATGAAATATGAATTGATTTGGTATATTTTCACATAAATGAAATGTGATATTTGATAGTGTAACACCCATAACCCGTCTCCCGGATTAGAGTTACGAAGTATTACAATACAATTTAGAACATTCAATGTCGATTAACATCAAGTTTCCAATTTAATTATCAACATTCATATGTCATTTAAATTAAATTAAAACATACATATGGGCATTAAATCGAGTTTACGAGGCCTTAAAATAGTTTAGGAAAATCTAAAAATTTTCACAACAGGGGTCACACGACTGTGCCTCTAGGCTGTGTGACTAAGCCCGGACTGTGGTTCAAGACATGGCCGTGTGGCTATCCCACACACCTATGCACAACCTCACATGCCCTTGTGCGTGGGCCGTGTAACTCACTGACTTGGGTCACACGGTCGTGTGCCCGCCTGTGTGAACCCTGCATCTATCACGCTAAAGGCACACGCCCAAAGTATAGTTAAGGTAAGACCGGATTGTCGAACCCAAAGGAACTAAAAGTACTAATACTAACTCTCTTTTTATTATCTAGCCTAAGAATTAAGAGAATTGTTATCTAATCTAAAATTAACTAACTACTAAACCAAATACTCTAAGAAAAAGAAGAATGAAATTGGAAAAATAACTTTGAGGAAAAACCAATTGATTAAAACAATACCCGAAGAAGAATCCACCTAGACTTCACTTGTTATCTAACTCTGAACCAGACGATTTATTCACTTGACTTGATTAGTAAGATTCCCTAATTTATATTAATCCCTCTCTCGAGGCGACTAACGTCTAACCCTAGGTTGATTAATTGAAATCTCTTTCTAATTAAAACTCATAGAATTGCATTAACTTGATCTATGGACTCCCATATTAGGTTTCATCCTAATCCGGCAAAATCTCGTCACCCTATCTCTAGGCGTGTGATCAACCCCGCTTAATTATGCTAGATCTACTCTTAGGCAGGGACTTTTGCTCCTCCACCTAAGCACATCATACTTGAATTAATATCCCGAAAATATCAACACAAGAATTAAGAACATATAATTAAGAACAAGTCAAATATTTATCATATAGTTCAGCAAACAATAACAAGATTCATCTTAGGTTTCATCCCCCTCAGGTATCTGAGGGTTTAGTTTATAACAATAAAAGAGAACATCTCAGAAGAAAAGATAAAACAAAACATAAGAAATCCCTAAAACCCCCTGAAGGAATTGAATGAGAGATCCTCCGTCTTGAGTATGATTCCGGCTTCTTAAGATGAATCAACTGGCTATCTTCGAGTAAATCCTCACAAATCTGCCCTTTTTGGCCTAGCTGGATGCCCCCTGACTAAAGCCCTGGGTTCCCCCTTTTTAGGTCATACTTAAGGTGTTTATATAGGCTTCGGAATGTGTTTCTTTGCCTCTAAGCATCCTAAACCGAGTGAAACTTCTCTTTGTCATGGAAGGGACACGCCCGTGTGAATTGTGACCAAGCCGTGTTCGAGACTGTTGAATGAGGCACGGCCGTGTTGTCTTGGGCCTAAGCCGTGTGGATTTCGTGATATGGCCCATTTACTCCGTTTTGGGCCCGTTTTCCATTCTTTTCATCATTCGGTGCTCTCCTGAGTGTAAAACATGAAAACAAAAGATTAAGAGCACCCAATTACATAATTCAAGGCTTAAATCATCCAAAAGCATGCTAAATGTGGTCTTAAAATATGTTACTATTACGGTTTATCAAATACCCCCACACTTAAGCTTTTGCTTGTCCTCAAGCAAAATTCTCAACTTATAATTAAAACAAACTTCCTTGATTCATAATATTCATCAATAATGTTTCGTCATAATTCAAAGATAATTCATACATGGATAATTCAACTCAAAGAGTCCTAAAGATTCAAACAATCTAAGTCATACATTTGTAGCATAAAACATAGGTGTTTCCCCTTACCTAAATAATTACCTTTGATTCAAAATTGACAAGGGTTGATATCCTGACTAAAGATTCACTCAAATCACTCAAAGGGTTTAATGTTCAAAATTAAGCACTCAAAAGTCGAACATGAAGAGTTAATCCCATAGGCTTGCATGAAATTCAAATCTCCACCAGTATAATATGAGATGATACACAAATCAAAAGGTCTTTAACAGGGTTGTAACGGGGCTTGGGTTAAAGGTGTGGATAAAGGCTGAATTAGCGGGTTAGAATCGAGATTGAATTGACAATTTACCTAAAAAAATGAACTAATCCTAAATAATTATATCAATTGAAAACTAATAATACGAGCTTTTTCTTTAAGATTTGAAATTTAAATGTATAAGCTCAGCTAACACAGAACTAATAATGAATATGCTTCAAATTTTTTTTTAAGAACAAGTCACAAATAATAATAACGAACTTTAACAACTGAAATATAGAACATGGTTAGGTAACTACTCAAAATCAAATCTCGACAAAAGGGTATTTAAGAAGAATGGTGATAACAAATACAAAGGGTTTTGGGTTAATATTAGTAGGTGAGTCAATAAAAAGGGTTGTTAGGATTAAACGGGGTTCACTAGGGGTTAATTGTGAAGGTAGGCTTTTAGTGGAGTGAGTGGGTTAAAACCTAGGTGCCTTTATCATCTCTGTATATCAAATCAAAGGTGTGGTCTCGACATGTATAATCGATGCAAGTTCTAGAATAACAAATCAGTGTTGACACACTCATAATCAATAAAGTGAGCAAGAAAAAGAATATATGCTCTATAAGGCTCAAAATCTCACACAAACTATGGTTATTTGATATCAACCTTGTAAATTTCAAACTTCAAGGTAATATTCAAATTCAGGTAGACAACCTAGAAAATTTTAAATTTCTGAAAAATAGACTTATTATGCTTGATTCTCTAGTATCTTAAAGTTTAATCATCAATGCACAATTATCAATGACTTAATCCAAAACATATCAATAAAAATCATAAATCATAGGAAATTTCATTCTAATCATAATATGAGAAACTTACTTAAGAACAAGATATCATTCATGGCATAATTCAGGGATTTGAGAATAATGAAGAAAGTTGACACTTTCTCAAAATAAATATTCACCCCCCCACACTTAAGATGTACATTGCCCTCAATGTATAAAGATAGATAATAGCAATAGAATAATCAAAAGATAAGGAGAGAAGTGAAACTTCCTGAATTATGGATGAAATCCTTGGAGGGTGTTCCATGACGAATGCGATAACTAGGTATACGTGATGTTTTCGTTCCTTGAGTGGTATATTTAATCTATTTATTCTGTGAAGTCATCAATAAGATTTTAGGGGATGGATGTTGTTATGGAAACTTGTTGTTGGATAGCTAGTGATAAAGTGAGATCAATAGTACTAATTAAACGTTCAAGTCTTTAAACATTCAACTAAAATAGAAGCAAAATATAAATGAAAATAAAAGTAGAAATGAAAATAAAAATAAAGATAATAAAAAGAAAAAGAAAAGAACTCAGAGGTCCTCTGCGTCAGTTGGGTCGGGCGGTGGTGGCGGTGATGAGATGTGAAGGTACTAACATATCTGTTGGAGGGTGGTGTCAATATGGTCGAAGCGCTGGAAGCATTGTTGCTCAAATCGTGTTAGGCGCTCAGATATGTCTGAAATAGATGCTGCCGCATGGGATGGATGATGGCTCAGTGATGGTGCTTCCTGTGTTGGGGGGACATCGTCAGTAATGTCTTCAGGGTCCTCCTCGTCGGTGGTGGGTGCTAGCCGATATTGGGGGGATTTGTCCCACGTCGATGTTGAATCATCCTCATGTGTAACATTGTCTGGATGCCCTGTGGGGACATCTGACCTATCAGTGTGAGCGAGGATGTCTGGGCAACGGTGTCCAGGAGCCCGAATTACCGAGCTAAGCCTGTGATGTATGGACCCATAGATATGACCCCTTTCCTATGTTGCTCCGTCTGATGTTGAATGGCGCGAGCTATGAAATAGGCTAAGTCAAAAACGTGCCCGTTCGCCATGCACCATAGGAAGTAGGCGTCGTGAGTGTTGATGACACCGGTGCTCTCTCTCTGACCTGTCAGTGTATGAGCTAAAATAGCATGTATGTACCTCAGGGATGGAGCAAGGGTGATCGCCTTTGAGCGGTTGGGGTCATAATTGTTGTTGTTGGGGGCTATATTGTACCAACATCTCGTGGGGGTGTTGTGGACATGGTGATGAAGCTCCGAGAGATCATTTCCTCCATGAATTTGTCGGTATAAAGTCCCAATGGTACATTTAGTTCTCGTACAATGCCTCCGAGATAGAATTGGATCGTACCAGGGTCATTGTGTTGCGACATCACTGTCTGAAGGTGGAATGTTGAACAGAGCTCCGAAGTGAGCTCTAGATATGTTGGCTCGATGATGTTGAAGAATTGGTTCCAAGGGTCGATAGTTAGGAGAGTCCGTACGTCGTCGGCTAGCTGAACCTGCTCTAGAGCGGTCCAATCGATACATCGTCCTACACCGAGAGGTTTTGCGCGTAGTATTTGATAACGATCCTTTTGAATACCTGTAGGAAAACGTAAGAATGGGTGGCCCAATTCGGTGGTTGCGCTGGTTGATAATGAACCGGGTCCCTTTCATTTTTTGGAACTAGGGACTGCGGTTTTCTTACCTCGGGACGATGACATTATGTGCCTGAAAATATCAGATAATCAATGATTCACGTAATATTTCCTGCGAAAATATATCAATGCTTAGACCAATATCCACAATAGAGGAAATCTAAACTCTTAATAGGATAGTTCAACCATATTTATCAGGGCAAGAATTGGACAAAAGTTATTTTATCTAAGCATTATTATTTACGCAAAGAGTTAATGATCAAATCAATCTAATAATAATAAAATAAAAAGGCTAATCTAATATTAAACTTAATTAAATAGATAAAATTCTAAGTCTAAAACAGTTAAATGGTGGTAAATGTAACAATGAGATGTGACCAGTAGTAGTTTTGGGGAGTGACGGCGTAGTTGGGTGGAGCACGGGCGTGTTCTGTAAATAGTCGAGGCGACACGGTAGTGGAACACCTTTGGGGTGGGCGTATACTCTGTTGGCATAGGCGTGTACTGGTTTTTTAATGGGAATGTGAAAGGAGGAGGAAGATAAAGGGTGGGGGAGGTCAATGGTGGGGGTTCATTTGATGGTGCCCGGAGTGGGGGAAAGGGATTTTGAGGGAAACGGCTAGAGTTGGGAGATTTGGGGAAAAAGTTTTTAGGGGAAGACGATGGACGATGTTCTTTAAATAGGGAGGGGGACACGTGCATGTGCCATGCCCGTGTTTCTTTTATTGAGCCCGTGTTTTTCGTGATTTTTTAAATTTGGGCGCGTTTTGAGATGTTGCCCACGCCCGTGCTCCTTGGTCGTGTTCTAATATGTTCGCTTCTCTCATGCCCGTGCTAAGGTTGCCATGCCGTGTCCATGTAGCCAGTATCTCACACGGTTGGTAGGCACGGGCGTGGCTTATGCCCGTGTTGGTTTACTTAGGATAGACCACGGTTGCATCGCATGGACGTGGTCTTGTTATCGCAGCCCATGTTGGGAAAAAAATTTCTTCTTTATCTCACAAGTCCAACGGCATGCCCATTTTTCGTCCCACGGCGTCCACACGACCACGGGCACGCTCGTGTGGTAGGGAAACCTGTGCTTCACTGAATTGGTTAGTTTAGGGTTAAATGCTAAAATCACAAATATAATGTTAGTGAAGTCAGTGCTCGGGTTGCTTCTCGAGAAGCGCTCGTTTAAAGTCTTAAGCTAGACTCACCCTGTTTTCATTTCTAAATGAAGGTTCACGGAGCTGAAGCTCCTCTCTCAATTCCTTGAAATCTTCACCATTATAAAGTTTCAGTCGATGGCCATTTACCTTGAATGTTCCCTGAGTTGGATGGGTTACCTCGACTGTGCTGTAAGGAAAAATAGTTTTGATCACAAATGGGCCTGACCACCTTGATTTCAGCTTTCTAGGAAATAGTTTGATCCTTGAATTATACAGTAGGACTAAGTCTCCTACTTCGAATTGCTTTGATTGTTTTAAACGAGCATCATGGCGTCATTTTGTTGCCTCCTTATATAGTCGTGAATTCTCATAGGCCTCAGCTCGCCATTCATCTAGCTCGTTTAACTGCATCATCCTCTTCTCACATGCAGTTTTAAGATCATAATTCAAGAATTTTATAGCCTAGTAAGCTTTGTGCTCTAACTCAAATGGTAGATGACAACTTTTTTCGTAAACAAGTTTGTACGGGGATGCTTCTAAAGGGGTTTTAAATGCTGTTCTATAGGCCTATAAAGCATCATCTACTTTTACTGCCCAATCTTTCCTGTTTGATTCAACTGTTTTCTCTAGGATCCGCTTAAGCTCTCGATTTGCCACTTCCACTTGCCCACTGGTTTGAGGATGATAAGAGGTAGCTGTTCTGTGGTGTACTCCATATTTTTTTAAGATTTTATCAAATTGAGTATTGCAAAAGTGAGTACCCCTATCACTAATGATCGCTCTGGGTGTTCCAAAACGAGAAAAGAGTTTCTTAAGAAACCTTACTACAGTTCTAGCATTGTTAGTAGGTAAAGGTTGGGCTTCCACCCATTTTGACATGTAATCTATTCTACTAAGATGTATTTATTTCCGAATGAACTAGGAAACAGACCCATAAAGTCAATACCCCATACGTCGAATATTTCACATGATAACATATATGTTTGAGGCATTTCATCGCGTTTAGAAATATTACCTGTTCTTTGGCATTTATCACACGAAGCGACTACCTGTTGGCATCTTTAAACAGAGTTGGCCAATAAAATCCTGATTCGAGCGTTTTGTGTGCTGTCTTAATCCGGCTGTAATGTCCTTCTGAAGGTCCTGAATGGCAATGTTTTAGGATTTTACTTGCTTCCACCTTTGTAACGCATCTTCGAATTACTTGATCTGCACATATGCGGAAAAGAAAGGGATCCTCCCAAAAATAGCTTTTCGCATCAGCAAAGAATCGCTTCCTTTGATAATGTGTTAACCTTTTTGGTAGGATGTTAGCAGCTAAATAATTCGCAATATCTGCAAACCACAGTACCTCAGAGTTGGTTATAGAAAAGAGTTGTTCCTTGGGGAACGAGTTGTTTATCTCACTCTCGTCGAGCTCTTCGATATGTGGGTTCTCAAGCCTGGAGAGGTGATCTGCTGCAAGATTTTCAGCTCCCTTCTTATCCTGTATTTCCAAATCAAATTCCTGTAAGAGTAAGATCCATCGTATGAGTCGAGGTTTTGCATCAGATTTAGTTAAGAGATAACGAAGAGCTGAATGGTCAATGTAAATGACAACTTTAGATAATATCAAATACTGTCTAAATTTGTCAAATGCAAAAACTACAGCTAGCAATTCTTTCTCTATAGTGGTGTAGTTTTCTTGTGCAGGCGTCAATGTTCTACTAGCATAATAAATTGGCTGAAAATGCTTGTCTCTTCGCTTTTCCAGAACTGCACCTACTGCAAAATCACTCGCATCACACATTAGTTCAAAGGGTAAATTCCAATCAGGTGCAATTATAATCGGAGCATTTATTAGTTTATCTTTGAAGATATTAAATGCATTTAAACACTCCTGATCAAAATTGAAAGGAATATCTTTTTCTAGTAATCTTGTTAAAGGCTTAGCTATTTTAGAGAAATCTTTAATGAATCTTCTATAAAATCCAACATGTCCTAAAAAACTTCTAATAGCCTTAACTGAACTAGGAGGAGGTAATTTTTCTATGGTTTCAATCTTTGCTTTATCTACCTCAATCCCTTTACTAGAAATCTTATGTCCTAACACAATCCCCTCTCTAACCATAAAGTGACATTTTTCCCAATTTAAAACAAGATTCGTTTCCTCACATCTCATTAGATCTCGTTCTAAATTTTTAAGGCACAGATGGAAAGAATTATCGAATACCAAGAAGTCGTCTATAAATACCTCCATAATGTCTTCCACAAGTTCGTCAAAGATGGCCAGCATGCAGCGCTGAAAAGTAGCAGGAGCATTACATAATCCAAAAGGCATTCTACGATAAGCAAATGTACCGTATGGACATGTAAATGTTGTCTTTTCTTGATCCTCAGGAGCTATTGGGATTTGGAAGTAGCCGGAGAGTCCGTCCAAGAAGTAGTAATACATATGCCTAGATAATCTTTCTAACATCTAATCAATAAAGGGCAAAGGGAAGTGATCTTTCCTAGTGACGTCGTTCAGCTTCCTATAGTCAATACAGACTCTCCAACCTGTGACTGTTCTTGTAGGAATCAATTCATTCTTTTTGTTGGCTACAATAGTCATGCCTCCTTTCTTTGGAACTACTAGTACAGGACTTACCCAAGTACTGTCAGAGATAGGATAAATTATTCATGCATCTAGAAGTTTAATTACCTTAGTTTTGACAACTTCTTTCATATTGGTGTTCAAACGTCTTTGAGGTTGCACACACGATTTATACTTATCTTCCATTAAAATTTTGTGGGTGCAAAATGATGGGTTTATTCCTTTAATGTCAGACATTTTCCATGCTATGGCTCTTTTATGTTTCCTTAGTACCCTTAGCAAATCTTCTTTCTCCTTCGGTCCCAGTTCTGAAGAGATGATTACTGGTAACGTAGAATTATCCCCAAGGAATGCATATTCTAATGTTTTGGCAATTGTTTTAGTTCTAATTTGGGTGGCTCATCAATAGAGGGTTTCTGTTTTAGTTCGTCATTGATTTCAATACCCTCTATTTTCGTCTGTCTAGAGGATGATGTATTGAGATTCACTTCATCGGTATCGTCGTCTATCCCCTCACCTTATGTAAGACATAGTTCCATCGTGTCATTGTACATGATTTCCTGCAAAGACTCTTGAATAATGTGATCAGTAGCATCAACAAAGTAGCAAGAATCATCTTGTTCTCTAGAATATCGCATGGCATCATAAATTCGAAAAATAATTTCCTCATCGCCTACCCTTAGTGCAAGTTTACCATCATCAACATTAATGACAGCCCTAGCAGTAGCTAGAAAGGGTCGTCCCAAAATTAAAGGTGTCTCTACGTCTTCATTCATGTCAAGCACAACAAAATCAACAGGGAATATAAATTTATCTACTTTTACCAGAACAACTTCAATAATTTCCTTAGGATATTTAACAGATCTATCAGCTAACTGAATACTCATCCTAGTGGGTTTTGGTTCCCCGAGACCAAGCTGCTTAAACATTCTATAAGGCATTAAATTAATACTAGCACCTAAATCAGCAAGTGCTTTCTCTATGTTCAAACTACCAATTAAACAAGGAATAGTGAAACTTCCTGGATATTTCAATTTGGTTGGTAGCTTGTTTTGGATGATAGCTAAGCATTCTTCATTAAGTTCCACTGTTGAAATTTCCTCGAACTTCCTCTTATTTGTTAGAAGCTCCTTTAAAAATTTTGCATATGTTGGCATCTGCGAAATAGCTTCAACAAAAGGTAAGTTAATATGTAACTGTTTGAAAAGTTCAAGAAATTTACTATATTGTGTGTCTAAACGGTCTTTCTTCAACTTTGCTGAATATGGGATCGTTGGTTTAGTTTCCTCATGGGTCGGGGTTACCTTTGCGTTATCGGTTTCATGTGGTATCTCTTTCTTCGTTTCGACTAATTCCCTTCCATTTCTTAGCGCCACTGCCTTTACATGCTCTTTTTCCCTAGGTAACCTTTCTGATCGTTTTTCAGAAACTAACTTAGTAAGTTGCCTGATTTGATCCTTGAGCTCCTGTGTCGATGCCTCAAGTTTCGTTTCTATATTTTGGAAACGTGTTTCTATGGTTGTTATGAATTTTACCAGCATCTCTTCAAGGTTCGGCTTCTTTTCCTGTGGGTAGGGCTGTTGTTGAAAGTTTTGTGGTGGTTGTTGCCTTTGGTTTCCTTGAACACCCTATGAGAAATTGGGGTGGTTCTTCCAACCTGGATTATAAGTATTACTATAAGGGTTATTGTTAGATCGGAAATTGTTACCCATATAGTTTATTTGTTCGCTCTCCATGCCCTGTCCGTAGGGTGGGTACTCAGGATTCGCCACGCCTCCACTTGCGTCGCACTGCATAACTGGATGTGCCTACGAAGAACCGTATAAACCATCAAATTTTTTATGTAACATCTCTACCTGATTTGATAGCACGGTTACTGCATCGAGGTTGAAAACTCTGGCTGCTTTTGTTAGCCTTGTCCTTGTGACTTGCCACTGATAGTTATTCAATGACATTTCCTCTATAAACTCGTAGGCTGCTTCAGGAGTTTTGTTATTCAGAGTTCCGCCGGTGGCTGAATCAATTAATTGCCTTGTTAAAGGGTTTACACCGTTGTAGAAAGTTTGGACCTGTAGCCAAAAAGGTAATCCATGGTGTGGGCACCTCCTCAACAAATCTTTGTATCTCTCCCATGCATTGTAAAGTGTCTCTAAATCCATCTACACAAAAGAAGAGATATCATTCCTTAACTTGGACGTTTTGGCCAGCGGAAAATATTTTAATAAAAATTTCTCTTTGATCCCATGTAGTGATTGACCCTCGTGGAAGGGAATGCAACCACTGTTTGGCTTTATTTCTCAAAGAAAAGGGAAATAATCGAAGACGGATGGCATCACCAGAAATGCCATTTATCTTGAAGGTATCACAGAATTCTAGAAAATTCACTAGGTGTGTGTTAGGATCCTCATCCTGCAAACCATCAAACTGAACAAACTGTTGTATCATCTGTATAGTGTTAGGTTTCAGTTCAAAATTATTTGCAGCAATAGTAGGCCTAACAATACTTGACTCAGTTCCTGTTAAACTAGGTTTAGTATAATCATACATAGTTCGAGGAGCATGAATTTCGGCCATCTCTAGAGGTGGTGGATGATTTTCAGCCATCTCTTCTGTAGTATTTATTTCGGCTTCTTGCTCTTCTTCTATGTAGTTTAAGCTTCGCCTTATTTCTCTGCGATTTCTGCGAACAGTACCTTCAATATTATTATCGTAAAGTAGAGGTCCTGTCGGGTTCCTTCTAGTCATAAACTAGAGGTACCTGAAAGGAACAAAAGAAAGAAAATTAGCAAAGTTAAAAAAAATAAATTGCAAAAAATAAAAATGGCTAAAGTAGTAAAAATTGAGCTTTCTTAATATTTTAGTTCCCCGGCAACGGTGCCAAAAACTTGATCGTTGTTTTTTGCGATGTCAAAATCTTAAATTTTATATAAAGAATGATCGAACCTGAAAACTAACTATGACAACGATTTGAGGCAAGTGCACCTATCGAACAATGGTATAGTTAAGGTAAGACCGGATTGTCGAACCCAAAGGAACTAAAAGTACTAATACTAACTCTCTTTTTATTATCTAGCCTAAGAATTAAGAGAGTTGTTTATCTAATCTAAAATTAACTAACTACTAAACTAAAGACTCTAAGACAAAGAAGAATGAAATTGGCAAAATAACTTTGAGGAAAAACCAATTGATTAAAACAATACCCAAAGAAGAATCCACCTAGACTTCACTTGTTATCTAACTCTGAACCAGACGATTTATTCACTTGACTTGATCCGTAAGATTCCCTAATTTATATTAATCCCTCTCTCGAGGCGACTAACGTCTAACCCTAGGTTGATTAATTAAAACCTCTTTCTAATTAAAACCCCTAGAATTGCATTAACTCGATCTATGGACTCCCATATTAGGTTTCACCCTAATCCGGCAAAATCTCGTCACCCTATCTCTAGGCGTGCGATCAACTCCGCTTAATTATGCTAGATCAACTCTTAGGCAGGGACTTTTGCTCCTCCACCTAAGCACATCATACTTGAATTAATATCCCGGAAATATCAACACAAGAATTAAGAACGCATAATTAAGATCAAGTCAAATATTTATCATATAGTTCAGCAAACGATAACAAGATTCATCTTAGGTTTCATCCCCCTCAGGTATCTGAGGGTTTAGTTCATAACAATAAAAGAGAACATCTCAGAAGAAAAGATAAAACAAAACATAATAAATCCCTAAAACCCCCTGAAGGAATTGAAGGAGAGATCCTCCGTCTTGAGTATGATTCCGTCTTCTTGAGATGAATCAACTGGCTATCTTCGAGTAAATCCCCATAAATCTTCCCTCTTTGGCCTAGTTGGATGCCCCCTGACTAAAGCCCTGGGTTCCCCCTTTTTAGGTCATACTTAGGGTGTGCATATAGGCTTTGGAATGTGTTTCTTTGCCCCTAAGTATCCTAAACCGAGTGAAACTTTTCTTTGTCATGGAAGGGACACGCCCGTGGCACACGCCCGTGTGAATCGTGGCCAGGTCGTGTTCGAGACTGTTGAATGAGACACGGCCATGTGGTCTTGGGCTCAGGCCGTGTGGATTTCGTGATATGGCCTATTTACTCTGTTTTGGGCCCGTTTTCCGTTCTTTTCATCATCCGGTGCTCTCTTGAGTGTAAAACATGAAAACAAAGGATTAAGAGCACAAAATTACATAATTCAAGGCTTAAATCATCCAAAAGCATGCTAAATGTAGGCTTAAAATATGTTACTATTACGGTTTATCAGCCACCATTGACACCATATTTCAATCACATAACAAGTCATTATCATAGCCAGACTTTCAAGTCATAAGTATGTACTACTAGTAGTAACAAAACTTACCATCTCATATTCATTCCACAACATCCACCCATGCTTTAACTTGTACAAGCATACATGTATCAAAGGCTACTTAACACAACAACATTGAAAGCACATCAAGCTTTACAACCTAAGTGTATGGCTATTACAAAACATACACAATTTTCCTATTACGTGCCATATAAGCTAAGGTTGCATTCAAAAATCTACCAAGATTCTCAGATAGTGTGATTCCTTGAGTTGATCCAATCGCTCGATTATCCATAAACGTTATCTATAAGAAAGCACAACAAAGCCCGAGTAAGCTTTTGTAAAGCTTAGTAAGTTCGTTGATTAAACAATAAAGCTTGCCGAATTAAACATAATAAACCAAACAATAAGATTACTAAACAGAATTCCTGCCAACCAAAGTTCAAGATAGGTGAGTATACTCAAACAAGGATATGATTATTCATTTTCGATTCATAAAACTATCAGAAGTTTATGAGCAAACTTTTTACGATTCAATAATAATACATTCTCACTAGAACATAGCCCGATGAACGATATACGAATAAGAGTACACGGTTAACCATCTAAAAACACACCAAATGCTCATACGAGCCAATCCGACCGATAACACACCTCGGCATTAAGTGCCTAGCTCGTAGGCCAACATTCGCCCCCGTAACACACCAGAATAACACTATAATATAACACGATAGTCCATAACAAATGCAAAACCTCGGTATATTCAGTGAATAGAAGAAATATAGGAATCATCATCACATCTCATATCAAATCCCGTACCGCACGCATTACAACCTATTGGCATGCCAATCATACTTTATCCTACGTTCATCCGGTTCAGGAGATATCATCAATAATCACTACTATAAACAATCCATTATTTCAGTTCTCATTTACATAGCATCAAATATATATTAACCAACATTCAACAATTAAATGTCCATCCAATAAGCGTTTAATATGTATTAAAATTAAACTGAACGAACTTACCAAACTAATCTGCAACAATAACAAAGGTTTAGGGACTATTCAGCAATTTTTTTCTTTTCCTCGATTTTCAACCCGTTCTTGATCTAAGATAATAATTTCATTCAATTAAATAATTGCAACAGAAAAATTAACTCTTTTTATGCTATTAAGTCCTTTTAGTCACTTTTACAAAATTACCCCCAATATTTTACTTTTATGCAATTTAGTCCTTAAGTCCAAAACTCTCAATTTAACCAATTTCTAGCAAAACTAAGTTCAACTGAATTACATTATATTTCTCTACATCCCATACTTGTTTTTATTTCACATCAAATCCTTTTAATTTTATCATTTTAACATTTTAGTCCTTAAACATTAAAATCATCAAAAACTACATTACAAATTGGTCATATTTAACAATCAAGCTTAATATTCTACCATAAAACTTCAAGAACAACCCAAACTCGTCAATGACATAATCTATAACACTTTAAAATTTGACAAATTAGTCCCGAGTTAGCTAGATTAAGCTAATACAAGCTCGGAAACATAAAAACCACTAAAAATGAACAAAGTTTACTCACCAAATCGAAGAACCAAAGCTTGGCCGAAGCTTTCTCTAGTTTCTTCTAGGATATTCAGGTGAACAAAGATGATGAAAATGTTTCCTTAATTTTTTTTGTTAATAAATTACTTATTTCCTAATTTAGTGAATTACCCTTTTTTTTAATTTCACTCAAATTTCAACAATTTCAAGTCCAAAACCATCCAACATGAATCACAAAGTCTAATTGCCCTTTAAAAACCCTCTATTAACCCTTTTAAACTAATAGCGACAGACTTTTACAGTTTTTACGAGTTATTCATTTTTACTTTAATTACTAATTAATAAGGATCTAATAGTAATTAAACACAAAACTAGAATTTCACACCATTCCTACCGTTTGGCTATTTAAGGAAGGTCCAATTACACAACTGGTCCTTCAATTACTTTTTTAATTACTAATTTAATTAAACTTTATTTCAATTTAACCTTAAAGTATTAAGACCTAATGAATCAATAACCCAAAGGTTAGTGGAATGATTGACATCCACCACTGCTTGGACTTTTGGCTATGGTCTAATTGCCATGTTAATCCCTTTGGTATTTTAAAATCTATAAGGGGTAATTTTTACCTCTTTTACAATTTAATTGTTTTACATTAATTAAACAATCAATCATTAAAATTATCGGACCAAAATTCAATTCACATATAATACGACTCTGTAAATATTTAATAAAATTTTTATGGCCTTAAATTATGGAAACAAGGTCCCAATAACTCATTTTCAAAAACCACTTGACTTCTAGACTGAACCACTTATACTTATCTATTCGTTCAATAATAAAAATTATTAAACTAGAACTCATATAATATTATAATTGACTCCTAAATATTAAATAACAATACGGGCTCGCTCGTCGGATTTGTGGTCCCGAAACTACTGAAAAACGGGTTGTTATAGATGCATGTGATAGACCATATGGAATGGCTAAAAACGTGCCCTGGGGACTGATTGTGTTAAATGAGCTTATAAGCTCAGAAATGGTAGAAATGTGATATGAAATGATGATCATAGCTAATGAATAATCATATGTGCCTATAAATGATAATGTGAATTGATGAAGTTGTATAAAATATGAATGAAAATGAGATTAAATATCAAATTGGTACATAAATGTATTTGTAAGTAATTGAATTAGATATGTTACATCTTTGTTAATAGAATGGATGATATTGTAGGAGAATGAAATTTTTGTATTGAATATGCAAATTATTTTAATTGAATTGTTGCATATTTGGATTGAATTCTTATATTGATTATGCTCATGTTGTGACTTGAAATATGAAAATTACCATTGAGCGTAATTGCTCAGTGTACGATTTGTTTTCTCTATACGCAGGTATAGTAGATTCTAGACAGATTGAGCAGTTGATCTAGCATCCAGCTAGCGATCCGCGACTTAGCAAAGTTTTTAAAGTTCCCTTTTGATTAGTATATGATATGTACCTAGTGTTTAAGCAGGTTTTGTATCGAAAATTGTTGAATTTAAAACTTGGTTGCTTGATGTTGTTTTGAAGTATCATTTTGGCATATTTTGGCTTGAATGCAGTTGGCATATTATTGTTTTTGTTGTAATTGAAATGTAAAGTATTATTATAGGTCTCTCAAACTTATACCATATTGATTTTTATGGAAACAGTATGTCACGTCGCGACAAGGAGCAGCTCGGGATTCACGTTGCGACAATGTGTGCTCAAGGTCGCGATGAGACCTACTTAGTATGTTGCGTCATGACAAGAAACCCTCGACATCACGATGTCAACCTGAGATTTAGAAATATTTATGATTTGGTCCTAATTCGATCTCAGGTTAACATTAGAGCTTTTGTAAGCTTAAAGATTTAGAAAGGTTTGTAAATCACATCATATTCATGAATAGCTCGTAATTAAATGTGCATTGGTATAAATTGATTATATTTGATTATAGTTGTTACGGCAAGGAATGTGACATATTGTAGCTCAGACCCGGCGATTGGGTCGAGTATGAGGTGTTACACTATATATAATATTTTAGCTTCTACTTTAAGTAAAGAGGATAGAATAAAATTTTAACATTTTAATAATATTCATAAAATTTAATTTAATTTAATTTTAAAATATATTATAGAAAAAAGAAAGTTAAAAAAGTTTATAAAAAATAAGCAGAAAGGAGAAAGGCAAGAAGGCAAAAGTTAGTCCTTGATAGGAAAAGTTATTGTAAAATTTATATATGTTATCTTTTTTCTTTTCTTGCCATATGTTATCTTTTTGGTTCATGTAGAAGAAAACATGTTAGTAAAGAAATGCAAATGGTGCTTTCAAAATGAAGCTTACGAGAATCAACATCCATCTTCATAACCATAAACTAATTCAGTCAAGTTAGCTTTATTATTATTTCTATGTAATATATTAAATGATTAAAAATTAAATAAATTATTTGTAAGTATTGATTAAAAGATAAAAAATAATTAGAAATCATTTGATTAAAAAATAATTTTAAAAAATAGAAACTTAAACCACTGATATTCCTAGTAAAAATAGAAGATATGGAATTAATATCCAACCACTATAAATACGTAATTAGAAAAAAATTAATAATATTAACCAGGCCATGGATGTGAGTCCATGTTTGCATCAGACATGGGCCTTTGTTGTCTCGAAACTGTTGGGTCCTTTAGATTGCTCTCTTGTTTTCTTCGACCTGCAAACTAAACTGCGGAAGAGTGTTGCAGACAACTGCACTAGACTACTCTTGCTTCCATCACATTTCCTTTTCAACTGTTCTCATAGAAATACTATACCGAAGATATCGATGTGGCTGGCTGCGATTCGATGTGTGAATATATTTAAGAATAGCATTTGTTTGAAGACCCCATTGAGGAGATATTTATGGGTTTCAAGCAAATCCTTACTAGATAGAGCCGCCAGTGAAGGGGAGTTAAGAGTGTTCATTGTTGCAGGAGAGGTTAGTGGAGATTCCATTGCCTCTCGTCTTATGGCTTCCTTAAACAAGATTTCCCCTCTTCCTATCCGCTTCTCGGGTGTAGGCGGGTATGCTTTTTAACTATGTATCACTGCCTTTGTATTTTTAGCATTAGCTAGGTGAATTTTGAGTATGGGTTTGATTTATTTTTGCTGAAAGAGAGTAATAAAAATAAGTAAAAAGGAAAGGGCATAGTGAAAGAACTCAGGAAAGCTATTTCCATTGTTTATATCATTTCTATCTGTTTCAGTAGATTAAAAAAAGGTGGGCGGGGGCGGGGGGGCGGGGGAGATTTATGTCCATATGTGTTGCAACTAGGCAACTTGGCAGAATCAATTTGATGTTAGTTATCTGAACTCTCATGGGGTTCTTTCTAAAGTATTTTCTCTGTGTATATAATAAGGTCCAGGATGTCCAATCAAGGCCTGAAATCCTTGTTCCCAATGGAGAATATTGCAGTAATGGGAATCTGGGAATTATTACCACACTTCTATAATTTCAGAGTGAGTAGTTTGGAACCAAGGTGATTGAACCTTTACTATAAAAGTTTGCACTACCAACAACTGTTGGTTAAGGCACATTGCACTTCCAAGGGGAGAACTCAGGTTCAAATCTCGGAACTTTGTTGGGAGGTGCAGGCATGAATCCTGAAAAGATTAGTCTTCGTGGACAATAAAATGAACCTGGAGGATTCCTTGAAAAAAAAAAAAAAAACTTTGCACTAAACTACTGATGGACCATTTGTATTTGATGAAATGTCAGGTAAAATTGAAGGAAACTGTGGAGGCTGCATTACAGTTCCAGCCTCACGTGGTTGTGACGGTGGACTCCAAGGGATTTTCTTTCCGTCTACTTAAGCAGTTACGGGGTAATATCCCCAATGTGTTGGAGTTAGGATCAATTTTTTGTGTATTTGCATATTGTCTGTGCGATATTATGTGCCGGAACATACGGAATGTTTATTTTTTGCAGCTAGATACAATCAACAAAGGTTAGATAGACCAGTACACTTTCATTATGTAGCACCATCATTCTGGGCATGGAAAGGAGGTGAAGCAAGACTCAAAGGCCTATCTAAATTTGTGGATCATGTGTTCTGTATACTTCCCAATGAGGAAGCAGGTTGTAAATTAAATGGATTGAATGCAACTTTTGTTGGTCACCCCATTCTGGAAGATGTTTTAGAACTGAACATGGTATGAATTCACATTCCGCTGTCGTGGTATATATTGGTATCATTTTATCTTGTATAAATTGTTATAGTATGGGATTGATCTATTTCCTAAAACTTAATAGGGAGTTCAAGTTTCAATACTTATGATTTTGCTTTCTCCAAATAGCTTTTTGCAAGAGTACATATGTTCCTATTGGCACGTGTATGTATGGTTATTTTAGCATTAACAAAGGAGAAATATGTATGCTTAGGGAAAGGAAACTGCATTGCATGCGTGGAAGATAACCGGAAATGGTGAAGATTTTCGAAAAAAATATGCCATAGCTTCAGGTAATGTGGAGATAACCTAGGAAAGTTCTAGGAAGTCAGCAGTTTTTTTTATTTATTTCTCTTTTATAGTTTAACCTTAAGTCTAATTAGAGAAATTTTCAGTACCTCTAAGAGTGGAGATTGCTCCATTATTTAAGATTCACTCTTACAAGTTCAAGTTGTTTTCTGCTTTGTATTTATCATCAGTATGAGCCCTTTACTCTGGACTTTTGGTTTCTGTATGTTGTCTTTTACCCTTAATCAGTTTAACGTGTATAACATCTATGGTCCAACTTTCAGGCTATTCTTTTTTTTTTTCTTCTCTTTTTCTGATAATCATTCTATGGTAGTTCTTTTCTTGAAGTTGTTGGGATCAATCAAAACCTGCAATTTTTTTTTAAATCAATGAATGTATTAGAATTTAGAAACTGTTTTTGTTCATTTCTTTTTGTGTGCATGTGTATATTTGTTTGCTTATTTGTAGTGTGTACGGCTGTGAGGCACACTTGCTTAACTATAATCTATTTCTGTTCTTAAATTTTAAATAATTACTTGAAATTTATAAAGGAGCAACGGTAATTACCTTGCTACCTGGAAGCAGATTACAAGAGGTCACTAGAATGCTTCCCATCTTTTCAAACACAATGAAACTGTTAAAAGACTCTTTCCTTGAGCTGGTAACAGTCATCCATGTGGCTCCCAATCAACGAGTGGACAAGTATATTGCTAAAGCTGTTCATAAGTGGCCTGTGCCTGCTATATTAATTCCCGGAGGAACCCCACAGCTGAAATACGATGCATTCAATGTAAGTCCTTCAGTGCTCATAGGATATGTTTATCATTTATTGTGATTTCAGTGAGATATTCACAGGTCACAGCTACAGTCAACTTAAGGATTAAAGAAATTCACAGATATTCAGTTTTATAATATATTCAATTGCATTGAGGAGTTCTTCGTTCAATTGACTAGAAAATTGAACATTTTTTTTTTCCTTGAAATACTTTCTTCTGATAAACTCCAGATTCTGATTTCAGGAAACTGTAGTAATTGAATTGTTTGTTTGATTGACCATGAATCAAAAGTATTTCCGAAATGTTTGATGTAAAAGTTGCTGGGGAAGCTTATGAAAAAAATCATGTTTTCTTGGAACTTAGTTTTGCTGTATTAGTTAATCTTCTATGTTACTCATGTACTAGTAAAGCATTTGCACCCAGTAAATTAAATTTCATGGACTTGAGCGCTATTATATTTCGATTAAGTTTTTGCAGGCAAGCCTTGTTGCCTTATGTACTTCAGGAACTGTTGCTATGGAGTTGCAGCTTGCCAGGTTACCTTGTTTAGTTACTTATAGAGCTCATTTCCTTACTGAATGGTTCGTTCGCTACAAAGCAAAGATACCATACATCTCACTTCCCAACATCCTCTTGGATTCTCCTGTTATTCCTGAAGCTTTATTTCAAGCTTGCACACCTGCAAAAGTAGCATTCTTGCTCAAGTAAGATATTTTTTATGATACAAACACAGATCGTCCTTTGTAAATTTTTCATTGAGCAAGGTTTAGAAACTTTTGTTTTAGTGATGGCATTTGATGCTTTCCTCTATATTTACTGTGTCAATAAAAATGGAGGTCCGTGTCTCATGATTCTTAACTTGGTAAAATGTGAATTGAAGATTTGAGTCTTTGTAGGGAATTGATGAACAATACAGTACTCCAACAGCAACAAATTGCAGCTGCTGAGAAAGTTATGG
This sequence comes from Gossypium australe, assembly GCA_005393395.2. Lineage (NCBI taxonomy): Eukaryota > Viridiplantae > Streptophyta > Magnoliopsida > Malvales > Malvaceae > Gossypium > Gossypium australe. Next base: position 14,221,121 of record CM016620.1, on the reverse strand, counting down.
AACTTCTATGCCCTCCGAACAGAACACTGAACAACACAGAACAGCAGGGTATGAAGCCGAGCCCTCCCAGTTATAGTCCAAGCATGATTGCAGCATCCACCATACTTAGCTACAAGCAGAGATGAAGGTTAGCACCCATGTTACTCATTTCTGGAGATGAGTATCCTATATGGGTATGTTTCTGACTCTTCTATGCTTTATCTTTTTCTAAATATTTCTTTACATTAGGATGATTGTACCCTGTACCATAAAATTAGAAAAATGAAGAGTCGAAACAGCAAAATCTCTTGCGAAATGTCTGAAATTTTGATAAGAACTAATCGGCATTGAGGAAAGTTACATAGAAGATTCAGGAAATGTGACAAGATTGTCTCCTGTTAGAAACTGATGTACCAAATAAAATCCAATACAGAATTTTAAACTCATTTTGTTACAAGAAATATCAAAAAGCAGTTTAATTAAGGATTCTGAAATTAATTAGAGATTTGATCCTATTATTTCAGTTTCATGAGAGTTATCACTGAATCCTGATGTGTTTTAAACTAAATTCTAAACTCTAATTGCTCATAAATTGATGGAATTATTTTTTCATTTCAATTGATGGATTTTGTTGAAATATTTAACATATGATTTTTTATTGTCATGTTAAGGTTCCGTAATAATTATGACGGAATGAAGTTCATGGATGAAGCTCAAGTGATGAAAGAAATGTAACCTCTTTTGGCCCCTGAGCTCTAGTTAAATGATCATTTTGGTATTTATATTATTTTTTCTATTAGTTTGGTCCCTGTATTTTCAATGTGTATACCTCGTTACTCATCTATATAATTTCCATTAAAAAAGTTAAATCAGCCAAATGTGCGATATTACATTACGTTGTCAAAGCAACTCAAACTATTTCATTCATTTCACTAAATACCTTAACCTAGTCGAACATCAAAATCACCAACAATAACTAAAATCATGAATAAACGCAATATCAATAATTAGAATACATTAATTGTACATGTCTCGTTTAGTTCATGCCCCACGAAGGCATTTGTGAATCTTCAAAAATGATTAGGGACTTAATGCTAAAACAATAGGTGAAGTTGTGATGTGGAAACTAGGGATATCATAGCGTCCCTACGTGCTTGGCTAGGTCACAACATGAAAAGGCCTAGTTGCGATGTTGGACAAGAAAGTCGTGGCCTCGAGATAGAGTATGTCGCAATGAAACTTATTGTTTGACTTCGATAACACCAAGAATGCACTTATCTTGACCTTAAGCAATACCAATTCATTTCCATGGCTTGTGGCATTAAAATTTCAAGTTCTAAATAGCAGTTAACATACAAAACATAACAAAATTTACACTAATCTGAAATGCATCAAATTGACAAGCTAAAACATGATTAAACATTCTCATGACATAGTAATCAATGCATCCCAACCTAACAAAGTTAAATGAGTAACCTAAATCAACAAGCACATTGATTCATATCTCAAGCATTAAAATTAATCAAGTAATTGTTTGTTTTTTAGTGGTGTCTAAAACGATAGTTTCGGAATCCCATTTTCAATGATTAAGTCCGTAATTAGTATAAAATTTAATTGAAGTTTGGTCCTTTGATTTTGTTAATTGGATAGTTAATTAAGGTACAATGACTAAATTGTAAAAATGGTAAAAGTTAATCGCTATAGATTTTTAATTATCCAAAATACCAATTGAGCAGTTCAACCTATGTAAAGTCAACAAACGGTAGTCAGATTGAATTGACATTCACTAAGTTTGTTAATTAAGATTAAAATTAGGTTAAGTAAAATTTAGTTAATTAATTAAGATTAATCAATTATTAAGCAAAGTATATAAACCAAAATTAAAAGAAAATAAAACATTTTCTTATCATCTTCTTCATCTCACGGAAAAGAAAAGAAAATTTAGGGTTTCATGCTTCAAAACTTTAGGCCATTCATAGGTATGCTCAATTTAGTCTTTTACTTGTAATTTTTATGTTTTTGAGGTTTCGGAGCTTGATTTAGCTAAGTCGTGTACCAATTTGTAAAACTGTTAAAGTTTTCAAAAGTTTTCATGGTTGATTTCTTGAAGCTTTTGATACTAAATTGTTAGATTTTAAGCTAAAAAGTGAAAAATGACTAGTTTGTAAAGTTTAATTGCTAGTTTTTGAACATACGGGCTAAGGTGTAAATATTTCGAAATTGCTATAAAATGTTTGTAATTATGGATAGTAGAGAGTCTTAGAAGGATTTAATTGAGATAGATTTCAAAATCGAGGCTCAAATTTGAAAGTTATGGTAATTTCGATTTTAGGGACTAAATTGAATAAAATGAAAAATTGTAGGAAACATTCTAAAAATGAAATTGAATTGACATATGCATATAATAAGATGACATAAGGTATTTGGAATTGATAAATTAAAATGAATTATCTTATAGATCGAGATTTGAATTAATTGGAGGATAATCGAGGAAAAGGCAATATTGTGGATTAGTCATCGATGTCTTGTTTGTTGCTGTTTGAATTATTTTATAATGTCTATTAGTTTAATTTAATTGAAAATTTGAAGATTCTGGCATCTAAAGGACTAAATCGTAACGTATGAGAAATATGGTTATTACGTATAGATACGATATATTGAATGGATGTGAAATTGTTATATGATTGAAGATATGTATTTGATGAAGTTACATGGTTTAAAATGATATGGAAATGATAACAGTGCCTATGTGAACTTGGTAAATCATTAGGATACAAATGACATGCCATTAGGGTCCCAAAAAGGAAAACGAGTGTTTGATCAGGAATTGTACGATGGTTTGAGATCCAACATGTGTTGCAGATTCTCTGAAGCTTGTGTGAGCAACCCGAATATGTCAACTTGTGTTAGCAAATCAGTCCCATGTATCCGAGTTCAATTTACTAGGGATCTTTAGGCGAAAACAGAAATGAAAACTTGTTAAACGAGTACAAAATGGTTGAAATGAACGCATGTGAATTGAAACTATAAATGTTTTCTATTTGAGTATGAATTAGTTTATATATATATATATATATATATATATGGAAACTTATATTTATATGATTGTAATATAAGCCCATGATTTGTAAATTAAAACTAACCTATTAATGTATTTGTGGAGTTGCATATGGAAGTATAAGATGCCAAAGGGGTTCTATGCTTAACTCCAATGTGTTTTATTTACCTAATTGTTGAAATGTTCAGGTAAGTTAAGTAAATTTCATATGGACTTGCTAAAAATTCGTTATGCTTACCCATTGCTTTTCATTCTCCTTATAGATTGTTGAATTGTGGAACCTGTCGATCAGATCAACTTGAAGACCACATTATCCTATGATAGACTCGGTAGTATTTTTATCGTTTTAGCCCGATTATGTGGCATGTACATAGGTGTTAATATATGTGTTTTCTCTGAATGATAGTTTTAGTTTGAATCCTTTATAATATTTAGTTCCTAATAAGGTTAATGCTTACTTGTATTTGATTGTTTGGTTATGTGTAAGGTATGCGAATGGTATGTTTGAGTAGGAATGATATCAGTAAAATGATGATATTGAATGGCTAATGGTATGGTTGATAAGTTGAATTTGAATAAGTTAAGTAGGCATGTTTTGATGTTTCAATTGAAGCTATCTTGAAATGGTTGATTGGGTAATGGATTAATGCATTGTTATGGTATGTTCTTGTATGTTTTTATGCAAGAAATGTGGTGCAAATAAGCACTCATTGAGTTAATTGAAAGGTCAACATGAAATAGGTACCAAATGGCCTAATTTATACCAAAAACAAAGTGCTTGTCTCGACAACCACATCTCCTCGTTGCAATGCTGGCCGACAGTATGTGACGTCGTGATGTCGAGTGGCTTGATGTCTTAACGTGACAACTATTTGGCGATGTCACAACGTGGAGAAGGTGACATCACGACATTAGTCCTGAATTTTCAAAATTTTGCAATTTGGTCCTATTTCATGCTCGGGGTCTATAAAAGAGCTTTCGTAAGCTCGATTAAGGCTCAAATTTAATTGTATATCATATTATAAATGTATTTATGACATGGATGTTTGTTTAAATGATATAATTAGAATACTTTTGACAGTAGTTGCTCCGACAATGACTGCAGCATCCCGTAACTCGAACCTGGTGATCGGGTCAGGCTAGGGGTGTTACAAATCAAATCACACCTTGTAGGTCTATTACTATCCAAATAATATTAAAACGACCAGAATAACATTTAACCAAAAAAAACTTAACCTGGGACCATTAATTATATGTACAGACAAATGGGCACAAACTTAATCCGATCTGAGCTGTTGAGTCTTGGATGCTTTGCAAACCTTCAAGCTACTATAAAAATTGATCAAGATTTGTGCATTGAAACAAACAAATTCATGTTCCGAGTAATGTATACTCAATGATGCTAACATAATTTGAAATCAATATATATGTATATAAAATGAAATTATACTAAAGAACATTTTCACAAGGTGTTATGACACAAGATAACAACTTGAATATTAACATTATTCGGCACATAAAAATCCACATTATTCATTTATTAAACAAGAAAATTATTAGAAAGAATGAAAATAAAATAGATTTGAAAAGAAAGAGAATGGAATAAGAGGAGATAAATTTTAGTTAATGATTGATGGATTTTGGAAGGAGAAAAGTTGAATCTTGTTCTCTAAGAAGATGATGTTGTATTTGAATTCTTGAATCTAAAATTAAAAGAAATATAAGTTAGGAACAATTCACGAATAAAAAAACTAAGAATAAATAAAAAGAGATGAAAAATGGAAGGATGATAAAAGAGATGATGATGAGATGAGACAGAAAGATATTCAATGGAACCCCTTGAAGAACAAGCTTCAATAAACTCCACTAATGTCTTAATTGACCCTCCAAGCTAGATAACTTGACAAATCGAAGGGTGAAGAACTCCCACCAATAATTTCGAAGAAGATCGAGTTGAAAACTCTTCTAAAAAAACAAGAAATGATTTCTTGCGAAAAGAGAAAAACTCAAAGAGTACTTTTATCCAAATCAAAGTTGGGTCCCGCTATTGTCGGTGACTACCTCTTTTTATTGGTTTGTTGTATTTCTATACACCAAATTAAGTTCTTTTGACACTTAAAGATGTTCTCAAGTGTTTTATGAAACTATTTGTTACTCTTCGTTACTTATTAGATTTCATATTAGAAGTTAGTTTTATTGCATTTCTTTTACTTTTTAGAACTCAAAATGAAAAATTTATGTCATTGGATGTTTAAATGTTGAAATGAGCTTGTTCAGGAATGTGGTTGAGGCAAAAATGTGAAGAAAAACCTCCACTGTAGCTAAGGTCGTGATACCATAGTCTTGGTGTTGCGACACCAATCCTTCCATCACCATTCGAGGAGTTGGACTTCAGCAAAGTGCAATTCAAGTGGCCTGCTTTTGAAGTTGCTACATCAAGGGAGTGATGTCGTGACACCTACCTCTATGGCCGTGATGCTAAATCACCAAATTCTCAACCTCAAGGCCAGACACCAAAGTGAGGAAGTTAGGTTGCCTGACTGCCAAGTCGCGACACTAGAAGATCCTAATCACGACATTGAAGCTCCCAAACAAACCATGAAGCCAACTAATGAGGGTGTCACGATACCAAAGGTTGGGTGTCGCGACACCGAAGCTTGACGGGTGAAAAAAATTGTAAGGCAATTTTGTGTCCAAACAAACTTAAGTAGCTTTTCATTTAAGGGCATAATTGTCAATATTAGGTTAAACACTTTTTTCCTATAAATACCACGTTATATCAACTATTTAAGTGGCTAGACTAGTGTAAGAAATTAGGTTAGAAATTAGACAATCTTTACTCTTCTTTTCTTAGTTTAGGTTTTCATTTTTCTTTTCTCTTCTTTTTCTTTTCTTTTTGTTGTAGAAATTTTAGTTCTTCACTTTGTTGGAACCTTGTGGATGAAGAGAGATTAAACTCTTGGGCTTCATCAGATTTCAATCTATTAATGAGCATTTTCTCAAAATCTTCTCTTTTATAGTTTATCCCTACCATGTGTTTGTTAAATTGCTTGTATGGAATCCGAGTTTAATCATATGCTGAATCGTTTTATTGGTTGGTTGACGAGTAGGTTACTTAAGTAAGTTATTATCTATGCCTAGATTAGTTATTTGTTCAAGTGTATTAAATTGCATATTACACTAGAATTGATGCCTCTAGTGGAAGATCTAGATAGACGAGACCAAGATGAGACTCTATCGGGTAGAACTTTGATATATTTGTGCAGAATAGTAAGATCGAGAGAAGATCTATATGCCTAAGTGAGACTGAGAAGAGAGTTTAGGTGATATCTTTTAGTTTAGGATGAGACCAAGAGAATATTCCTAGCTAAGAGTGGCAAACGATATAATCATCATAGGTTTATTATCTTAGTTAGTAATCCATGAATTATTTAACCATCATTTCAATCCATTTGTATTGTTTGTAGTAGAAAGCAAGAAAGTTAGATTGATATTTTTATTTATTAATTTAGAATTATCTTAAATATTATCTTATTTGGTTGCACTAATAATTTCCAACTCAACTAGATTAGTAATTGCTTAACCTGTAATTAATTTGAAAAAACACATTTACCAATTTGACAATCCCTTAGGTTTGATCATTGGAATACTTCATGCTTTCCATTGTAACACATATAAATATTATAACTAAATTGTCACACTTGTATTAAAAGCTGCTTTTAAATCTATCTATTTTGTGCTAATTCTTTGCTCGGCGTTCGTAGGCCGTGGCACAATCGTTTATACAAGAAGGGAGTTGAAAAAAAAAAGAAGAAACAAATCCTTAAAAACTAGCCTAGAGAATATGAATGGCTAAGAAAAAAACAAAAACTTGGAATGTAGCCTAAAATTGTGGACAACTATGAAAGGTAACTCTTTCTTCCAAAGAAACTTAAAGAGGAAATAAAAGACTAAATGAATTTTCCAAGCTTTATGGGAGTTGTTATAGACTAAATTTACAAGAAAAAAAATTAAATTGGGTTTAAAAATAAACTTCCTAATTGGGCAATTGATAGATTAGGTCGAAAAAACAATGCAACTAAGTATTCAGGTGATCCAGATGAGTTTCAAATGAGTTGATATTCAAAGGAGTGTGCATTTGGACTACTCATTTTAATACTTTAACTCTTTCAAGCTTAAAAATATCTTCCAAGCAAGTTCAACTTTTAGATTTGCATCCATGGGCCAAGTTTACCTTAAAATGAAGTCTTAAATGTTTAACCCCTCAAAACCACTTCCTTGAAGGCCTCTTGCAATGGACTCTTGGACCAATACATTTAATTTGGTTCTAATCTATTTAGACTTAGAGCGGGTAATTAGGCCTTGAGTAAAGTTAAGCCCATCATGTTTATGTGCTTGAAATTGGGCCTTGATGCTCGCATCATTCCCTCTTTCATAAAAAAGATTCATCCTCGAATATTGTTTTTGGTCAAACAAGAAAGATTCTTTATCATATTGGAGTAATTTAGTTGAGCTTTTTAAGTGGATTAACAAATTCCTAAAACAAAGGTGTAACACCCAAACTCGGCCCAAACACTATGGCCGAATCTAGAAGTGGTACGAAGAAAATTTATAAAACGACTTCCTTGTTGTTTGCAAATCATCCTAAACTGTTGTTACTTAATAAGTCCGAAATGTTCGGAAAACATATTGATATAATTATTTAGTTTAAAATTTTTCTTTGTTTACGTCTTTCGAATTCAAGCAAATTTTTTGCAGCGGAGTTTCTTTAGAAACCGTTATTTCCGGAAAAATAGTCGCCTTCAAAATTACCATTTTATCAATCATTATGCTAGAAACCAAAATGAAAGTCTAAAACCAAAAACAGTCCCAAAAAGTCTGGAGAGTCCCAAAATTACAAAACTCTCAAAAATCAGAAAGTTAGGTAAATTTTATGAAAATGAAGTTTACGGAAAAGTGGTCATTACTGAGCTTACGTCCACCGACCCACCTAAGTCTGAGGGTTACCTGAATAGAACAGACAAATAGAGAGTGAGTTTTTGATAACTCAGTGTGTAACGCATTTATGTAAACAAAATTCAAATTTAATCTAATGGCAGAACATATACAGATGTAAAATCTTTTGTAGAATCAGAATTATACAGAATCATACAGATACAGACATGTATAATCCTACCCTCATCCTCTACACACCAACTCTGACCATCCCAACACACCACGTGGGGTATAAAACACCCATCCAGCTCTACACATTGCATAGTGTCTATACAACACTTTCCAAAATAATCACAACAGTGCTGCCAGTATATAGGTGAGATATTGCCTTACACAGAACACTTCCTCCTCATAATACAAATCCCGCCTCATAGCCAAATACAGACAGAATATCAGATAAAACAGATTAACGGATACTAGAGTTAGCATATCATGCATGCTTGTATAACAAATATTAAACATGCTTATACATAATAGAACAGATCATACATACTGTATTCCATAATACTCATATAAATGTTATTTACGTCAATTTCAATCTAACAGAGTAGCAGGTTTATGCTTTAAGGCTTATACCACATATATCGACCCTATGGAAGGCCCACAGTCGATCGAGACGTCATGTACGACCCTAAGTGTAACACCCCAAACCCGGCCTAGACGTTATGGCCGAATCCGGAGATATCACAAAGAATGGGTTTTGATATCGATCTCTACACGTTAAAACCATTTCAGTTTTAAAACTCTTATTTGTTTTTATCCATTGTCAAAACATTTATTCAATTACTTAATTAGTCTCAAATCGTGTTTAATAATGGAAGCTTACGAAAACATTGTATATCAAAAAAATTGTTCGTATTCTTAGAAAAACCTTTTTTTAGTAGAAACCATAGTTTTCAGGTATCAGTTGCAAATTAAATACTAAAACAAAAACCAAATCCCAAAGAAAACCAGCCAAAAAGTCTGGAGAGTTCAATTGTTAAAAAACCCAGAAATAATCTTTAAAATAAAACCATAAATATAACTAGTTTATGAACTCGTGGTCACCGAGAGGCTCCGTCGCATCGATCCGCCTAAGTCTGTGGACTACCTGACAATATAGACAACAGATGTGAGTTTACGAAAACTCCGTGTGCAACCCAGCAGAATTAAGCATGCAAACATACAAAATTATATGAATAGTCAAATATAATACAGTTTCAGTTTCAGATATAGATTCAGATAACAGATTCAATTTTAGATTTACAGAATCCTACCCCCATCCTCTACACACCAACTCCGTCCATTCCCTCACACCATGTGGGGTTAAAAACACCCACACATCCTTACACACCACATTGTGCCATTAAGACACATACAGAAGATATGCAGTCGAGCTGCCAGAATATAGGCGATCAACGCCGAATAGAACACTTCCTCCTCATATACAAATCCTACCCCAATAACAGAAACAAAAAAATCAGATACAGATATAGCAGATTACACATGCTTAACATGCTTATACACAGATAATATTTATACGTATGGCAGTACAGTCAGGCATACATACAGCGTCCTACTCCGATCAATCTATCAGTACATCACAGCATACAAATATGGGTTTAACAGCCCTTACCGACCCTACAGTAGGCCCACAGTCGATTGGAGCGACCCGTGCAACCCTCGGGAAATTTTTAGCATTATGGGCCCACATGCCCGTGTGGCTCACCTGTGTGGGCCCACATGCCCGTGTGGCCCACATGCCCAAATTGGCCTTGCCTGTGTAGCCCACACAGCCTGGCCCAAAATCTACATACCTGTGTGGGCCCACACTCCCGTGTGGCCCACACACCCAACTTTGCTGGCCCATGTGGCCCACACGGCCACACTCGAGCCACCACATGTCTGTATCTTGTATACGACCAAGTATCCATCGACCATACAGCCATGTCTCGCACATGGCCTTCCACACGGGTGACCACACGCCCATATGGTGTTGACAGATTCGTTTTTTAGCTTTTGCTGAAGCCTCGTTTTCTGCGTTTCGGGTCCACACCTGGTACATTTTCGATGCAAAAACACTCCCGAGACCACCAGTACCTAAAATCAAAATACCTAACACCTTCAGCGACTAAAATAGAGTTAATAAAACTAAATTGATTGATGCCCAAAAATTTACCACTGCAGAAAATGACCACACGTAAAGAACTAAACCGTTGAAATGATAATCCCTGCCTCGCCGCCTTCTCCTACGCCACAGAATCCATCAATTACAACCATTAATCAGCCATCAATAAGATTTCCCCAAAATTCCAATACCAAAAGCTAGGAAAAACCCAACTTCACTTACTAAGCCAATTAACGAACACATGGAATCGCAATACGAATTTTGGAAGAACAGATGAGGGCACAGATTGGAGAGGAAGAACACAGAAGAAAAGAAGGGAGAAAGAAGCAGAAATCACGTCAGAATTTTGGAGAAAGAAACTAAAATTTTGAAAAAGAAAATTAATAAAAAGGAAAAAGAATAAAAGATATGATAACATTTCCCTTAATTTTCTCCCACTAACCCATTAAATCACAACCTCATACTTTTAACTCTACTGAAACACCATCAGAAAATCGAGTAAAAATATATCATCCACGCTCACGTAGAGCCTCGAACACAGGACCCCCAACACACCAACCCCCTTACCACTCGAACCAGCAGGCTCATTCTGATATAAATATACAAGTAATTTAATATAAGCCCACTCAACAAGGGTAAGGCTTGGACCCAAAAATAACCAAAATTGCTAAAGGTAGGGCTTGAACTTGGAACCTCACACACACACACCCAGAACACTTAACCACTGAAGCAGATACACATTTGTGTCAAATATTTACAGAAATAAAAACAAATTTATCAAGGCATTACACTAGGGAAAAATTCTGAAATTTGGGCCCACATGCCCAAAAAGCCTTGCCCGTGTGGCCCACATGGCCTCGCACATGGCCTGTCACACGACCATGTGTTTCACACGGCTACCACACGGCCAGGCGCACGACCGTATGGCGTCGACAGGCTCTAATTTTGGCTTTTATCGATCATCATTTTTTGAGTTTTTTGTTACACACTGAGTTATCAAAACTCACTCTCTATCTTTCTGATAATTTTAGGTAGCCCTCAGACTTAGGTGGGTTGGTGCAACGAGAGCTCGGTTGTGTCTTCGTTGTTATAAAACTACTTTTTCTTTAATTTCGCTTACTTAAATTTTATGTTTTGAGAGTTTTGTATAATTTGGACTCTCCGGACTTTTAGGACTGTTTTTTGTTTCAGATTTTTATTTTGGTATTCTAGCATAACGATTGATAAAACGGCTTTTATGAAAATAATAATTTTTCTGAAAATAACGGTTTTCAAGGAAACAAAATCGATTTACCAAAATATAACGTTTTAAGAAACTCCACAACAAATTATCTAATTTATTTGAAAATGTAAACAATTGACAGTCTTAACTCATAACTATAACAACACGTTTTTAAATAAGTGCATTCTTTTAGAAACAAGTTACATAAAGGTTTCAAAATGAAAAGGTCGAATTTATAACTTTTCTTTGTAATATTCCCAGATTCGACCATAATATCTAGGCCGGGTTTGGGGTGTTACATTTAGTGGTATTAGAGCCAGGTTGTAAAACTCGGGCTGTGAAATTTTGGGTTCAAAATTTTGTTTGTGAAAACTATTTTTTTGAGTAAAGTTTATATTTAATCTGAAAGTAAGTACCTGACACACTAAGTCTCCGGTGTCAATCTTATAAGTACTTCTAACTTAGAAATAATGTAGTTAGAAAACTCTGAAATGTCTAAAACTACATATAGTTAGTTAGAGACTGAAATTTCTGAACTTTCTAAAACTACTTCTGATAATTAATTGGAGCATAAAACATTGCTAATAAGTACTAAAACTAATTCATAAAACTTCGTAATGTAGATAGAACTTTGAATACGATGAGTGATCGTGGAACAGATGATCGTGGTACTCGTAGGAGTAGCGGGCACTGTAGTGGGACTCGAGCTGAATCATCCTCGATGGGTAGTATGCCTAATTTGGATACAAGCGAGACACCGACTACACCTACTGCTGAGACTGGGTTTTATAGTACTCGGCTGGGGATGACGTATTGTCTCAAGCCATGCTAAGAGTGTTGGAGAGGGTCGCTGGGCCCCATTCTAGTTTTGGGAGCCGTGGGTTAGTAACTGAATTACTTCAGTCTAATGGTACTAAGCTGTTTAGGGATGTTACTGGAGTCGGCCCAATTATGGCTGAATACTAGTTGGAGGCCACCGAGAGGATAATGAATTATATTAACTGCACCCCTGAGTAGAAATTGAAGGGTGCAGTATCTTTGCTTCGCGATGAGGCATATTAATGGTTGTTAACGATTGAGGAGGGTACTTAGCTGGATAGGGTTAAATGGGAATATTTTAAGACCACCTTCTAAAGGAAATGTGGGGCACACTAAGAGGGATAGAACAGTGGCCAAGTATGAGGCTGAATTTCTGAGATTGAGTCGTTACGCTTGTGGGATGGAGGCGTCTGAGTATGAGAAATGTGTCTATTTTGAGGATGGTCTAAGGGATAATCTGAGAGTCCTGATAGCTCAGCAGAGGGAGCGAGAGTTCGCCGTTTTGGTAGACACTGTGAAGATTGCCGAAGAGGTTTAGCAAGTTGAGCGCCAGAATAGAGACCATGAGAAATGTATGAATAAGAGGGATTCAGAGCCCTCTAGTTCTGTTCAGAGGCCTAAGAAGCGAGCCAGATCTGATGGGCCTTCTAGTGTTGGAGTTCTAGTTGCTCCTATTATGGCTCAGCTGTGTAGTGATTGTAGTAGACGCTATCCGGGCGAGTGTTGGAGGAGGTTGGGAGCGTGTCTGCGATGTGGGTCAAGGGAGCACCGTATTAGAGATTGCCCACAGTGTTCTAATCAAATGCAAGCTCTAGCTTCAGGTTTTGTTCAGCCTCAGCGGGCAGTTTAGTAGCCGCCTAGGGGTCGTGGTCCAGCCAAATGTGGTAATGGTATGGGTAGAGGACAGAGAGCACCGGAAAAATGTGCTAATCAGACTAAGGTGATATAGTTTGTATTAGTTTATGCTGCTTGACATCGTGAGGATAGAGACGCTGCTGATGTGATTATGGGTACGTTCTTTATATTTGATGCCCTTTATTTTGCACTGATAGACATAGGGTCAACACATAGTTCTATTACTGTAAACTTGGGGATTCCTGTGAAAGAACTTCTAGTGAGATTTCTATATTGAGTCTGTTGGGTTAATCTGTTTAACTGAATCGACTGTATAGGAATATGCCGTTGGAGATACAAGGGTAGTGTTACTGGCTAATTTGATGGAGCTACCGTTCTAAGAATTTAATTTGATTCTGAGAATGGTCTGGCTTGTGAAGCATCGAGTCAATTTGGATTATGCTACTAAGAGGGTAGTTCTGAGATCTAAAAACGATGTGGAGGTGGTTATGATCAGTGAGTTTCGGGATTACTTATCCAATATGATCTTCGCTCTTATGGCTGAAAAATCGGTTTAGAAAGGGTGTAAAGCGTATCTGGATTTTGTAAGTGATTCAGTTTATGTAAGTTTTGGATGTTTTTCTCGAGGAATTATTGGATTTGCCTTCGAATCGGGAAGTTGAGTTAAGTATTGAGCTTCTACCGGGTACAACTCCGGTGTCCATCGCTCCTTATTGTATGGTACCGAATGAGCTTATTGAGCTAAAAGCTTAGATTTCGGAGCTCTTGGACTATGGATTCATCCATCCTAGTGTGTCTCCATGGAAGGCACCAGTTCTTTTTGTAAAGAAAAATGATGGTACCATGAGAATGTGTACCGATTACCATCAGTTGAACAAATGAATGGTGAAGAACAGGTACCCACTTCCAAGGATGGATGACCTGTTTGATCAGTTTCATGGGGCTTCTATGTTTTCTAAAATAGATATCCGTTCTGGGTATCATTAACTTAAGGTTAAGTAAGTTGATGTTCACAAGTCTACTTTTAGGACTCGTTATGGGCACTATGAGTTCCTAGTCATGCCCTTTGGTTTAACGAATACTCTAACTGCATTAATGGGCCTGATGAATCAGGTTTTCCAGCCATATTTGGATCTGTTCATTGTAGTCTTCATCGATGATATTTTGGTATACTCTAAGACCAAAGATGATCATGATGGGCATCTTAGAGTAGTTCTTCAAATTCTACGAGAGAAATAGCTCTATGCTAAGTTGAGCAAGTGTGAATTTTGGTTAAAGGAAGCAACTTTACTGGTACATGTAGTTTTTGCAGAGGGGATCCAAGTTGGTCCTAAAAAGATTGAGACTGTACTTGATTGGAAACAATCTAAGAATTTTTTTGAGATCCGTAATTTTTTGGGTCTTATGGGCTAGTGTCGGAGGTTTGTCGAGGGGTTCTCATTAATTGTAGCACCTATGACTAAGTTTTTATGTAAGAACACTCCTTTTGTCAGGACTGATGAGCAGCAATCGAGCTTTGAGAAGCTCAAATCTGTTTTGATTCAAGCTCCTGTTTTAATACAACCTGAATCTGGTAAGGAGTTCGTGGTTTATAGTGATGCGTCACATGTTGGTTTGGGATGTGTTTTGATGTAAGAGGGTGACGTTGTGGCTTATGCGTTTCGATAGCTTAAATCACAAGAGGGGAATTATCTTACGCATAATCTCGAGTTAGCTGTCGTTGTTTTTACTTTAAAGATTTGGAAGCACTATCTGTATGGTGAGAGGTGTATCATCTACACTGATCACAAGAGCCTTAAGTACCTCTTTACGTAAAGAAGTTGAACCTTAGGCAGCGTAGATGGATTGAACTACTCAAGGATTGCGATTGCACTATGGTTAAGGCCAATGTGGTGGCCGACGCTCTTAGTCGTAGAGCAATGTTTGATTTGAGGGCGATACTTGCTCACCTAAGTCTGTTTGATGGTGGGAGTCTGCTAGCCGAGTTACAAGTTAAGTCGACTTGGATTGATCAGATTCGGGATAAACAGTTGGGGGATGATTCTCTGGTTCTGTGTTTCCATCAGATAGAGGATGGTTGTAACGCCCCGAATTTGGGCCTAGTAGAATTTGGCCTATTGGGCTTTGGGTCTCAGAAAAATTTTAAGTGAGCGAGAAAATGACAATTGGCATGTGGGCTTTAAGGGTTATTTGAAGTCTTAGGGATAGGGAAGACCATAGGGAAAAATTAATTTTTGCCTTAGTGGGACCCTAGTCTCAGGTATTAGGCCTCTTAAACAGATTAAGGGGAAAATAGGACACAATTGGGCCTGTGGTCCAGTGGCACGGTGACTTTACTTGGGGAGCTACAAGGTGGCGTTACTATAAGGTGAAGAGGTCCAAGGTTCGAGGCTTAAAAGTGGTGAATTGAGGGGTTTTATTTTTGCACATGGAAGAAAGATAGTGGCGCTAGAATGGACTCTGGAAGGGAGTGTTCAGGAGAGAAATTTAAGGTAAAGATAAGAGAGAAAAGATAGGGGATTGAGGTGTGGATGTGTTGGTGCCGAATTAGACTTTGGGGGAAGGTAGTTTCGGCTTTGGCTATAAAAGGGGGTGCCGAATTCATTTGAAGGGTTCCTTGGGTTTCCATTATTTTTTTCTTTTTTCTTCCCCTCATTCTTTTTCTTCCATTTCCAAATTACCATTATCCCTTTTTGCTGAAATCCTTATTTATGCCGATTCTTTGTTGTTTTTCCTCCATCACAAATCTGTTGATCAAGTGCTAAAAGCCGGATCTTGTTCAGTAGCTATCTAGGCCGCAGCATCAAAGGTTGGATTCGAGTTCAAAGATCGCAAGCGTGGTAAGGATCGTTAACAAGTGGTAAGTGTACTCGTCTCAGTTGTGGATTAGTGAATGGCGGAATGTAAGTATGGCTTATAGGGGTGACTTGTGTGGATATGAGTCACTTAATTGTTGATAGTATATGTGTGGGTGCAGATCTACGTGAATGGTAGCTAAGGAAGGGCTACTAGAATTGGTGGCACACGGTAAGGTTATGGTAAGGCTTCAGTGTTTAGGTAAATACTGAAGTTAAGTGTGTGATTGATTAGAGATTGGTATTGATTGTAGGTTCAAGGCTGAGGATAGTGTAGCATGTCGCAATAACCAGGTGTGTACATACACTTCACACACAACAAATCGGTAAAAGTCGAAATCCTGAAAAATCGAAATGTCGAAAAGCTGAAAAGCCGAAAGGTTGGTGTCGGTAACCACACGAGCGTGCGGACATTCGTGTGGGAATACTGATACGTTTGCCAAGGCCAAGAGAGCTATCTCATGGTCTCGGGCCACTATTTGGCCAACCGGGCCAGACGGAGCTAAATGGGCCTGTCGAGCTCGTGGGCCCAAGTCAGCAAGAGTTGATATGTGTAACTGAATGATGGATGGTTGTATGATTCGATTGTGATCGGGCCTAATGGGCTACATAAACATGATTGGGCTTAATGGTCTATATGGACATGATTAGGCTTAGTGGGCCTTATGGGATTTTAGAAATACATGCTATGCTTTTAATTGACTCTAGGCCTAGTTCTGAAAAATTCTTAAATAACATAAGACTTAATAATCAAACATGTCTGTGGACAAGTCGCTAGGTTAGAGTGTGGCAATGGACATATGCATGTCTAGGATTAGATCTAGGGAGAGCTTGGTACTTAAGCGGTCCTAGTGACCCACCTTCTCTTCTCTGGGATCATATCTGGTGCACAGTGTCCATTCAATTTAGTCGTAAGGACTTGTTAATGGGCCAAAGTTCATAACTAAAACCCGTGATTTGCAAAATTACTAAAATACCCTCGATTTGCAAAATTACCAAAATAACCTTGATTTGTAAAATTTCCAAAATACCCCTGTAGGGTAGATTTACAAAAAATACCCCTGGGTAGTGAAATGACTAAAATACCCCTAGGTGCTTAACGTGTGAAAATGTGTATGTTGCATTCATGAGATATATGTTGCACTTGGGTGGGTTTGATAATACGGAGGAAGATATGTGAGGATCGCATAGTCGCTTGACGACCGTGGATCCACCGGTGGCTTTAAGCCCATTATATGCTTAGCAGCCTTGCTGCAACGGTTGAGTAGTGCCGCTGCTGGTGCTACCTTTGGAGTGTAGAGATGGGTGGGTTGATATTTATATCCCCACAAGAGTGTAGGGATGGGTGGGTTGATATTTATATCCCCATAGGAGTGTTGGGTTGGAAGGACAATGGAGTGCAGGGTTGGATTTGGGATGGAAGCATTGCATTCATGTGATACTGATGTGATATAGGGTCATTGTGGGCTAAGGCCCAAGACCACCGATTTTGATAGGGCTTAGGCCCAATGTGGTAATCGCATGTTGGTTGGATTACCAAGGGTCGTACACATTAAGTTTCGAAACTCACACCCTTTTATTTAATGTTTCAGGTGACTCTCAGTAGACAGCTCGACGTGGAAGAGGACTCGGAGGCGGCCACACTTCAAGCTACTTAGAAGTTTTTAATTAGTTTCAAATGACTTTATTTTCATTGGTATGTAATAAGGCCTTGTATCTCCAATTTGACTTTACATTTGGGTTTTATTATTGTTTCAACTACCTAATTATTAAACTTAAATAAATTTCTAAAGTTTAGCATGGTTTTCAAAATAACTATAACATATGGACGTTTTCTTAGAACATGGGCTTTCATCATAACTTAGCAAGTTGCAAGGATTTTGAGTTTCTAAATCTTAAACTTAAGTTTTTAACTATGCAAATTTCTTGTTGAACATAAATTTAACTAAACAAAGTTGTTTTGCAATTATCCCTTTGATGTGACATCACCGGATTTGGCCATAAAGACTGGGCCGGGTCTGGGGGTGTTACAATGGTAGTACATTTGACTTTGGGCTGAATAATGATGAGGTCTTGTGTTTTTGAGAACGGGTTTATGTACCGAATGATTCTGGTTTGAGATAGTCTATTCTGCGGGAAGCGCATAGTAGCCCTTATGCTATGCATCACGATAGAAATAAGATGTATCAAGATCTTCGTGAACTATAATAGTGGCCTGGTTTGAAATAGGAAGTGACAAACTTTGTTTCTCATTATCTGACATGCCAACAGGTTACGGCTAAGCATCAGTTGCCTTTGGGTTTGCTTCAACCCGTTAAGATTCCCATGTGGAAATGGAAACATGTGACTATGAACTTCGTTGGTAGGTTGCCCTTAACCCCTACTAAGAAGGATTCTGTATGGGTCATCGTGGATCGGTTGACCAAGTCTGCCCACTTCATACCTGTTCGAGCAAATTATTCTCTTCAGAAGTTGGCCAAACTATACATTTTTGAGATTGTGAGACTTCATGGGGTACCGGTTTCAATTATTTTAGAAAGAGATCCTCGCTTTACTTTTTGGTTTTGGAGGAAACTTCATGAGGCTCTGGGTTCGAGAATGGATTTCAGTATTGTGTTCCATCCTCAGACAAATGGTCAATCTGAGAGGGTGATTCAGATACTAGAGGATATGCTTCGGAGTTGTGTGATTGATTTTTGAGGTAGTTGGGAGGATTTTCTACCATTAACCGAGTTTGCCTACAATAACAGCTTCTAGTCCAGTATTCAGATGGCACCTTACGAGGCTCTTTATGGTCGTAAGTGTTGTACTCCGTTGTGTTGGACTGAGTTGGGTGAGCGATGGGTTTTGGGCCGAGAGTTGGTTTTTGAGACTGAAGACAAAGTTAGACTGATTTGGGATCGTCTTAAAGTGGCTTCTGACAGACAAAAGTCTTATACACATCTGAAAATAGGGGACATCGAGTATTCTGTGGAGGATTATGTGTTTCTCAAGGTATCACCATGGAAGAAGGTTCTGCAATTTGGATGTAAGGCAAGTTGAGCCTTAGGTTCATTAGGCTATATCAGATTTTGAAGTATATGGGACTAGTTACTTATCAGCTAGAGCTGCCCTCGAAATTAGACCATATCTATGATGTGTTTCACGTCTCTATGTTGAGGTGGTATCGGTCAGACCCACCTCATGTTGTTTCTATTGAGGTGGAGCTGGTCTAGATTCTAGATCGAGACATTAAAAATTTAAAGAGGAAACCTATTCAGTTAGTGAAGGTCTTGTGACGGTACATGGCACAGAAGAAGCCACATGGGAACCTGAGGACTCGATTCGACAGCAATATCCGCATATGTTTGAGTCAAGTAAATTTCAAGGCTGAAATTTCTTTCAGGGGGAGAGAGTTGTAGCACCCCAATTTTTGCTTATATTTTTATTTTGTTTTGTTAAATGGTTTCAAGTAAGGTGATCTATCCTAGTGGGTGACTGCTTTAGTGTGGATGTTGGGGTTGGAGTTACTAGTTCGAGTCACTGAGAGAGCATTTTGGGTATTTTTGGGCTTTTCAGATAGAGGAGGTTGAGTTAAAATGTAACTCTTGGAAGGGTGTGGATATGTATGGGATTTAGGGGTTAGTGGGATTTAAATTTGAATTAGTGGCTAAATTATAGGGGTTGAGGGGATATGGGATTAGTTAATTGTTATTTTATTTTATTTTATTTTATTTTCCCTTTTCCCAAAATTCTCTTCCCAAATTGCACGTTCCTCTCATGCTTCCTACTTTTTTCTTTCTCCATTTTTTTCTTTTTTTTCTTTTTCACTTGATTTCCTACCTAAATTGCCCCACGTGAATCTGCACTTGGGTTTTGGTTGTACTCTCTTTTGGGCAACTGATATTCTCTAAGTGTCCGTAAGTAATGGTTTATATTGTTTTGGTAGGAGTTTTGTTAATGTTTTTTTATTAGGTTTGAAGTGTAAGTTGACTTCGTGTATTATCGTTGCTAGGTGATATTCAAGAAATATGAGATTCTCTTGTTATGAATTAAAGCTTATGGGCTGCCATGGACATGAGTAAGTTTTGAAACGGTTATAGGTGAAATTTTTAGTTGAAAGTGATTTTGGTCGTGTTATAGTTGAGAGGTTACTCGATTAGAATTGTGGAATTAATATTGATTCTAGATGTTCTATTGTCGATTTTTAGGTTCTGGTTATCTCGCGGGAACATTTGCATCAAAATCGAGCCAGGTGTGTAACAAAAAACTTGAAAAACAGCGATCGGTGAAAGCCGAAATTGGGGTCTATCGACGCCACACGGCCGTGTGGTAGGCCGTGTGCGACACACTACCGTGTGATAGGCCGTGTTCGAGGCCAACCATTTTGGGCCGTGTGGGCCACATGGGCGTATGGGCCCAAATTTTAAAATTTTTCACTAAGGTCGTACATGTCGTCTCGATCGACTGTGGGCCTTCCGTTGGGTCGGTATGTGAGATATAAGCCTTAAAGCATGAAATCTATTACTCTGTGAGATTGAAATTAACGTAAATAACATCTACATGAGTATTGTGTAGTATGATATGTATGGTCTGTTCTATTATGTATGAGCATGTTTAGTATGTATTATTCGAGCATGCATGTGATATACGTTCTGGTATCTGTTATTCTGTTTTATCTGGTGTTCTATCTGTATTTGGTTATGGGGCGGGTTATGTATTATGAGGAGGAAATATTCTGTGTAAGGCGATATCTCGCCAATATATTGGAAGCAATGTTGTGACTAATTTGAAAAGTATCGTATGAACACTATGTGGTGTGTAGGGCTGGGTGGTTGTTTTATACCCTACGTGGTGTGTTGTGATGGTCGGAGTTGGTGTGTAGAGGATGGGGGGTAGGATTTTGCATATCTATACCTATGTGATTATGTTGTAATTTTGATTCTGCAAAAGATTTACGTCTGTATTTGTTCTGCCATGAGATTGAAACTGAATTTATGTTTATGTATGCATTACACACTGAGTTATCAAAACTCACTGTCTATCTGTCTAATAACTTCAGGTAGCCCTCAGACTTAGGCGGATCGGTGCAACATGAGCTTGGTTGTGTCCACGTTATCGTAAAACTACTTTTGCTTTAATTTGGCTTACTTAAATTTTATGTTTTAAGAGTTTTGTATAATTTGGACTCTCTAGACTTTTAGGACTATTTTTGGTTTCAAATTTTTATTTTGGTATTCTAGCATAACGATTGACCAAACGACTTTTATGAAAACGATAATTTTTCTGAAAATAACGGTTTTCAAGAAAACTAAATCGATTTACCAAAATATAACTTTTTAAGAAACTCCGCTACACATTATTTGATTTATTTGAAAATGTAAACAATTGATGGTTTTAACTCATAAATACAACAACATGTTTTTAAATAAGTGGACTCTTTTAGTAACAAGTTACACGAAGTTTTCAAAATGATAAGGTCGGGTTTGTAACTTTTCTTCGTAATTCCCAGATTCGGCCATAACGTCTAGGCTGGATTTGGGGTGTTACAAAAGGAAAGATATTTCTTGAAAACTCCATTTTAGGGTAGTTGAAAATGACCTCTCATCTTTTTTTCATATCTCTCGAGTTTTACCTCATGAATATTTCCACTCACCAAAGTTGGACCTACAATTAGACTTTTATCACTCAATGTCTCTTTGCTCTCATTCTTTTTACATAATATCATCCTCACTTCCCATTTCCCTCTTACAAAATTTTTGAATATTTGATTCGTCACAATAAAACTCTTTAGAAGGACATGGTGTTTGTAACTTATCTAAATTCATGGACTCTAGGAAACAATTCTTACTATCAATTTCTTTTAAGTCACAAATCTCACTATCATAAATAACTTTATCACTAGAACAAGATTCAACAATAGGCATGAAGTCACACTTGCTTTCTTCTTTGGGTAGGTATCGAATCAAACATTTGAAACTTCTACGACCTTTGTTAACACACCAAAAAAATTTAAAAATAGGTATGACACCATTCTTACTCTCTTTTTCTTGTAAGCATCTATTCTTTAACTAGCACTTAATCATATGCCCAGCTTTCCAATGTACCGTTTGACAATTGGATGAGCAATAAGAAATTGATTTACATTGCATACACTTTTTGAATGTGGGATTGTCACAAGTGGCACATGTAGGTCTCTCCATTTAAGAATCTGAAAGCCACAAACACTCAACAAATAAAATATTATAATAAAAAAACCTCACTGTTAACACTCACAAAAAATAACACTCTTAGAAGCAACGAAAAAAATTAAGAAATCAAATCTTGTAAATTTTAAAGTGAATTCAACAATAAACTTCCATAAAGATAAATTGGTGTTAATTCAATAACAATGAAATCTTAATGCACTAGGAGACCAAGAAAAAGCTCGACACTAAAGATTTGAAGTTGCATGGAGGAAGAAATAACATCGTACCATCTAACACAAGAAATAAGAAAATGTTCGGTAATGTAATAGAAGCAAAGAAAGCTAAAGCAAATAAAAACTTAATACTAAGAGTCAAACGAAATCAAATTTAACCTCGAAACCCTAAAATTATGAAACAACTTAAAATTTTTGTTCGAAGTGTTCCAATGTGCTAAAATTACAAACAAATTATGAGATGCCTCCTCAAATGGTGACAACCGAATCCGAAAGTTTTGGGCGCAAAATGTGTAGGATTATTTTTTTGATCTTTTTTTATTTTTTTTTGCGTGCAAATATTTTTCTTCAATGAAATAAAATTGAGAACTGCCAAGAAAAAAGTTTGGGGGTAAAAAAGAACAAGTTTACCCACCTTTGGAACTAAACGGTCCGAATTTCAATATAAAACAACTTATTTGAGAGGCACTTAAGTAATGACTAGTAAGAATGTAATTTTAGCTTAGCAATGATATCAAGAACGTCCCAAAATCTGATACCAAATGATAAAAGGCAACAGATGGATTGATTTCAAGTTGCTGAAAATGTTTAGAATTTGAATCTGAAAATTACACAAACAAACGATTAGAAATAATAAAAATAAAACATATTTGAAAAGAAAGGGATTGAAACAAGAGGAGATAAATTTTAGCTCAATTTGATGGACTTTGGAAGGAGAAAAGTCGAACCTTGTTCTCCAAAAAGATGATGTTGCATCTAAATTCTTGAATCTGAAATTAAAAGATAAATAAATTAGGAACAATTCACGAATAAAAAATTAAGAATAAATTAAGAAAGATGGAAAATTGAAGGGTGATAAAAAAGATGATGACGAGATGAGGAAGAAAGATATCCAATGGAACCCCTTGAAGAATAAGCTTCAATAAACTCCACAAATGGCTTTAATCAACCTTTCAAGTTAGATAACTTGACAAGTCAAAGGGTAAAAAACTCACACCAATAATCCCGAAGAAGATTAAGTTGAAAACTCTTCTAAAAGAATAAGAAAATATTTCTTGCAAAATGAGGAGAACACAAATAGTACTTTTATTCAAATTAAAGTTGGGTCCCTCTATGGTGGGTGACTACCTCTTTTTATACAAGAAGGGAGTTGAAAAACAAAAAATAGATCCCTAAAAACTAGCCTAAAAATATGTGGATGGATAAGAAAAAAACCAAATCCATGGAATGTAGCCTAAAAATGTGGACAGCTATGAAATGTAACTCTTTAGTCCTAAGATACTTAAAGAGGGAAGAAAAGATTAAATGAATCTGGTCAAGTTTATGGGAGTTGTGCATAGACTAGATTTATAAGAAAATAAATTAATTTGGGCTCAAAAACAAACTTCCTAATCCGACAATTGATAGATTAGGCCAAAAAAAAAAAAAACAAAGCAACTAAATCTTCAAATGATCCAAATGGGCTAATATTAAAAGGAGTGTGCTTTGAGTTGCTCACTTTAATACTTTAACTCTTTCAAGCTTAGAAATATCGTCCAATCAAGTTCAACTTTTGGGTTTGCATCCATGGGTCAAGTTTGCCTCAAAATGGAGTCTTAAATGTTTAACCTCTCAAAAACCCTTCTTTGAAGGCCTCTTGTCACGAACTCTTAGACCAATACATTCAATTGGGCTCTAATATGTTTGGACTAATAGTGAGTAATTGGGCCTTGAGAAAGCTAACCCATCATGTTCATGTTCTTGAAATTGGGCCTTGATGCTCACATCACTCAAGGTATTTGTATTACATTATCGAATATAAAAAATGTCGAAGCGCCCTCAAGGTATTATCATCTCATTTCATATAACATAAATCGATCTCAATATCAATACTTTAAACATAATCCGTTATAATTTATAATTCACATTCGTTTTATTATTTTGGCCCATATTAATCAACTCAAACTCGAGGATGGATACACGAATCAATCCACCAACACACAAGAATACATACATAAGTGTCAATCGGGCATAAATGCATCAATTCCTCCACAACATTAGAATACACTCATACCCCTAGGGTATTTGAGCTAGTGATACATTCTCAACCCTTGGTGTATTAGAGAACTATCACATAATAATATGCGTTCAATGTTAAATCTCCCACCTACAAAAGGACCCTATGGCATGCCAACTATACCCATAACTCTATCCGATACTGTTAATAGGGCATTATTCATCACCAACAATCATTAATACACATTAGAAGGATGACTCAATTTGTGAACTTCCCGGTTTACCTTTCCAGATGACTCGACTTAACAATTTCAATAACGAAACTGACTTTTTCGACATTGACGAAAATCAAGTTGTTACACA
The DNA here is from genome assembly GCA_005393395.2 of Gossypium australe. Lineage (NCBI taxonomy): Eukaryota > Viridiplantae > Streptophyta > Magnoliopsida > Malvales > Malvaceae > Gossypium > Gossypium australe. The sequence goes on along the minus strand of CM016620.1, from coordinate 14,196,473 downwards.
ACTAATGACACACTGCCACATGTCAATTAAAGTAAAAAAATCTTAAATTTGTTAGAAATTATTAAAAAAATTAAAAACCATTAAAAATCTATACAAAAAATAAAAAATCTTAAAACTTAGAAAATTAACGAATTAAAAAACCATAATCTATTTTTTGAAAGTAATAAGAAAAATATTTTAAAAATTATAAGCATGAAACTTTAAAAATAATATTTAAATTTTTTTCATAAAATTAAAAAAAATGTTACGCCCCAAATTTTGGGCCTAGAAGAAATGGGCTTCGCGTGCCAGAGGAATTGGAATTTAGTTGTGCATGTGAATGACCTAAAAGTATGTCTGCTTTGGTGGTTAAGGGTCCTGAGAAGTATTGAAGAAGTCTTGGGTTCAAACCTGGGCTTTAGGAAAATTTTGGTTTTAGGTGAATAAAACCCTGGATGTATGTGAGTAGGCTTTAAGAATGTTGTTGGGGAAATCATGACACAAGGAAGCTTGTGGCCTAGTGGTTGTGGCGTCATTAAGGTTGTAGGGGAGCCTGGGTTCAAGTCTTAGCTCTTGTAGAATTTTTTCAATTTTTGCTCTTAAAAGAATCTGGACACTGGCACATAGGCTTTATAAATATTTGTGCATGTTTTAAGTCACAGAAGAGCTTGCGGCCTAGTGGCAAGGTGGCATGTGGAGTAACCTTGAGATCTGAGGTTCGAGTGTTGGCACAACATAATGGGGTATTTATTTTGCAGTTGGGACGGCTGGAGTTTGTGTTGCATTAAAATTTGGATGAGGTTGTTGTGCAGAGAATCATGGAGTAGATTGTGGAGAGATTAAAAAATTTGAGTGGGAAGAGAAGTGTGTGCCGATTTGGTCTCTAGACTTTGGGGAGTTCGGTTTTGGTAGAGGCAGAATTAAGCACTTTTCCTAGTAAGCCGTTGGTGTCGTATGGTGTAGCCGTACAGTTTGCCGAATTCTTTTAGTGCAACCTTTTGTGGGGAGATTTGTGCAATTGAGGTTTCTTTCCCTTTTTACCGAATTTTACTTCGCTGTCTCTCTACTGAATCGTTTTTCTATCTTTCTCTCTACCCTTTTCTCTGCATTGGTAAATACACCTTCCTCTTCTTTTTCTCCAATATTCTATCGGTTCTTCTTTCAATAACTGAATCTCCCTTTGTTTTTTTTTCTCTTCTCTCCTTTTCATTTGCTTTACTTGGCTGAATGCATCATATTCTCTTTTCCCAAATTCTCTTTCCCCTTCTTTAGTCTGTTTCGATCCATATCTGTTATCACCCCTTTTCTGTAGGAAGCTAGCTGAATACTGCATTCTTTTCACCTTTACTTTTGTCATTGATTCAGCAACTATCATCTGGCATTCGGTCGAAATCTCATTTCCTGAAGTTGAGTTCAAGTAAGGGGTTTCTCAAGTGGGCAGAGGCGTTCAAAACTTCCTGTTGTCAATCGATCATATAGTTAGGGTAACTTGATTTGTTGGCTGATTGCCCTATGATGTTGGTATTGGGATTTTAAGTCATATTCTAGAAACAATTTTGTTTAATAAGACTCGTTGCTTAAGCAAATATTCATTGAGGGGTTTGTAATCCTCTTTCGTCGACGATCTAAGTAGGTTCAATCCACGCTCGTTCAAGCAAGGCGTTGGTAGGTAATCTTTTGAATGGGTTTCGATTAATGGCTCTTTCAATTCATGTGTTAAGGTTATAACCGAAGTTATTGCTATGATAGGTTCGACATTCAGGGGTTTTGCGCTATTCCAAAAAAGGTGTGTAACTCTGTGCTCTATTGGTGATCGGCTGAAAAGCCGAAAGTGTGTATTCCACACTGATTGGTCTGTAGATCAGCAAAAGCCGAAAAGCCGAAGGAGTGGGCTTTTTGGTCACATGGGTGTGCGAACGCCTATGTGATCAACCGAGGCCGCCATGAGCGATCTCATGGGCTTGGGTCGAAATGGGCCATATGGGCCCAATGGGCCCGTGGGCCCGTGTGGGTAAATTTCACTGTTAAGTGAGACGTAGATAGACTTGTCATGTCGCGAATATGGCTTAGGTAGTTTTAGGCCTCATTGGGCCGAAGTGGGCTGTGTGGGCCCAGTGGGCTTGTGAGCCCACATAGATAAAATGTATGTGGTGGTTTCTATTGGTTTGAACTGTGACGTTTGCATAATGGTGGCTATTTCTGGGCTAAATGGGCCACACGAGTGTGTGGGCCCACTTGGGCCGAGTAATGGGCCTTAGGCCCATTTACACCGTTGTGACTATATAGGTTACTTGAATCACTCGAGGCGACGGTGGATCTTTTGTTGGGTCGTTGAGACCTCGATTTGTAAAATTACTAAAATATCCCTGGTTTGCAAAATTACTGAAATACCATCGGTTTGTAAAATTACCGAAATACCTTCAATTTGTGAAATTACTGAAATAACCCCAGTTTACAAAATTATTGAAATACCCTCAGCTTGCAAAATTACCAAAATACCCTCGATTTGTGAAATTACCAAAATACCCCTGGTTTGCAAAATTATTGAAATACCCCTAGTTTGTAAAATTATTGAAATACCCTTGATTTGTGAAATTATCGAAATACCTTCGATTTGTAAAATTACTGAAATACCCTCGATTTGCAAAATTACCAAAATACCCCCGGTTTGCAAAATTATCGAAATACCCCTATAGGGTAGAATTACCGAAATACCCCTGTAGGGTAGGATTACCGAAATACCCTTATAGGGTAAAATGACTATTTTGCCCTTGTGGGTAAATGACTGACTTAGACTATGAGTTTGACTGACTTGACTGTGGGCGTGTGACCGATATGCTGTTAATATATGTTGAAATGACTGTTACTGAGCATGGTCATCATGCATACACGTGTAATGATTGAGCATGACATACATGACATATTGCATGGGGTTGGGACATTGATATGGAGGAAGTTCTGATAGGGTCGCATGGGTCGCATGACGACTGTGGATCTAGTATTGATCTGTTAAGGTCACACGGGTCGCATGAGACGACTGTGGACCGACGGACGGCTTAAAGCCGCGTAATCTGATTATGGCTCTGTGCCAACCTAAATATGGCTTTGTGCCATCTTGATTATGGCTTTGTGCCAATCGTATTTACCTGTGGCTATGTGCCTAATATATATATCGATGACTCTGTGTCGATCATATTTACCCAAGGCTGTGTGCCGATTATATTACCGTCGCTGATGGCTATGTGCCAAACATAATGCAGTTACTGATGGCTTTGTGCCAATTATAATACCGCTACTGAAGGCTTAGAGCTGTATATATATACTAGCAGCCTTGCTACGATTACGGTTAGGGCCGCAATCGGTGCTAACTTTGGTGTGCTGGCTGGGTGGGTCGATTTTATCCCCATGTAAGTGTAGGGTTGGTACGGGTGGTATGTTGGCTGGATCGGGGTGGGATACATCCTCATACTGTTGCATATCTGTTTATGAGATCTGGCACTATACTGGGCTGAGGCCACTTGTTCTGTTATTGGTTTGGGCTAGGCCTAATTGATTATGTTATGGGCTATGACCCAAATGATATTATAGTGGGTTCTGGCCCACGTATGCTCTGATCTGTACTGTACTGTTACTGTTAAAGGGCTTTGGCCCAGACTGTTTAGGTTTCTGTTTCTCTATACTGACTGTTACTCTAGTAAGGGGATTACACACTGAGTTTTCGTAAACTCACCCTGTTTTTAACTGTGCAGGTAATCCCCAGCCTTAGACAGATCGGTGCTGCGAGGGACTTAGAGAAGGCCACACACTGCTTGTGTTTTCCGTTTTGATTATTTACATTCAAGTATTTTGATTTGGGTTGTAATAAGGCCTCTTTAAGTTTCTGGATTTTAACTATGGGTCTTTCTTTACTTTGAATTATATCCGCTAGAAGTAAATCACGGTTTTCCAAAATGCCAACTGTTTTTAAAACAACACTACATTTTAGCAACATTTTCGAAATGGTTTCGCGACTTAATCTTTTTCGTAAATCAATTACTTTCAAAATTAGCTTCCGCAACTAAAAAGATGTTTTGGGATTAAAACTAATAATTTTTCAATGTACCACGTTTTAAAAATAAACTAACGTAACTGGGTTTTTACTTAAGCATTTAAACAAGAAGGGTTTTCAATGGAAACATGGTTTTCGAAAAACACTTCAATGTGACACGCCAGATTCGGGCCTAACTTCTAGGCCAGGTTTGGGGTGTTACAAAAAAAAAACATTGGAATTCTATCTTTATTTAGAAAATCTTAAAATTTTATGATATTTTTTTTAAAAATTTTAGGGTTTTTTGGCATTTTAATGAATTTTTATATTTAAAGGAATTTTGAGATTTTTAGTAAAAAAATGTCATTAATTTCTGTAAAAATTGACTTAGTAGGATAGATGTGGTTAAATAATATCCTTAGAAACGTATATGAAGTTTTCTCCTTATACGTCTCAAGAAAAAATGATTAAGTAAAAGTTATGTTTATGTATGAAATTATAATATAAGGAATTAGAATGTCAGAAAGAAGAAAAAAAGATTCGTACTCTCATAAATCAAGTCAAATAACTTCCAAAATGTCCAAAAAATTCTTAGGCATTCTTTTATTGAGTGGATCTCTTAACCCTCTTTTAAAGGAATTTTATGGTTTCTTTTACAAAAAATACTCGTAATTCCTTAAAAATGTAAAAAATTCATTAAAAATGTAAAATAATATTTAAAATATATATTATGATTTTTTTTTTTTAATCATTTTTAAAGTTTTTCCCCATATTTTATGATATTTTTAAAATTTTCTGACATATTTCTTAATATTTAAGAGTTTTTACTTTTATTGGCAGGTGATAGCATGTCATTGGCTAATTTAACTTTTTTTTAACAACAACTGCTATACAATCTATACAGTTCAACAATTCGTAACTTACATTCAAAATTTGCATTCCTGTCCTCTCATTAGTGGATAACCCAATCTCTTGCACAATTTGTTTTCCCCTGCTACAAAGTCTTGTAAGTATTTGCTGTGTTGAAGAGGTTGGCATGCTGAGAGGAGTCAATTGTGTTGAAGGAGTCGGTGGTGGCTGCAGTAGATGTTGTAACATTAGTCTAATACTATAAAAGAAAAATTAATAAAAGTATTGAAAAAGATTACCACAGAAGATGTAGTTGTAGCATGATTAGGGGCTGAACGAGATGCTATTGTTGGTCTTGGTACAAATGAGGGTGATGTTGTTGGACTCAAAGGTGATGATGCAGATGCTTTGGATGAAATTGTTTGAGTAGGAGCTGGTGGAGGCGTACTCTACAAAATTCACATGTTAGGAGTTCTCAAATTAGCCAAAAATTGCATTAAAATTTTTTGTCATGAAAAAACTTATAGTAGATGAAGTTTGACAACTTCTGGAGTTGTGTCCAACCATAAAGCACTTGTGACACTTCATTTTTCTCCCTCTTCTAGACAATTTACTCCCACTTCTCTCTCCCTATTCTCTTACTATGTTTTTTTTTTGGTCTCCCAGGCATTTCCTTGGGATGGGGGATCAATTGGTCCCATATCAGTTTTATACCAAACTTTTTCAATAGGGATGACAGGCAATACAAAGGCATACAACATTTCAAACATGTCTTTTTTAAACCTTGTATACACAAAATAAAAAAATATCAGCTGTTTTTTTTAGCAAAATGGCTACAACAACATGTAGACATGGGATGCTAGTGAGGTTCTATCTCCTACAACTACATGACCACTCACTTAAGTTGAAAACTACAACATCACCAAAGTTTTCCACTTCAAACCCTTCTGTTCCATTCCATTTAACATGATAGTATAAACTCATTTGGATAATCTTGTGTAACTTGGCACATATCTTAAGACAAAATTGTTTATTGCAATTTTTGCTTTTTGCCATATTGTTAACAATTCTCCCTATTACATATTACCTAATTTCTTCTAACATGGAAATGATAGACATTGACCTAGCTCCAACAATTCCTACATTAAAAGACTCAACAAAATTGTTATCAGTTGCATCATATATATACCTACCAGAAAAAAATGCCTTCAACCATTGCTCAAGATTAGTCCTAAGTAGACTTACCTTGGCACCGTGTTTAATACGATCAATCTTACTGATGTTATCTTCAAAGTCAGTAGTTATGTATGGTTTGCACGCTCCCCAAAAAGTTTGTTGCAAGTTTCCTCTTGGGTTTTCTTTCCTCCAATTGGCATATAAATGCCATTCACAAACTCTGTGCTCTCACCCTTGGCAACAACTCAGCTATCTCCTTCATATATCCCTAAATACAAATAAAAACAATGGTATTAGATGGGCTGTTTAATAAATTAAGCATACTAGGACAAAATTAGTTCAGTAAGATCCCAAACATACCTTGTAACAACCCATTTTATAGTGATGTCGGAAAGGGTGATTTTGGGGCCACAAATTTGATGGGTGAGTCCGTAAATAATATTATTTAATATTTATTAGTCAAGTATATAATTACGTTGAAATTTGATTTAATGATTTATGTTAATTAAACGAGTAATTAGGTTCAAGTGTTATGTCCCTAAAGTCAAGTGGTTTTAGAAAATGAAGTATCGAGACCTCATTTCTATAAATCAAGCCTGTGAATATTTTATTAAATATTTACAGAGGTTAAGAAATTTAATGTTTAGATAGTTAATTAAAGAAAAAGGACTAAATCATAAAAGTTGCAAAAGTTAATTGCTATTAGTTTATATGGGCTAAATAAGTATAAATGAATAATTTGATGGTTTTAAATGGAAAATATGCCATAATTAGTGATGATGGACGGTTTGTAGTGGGATTTAATGAATTGTGTATTAAAAATTAAGTTATTTTATTAAAATAAAAATGTTAAAACATAGAAATAAGCATGAATTGTTTTTATCTTCTTCTTTCTTGTTTATCTACCACCGAAACACCATGGTTGAAGAACACCAAGGTTTGGCCAAGCCATTTCCTCTTGCATGGTATGATATTTAAGTCCATTTTTAGTGATTTTCATGTTTTTAATATCGTTGTAGCTTAATTTAGCTAACCTAGGGGTTAATTTGTGAAATTGTTAAAAATTATAATGACTCGCCATGAATGAATTAGATATTTTTTTGGCTTATTTGATAGATTATTAAGTTTGGTTGTTGAATAGAAGTATTTTATTAAGTGATTTTTGGTAATTTTAATGTTTAAGGATTTATTTTTGAAAATAGTAAAACTTCATGGAATTTTAGTGAAATTTGGATAAAAGTGGGTTGAGTAGGGACTCGGTAAAAATCGGCTAGTATGGGTTTTCTTTAATTGTGCTCAATTTGTGAGTTTCGGGTTTAGGGACTAAATTGCATATAAGGTAAAATGTTGGGTAATCTTGTAAAATGATGACGGAAGGACTTAATTGTATAAAACTACTTATTTAGGTGCTGGAATTGTATAAAGCTTTAAAGGGTTGGTGATTACATGAAATGAACCATGGATTGTGATGAAATATGTAATTGAAAGATAAAGATGGTTTAGTGTATATGTATGAGTAATTAATTATGAAAGTGAAATGTTAGATATGTTTTTATGCCATGCTTTGATTGGATTTATATATGCAATGTTACATTAACTAACCTTGTGAGGTGGTGTGTATAGGAAAGGAAAGTTGGCTTATGACATAATGAAATTATGTTTGGTTCTGATAAATCGTAATAGTAACATATTTTAAGCCCACATTTAGCATGCTTTTGGATGATTTAAGCCTTGAATTGTGTAATTTGGTGCTCTTAATCCTTTGTTTTCATGTTTTATACTCAGAAAAGCACCGGAGGACGAAAAGAATGAGAAACGGGCCCAAAACGGAGTAAATAGGCCATATCACGAAATCAACATGGCCTGAGCCCAAGACCACACGGCCGTGCCTCATTAATAGTCTCGAACACGGCCTGGCCACGATTCACACGGGCATGTGCCATGGGCGTGTCCCTGACGTGAGAAAGAAGAGTTTCATTCGGATTAGGGTACTTACAGGAAAAGAAAGTCATTTCAAAAGCCTATTTAAACACCGTAGAGGCCAACCTTTAGGTGACGTCCAGTTAGCCCAAAGAGCTGAGCCAGAGAGGCCAAAATGGTGGAATTTACTCAAAGAAAGCCAGCTGATTCATCTCAAGAAGCCGGAGTTATACTCAAAACGGAGGATCTTCTCTTCAATTCCTTCAGGGGGTTTTAGGGTTTTTCTTATGTTTTGTTTTATCTTTTCTTCTGAAATGTATTCTTTTATGATTATGAACTAAACCCTCAAATACCTGAGGAGGATGAAACCTAAGATGAATCTTGTTATCGTTTGTTGAACTATATGATAAATACTTGATTTGTTCTTAATTATGTGTTCTTAATTCTTGTTTTGATATTTTCGGGATATTAATTCAAGTGTGATGTGCTTAGGTGGAGGAGCAAAAGTCCCTGCCTAAGAGTAGATCTAGCATAATTAAGCGGAGTTGATCGCACGCCTAGACATAGGGTGACAAGATTTTGCCGGATTAGGGTGAAACCTAATATGGGAGTCCATAGATTGAGTTAATGTAATTCTAGGGGTTTTAATTAGAAAGAGATTTCAATTAATCAACCTAGGGTTGGATGTTAGTAGCCTCGATGGAGGTATTAATATAACTTAGGGAATCCTACGGATCAAGTCAAGTGAATAAATCGTCTGGTTCAGAGTTAGATAATAAGTGAAGTCTAGGTGGATTCTTCCTCGGGTATTGTCTTAATCAATTGCTTTTTCTCACAAGTATTTTCTCCAATTTTGTTCTCCTTGTCTTAGCATCTTTAGCTTAGTAGTTAGTTAATTTTAGATTAGATAAAAATTCCCTTAATTCTTAGGCTAAACAATAGAAAGAAAGTTAGTATTAGTACTTCTGGTTCCTTTGGGTTCGACAATCCGGTATTGCCTTAACTATATTATTGTTCAATAGGTGCGCTTGCCTTAAATCGTTGTCATAGTTAGTTTCCAGGTTTGATCATTCTTTTTATAAATTTTTAAGACTCTGAGAGCACACATCAAGTTTTTGGCGCCGTTGCCGGGGAACCAGAATATTAAGAACGCTCAATTTTTATTACTTTAGCCATATCATATTTTATTTTTGCAATTTATTTTTATTCTATTTTTAACTTTACTAATTTTCCTTCTTTTATTTGTTCCTAGCAGGTACCTCTAGTTTATGACTAGAAGGAACCCGACAGGAACCTTAATTTACGATAGTGATATTGAAGGTACTATTCGCAGAAATCGTAGAGAGATAAGGCGAAGCTTAAACTACATACAAGAAGAGCAAGAAGACGAAGTTAATACTACCGAAGAGATGGCTGAGAATAATCCGCCACCTCCAGAGATAGCCGAAATCACGCTCCTCGAACTATGTATGATTATGCTAAACCTAATTTAACAGGAACTGAGTCAAGTATTGTTAGGCCCAGTATTGCTGCAAATAATTTTGAACTGAAACCTAACACTATACAGATGATACAACAGTTTGTTCAGTTTGATGGTTTGCAGGATAAGGATCCTAACACACACTTAGCAAATTTTCTAGAATTCTGTGATACCTTCAAAATAAATGGCGTTTCTGATGATGCCATCCGTCTTCAGTTATTTCCCTTTTCTTTGAGGAATAAAGCCAAACAATGGTTCCATTCTCTTCCACGAGGGTCAATCACTACATGGGATCAAATGACCGAAAAATTTTTATTAAAATATTTTCCACCGGCCAAAATGGCTAAGTTAAGGAATGATATCTCTTCTTTAATGCAAATGGATTTAGAGACACTTTACAGTGCATGGGAGAGATACAAAGATTTGTTGAGGAGGTGCCCACACCATGGATTACCCTTTTGGCTACAGGTCCAAACTTTCTACAACGGTGTGAACCCCTCAACAAGGCAATTAATCGATTCAGTAGCCAGCGGAACTCTGAATAACAAAACTCCTGAAGCAGCCTATAAGTTTATAGAAGAGATGTCACTGAATAACTATCAGTGGCAAGTTACAAGAACAAGGCCAACAAAAACAACTGAAGTTTTCAACATCGACGCAGTAACCATGGTAACAAATCAGGTAGAGATGTTAAATAAAAAGATTGATGGTTTTTGTTCTTCGCAGGTACATCCAGTTATGCAGTGCGAAACAAGTGGAGGCGTGGCGAATCCTGAGTACCCACCCCAAGGACAGGGCATGGAGAGCGAACAAATGAACTATATGGGTAACAATTTCCGATCTCAAAATAACCCTTATAGTAATACTTATAATCCAGGTTGGAGGAACCACCCCAATTTCTCATGGAGTGGTCAAGGAAATCAGAGACAACAACCACCCCAAAACTTCCAACAACAGCTTTACCCACAGGAAAAGAAGCCGAACCTTGAAGAGATGCTGACAAAATTCATAGCAATCTCAGAAACACGTTTCCAAAATACTGAGACAACACTTAAAAATCAACAAGCATCGATTAAAGGGATCGAAAACCAGTTAGGGCAACTTGCTAAGCTGATCTCTGAAAGACCACAAGGAAGCCTACCAAGCAACACCGAGACTAACCCAAAAGAGCAAATTCAAGCCATAACAGCTCAAGATAGTGAAAGGTTAGGCGAGCTCAATTTCAGGCAAAAGAATTTGGTAGAAGAAGGTAAGGTTGAGGTAAGTAATAAAAAGCCAAAATCAATAATCAAAGAATACCAACCTCGCATACCATATCCCGAAGCAATGAGGAGAGACGACATAGAGGAACAGTTCGGTAAGTTTCTTAAACTTTTAAAGAAATTACATATTAACTTACTGTTTCTTGAAGCTCTTTCACAGATGCCAGATTCTAGGAAATTTTTAAAAGAACTTTTGACAAACAAGGGAATGATAGATGAGGCATCACATGTGGAACTAAACGTAATGTGCTCAAGCAGTCTTGCAAAATAGACTGCCGCGGAAATTAAAAGATCCAGGGAGTTTTACAATTCCATGCTTAATTGGTAGTTTGTCTATTGATAATGCTTTAGCTGGTTTAGGGGCAAGCATAAAAGTCATGCCTTATAAAATGTTTAAACAACTAGGTTTAGGGAAACTAAAACAAACTAGGATGAGCATTCAATTAGCGGATAAAATTGTTAGAATTCCTAGGGGTATAATCGAATATGTAATCGTAAAAATTGATAAATTTGTATTCCCAGTAGACTTTGTCATTTTAGACATGGATGAGGACAACAAGATCCCCTTAATTTTAGGAAGACCATTTTTAGCAACTGCCAAGACTAAAATCGATGTCTGCGCAAGTGAGCTCATACTCTGTGTAGGTGATGAGACAATCACTCTTCAAGCTCTCAACTCGGCCAGGACATCAAGTAATCAAGGTGAGAAAATTAATTTTATTAATGACCACTCAGTTAAACCTTCTTTTTAGAAAACACCGCGAAACTACACAACTGAGTCAAATCCTAGACCTCATGCCAACAAGGAAATAACTCATGAGGAACAACGGCTTCAGATTGATGAACTAGATGAGTGGAAGACACAATTCAAAGAGAAAATAGGGTTGCACGAAGCAAAACCAAAGCCACTCCATGATACAGACAAGTTCAAAATCAGAGATCAGGTATTGTTAGATAAAGCACACCCTCGAATATCTCCTCCTGACCTTAACACAAACAAAGAAATCCCTTTTAAGGTAAACAACATTTTCCCATACGGAACAGTCGAGGTAAGTAATCCCATTTTTGGCACATTCAAAATAAACACTACCCGACTCAAACTTTATCATGATAGTAGAACTAATAGCATGAGAAAGGATGTGCAACTCTTCAAACCACCATGAATATGCGAATGAGAGGTAAGTCTAGCTTAAAACTATAAACGAGCGCTTCTCGGGAGGCAACCCGAGCAGTAACACTATTAATATTTACATTCCTTTATCTTTATTTTTTATTTTTACTTCAATATCTAATTATAAGCTAACCAAAAGTGCAGATTTTCATGCCACACGGCCGTGGCCGTGGCCGTGTGGACAACACAAATCTCTATACTGATAGGGCAGAGATGGTACGAGTCATAATGAATCATATCTTCGAGTCAAAGAAATCCAACCACCACACCACGGTCGTGCGATACGGCTGTGGCCGACACTGTTAGATCATACACGGGCGTGGCAATCTACACACAGGCGTGGGAGAAACAAACACAGCACAACACGACCGTGTGATACGGCCGTGTGACTCGACACGCCCACGGTACACGGGCGTGGGGACGTGCTAGAACTGAAAATTCTATTTAGACCCCCCTCTTTCTTCTTACCTACTCCCCATCTCCCTTCTTCCATCCCATTCTTTAGATCTCTCCCTCCCCATCCTTTTCTTCTTTAGTTATTCCCCAAACCCTTGAGCTACACCACATCTATGTCGAAGACGCGAAAGGATTCAAGCACAGTCTCCCTGTGGGAGACCGATCTACATAAGCTCATGTCGGCCGCTTCATCCACTCGACAAGCCAAGGATATTTGAGGCCATTTAGTTTCTATCTTTATTTTCCCTTCTCCTCTTCTTCCCTTATCTTTATTTTTCTTTTACTTAGTTTAATCTATTTTATATTGTCTTCTTTAATTTAGGTTTTAAAGGCTGCTAGGGAATCACTACGACCACGACCATAGTCACGAGACCACAGTCCTAGAAATAACACCCACCTCGCGAACCATCTAACAATAAGGACTCTTCGGTCCACTAATCTTTTCTTTTAATTTTAGTTTACTTTCTATTTATTTTATTTTTATCTTTCTTTTCTTTAAATATTGATAAATTGTAAAAGTAACATATTTTAATCCCACATTTAGTATGCTTTTGGATGATTTAAGCCTCGATTTATGTAAAAAGGTGCTCTTAATTCTTTCTTTTCATGTCTTATACCCAGGAAAGCACCCGAGGATGAAAAGAACATAAAACGGGCCAAAACGGAATGAATGGGCCATATCACGAAATCCATACAGCCTGGACTTAAGCCCACACGGCCGTGCTGTATTGACCATCTAGAACACGGGCTTACCCCCAATTCACACGACCGTGCCTCATTAAAGAAGTCCGAACACGGCTTGAAGACTAGTCACATAGGCGTGTGACATGGCCGTGTCCTTGTCGTGGCAAAGAGCAATTTCATTCAGATTTGGATACTTTGGGGCGAAGAAACACATTCCAAGAGCCTATATAAACCCCCTAAGTGTTACCTGAAAGGGGGCGGTTAGCTAGGCCAAGGAGCCAAGCCAAAAAGGTCAGAGTTGTGGGAATCACTCGAAGATAGCCAGTTGATCCATCTCAAGAAGCCGAAATCCTACTCAAGACGGCAGATCTCTCCTTCAATTCCTTCAGGGACTTTTAGGGATTTCTTATGTTTTGTTTTATCTTTTCTTCTGAGATGTTTTATTTATTTGTTATGAACTAAACCCTTCAGATACCTGAAGGGGATGAAACTTAGATGAATCTTGTTATTGTTTTCTGAACTATAATATAAATACTTGATTTGTTCTTAATTATGAGCGCTTAATTCTTGTGTTAATGTTTCCGGGATATTGATTCAAGTCAGATGTTCTTAGGTGGAGAAGCAAAAGTCCCTACTTAAGAATAGATCTAGCATAATTAAAGCGGAGCCGTTCGTGCGCCTAGAGATAGGGTGACGAGATTTTGCCGGATTAGGGTGAAACCTAATATGGGAATCCATAGATCGATTTATAGCTATTTTAGGGGGTTATTAATGAGAAAGAGATTTCAATTAATTAACCTAGGGTTAGATGTTATTCGCCTCGAGAGAGGGATTAATATAAATCAGGGAATCCTACGGATCAAGTCAAGTGAATAAATCGTATGGTTCAGGGTTAAATAACAAGTGAAGTCTAGGTGGATTCTTCCTGAGGGTATCGTCTTAAATCAACCGAGTCTTTCTTCAAGTTATTTCCCAATTCATTCTTTTTGTCTTTGCATCTTTAGCTTAGTAGTAGTTAGATTAGATTTAAACAACTTCACTTATTTTAGGCTAGATAATAAAAAAGAAGGTTAGTATTACTACTTTTAGTTCCTTTGGGTTTGACAATTCGGTCTTGCCTAAGCTATACTATTGTTCGATAGGTACACTTGCCTTTAATCGCTGTCAGAGTTAGTTTGCAGGTTCGATCATTCTCTTTATAAATTTTAAGACTCTGATTCCAGCGATCAGTACACTTGCCTTTAATCATTGTCAGAGTTAGTTTGCAGGTTTGATCATTCTTTTTATAAATTTTAAGACTCTGATTCCAGGGATCAAATATATTTAATATATTTTGAATTATTATTATTATTTCCTGGCTAATTCTCTACGAGCTTCCCAATTTCTTCATCTAGCACAAAGAATGTTAGCGGCCACCACACTACAGACTCCCAACTCAAGGAAACCATCCAAATTCAGGGAGTTTCACCTCTCTCTTTCTCTTAAAATTCATATATATCTTTGTACATTGAGGGCAATGTACATCTTAATTGTGGGGGGTGAATATTTATTTCAAAAAAGTGCCTAACTTTCTGCATTATTCTCAATTCCCTGAATGATATCTTATCTTTAAGTAGTTTTCTCATATTATGATTAGAATGAAATTTCCTTTGATTTAAGATTTTTTGATGTGTTTTGGATTAAATCATAGTTAATGGTGCATTGATGATTAAATTTGAAGGATACTAGAGAATTGAGCATGATAAGTCTATTTTCCAAAACTAAAATTTTTGCTAGGTTGTCTACCTGAATTTGAATATTACTTTGAAGTTTGAAATTTACAAGGTTGACATCAAATACCCATAATTTTTGTGAGATTTTGAGCCTTGTAGAGCGTATATTCTTTTTCTTGCTCACTTTTTGATTATGAGTGTGTCAACATTGATTTGCTATTCTAGAACTTGCATCGATTATACATGTCGAGACCACACCTTTGATTTGATATACAAAGATGATAAAGGCACCTACGTTTTAACCCACTTACTCCACAAAAAGCTTACTTCACAATTAAGCCCTAGTGAACCCCTTTGATCCTAACAACCCTTTTTATTGACTCACCCACCAATATTAACCCAAAACCCATCCTGTATTTGTTATCACCATTTCTCTTGACTCCCTTTTTGTCGAGATTTAATTTTGAACAGTTTCCTAACTATGTTCTATATTTTAGTTGTTAAAATTCTTTTTTATTTATTGTATTGATTTGTTCTTAAAAAAAACTAATTATATATTAGTTTTATAATTAAGTAAGCTTACATGTTTAAATTCCGTATCTTGAAGAAGAAGCTCGTATTATTGATAATTATTAAGTTTTCAATTGATGTTATTATTCAGGATTAGTTTATTTTTTCCTAGTTAAGTAAATTGTCAAATTCAATCTCGATTCTAACCCTTTAATTCAGTCTTTCTCCACACCTTTAAGCCAAACCCCGTTACATCCCTTTCAAAGACCTTTTGATTTGGGTATCATATCATATTATAGTGGTGGAGATTTGATTTTCATGCAAGCCTATGGGATTAACTTTTCATGTTTGACTTTTGAGTGCTTAATTTTGAACCTTAAACACTTTGAGTGATTTGAATGAATCTTTAGTGAGGATGTCAATTCTTGTCAATTTTGAATAAGAGGTAATTATTTAAAAGAGGAGAAACACCTATGTTTTGTACTACAAATGTATGACTTAGATTGTTTGAATCTTTAGGACTCTTTGAGTTAAATTATCAATGTATGAATTAACTTTGAATTATGATGAAATACTATTGATGAATACTATGAATTGAAGGAAGTTTGTTTTAATTGTAAGACGAGAGTTTTGCTTGAGGACAAGCAAAAGCTTAAGTGTGGGGTTATTTGATAAACCGTATTAGTAACATATTTTAAACCCACATTTAGCATGCTTTTGGATGATTTAACCCTTGAATTGTGTACTTTGGTGCTCTTAATCCTTTGTTTTCATGTTTTATACTCAGAAAAGCACCGGGGGACGAAAAGAATGAGAAACGGGCCCAAAACGAAATAAATGGGCCATATCACTAAATCAACACGGCCTGGGCCCAAGACCACACGGCCGTGCCTCGTTAATAGTCTCGAACACGGCCTGGCCAAGATTCACACGGGTGTGTGCCATGGGCGTGTCCCTGACGTGAGAAAGAAGAGTTTCATTCGGATTAGGGTACTTACAGGAAAAGAATGTCATTTCAAAAGCCTATTTAAACACCATAGAGGCCAACCTTCAGGGGATGTCCAGTTAGGCCGAAGAGCCGAGCCAGAGAGGCCAGAATTGTGGAATTTACCCAAAGAAAGCCAGTTGATTCATCTCAAGTAGCCAAAGTTGTACTCAAAACAGAGGATCTTCTCTTCAATTCCTTCAGGGGGTCTTAGGGTTTTTCTTATGTTTTGTTTTTATCTTTTCTTCTGAAATGTATTCTTTTATGATTATGAACTAAACCCTCAAATACCTGAGGGGGATGAAACCTAAGATGAATCTTGTTATCGTTGCTGAACTATATGATAAATACTTGATTTGTTCTTAATTATGTGTTCTTAATTCTTGTTTTGATATTTCCAGGATATTAATTCAAGTGTGATGTGCTTAGGTGGAGGAGCAAAAGTCCCTGCCTAAGAGTAGATCTAGCATAATTAAGCGGACTTGATCGCACGCCTAGACATAGGGTGACGAGATTTTGCCGGATTAGGGTGAAACCTAATATGGGAGCCCATAGATTGAGTTAATGCAATTCTAGGGGTTTTAATTAGAAAGAGATTTCAATTAATCAACCTAGGGTTAGATGTTAGTAGCCTCGATGGAGGTATTAATATAACTTAAGGAATCCTACGGATCAAGTCAAGTGAATAAATCGCCTGGTTCAGAGTTAGATAATAACTGAAGTCTAGGTGGATTCTTCCTCGGGTATTGTCTTAATCAATTGCTTTTTCTCACAAGTATTTTCTCTAATTTCGTTCTCCTTGTCTTAGCATCTTTAGCTTAGTAGTTAGTTAATTTTAGATTAGATAAAAATTCCCTTAATTCTTAGGCTAAATAATAGAAAGAAAGCTAGTATTAGTACTTCAGGTTCCTTTGGGTTCGACAATCCGGTCTTGCCTTAACTATACTATTGTTCGATAGGTGCACTTGCCTTAAATTGTTGTCATAGTTAGTTTCCAGGTTTGATCATTCTTTTTATAAATTTTTAAGACTCTGACAACACACATCAGGTTCTTCAAGGTAAATTGTTTGATAAGTTTAAGTTTCCTTTATTTGAGCTTACTAAGCATTAGTTGCTTACATGGTTGTTTTTCTCTGTCTTGTAGGTCATCGAAAAGCTCGACCAGTTGGAATCTTGTTGGAGTACCATCACACTATCCATTCGTCATATTGGTAGTTTTGGTTAACAGTTATAAATAGCAAGTAATAGGAGTTTATTTTGTGTTATTTACCAATGTAATGCGGTTATAGTTTATTTGCCTATATGCCTTGATGTTGGCTTATAAATGTATATGTAAGTATGGGTTTTAGTCTTTTGTGAATGCCTTGTGATTTAGATGGTTTTTGGTTCATTGAAGTGTGAATGAAATGGTTAAATGGTAGATGTGTGATGTAAGTTTAAAATATGAATTTACGACATTGAGCTTGAGTTGATTTGGATGTTGACTTGTGGTACCAATGAGGGTACATTGGATAGACATTTAGATTAAATGACATAGGTTTATTTAGCATGTAATAGGGCTTGAATGTTGATTTGATAATATGGTTTGTTTTACGTTTGTGTCAAGCTTGTATGTCTCTTAATGTCATTAGTTGAACAATTGCAAATAAAAGTGAAAATATATGGTATGTGACATTTATGTATGTTCATATGAAAGTAGGTAAAATATGGTTGAATGATATGCTTTGAAACCATTATATGGTATATATTATTTATGCTTAATTAGTGAACTTGAAATGCTGAATTGAGTCAAGTTGATGTGTTATATTGTGGTGTCAATAGAAGATGTACTGGTTAGACACCTAAGTTGGTTGTATTTGGTATGTTGTAAAGTGTTTTGGTCATGTGAGAATGATTGGAAATAGTATGTTTTATTGTGCAAGAAAAGGTTAATGTTTTGGCTTGTTTTAGGGGCAAGTTATGCTACACACGACCTAGGGCACAGGCTGTCACACGGCTGTGTGCCAGACAGAGTCACCCCACATGGTCATGTGTTTCAAGTCAGTATGCTACATGGTGTACGACATGGCTTGTGAAACGACCGTCAGACTCAACATGGAATGTACACACGGTTTGACACACGACTTGCAACATTTCGAATACCCACACGGGTTGGGACACGACCGTGTGTCCAAACTTCGAATGTCCATATGGTCTGGGCTATGTCACACGACCTGGCCACATGGCCATGTGACCCATGTTTCCCTGCTTTCAAGTTTGTTTTCAAAATTTTCTGTTTTGTTTCAAATTGATCCCTAATTATTCCTAAGTTATTTTTAGAGCCCTGAAAGCTAGGGTTAAAGCCTGTAAGATTATTTTTACAATGATTACATTAAGTTACATAATTGCATCTAGTTTGAAGTTAAATGTTCTCATTTATACAGTAATACTCTGTAACCCTAATCTGGTGATGGAGGTGGGTTAGAGGTGTTACATTTAGTGGTATCATAGCTATGATTTAGTCGATTCTCAGACTAAACATGTCATGTATAGAGTCTAGAAATACATGCCCTTTTATAACCTATGATAGTGTGATGTCTTCTGACTTAAGTGGATTTTTTTTTCAAATAGATAAAATATGTCTTCCATCCGAGCTAATTCCGATGAAGTTGAGGGCAATGCTCAAGCCTTCGATTAAGGAGCTGGTCATAATGAATTGAAATTTAAGAAGTCTAGATAAGAGGTTCACAATACTTTTTTTTAATAATAAATAATATGTTTAATGTGTATATGAAGATCAATTTTGTGGCTCTACGATCTCCACCCCCTCGTCCTCAAAGTCATAAACAATGGAATATCCACAAGATCATTGTAGCCGAAGAGTTTAGCAGTAAAATGAGTAATGATTCGGCTAGAGCTGAGTTCTGGTTAGAAAATACGTAGAGAGTTTTAGTTGAAATGTTATTTCTTCCCGAAAATTTACTAAGATGTGCCGTGTCACTGTTGAAAAAAAAGGTTTTTCATTGGTAATCGAATTAACTAATTTGGTATCGAAAGAATGAATTAAATGGGATTTCTTCTGAATTGAATTTGAAAAAAATTATGTCAGCAAACGATATTTAGGCAAGAAGAAAAAGGAATTTCTTGAGTTGAAGCTGGGAAATAGATTAGTTGTGGAGTACAAGCAATAGATTGTTTAGCTCAGTGAATATGCTTCTGAGATGATACTGATTAAAGGGGAATTATGTACTTGTTCGAAGATGGATTCAATGATGTCATCAAAATCCTTGTGGATACAATTAAATTTTGGGACTTCGTAATTTTATCAGAACGAGCTCAGAAAATGAAATAAGTTGTAATCACAAGAAACAGAGTGAGACAAAAGTTTGAGACTGTAACACCCCAAACCCAGCCCATGCGTTTCGAGCTAATTTGGTATGTCACACGAGCAAAACATGTTAAACCCTTTTTATTCGTACTAAAATATTGCTTTGTTAAAATCAAGAAAACAAGTTTGATTTCATAAAATACTACTAACCTCGAAGTTTTGATTGATAAATCGATAAATTTGAACTAATTATCTTACAAAACCGTGACTTTTGAAAATGACGTTGAAAATTTGAAAGAGAATCCGAGTTAAATTGTTTGAAAAAGTTGGCTATAAAACCCATATACTAATCAAT
The DNA here is from genome assembly GCA_005393395.2 of Gossypium australe. Taxonomy (NCBI): domain Eukaryota; kingdom Viridiplantae; phylum Streptophyta; class Magnoliopsida; order Malvales; family Malvaceae; genus Gossypium; species Gossypium australe. The sequence continues at coordinate 14,176,600 of CM016620.1, read as the reverse complement.
TTTGAAAAACCATTATTTATATTTTTAGAAAATTCCCTTTTTAAACAATTTAAGAAAATAATAAAAACATCCCAAACATGAAGCAAAATAAAAATAGTCCAGAGGCCTTATTACAACTTTAAAAACCCAAAATAGTATAAGAAGTAAAGTAAACAGAAATAGAAATCTAAAGTTTAATAACACCATTACTAAAGTATGGCCTCCACCGAGTCATCCAAGGCCCCAAGTCCGCGTCATTGAGCATTACCTACAAGGGTTAAGAGAAGGGGGTGATTACAAGAACTCAGTGTATAATCCCCTTACCGTTGTTCACTGGGCTCGAACCCGTTTAGCAAAAATTTGGGCCTGAGCCCATATAACATAATCTTGGGCCAAAGCCCGTTTAGCAAAACATAATATATCAAATGAATCAAATGAATGTAATGCAATTCCCAAACCAGACCTAGTAATCCAACCGCTACACACCACCCGTACCAACCAACACACCTGTGGGGATCAAGTCAACCCACCCCGCCAACACACCAATCGCAAGCATTAAGCCATTTATAACAAATTTAATTGTGGACAAGCCACCAGAATAACAGAATATATGTGGCATTACCACTATACAGATTTGTGGCAGAGCCACCAAAATATGTGGCAGAGCCACCAGAACTTCTCTTCTATATCATCCCATCCCATGCAAAATAATCATAATTTTTACAATATAACAACAGTAATTCATTTGGATATTTATTACAAAAGTATGGTCCATTATAACAATTTATCAATAGGCCTAATAAGCAAAATATCATATTGGCCCATTTAGCAAAATATCAGATCGACCCATTTAGCAAAATATCATATCGGCCCATTTAGTAAAAATATCAAATTGGCCCATCTAGCCATACTATCAGATTGGCCCATTATTCAATATGTCCATTCGGCCCATTAAGGCAATCAATCAAATCGGTCCATTAAGGCATTCTATTGAATCGGTCCATTAAGGCATTTTCATATTTCGGCCCTTTAGAGGCATTTCCATAATTCGGCCCATTAGGGGCATTTTCGTAAATCGACAATTTACCCACTAAGGGTAATTCGGCAATTTCGCAATCCAGACTTAACTACTAATTTGGGCATAACACTTTAAACTATCCATCTGCGTCGTACTAACTAAATTGACTATAACTTGGGTTAGGAATCTCAAAATCTAAATCCGTAAATTTTTCATGAAACTAAACTCATATATCTTCTTACTAATATTTTTCCAGAATTTTTGGCTTAACCATTTAGTACAGTTTATTCCTTAAAATATCCCTCGTTTCACTGTCCAATGATTCTGACCTCTCTTAACTTAATTTCAAATATCTCATTGTACGGTTTTCATATATTGCTCTCACTTATTTCTAATGAAAATAGGCTCACTAAGGAATCCATACATATAAATTATAACCCATAATTCACTTTGTACAATTTTATATGATTTTTCCAAAACAGATCAGGGAATCATGAAGTCAATCAGAACTAGTCTCAATAAAATTAACATATCTCAGAATCTAAAATTTTTTTCCCTTCTCCGTTTCTTCCATATTAAATTAGACACAGTAAGCTTTAATTTGATATGTTATTCACTTTCTAATTCCCTTTCTCCTATTTTTTGTGATTTTTCAAAAACATGTCACTGCTTCTAACCGAAGCTGTTTTACTACAAAATACGATTACCACTACGATCATACGCACGCCCGAGTGATCACGGATGCCAGTTTTTGGTTTTCTTTGGTATTTCGACCGATTCACAGAATATTTCATTCAAACTTTCAGAGAAGTGTGAGATTACACACCATTTCAGATATGTATATGGAAGGTACGGGATTACACACCTTGATTACGAGTTGTGCTTTCTACCGATTTCAACACCTATAATGATAGTTGATAGAATGTTAGTCTCTACTTTGATAATCGTAACTAGAAACATTTTATTAGGCTAACTCCACTTACCATGAATGTGATCTCCCTCGATCCTACCCTTTGGCTACTGAAATCCCGTCCTAACAATATTTGGTGAGCGAACAAGTTGTTAGCAATTATTCTACCTTCGGCCAAAACAAATCTTATAACAACGTTCTTACCCCTCTTACTTGATGAGTCGACGATAACGATTTGGTTAATACAAATGACTTGTGCTCCTTCACCTTGTTAAGTCCTAAGCCCAACGATGGTCATATCATAGAAAAGAATGTAACTCAGACCCAACGAGAGAGAGAAAGAAGAACACACGATTTATTAAGGAGAAACTCGAATGAAACAAAGTTATTGACAAAGAGAAAACTACTACTTACCGGTTCGATCAAGATAGGGAACGAAATGATGAAGAAATAGGATGATAATGGGTTTGGCTATAGAGAAAATCGAACAAGAAGATGTGATCACAAAGTGATGTTGATTAAAGAAGAAAAGGTTGATGAAATGATCAAAAATAAGAATGGATGGAGAAAAGTGATTTGGTAGTTTCGGCTATCAAAAGGGGGAGAAGAAACAAAATGCACACTCAAAGCTTGAAGATTCGACAAGGAGGAGAAGGAATTTTGGAGAGAAAAGAAAAATGACACAAAAGTTGCAAATAGGAATTTTGGCCAAAACAATACCAAAACTTTACCAAAACACCAAGAAAAATTCGGCTACCTCTCTTACACACAAAACCGTCCACATTCATGACCATAATGGTAAAAAATTGGCCAACCACACTTTCCATAACACTTCCCTTGAAAAAGGCCACATGTTCCCCTTACTTTCCCCTTTCTCTTGATTTCTTTCCTCACCTTCATCCTTTCCTATTTTCCTTAGCCATCTTGCCAAAAATAAAAAGTCCACCTTGCCTTATTTACATGCTTGGCCGACACTTAGGGAAAGAATGCAAAAATAATAGTCAAAATTTGCACACAATGGGATTTGAACCTCTTCCCCCCATGCTCTCCACTTGATGCCATAACCTCCTTGCCATATGTTCATTTATGTTAGCAATTTACTCACTTATTTCCATAAGCTTTGATGCCTCTTACTATCTCTCCTTAATAGGCTTAAACGCAAAATTTCACTAAGGCCCAACTTGAACCCAAAACTTCATAGAACCCCGTAATTTTCTAAAATCACCTTCTTAATAAGTCCAACTTGAATTAATGTCGTTCTCTTGTTCTCAAATTTTTAAACACTCCTACGCCCAAGGCCTAATGGGCCCAATCCTACTAGGCCCAATTTCGGGATGTTACAGAGACTTCAATAAAAGAAATGTATTCAGAAAGTTTCTATTTCCTCGTCAAAGAAAATGAAAGAATCGAGTAGCCATTTTGTATGCCATCAGGGTTTTACATCAGAGATAGAATAAAACAGGGTAATGTGAGACCACCGATGATTTCAGTAACCAGTGCAGGTAGTGTTAGAAATGTAATTAGATCTTAATGTAGCCATTGTTGCCAGAGTCACTCTTGTGTGTAAAGAATGAAAGACGGATATTGCTTTAATTGTGGATCTTTCGATCACTTCAAGAAAGATTGTACAAGTTAAGCTGAATTGAGCAAAGATTAGAATGTAAAGCTTGTTGCTACTTCTACTAGAAGCAAACAACTAGGAAATAGTGGCACCTATGGAGTCAGTTTAACATCCCAAACTCGGCCTAGACGTTATGGCCGAATCTGGCAATGTCACATGGAATGGAATTTTGAAAACTAATTTATTATGATAAAACCGTATTCATTTTATTACTCTTATTGATTCCAAAATTCGCTTACTCATCTAGTCGATTGTTTAAAACGTAATTCGTTGCGAAAGCTTTAGAAATAATTTATTTTATGAAAACTGAGTTAATTAAGTAAATCCGTCCATTTTAGAGAACCCCCTTTTGTTTTCAAGAAAATCGTCTAAGAGATCGAGGGTTTAGAAAATACTTTAGCTTTTGAAAACCGAGTCTTCCTACGTCTAGCAGTTATGAATCCATAAAAAACAATAAATAAAAAACTCATTCAAGCAAAAGTCCCAAAAAGTCCGCGAGTTACATCAACATAAACCAATAATCGTAAAACTGGATAAAAACCATGAAAGTCCAGAACCGTGGTTACCGTCGAGTTCTCCGCCACACTGATCCGTCTAATGCTGGGGATTACTTGAACAGATTAAATAGAAAAAGGATGAGTTTTTGCAAACTCAGTGTATAATCCCTACAGAAAACATACACACAACATAATATCAAAAAACAGTCATATATTTACAGTTCGGGTCTGAGCCCATTACGGAACTGGTGTGGACCTTAGCCCACTCAGATACAGAATAAGAAACAATTTAGGGCCTCAGCCCATCAGATATAACATTCAGAACAAAACAGAATATCATAGTCCTACCCACCAGCCTCTACACACCATCTCCGACCAACCCTACACACCATGTGGGGATAAAATCATCTCACCCATCCCTACACACCATGTTGTACCGAAATGCAGCACATAATCAGATAATTGCAGCTGAGCTTCCAGATAACAGGCTTAATAGCCTTTTAGATGCTTCCTCCAATATCATTAACCCTCCTCGATGCAATGCAACATACCAAAAATGACATGCAACATGCAAATAACCGATCATACATTCAGTTCAGTATAGATATCATGCTCAGTCAGACACCATATAACTAAATCACGTACATAGGGGTCTAAGTAACGCTTACCGACCCTACAACAGGTCCACAGTCGACTTGGGCGACCCGTGCAACCTTATAGATCATTTCAGAAAAATGGGTTCACATGCCCATGTGGCTTGCCTGTATAGGCCCACATGCCCGTGTGGCCCACTCGGCCCAAATTAGCCTTGACCGTGTGGATCACACAGCCTAGCCCAGAATCCCACACGCCCGTGTGGCCCACAAGACCCAATTGGTCGAGCCCGTGCCTCGCACACGGCCTCACCTAGTCATCACACGGCCTGGCCTCGTTGATCACACGGCCGTGTTGTGGCTCACAGCCTTACACACGGCCTACACACGGCCGTGTGGATTCGACAGAATCATTTTTTGACTTTCTCCGATTCTCATTTTCTATGTTCCCGGGTACACACCTGGTTTTCTTTCGATGTTTAAGCAATCCTTAGCCTTCTAGAACCTAAAACAGTATACCCAAATCTCGAAATTAACAACTCAATCACAATTCATCAAACCAAATCGAGCCAAACGCACTCACTTACTGCAATCACGGCCGTCTACTCGCACAAATCAACTCGTCGGAGAGAAAAAACTGCTTCACTACCGTCCCCGATACCGCACGAAAACAAAAATCGAGGAGCAAGATGGACCGAAAACGAAAAATAATGGGAAGAGGAAAAATAATTGAAATTTAGACAACAACAATGGAAGATTGAATGAGGAAACAAATGGCAGCAAGTGGGGGGAAAACATCAGAGAAAAGAAAAAATAAAAACTTGAGAGAGTGAGAGTGAGAGGGAGTGCCGAATTTTGCCACAACCAAAAGGATATCCGGATAACTCCCCAATCCCTTATTTTTCTCTCCACATCCCCACTACTCAGGATTCTATCGCCACTCAAACCCCTCCCCATAACCGTGCAAAAACAAAGCCAAGCAGGGAGTCGAACACAGGACCTCCAACACACCAACACTCCACTTAACCACCAGACCAGCAAGCCTATTCTGATAGAATACTCCAAACAATAAATTATAAGCCTATTGAACCCAGTTAAGGCTTTAATCATAAGAATACCAAAATTTGACCCAAGCAAGGCTTGAACCCAAGGCTTCTCGGGCACTCCCAGAACTCTTAACCACTGAAGCAGACAGATATTTGTGTCAAATAGTTTCAGAAACACATACAGATATTTTGTGCTCCAAAATCACATAAGCCAGAATTAAAGAAATTTGGGGCGTTACAGTCAGTACAAATGAGACCTAAGATACACTCGTTCGATTTGAAGCTCGAGCTCTCGCCAAAGCTTAAGCGATCTGTGCACGCGAGGAGGCATTATCCCCTAATGTTATTACTGGTACCTTTTCTATCTTTGATGTTACAGTATATACATTAATTGATTCTAGTCGACACATTTTTATATATATATTACGTTGGTAATAGAAAGAGTTTATGGGTTGAGTCGATTGACTATGTTATCAAAATAATGAATAGGTTATTAAACAGTTGAATAGGTTTACAAATAATGTCCACTGAGAATTTGAGGTTACGACTTTCCTTTTTGATTTGATATTACTACCTTTTTATTGAATTTGACATTATCTTAGGAAGAGATTAGCTGATTTTTCATGATGTAGTAGGGAATTATAGTTGGAATGGATTGATTTGAGATGCTAGAACAGAGTATTGATTTTTATTGAATCTATTAAGTTTAATTGTATTTTAAATATGATTTCGGTGTTATACGCACAGAAATTTATCCAAAAAGGTTATAATGTATTTTTAGCTCACAATTTTTGAATTCTATTGTATTTGAAATGAAAGCTGAGCAGTTACCAATAGTTTGCGTGTTTACAGATGTTTACCCGAAGAAATTGTAGAGTTTACTATTAGAATGAGAAGTCGAATTTGCTATAGAATTTGTGTCCAGTACTACTCCAATCGTTATCATTTTGTACAAAATGACTTCAACCAAGTTAAAGGAATTAAAAGCTTAGCTGCAAGAATTAATCGGCAGAGATTTTATTCGATTGGGTGTATCACTCTGAGATGCACCTATTATGTTTGAGAAAAAGAAAGAAGGGTCGATGGGATTGTGTATATATTATCGATAGTTGAACAAAGTCACGATAAAGAATAAATATTGGTTGTTTTCTATTGATGCTTTATTTGATCATTTGAAAGGTGTTATAGTGTTTTCGAAAACAGATCTTCGATCTGGCTATTATCAATTATGGGATAAAGATTTGGATTTGTTGAAGACAATGTTCAGAAATAGTTAAGGACAATGCGTGTTTTAGTGAAATTTTAGAGTTTGTACCGAGATATATAGTATGTCAAAATTGAATATCAAGTTTTGTCTAAGTTGTTACGGTTTGTTATAATTTTTTAAGGAATAAGAAGGCGAGTTGATGGATTCTATATCTGGATTATCTTTAACGTTGAGAAAGGGAGAATCGATCAAGATTATTATTCTCATACTAATGAAAACAACGCATTTTTATTCCGATCAGAACAGATTATTCGTTGAAAGGTAATTGAGTTGTATATATCCGAAATTCAGAAAGTTATGGTGCAAATAGACGAAAAGTCAAAATAGGTAATTCAGATTCTGGCGATATTTAATATAGTGTTATATCATCAAGTTCAAGGGCAATTAGGAAAATGTTTACCATTGGTTGAATGCTTTGATAATAACAACTATTAGTCTTGTATTAAAACAATACTATTTAAAGCTTTTCACGAATGAAAATGCAGAATCCCGTTATACTGGCTAGAATGGAGCGAGAACAAGTTAGTGGGGACAAATTCGATTGGGACAATCGAAGAGTCTTTCAGAATTCAGTAACCGAAACTATTTCCAGGTGAGAAATTTCAAGGACGAAATTTCCTATAGGGGAGAGTTGTAACAACCAGTTTTGTACTGATGTCAGAAATGGTGGTTTTGGGGCCACAAATCTGATGAGTGAGTTCATAAATAATATTATTTAATATTTACAAGTCAATTATAGAATTACGTTGAAATTTGATTTAATGATTTATGTTAATTGAACGAATAATTAAGTTCAAGTAGTATGTCCCTAAGGTCAAGCAGTTTTAGAAAATGAGATACGGAGACCTCGTTTCTATAAACCGAACCTGTGAATATTTTATTAAATATTTACGGAGTGTTAATAGAGTCATATTAAAATTTGGTTAAGAAATTTTAATGTTTAGATAGTTAATTAAAGAAAAAGGACTAAATCGTAAAAATTACAAAAGTTAGTTGCTATTAATTTATAAGGGCTAAATAAGTATAAATGAATAATTTTATGGTTTTAAATGGAAAATATGCCATAATTATTGTTGATGAACGTTTGTAGTGGGATTTAATGAATTGTGTACTAAAAATTTGTTATTTTATTAAAATAAAAATGTTAAAACATGGAAATAAGCATGAATTGTCTTTATTTTCTTCTTTCTTGCTTATCTACCGCCGAAATACCATGGTTGAAGAATACCAAGGTTCAACCAAGCCATTTCCTATTGCATGGTATAATATTTAAGTCTGTTTTTAGTTATTTTTTATGTTTTTGATATCGTTGTAGCTTAATCTAGCTAACACAGGGGTTAATTTGTGAAATTATTAAAAATTGTAAGGACTTACCATAAATGAATTGAATGTCTTTTGGGATTAGTTAATAGATTATTAAGTTTGGTTGTTAAATAGAAATATTTTGTTAACTGATTTTTGGTAATTTTAATGTTTAAGGATTTATTTGTGAAAATAATAAAACTTCATGGAATTTTATTGAAATTTTGATAAAAGTGAGTTGAGTAGGGTCTAGGTAAAAATCGGATAATATGGGTTTTCTTTAATTGTGCTTAATTTGTGAGTTCTAAGTTTAGAGACTAAATTGTTAAATAATGATGGAAGGACTTTATTGTATAAAACTGCTTATTTAGGTGCTGGAATTGTATTAATTGAATGAAATTATTATTTAGACCTAGAAATGGGCCAATTGGTTTTAAAATATTGGATTAGTCATCGGCTTCATTTTTACAACTATTTTCATCGAGGTAAGTTCATATTTCATTTTAAAATATTACATTTGAATTTATAAGATTAATTGTTATCTTTATATATGTATTTATGTATTGATGATTAAGATTGTTTTGATTTGAAAAAAGGACTGTGATTGAAATATATCATGGTATTATACTCGAAAAGGAAAAGACCATGGTTGAAAGACACCATTGCAATATATTTGTAACACCTCTAACCCATATCCGTTGCCGGAACAAAGTTGCGGAGCATTACCGGAGTTTACAGAACATTTACAGATAATTCGTGGCAATTACTGTTCATTTTTCGAGATTGTTCATAATGTCCCTTAAATGGACCCTCGAGGCCCACTATGAGCATTAGAATCGAGTCGGGACTAAATTGAGAACTCATAGAATTTTTCGCGAAATTTCAAAAATTTTCCAAGATGTAGGGCACACACGCCAGTGTGGTCAGGGCACACACACGTGATATCATATGAAACGCCTGTGTCACAGGCCATGTCCGACCTCGTGTAACTCTCTAACTTGCTCCACACGGCCAGACACATGCCCGTGTGCTAGGTTGTATGGTTAATTAAATTTTTCAAAATTAAGTGCAGGTTTCAAACGGCCAAGATACACGACCGTGTTCTGAGCCGTGTAGCACACACGGCTGTAACACACGCCCGTGTCTCTGCCCGTGTGCTCAATTCTGAGCATTCTGTTTCTCGAATTTAAGATGTAGGGGACACACAAACTAACCACAGACCTATGTACCAGGCTGTGTGTCACACACGGTCTAGACACACGCCCGTGTGTCTACCCGTGTGGACAAAATAAAGCCATTTCCAGCTTCATTTCTCACCCAAAATTTTACCAATATCCTGCACCAAAACTTACATCCATAAACCAACCAATCCAAGCATTATAATCAAGTTAATTCTATCATTTAACATGATATATCATTATATGCACACCTATCTATAATCTTACCTTGGTTTAGTCTATATGTTAAACATAATTTAATCAACCATACTTAACACATATGTGTTTATCATAATATGACCTTATATGTTTATCAAAACAAACCATTACTAGCCATTCCAATGGCTAGATTACAAACATCATTTTCAAGCCAACAATGGCGAAGTTAACCTATACATGCTATTATACCAAAATAAGTTTACTATTTATACCAAAATAAGCTTGTGGATAGTGTGATGATGCTCCAATGATTCACCAACCTTCGCAAGCTTCCGAGCACTATAAAACAGAGAAAAGTAAACCTAGTAAGCATATGCTTAGTAAGTTCGTATAATTGGAAATAAACTTATCAATCTCATTTGTTAAAATTAAGCATATAATAACATGTTTCCATCAACTTGGTAAAATTGCCTAATCACATGCATTCAATCAAACATGTTAGTCACAAAATTCTCATATACCTCAAGTAAACATAGATGAGTTCATCATGCTATATTATTTCAAGACATTATTCATTTCATCTCATAATTTTCATATCATGTCAAGTATTTTGTCCGCTGAATCATTGAAATTTCGATGGATACTCAAATAGTACACTCAGGATGTACAATTCAATAACCCGTCAATTCATATTCAGGAGTATCCATAGGGCATTTAATCATAAAGCACACTCTCGAGCCACATATCATATAACAGGATTACTTGTCCAAGCTAAATCTTGCTTCCAACATATACTCATAAGAGCTTAATCAGGATTACCCGTACAGGCTAAATCCAATCTGTAACATAAGCTCAAGAGGGCTTATATCAGTATTACCAATCCAGGCTAAATCCTTTTCTGTAATGAGGTCAATAGGATTACTTGTCCGAGCTAAATCCCGTCAACAACAAATGCAGGACTAAGGGAAATCACATTTATCCATCGAAATCCAATATTCAAACGGAACTTAACCTTTTTCAAACAATTTCAAGCATGTATTAAATTCTTATATTATAACATCAATTAATTCACATAAATAAAAATCACATTATATACAAATACAACATTCAATGTAACATATTTAAATGGTCAATTAAGTTACACGAACTTACCTCGATAATAGTTCGTACAAGAAAATGTACTAATCCGAAACTTTCTCTTTTCATCTATCTAGCTTCGAATTTGAGTTATTCGAATCTATATAAATGAATTTAATCATCAATTTATCACATTTCATATTCAATTGGACTCAATTTACTTCCTAAGAAAAATTACCATTTTGCCCCTAAACTTTCCATAAATTTCAATTTCGTCCCTAGGCTTAGAAAATGAAATTCATGCAATTTACTCCCTATTCCAAGCCTAACCAAAATTTCAATATACAATTTGCAGCACATGTGTTCCATAAATTTCAAAAATTTTCTTCAATTTTCATAACTTTACAAATTAGTACCTAAATCATGTTTTTTTTATGAAAAATCACTTTGTAAAAATGTTTATCTATCAACAACCTATCATTTTCCATCATAAATTTTAAATTTTCAGCATATTCATCCATGGCATAATTTCTATACTTTGATAACTTTTCAAATTAATTCCCCAAATAGATAGAGTAAACTATCCCGGTTTCAAAAATATAAAAATTGCTAAAAAATACCCAATTAAGATTGATTAGTTTCTTCTCTCTCTCTTGGGGTTTCCATGCAAATTTTGGGGAAGATGATATAAAATAAGATGATATTTCTATTTAATTTAATTATCATCTTTAATTTTATCACTTCTCAATTTAGTCCTTAGCCTTTTCTAATTTTTCCATGGATGAATCATAAAAAATATCTAATAAATTTTAATTAATGGTCTATTTACCATATAAGGACCTCAATTTTTGAATTCCATAGCTACTTGGTCCTTCTAGCTACTAGAATTCAATTTTTACATTTTATGCGATTTGGTTCTTCCCGTAGTTAAGTACTAAATCGATAAAATTTTCTTATCAGAATTTTCACATGATATTACTATCTAAATGCAAATCATGCAAAAATATAAAAATAATTTTTCTTTCCAGTTCAGATTTGTGGTCCCGAAACCACTGTTCCGGTTTCACTAAAAATGTGCTGTTACAATATTCAGTATTTCTGAGCCAATGAAAAGGTTGAAAAGGATGTTATCCGAAAAAAGATACCAATGAAAAGGTTGAAAAAGATGTTATCCGAAAAGGATATCATATGAAAAGGTTGAAAAGGATGTTATCCGAAAAGGATACTAGTGAAAAGGTCGAAAAGGATAGCAATAAGAAGGTCAGTATCTCATCCTTCAACCATTCGCTATTCAGGTAATATGTTTAAGGTGAGATATGTGTCATAAGTATGAATATGAGATGAATTTTTTGATTAGTATAGTTTGATAATGATTAATAATGTCATAGGGTAAATATATGTTTCATATGTCTATAAATATGTTATCTAGTTATGTTGTAGTGTGCTTTGAGAATTAAATGTTTATATGAATATTTTCCCGAGTATCCGATGATATTTATTTGGTTCAACATGCATAAAGCTTTAAAGAGTAGGCGATTACATGAAATAAACCATGATTTTTTAGTAATGATATGGATTGTGATGAAACATGTAATTGAAAGGTAAAGATGGTTTACTGTGTATGTATGAGTAATGAATTATGAAAGTGAAATGTTAGATATGTTATGATGCCATGCTTTGATTAGATTTATATATGCAATGTTACATTAACTAACCTTGTGATGTGGTGTGTATAGGAAAGGAAAGTTGGCTTATGACATATGAAATTATGTTTGGTTGTTTAACTTAAATTTTTCGGTAAGTATAAGTTTCCTTTATACGAGCATACTAAGCATTAGTTGCTTACATAGTTGTTTTTCTCTGTATTGTAGATAATCAGAAAGCTCGATCGGTTGGAATCTCATTAGAGTACCATCATAGTATCCATTTGTCATATTGGTAGTTTTGGTTAACAGTTACAAATGGCATGTAATAGGAGTTTATTTTATGCTATTTACCAATGTAATGCGGTTTAAGTTTATTTGCCTATACACCTTGATGTTGGCTTATAAATGTATATGTAAGTATCGATTTTAGTTGTTTGTGAATGTCTTGTGATTTAGATGGTTTTTGGTTCATATCAAAGCCAAACCTATCGACAGACGCTCTAGAAACCTCCGTAAATGGGTCTTGAACTCCATATTGTTGACTTAATGGAGTAACATTTTGAATAGGCTCCACATCTGCTAACTCAACAAACAACTCAACTGGTTCAACATTCACATTCCCAGTCGAGCAATAAAGCACGATCATTATCTCTATATCTTCATTATCTATAAGTTCCATCTCGGTATATTTGCATGGACTTGATGAATCAGGAAATTTGCAAAATAATCTTGACATCCTCCTTCCACAATGTCGAGCAATTTTTGCACTAATATTTTGTTTCATATAATTGACTTTTACATTCTTATTAAACATCATTCCTATTTAGATGGGTTTGACTTCGATATGAATGTTGGAGGGCCAGAATAGTGCAGTTATGGAACAATATCGACATGGATCGAAAATTCACACCATGCTCCAACTGCGTATAACAGCCCTTATCCGAGTCCCCATTTATAGATACATTCGGTGGTGATTGAGACCGATGCAGATGGTGATTGCACAATAATGATGGTCGTTCTAATCACGAGGGTGAAGATTTTAGTGACCCTGATCTGATGAGTCCTAGATGATATCGACGACGAAGGCACAGAAGATGATGAAAATGTATATGCCCCTTCAATCGGGAACTCGACTCGTGGAATTGTCATATGCAATGACCTTAAGGCCCATATGTTGAGTGAAGATCTCGATGCGGCATATGCCGTACAAATGGACAGAGAATTACACGGCATGTTCCAACGGCAATGTCCCTGGTCCGTACGAGCGTGTGCCTTAGTCACACGACCGTATGCCTCTCTTCACACGGGCGTGTGCCTTAGTCATACGGTCGTGTGCCCCACTTCACACGGGATTTTAACCTCCCACACAGTCTAGGCTTTTCTACACGTCCATAGCACACGTACGTATGGTCTTAAGGCAATTGTTTTGGTTCTGTGTGTGTTTTTATATGAAGATGTGTCTGTGTGTTTCAACCCTTGGCTAAGCCTTAGAAAGGGTAATTAAGACTTTGATTTGGGTTGCGGCTTATGTGATATTTATAATTATTGTGTGAGATGTCTGACTCTGAACCCGGTTAATTGGGCATGTGTGCATTTTTGTTTCTGTCTGACTGTCTGTGGATGTGCTCTCTGTTTTTTGTGTTAATGTATACACACATATGCTTGCATAAGTTTTGGGTGGGATTGCGAAGAGAAGGGAGACTGATTCTTATCTGATCCAGCAGTTCAACTGCAAGCTTATTTGTATAGCAGTTTACCACACTGTATAGCACGCACGTCAGCTTTGCTGCATACCATTATATGATTTGGTAGTGTAACTACATGTTGATAAGCCATCTTTGTCGGGCAACACGGGGTGGCAGGTCATTGTTACCGGGCAACCCAGAATGACTTTACATGGTGTGTAGGGTTAGATGGGCCTTTCGAGGTCTTATGTGGTGTGTTTTTGTAACACCCCAAACCCGGTCAATACGCCACGACCGAATCTGGTATGTCACTGAGGAAAATATTTTGAAGAAAAACGAGTTAACAATTAAATTTTTGTGAAAAACCCTTTGAAATTCTATATTTGTAGAAATCAGGTATATAATAAGTTAAAACTAATAATTTACTTTGAAATTACGTAAAACTTTAAAATAATTGAATAAGTCATAGGTTAGAAAACATTTAAATCATTTTAAAAAAACTCAAATTATTACTTTGAAAACCATTTACATTTGATAGTAGTAACTAAATATTTGTAAATCATTTAGATTATCGAAAACACTTAAGTTGTTGAATTTGTCAATTAATTTATGTTACCCGATGGTAACGTTTTAAAAACCATCGCGTTGTGTAGTTTAGAAAACTTTGGGCTCAATTATTAAATTAACCAAGTAATTTATAAGCCATATTTTAAATCAAATCCAAAGCATAAATATAATCCAAAATCATAATATAAGAGGCCTTATTACAAACCCATAAAAATATAAAACCAAATTTAAATAAAGTAAAGTTCTCAAACCAAAGTTCACGTAGAACCCAAATTTATTGCATGGCCTCCTCGAGTTCATCCGGCTCCATATCCGCGATCTCACGAATCACCTGGAATGATAAAGGAGAAGGTGAGTCACCAAGACTCAGTGTATATTCCCTCACCCGGGTAATACCACATGCTTACACAATTTATAACAAAGCAACATATATGTATAATGCACCCAACCTAGCCATCCATAACTCCTTTTCTACCCCGTGTGGTACCAAACCACTGGTGGTGCCAAACCACTGGTGTCCAAAGACACAATTGTGTTATCAAAACACTGGTGACCGAGGTCACAAATCAAGTGATGGGGCCAACCCATCGTGTGATACCAAATCACTGGCTGACGATCCCATATCTCAAAGTGGGGCCAACCCACGGTGGAATTAACCACAGGGACAAGTCGCTATGAGGTGCCAAACCTCTGGTGTCCGAAGACACGAATGTGATACCAAATCACTGGTGGTTCCAAACCACTGGTGTCCGAAGACACGAATCATCAAGTTGTGGGGCCAACCCACATGTGATACCAAATCACTAGCGTCGATCCCATATCTCAAAAGTGGGGCCAACCCACGGTGGTATTAACCACAGGGACGAGACGCTATGAGGTGCCAAACCTCTGGTGTCCGAAGACACGAATGTGATACCAAATCACTGGAGATACCAAATCTCTGGTGTCCGAAGACACAATGTGATACCAAATCACTGTGACCGAAGTCACAATCTTCCCCCTCCTCTCATATTGCCCATACCAATGCAATAGATAAACAAATCATGTCAATATACTATGATATGAATCATATAACAAATATATCACAAATCGTAGATCATGATTTCAATCCACATGTATTAACAATATATCGAAACGGACTTACCCGAATCCTCATTCATACCATCATGGTATCAAATCCAAATCTCATCGTTTTTCCCACTTTCATAATATGATTAGTAATAACACACATAAACATACAAATATAAACCAAGTTATAAAGTGTGTAAGATACACACCTTTCACCAAAGCAAAAACTATCTTCCGAAGATCCGATCTAACGCACTAGATCACTTTGTCCTACAATCGGCCATATCACAATATCCAATCAATCTTAGGCTTCCTCAACCAACTTTAAAAGTATAGAATCCTTACCACTTGACTTACCAACTCCGATTCGCTAAAGGAATGACTTAAATCGATTGCTTCCGAAATCCCAAAGAGCCTAAGAGAATAATCGAATCCTAAATGGTTAGAACCTTGCAAAACAATGCCCAAAGGTTCGGCCTTTGTCCATAAGAAAACATCATAGAAACGAGAAAGAAAAGAAAGGAAAACGTCCATGAACACTTACCCCTTTTTATCCAAAATCGATAGAAGAAAACCAAGGAGAGTCTACCCTTGAATATTCGGCCAAAATGATACTAAAAGGAAGTAGAAGATTCGGCTATGGTGAAGTGAAAAAGAAAAGAAGAAATAGAATGGAAGTAGATGTTTTATCTTTGAACAAATGAAAAAGAAATGGTATTAGAGATGGAGAGATATTCGGCCAAGAGAGTGAAAAAGAAAATGTTTATGAACCAATGTCAAAAGAAAAGAAAAGAGAGATGAGGGAGAGAGAGGTTCGGCCAAACACTTAATTTGCCAAAGAAGAAAAGTGCTCAAAATTGCACCAAAAGATCAAAGTGCATTCGGCTAAAGAGAATAACTTTGAAGATGAAAGAAATAAAATACCAAATGGTGCACAAAAGAGAAGAATTGGTAAAGTTCAAAGGAGTTTCGATTTTGACACAAAACAAAAGTTGAATGTCTACCTAGCTAGCCGAAAATGCCTACTAACCAAAGAGAAAATTTGCACTAACTAGCTACCAACCAACCAAAAATTCGGCCACCCCCCTAGCCATACATACCGTCCACATACATGCACTAAAGCCTTGACAAAGTTTCCAAAACATTCTCCTAAAGCCAAGCCTTTTGTCCCCCCCATCTTTCCAAAAGCTTAAGAATCTTATCCCAAATTTCATGCTTTCCTTAATCACATATTCAACTTACCAAAAGAAATAGTCCAACCTATCATAAATAAGTTTGACCGTCCATTAATGCAAGGATTCAAAAATAAACCTTCAAAATGCTAAACATGCTACTCGAACCTCTAACCTCAAGCCACCTTCCAAACTCCTTAACCAACTTGCCACTTACTCCTCTTATGCTTTAAATGAACACTTAAATTAACTTAAGTGCTAGGCTCACTTAATCCACTTCATTAAATAAGCCAAACTAAAATTTATTCTAGCTTCCTAATATTTCCAAGCCTTCATACAAATATACTAAACACACAAACAATACTACCCGAGCTAACACAAGTAACTAGATGACACACAATTTTTTCCTAAAGCCCATGGCCCAATCGGCCCAATCCTACTAGGCCCAAATTCGGGGTGTTACAATTCTACCCTCTTTAAAGAAAATTTCGTCCTCGAAATTTCCAACTAACTAATAGTCGTACATCCTATCTCACCACACTACGCTCTTGCTGCGCACTCTGATATTAATAAAACTATTATACTACTAACAACATTTGAATACGTCGAACCTACATCAATCAAAGCGATATATGGTACACCAAAGATTAAGAACGTACTGGTTATGACGTCCGTTGCGTCGCCCTCCTCTCGTCGTCTCGCTGCATACACTAAACCAGGCTGTCTCGCAGCAGTGTTGCCAACACCTCTGCCAGATGCTCCACGACCTCGACCAGAACCATTACCTCCTCTACCGTTATCACGACCTCTCTGCAGTGACGGTCCCTCCTTTCTGAACTGAGCACGATCTTGACCTTCAGATTGATTCCTGGCTAGCTTACGTGGACAGTCCCTCACACGATGATCCAGCGAGCCACACTCGAAACATCCTTTTCCTCCGGTCCAACATTCGCCCCAATGAAACTTCCCACATCGATTACACTGTGCTGGTCTCTGATTAGCAGTAACAGGCCTCCCAGACTGATTAGGCCCATTCTGCCTAACCCTTTTTTGAGAATCTTCGTTCGACCCAGATGATCCATATCCTCTCTTATGCTTATTCCGACCGTAACTCTGCCTTCCAGATTCCTTTATTCCTTCGGCTATCTTAGCCTTTTCAACCAAAGCAGCAAACTCTCGCTCCTGATGTGGAGCAATCAACAATCTCAGCTCGTCCTTCAAACCATCCTCGAATCGGACACATCGCTCGTGCTCCGAAGCCACAATACCTCCAGCATACCGGCTCAATCTTAAGAACTCAGCCTCATACTCTGATACAGATTTACTCCCTTGGACCAAATTCAGGAATGCCTTGCGCTGCGCATCAACGTAACTAGACCCGATATATTTCTTCTGATACGTTGCCTTAAAGAAGTCCCAAGTGAGGTCCTCCGCTGCAGCACCATTCCGAACCGTGAGCCACCACTGATATGACTCATCACGAAAAAGCGATACAATCCCTTTCAGCTTTTCCTCGGCATTCAAATCCAAATCCTCCATGATTCATTCCGTCGCCTCAAACCAATATTCAGCTGAGCTGGGAGCTACACCCGAAACACCTCGAAATACCTCTGCTTCGTTGGCTCGGAGTCACTTAGGAACAGATTTCCGAGCTCCCACGCCTCCACCTACTCCAACTACCCTCTCAAGAACTCGCAGCATCGCCTGAGATACTGCGTCATCCCCCGTTTGATCCTGATGCTCAACTCCAACCGCTGGTGGTGGAACTGGTGGTACCTCGTTCTCGGATCCTTGACCCAACCTCACTGGCTCAGACACAGCCATCCTACCTCGACCACGTCCACGCATAACACAACCTCGTCCTCGAGTACTCATGTCTAACGTCTGGTTTTATCTAAGTTAAAAGTTTTATGCATTAGTCATTATTCCACTTTCTTTAAAGCACAGTTTTATGAAAAGTTTAATAAGAAGTTGTTTCGCGAGCACACCAAACCTATAGTCTTGGGTCTCTAAAGTAGTTCCTACTACTACACAGTCATGCCAACATCATCATATCAAATCATCAAAATCAACAGTTTTGATGTACTTACCAGGGCAGATTGATGCCGGAGACTCGGGGCCAAGCCTTTCCAAACATTAAATTTTCAATAATGACATTTTAAAACCATACTTTAAAACATTTTGGGCCTCGGACCCACAGCCGAGCTTTTGAACTTAGCTCTGATACCAATTTGTAACACCCCAAACCCAGTCAATACGCCACGACCGAATCTGGTATGTCACTGAGGAAAATATTTTGAAGAAAAACGAGTTAACGATTAAATTTTTGTGAAAAACCCTTTGAAATTCTATATTTGTAGAAATCAGGTATATAATAAGTTAAAACTAATAATTTACTTTGAAATTACGTAAAACTTTAAAATAATTGAATAAGTCATAGGTTAGAAAACATTTAAATCATTTTAAGAAAACTCAAATTATTACTTTGAAAACCATTTACATTTGATAGTAGTAACTAAATATTTGTAAATCATTTAGATTATCGAAAACACTTAAGTTGTTGAATTTGTCAATTAATTTATGTTACCCGATGGTAACGTTTTAAAAACCATCGCGTTGTGTAGTTTAGAAAACTTTGGGCTCAATTATTAAATTAACCAAGTAATTTATAAGCCATATTTTAAATCAAATCCAAAGCATAAATACAATCCAAAATCATAATATAAGAGGCCTTATTACAAACCCATAAAAATATAAAACCAAATTTAAATAAAGTAAAGTTCTCAAACCAAAGTTCACGTAGAACCCAAATTTATTGCATGGCCTCCTCGAGTTCATCCGGCTCCATATCCGCAATCTCACGAATCACCTGAAATGATAAGGGAGAAGGTGAGTCACCAAGACTCAGTGTATATTCCCTCTCCCGGGTAATACCACATGCTTACACAATTTATAACAAAGCAACATATATGTATAATGCACCCAACCTAGCCATCCATAACTCCTTTTCTACCCCGTGTGGTACCAAACCACTGGTGGTGCCAAACCACTGGTGTCTAAAGACACAATTGTGTTACCAAAACACTGGTGACCGAGGTCACAAATCAAGTGATGGGGCCAACCCATCGTGTGATACCAAATCACTGGCAGACGATCCCATATCTCAAAGTGGGGCCAACCCACGGTGGAATTAACCACAGGGACAAGTCACTATGAGGTGCCAAACCTCTGGTGTCCGAAGACACGAATGTGATACCAAACCACTGGTGGTTCCAAACCACTGGTGTCCGAAGACACGAATCATCAAGTCGTGGGGCCAACCCACATGTGATACCAAATCACTAGCGTCGATCCCATATCTCAAAAGTGGGGCCAACCCACGGTGGTATTAACCACAGGGACGAGATGCTATGAGGTGCCAAACCTCTGGTGTCCAAAGACACGAATTTGATACCAAATCACTAGAGATACCAAATCTCTGGTGTCCGAAGACACAATGTGATACCAAATCACTAGTGACCGAAGTCACAATCTTCCCCCTCCTCTCATATTGCCCATACCAATGCAATAGATAAACAAATCATGTCAATATACTATGATATGAATCATATAATAAATATATCACAAATCGTAGATCATGATTTCAATCCACATGTATTAAAAACATATCGAAACGGACTTACCCGAATCCTTATTCATACCATCATGGTATCAAATCTAAATCTCATCGTTTTTCCCACTTTCATAATATGATTAGTAATAACACACATAAACATACAAATATAAACCAAGTTATAAAGTGTGTAAGATACACACCTTTCACCAAAGCAAAAACTATCTTCCGAAGATCCGATCTAACGCACTAGATCACTTTGTCCTACAATCGGCCATATCACAATATCCAATCAATCTTAGGCTTCCTCAACCAACTTTAAAAGTATAGAATCCTTACCACTTGACTTACCAACTCCGATTCGCTAAAGGAATGACTTAAATCGATTGCTTCCAAAATCCCAAAGAGCCTAAGAGAATAATCGAATCCTAAATGGTTAGAACCTTGCAAAACAATGCCCAAAGGTTCGGCCTTTGTCCATAAGAAAACATCATAGAAACGAGAAAGAAAAGAAAGGAAAACGTCCATGAACACTTACCCTTTTTTATCCAAAATCGATAGAAGAAAACCAAGGAGAGTCTACCCTTGAATATTCGGCCAAAATGATACTAAAAGGAAGTAGAAGATTCGGCTATGGTGAAGTGAAAAAGAAAAGAAGAAATAGAATGGAAGTAGATGTTTTATCTTTGAATAAATGAAAAAGAAATGGTATTAGAGATGGAGAGATATTCGGCCAAGAGAGTGAAAAAGAAAATATTTATGAACCAATGTCAAAAGAAAAGAAAAGAGAGATGAGGGAGAGAGAGGTTCGGCTAAACACTTAATTTGCCAAAGAAGAAAAGTGCTCAAAATTGCACCAAAAGATCAAAGTGCATTCGGCTAAAGAGAATAACTTTGAAGATGAAAGAAATAAAATACCAAATGGTGCACAAAAGAGAAGAATTGGTAAAGTTCAAAGGAGTTTCGGTTTTGACACAAAACAAAAGTTGAATGTCTACCTAGCTAGCCGAAAATGCCTACTAACCAAAGAGAAAATTTGCACTAACTAGCTACCAACCAACCAAAAATTCGGCCACCCCCCTAGCTATACATACCGTCCACATACATGCACTAAAGCCTTGACAAAGTTTCGAAAACATTCTCCTAAAGCCAAGCCTTTTGTCCCCCCATCTTTCCAAAAGCTTAAGAATCTTATCCCAAATTTCATGCTTTCCTTAATCACATATTCAACTTACCAAAAGAAATAGTCCAACCTATCATAAATAAGTTTGACCGTCCATTAATGCAAGGATTCAAAAATAAACCTTCAAAATGCTAAACATGCTACTCGAACCTCTAACCTCAAGCCACCTTCCAAACTCCTTAACCAACTTGCCACTTACTCCTCTTATGCTTTAAATGAACACTTAAATTAACTTAAGTGCTAAGCTCACTTAATCCACTTCATTAAATAAGCCAAACTAAAATTTATTCTAGCTTCCTAATATTTTCAAGCCTTCACACAAATATACTAAACACACAAACAATACTACCCGAGCTAACACAAGTAACTAGATGACACACAAATTTTTCCTAAAGCCCATGGCCCAATCGGCCCAATCCTACTAGGCCCAAATTCGGGGTGTTACAGTTTTAGTTGGATGAGCTTAATCAGCTCTTATGAGGTGTGATCGAAGGACGGAGAGGCATGTTGGCTGGATGGGTGGGTTTTATTGCTTGACTGCTTTTCATACGCATCTGTTTGAGCTTTCTGGGTGCTTGACTATCTGACTGTATTTTGTCTGACTGAAAACACATATGACTGAGTGTTCTGGGTGTGATGTGGTGTGTGATTGAAATGTTACGTTCCGTTGGGTCGTTCATCTCGAAATTACCTTCTGTTTCAGTATATATTTGTAGTTGATCGATATTGAATTGAGTACTTTATTTCTATTCTTAGTCTTGATTCGAACTCACACTGAGTTCATGTAGCTCACCCCTCTTTGTGTTTCTCTTTCAGGTACCTCTTCTGAATTCTGATGCTAGGCACGGTATGCGGAGGTCTCAGACAATCTCGATGAAGAACAAATTATCAGTTTGTTTCTATTTGTTTTCTAGTTTTTGGACTTAAAATTTTATTAAAACTATGGCACAGACTCCGTTTCAAATTTTCATTCGATCATTTAATTCAAGTTTTAGTATAAACTTAGCTATATTTTTACTGGATAAATTTAAGCGATTAAATGATTCGGTTTGTTGGGATAACTTATTTTGTAAAAATTTACCTACGATCACTTCGGTGATCAATGTAACATCCGGGATCCGGTCTAAACTCCTAGGTTGGGTTTAGGGTGTTACATTTAGTGGTATCAAAGCCAACATTTAGTGGTATCAAAGCCAGGTTTGCAAAAACTCAGCTATGTTTTTACGTATCCGTTTGCGCACATGGTTGTTTTAAAAAGGATTGTTTTAGAAAACTTTACCACAGTAAGCTAAAACAATTTGTGTTTCAGGAAAAACGGAATAGAACTTTCTGAGACTCCGATGCTGCTCTAGGTAGAAATTTGAAACTGTAAGATTAGAAATATAGATTTCTGTATTTAAATTGTGTTCATTTTCTAAAAATGTAGATATCCTAAGGTAGCCACAAAACGGATATGGATTCCAAAGGTAAGCAAGATTGCGAGGAGTTGTCTACTTCTCTGAGGTGTGAAACTGTTCAGGAGTCGAGGGTCAGTGTGATTCTGCCAACTTCGGGTACCGATAACACAGTGCTTGGTACTGAGGCATTGACTCGGGTAGTGAGGGAGATATTAAAGAAGGTGTTCGAGGCTAGAATAAGGGAGGCTAGTGAGATGCTTCAAGCTAGGTGCGTAATTTGTAGGGAGAAATGAGATCGCAGTCCTCCAAGGTTGGAGCCTCGTTCTGTGAAGCATGCTAGAATGCATTTGAGTAGCAATAGCGGTCGTGCAAAGGGTACCGGTAGTGGTGCTAGCACTCCGTTTTGTGAGCACTGTAAGAAGTGTCATCCGTGCAAGTGTTGGAAAAAGGCGGGAGCTTGTTTTCAATGTGGGTCCACAGAACATTAGATTCAAGAGTGTCCTCGACGAATTTAAGACAGGTATGTTTGTGAATTAGAGTGTTGAAATTGTGTGTGATAGGACAATTGTGTATCTACTTCAGTGGTTGAGTGTTCTAGGTGTGTGTATGAGGTCTTAGGTTTGATTTGGTTTTGCTCGAGCTAGAGTGCGCAGCGGGAGCATGGTGGTGCTTGTGTTGTACCATGGTTCTGTTAGTTGGAAATTTGGGGGACGAAATTTCTTTAAGGAGGGGTGTGTTGTAACACCCCGAATTTTTGGTTTAAAAGTTTTTGGATTTTGGGGTTAGGGTCAATGAAAAGGTTGCACTATTGTGTTTAGTGGCACGTGCAAGTGTCAAAATGGGCCTGCTGGTCTGGTGGTAGATTGTGTATTAGTGTATCTCAAGTTTCTGGGTTTAAGTCTTTGGGTGCGCTTTTTGGAGAGCCTTTTTATTTTGTTTTATTTTTTTCTTAGTTAGTAACAATAATTATTTAATATTTTTTATCAAATTAATTTGGGAATTTTTCTTTTTCTTTCTCCTGAACGTTCTTCTTCTCTTTTTCTCTCTGTTTCTTTCTTTTTTCGTTCTTCTTGTTGTTGTTTGTCTTTTGAACGGGTTGCTTGAGGGAAACAGGTTTTCGTTGCGTAGATATCGAAGAACTTCGCTTCCCTGTTGTCGAGTCAGGTGTGGGTTTCGTATCTTCTTCTGTTTTATTTGTGAATTCTTTTTCGAATTTATGAAAAGTCGACATCGTGTGTGTGAGTGTTTGCAAACATGTTAAATCCAATGTTGTATCGCTGTCTACTGCTTAGAATTTGCATGATTTGGTGTATTTTCGAACTACCGAGGGCTGGAGAGTGCTTTGTGGCTGAAAGTACATTTTCAGGGATGTTTTTAAGGTAGTTTCGTGACCACACGGATGGCCACACGGGCGTGTGTCGATGCACATGGCCTTGTGCTTTCGAAAATTAGGGTTTTTGGGCTGCTTTGGGCGCCACACAGCCTGGTCACACGGCCGTGTGGCTGGTTTGGGGATTTTTGTCGATTTTCACACGGCCGTGTCCCCTGAGCACACGGGCATATGAGTTTAGGAATTAGGGTTTGAGTGATTTGGTGCCACACAGCCTAGCCACATCACCATATGGCTAATTTGGGGATTTAAGGATCCCAAATGGGCGTGTGTTTTGGACACATGGCCGTGCTTGGTGGGCACAAGGGCGTGTGAGACCCTCACACGGCCGTGTCAGCCCTGTACTCTATATTAGTACAAATGGACAGAGAGTTACACAGCATGTTCCCACAGTCATGTCCCTGGTCCACACTAGCGTGTGCCTTAGTCACACGGCTGTGTGCCTCTCTTCACACAGGCTTGTGCCTCAGCCACACGTCCGTGTGCCCCTCTTCACATAGACTTTTGACCTCCCACACGGTCTAGGCTTTTCCACATGGCCAGAGCACACGTGCGTGTGGTCTTAAAGCACTTGTTTTAGTTCTGTGTGTGTTTTTGATGTGAAGATGTGTCTGTGCGTTTCAACCCTTGGCTAAGCCTTAGAACGGGTAATTAAGACTTTGATTTGGGCTGCAACTTCTGTGATATTTGTAATTGTTATGTGAGATGTCTAACTTTGAACCCGGTTAATTGGGTGAATGTGCATATCTATTTCTGTCTGACTATCTGTGGATGTGCTCTTTGTTTCCTGTGTTAATGTATACACACATGCACTTGTATAAGTTTTGGGTGAGATTGCGAAGAGAAGGGAAACTGATTCTGATCTGATCCGGTAGTTCAACTGCAAGCTTAATTGTACAGCGATTTACCGCACTGTACAGCACATACGTCAGCTTTGTTGCATACCATTATATGATTTTGCAGTGTAACTGCATGTTGATAAGCCATTGTTGTCGGGCAACCCGGGGTGGCAGGTCATTGTTGCCGGGCAACCCGGAATGACTTTGCATGGTGTGTAGGGTTGGATTGGCCTTTCGAGGTCCTATGTGGTGTGTTTTGGTTGGATAAGCTTAATCAGCTCTTATGGGGTGTGATCGGGGGACGGAGAGGTGTGTTGGCTGGATGAGCGGGTTTCATTGCTTGACTGCTTTTCATACGCATCTGTTTGAGCTTTCTGGGTGCTTGACTATCTAACTGTATTCTGTCTGACTGAAAGCACATATGACTGAGTGTTTTGGGTGTGATGTGGTGTGTGTTTGAAACGTTACGTTCCGTTGGGACGTTGATCTCGAAATTACCTTTTGTTTCAGTATATATCTGTAGTTGGTCGATATTGAATTGGGTACTTTATTTCTGTTCTTAGTCTTGATTCGAACTCACACTAAACTCGTGTAGATCACCCCCTCTTAGTGTTTCCCTTTCAGGTACCTCTACTGAATTCTGACGCTAGGCTAAATATGCGGAGGTCTCGGACAGTCTCGGATAAGAACAAATTATCAGTTTGTTTCTATTTGTTATTTGGTTTTTGGACTGTAAAATTTTATTAAAACTGGGGTACAGACTCTGTTTCAAATTTTCATTCGATCATTTAATTCAAGTTTTAGTATAAACTTAATTGTATTTTTACTGAATAAATTTAAGCGATTAAATGATTCGGTTTGTTGGGATAACTTTTTGTGTAAAAATTTACCTATGATCACTTCGGGATTCGGTCTAAACTCCTAGGCTGGGTTTAGGGTGTTACATTGGATGAGCGTTGTTCCTGAATAATGATTATTTTTATTTGTTTCAAATGTGAGTTGTTCTTGACATTGTTGTTTTTAAAGTAGAGGTTGTTTCGAACAAGAGTTTTTCCGTGGTGATACTTTTCTTAGTAGAGATTGTTTAGAATAATGACTCTTTCAAAAAAACACAATCGCTCTAAATAGAAGTTGTTTCAAACAATGGTTATTCTAAACATTGCTATTCTTGAAACGTCATTATTATAAACAAGATCTGTTTTGAATTTTAGCTATTCTCAACAGGATTTTTTCTCAAATAACAACGACACTAGATGACAATTGTTCTAACTAAAGTCATGTTCTTAACATAACTATTCTCGAACAATAATTATTCTAAACAACAACTATTTTAAACAAGAGTTGTTTCACCAAAGGAGATATTAAGTGAAACGACAATGCTAGTTGTTCCACGCTTGGTTGTACAATTTCCTGAAATGTAATCATATTTATCTCAAGGAAAAAGTAAAAATGTTAGTAGTCAAATCTTAGTAGAAGTTTTTATGCAAGAAGAATGTAGTAAAAAATCATGTTGTATAGGAAAAGATAAAAAAAAATGAATTTCCCACTTTGTTGCCCATTGCATGAATTTTTTTTTATGAGAGAAGAGGAAAAATATTCTTGTATAAAAGCAAGTATATTGCGAAAAAGCATGACAATGTTTTCTCTTAAAAAATGAGAATAGCGTGTTAGAACATTTCTCTAAAAGTATTAGAATAACAAGTTATCATAATAATAATAAAAAATTCGGAAGAGCAAGGAAGATTTGTTCTGAAATTTTTGAGAAGAGCAAGTTATAGTATTTTGGAAGAATATGTCTTGCTTTTCTTTAAAAATTTGGGAATATGATCCGTAATGCTTCACTAAAAAAGTGAGAACAATTAGGCAAAGTGTTTTGAGAATAACTAGTTACATTATTTTACTAAATAAATAAGGTACAACTTGTTATAGCGTTTTCCTAAAAAAGTGGGAAAAACTCATTTAGTGTTTTCAGAACAATCTGTTATAGCATTTCCTTAAAAGATAAGTGAGAACACCCAATAATGATTCTTGAATAAGCTTTTGTAGTGTTTCCTTAAAAAACAAAAGGGAATAACTAACAATAGCATTCCCTTAAAAATTTGGGAACAACTTAGCATAGTGTTTCTTGAAAAAAAAAACTTGTATTTATTGAAATATATATACATTAATAACAGCATACTTTAAGATTTCCTCCTCTCTCTCTCTCTCCTTAAAACACAAAAATGTTTCCAGAATAAGCTTTTATAGTGTTTCCTTAAAAAAGTGGGAACAACTAACAATAGCAGTCACTTAAAAATTTGGGAACAACTTAGCATAGTGTTTCTTGAAAAAAAACTCATATTTATCAAAAAATATATATACATTAATGACAACATACTTTGAGATTTCATCCTCTCTCTTTCTCTCTTTAAAACACAACGACAACAACAACAACAACAAATACATGTCAAATACATAGACGACTGAAAAGCCTTGTAAGATTGCATCCGACGCAAACTAATATTTATACATTGTGTTCAAGGATAGCAATTAACAACCAATCTTTAAAATATCTTTTAATAATATAAGGCAATAATATTGAAATAAAATAAAATTGATATAATTATATGAATAAAGTAAATAAATATTAGTCATCAATACTTTTGGTTATGCAAATTATTAATCTTTCTTAAAATTTTGGGAATACTAAATCATTATTTTTCCTTAAAAATTTGGGAATAGTTGGCTATATGTTTTCTTAAAAAATTAGGAAGAGCTTATCATTACTTTTCCCTACAAATTCAAGAATAACAAGCCATTGCTCTTCCCTAAAAATTTGGGAATAACTGGTTATTGTGTTTCCTTAAACAATTGGGAAGAGTATGTCATTATGTTTCTCTAAAAAAAATTGGAAAGAGCAAGCATTACTTTTATCTTAAAATGAATGGGAAGAGTAGGGTATTGTTTTTCCTAAAATACTAAGAAGAACATGTTATTATGTTTCTGTAAAAAAAGTGGAAATAACTGTAACGCCCCAAAAATCCTTAATATTTATTTTCGTATATTTGTGACACAATGTCTATCTACTTCAGTGGTTATGTGTTCTGGGTGTGTGTGTGAGGTCTCAAGTTCAAGGCTTGACTTGGGCAAATTTTGGCATTTTTATGTATAAAGCCCTATCTCTAGACAGTAGGCTTTTAATAAATTGTGTGTAAAATATGTCAGAATGGGCCTGCTGGTCTGGTAGTTAAGTGGAGTGTAAATAAGTTGGAGGTCTGGAGTTCGAGTTACTATTCAAGAAAGGGATTTATTTTGTTGCTTGGGTCGTGTGAGAGTTTGAGATGGACTAGAAATCTGAGTAGTGGATTTAGTGGGGAATTGATGGAGAGAATTAAGCGATTTTGGAGGTTATCATATTTTGTAACTTTTCTTTTTGCAAATTTTCTCTTTCCGAAAACCCTTCTGACGCCAACTTCCTTGTCATCCTCCCCCTCTTTGCGTTTCTTTTCCTCTTTCCTTACTGTGCCGAAATCTCGCTTCTCCAACACCCACTCTCTCATTTTTTGTTTTATTTTAGTCATCCTGTTGCATGCGACTCTAGTTTCCATCCGATCGGTAAGTCTGAGAGCAAGTGCTTTATTTCTTTCTATTAACTTTCTATTAAAGGGGGCTGTTATTGGTCGATTAGGGGAAGATTTTAGGACTCGTGGTTGTTAGTTGGAGGTTGGGTCTCGTAAGTGTTCTGTTGTTCGATTGAAGGTAAGGGTTTTCACTCAAAGGTTGGATATCATGTTTTGGGTTTGGCTTAATTCTTTGTTAAGCGATTAATTGAGAGTTTGTATTGGCTAAATCTAGGTCTTGGAAGGCTTGGGGCACTTTTTGCAGTGAATCGATACCAGGTGTGTACCCAAAACATTGAAAACGCGTCTTAGTGAAAAGCCGAAAAAGCTTTCTATCGACGCCACACGGGTGTGTGGTAGCCCATGTGCAAGGCTGTAAGCCACGACACAACCGTGTAAATGACAAGCCAGGCCGTGTGCAGGTGACACGGCCGTGTAATGGCCGAGCAAGGTCGTATGCGAGACACAGGCCCGACCAATTGGGCCGTGTGGGCCCCCACGGGTGAACCGCATGGGCATGTGGGATTCTGGGCCAAGCCGTGTGATCCACACGGCCAAGGCCAATTTGGGCCGCGTGGTTCACACGGGCGTGTGGGCCCACACGGGCAGACAACACGAGCGTGTGAGCCCAATTTCATTGATTTGTTTGCCAAGGTTACACGAGTCGCCCAAGTCGACTGTGAACCTACTGTAGGGTCGGTAAGTTACCTAGACTTATAATTGACTGAAATGACTGAAAGACTGTTATATGTATATGTGAGATAGATATGTATGTCGGTATGTTGAGCATGCTATTCACATTGTACTGATTCTACATGATACCATGACATGTCTGTATGATGCATTGCATTGGGTTGGGGATTGATATTGATTGGAGGAAGTGTACTGAAAGGCTTCAAGCCTAACTTACTGGCAGCTCAGTTGCAAGCTACTATTTAGTACCGCAACCGGTACTACTTGGAGTGTAGGGATGGGTGGGTTGATTATATCCCCACATGGAGTGTAGGGTTGGACGGAGATGGAGTTTAGAGGCTAGATGGGTAGGATTTTATCACCGCATAACTGTCACTGTTACTGTACTGTAATGGGCTAGGGCCCTCATGCTTACTGTTACTGAAATGGGCTAAGGCCCAAACTGATACTGAGACTGATATTGAAAAGGGCTTAGGCCCAAACTTAGATTATCTGTTATTCTCTGATGGTTTACACAGGGATTACAGACTGAGTTTATGTAAACTCACCCCTTCTGCTTCATCTGTACAGGTAATCCCCAGACATAGATGGATCGGTACGGTGGAGGACTCAGTGGTGGCCACACGACTCCTTTTTATTACTTGATACTTATTTACGATTTTTAGTTTTATTTTAGGGTATTTTTCTGGAATAATGGCCTCTATGGATTTTTACCTAAAATTTGGATTTTATACTATTTTCTGTTTATATCTACTAAAGTAGGTAGAACACGGGTTTTTAAAAGAAATGCATGTGTTTTAGCAAAATACCCACAAGGACACAAACTATTTTAAAAAGTTTCCGCAATGTATAATGTTTTGAAAACTAACGACTGAATAAAAATCACAATTTTAGAATTAATAAAAGATAGCGACGAATTCTAAAAGGAAAATGTTTTAAGCAAAGTTACTGTTTTCAAACACACTACCATGTGACATCGCCAGATTCGACCATAACGTTCAGGCCGGGTTTAGGGTGTTACAATAACATGTTGCCATAAACTCTTGTAAGTTTATTATTCCTTAAATTATTTATTAGCATTTATAGAATAGTATTCCAAGAAGAAAACAAATAAACTAAAGTATATATAAAAAAAAACTTCAAAAAAAAACATTACTCAAAATAAGCAATTGAGTAATGATGTAGAAAATTTACGAAGCAAGCAATTTTTTGTTGAAAATACAAAAAAAATGTATATATTATTATTTGTAGAATAAACACTTATTTGATTTGTTATGGTTGACTTTATATGCATTCTTTTGCACCATGAAAAAGATCAACAACAATGGATGTTCTTGTATTGCTTAACTTTTCAAATAAATTAAGGAACATTTTTTCTTCTAAAACTAACATGTCTTGATCATTCTCTTCTTCAAGTAGTATAATTTTGGCACAACTCTACACACAATATTTTATTAAGAAAGAAACACAATAGACTTTCTCTTGGAAGAACTTATTATGTCATAGTGTTGGTTCTTAAAACTGTGATTTTCAATTTTTAGCTTATTTATTAGAAGAGCTATAACATGGGAATGGCAAAAGTAGTTTAAAAGATTGCAAAGATTGACCACTCCACAAGAAGAGTTTGTATATGTGAGAGTAATAAAAGTGGCGGATGCGACCATTACAATCAACTTCTCGTTTTAGGAAAAAATATTTGTATATTATAATGATGAAACTGATGCACGAGACTCAGCAATCAACTTCTCTTTTAATAATAATTACATATAAGAATGATAGAAGTGGCGTTTGAGACCATAACAATCGGCTTCTCTTTTTGAGAGTAACAGAAATGGTACATAAGATCACAATAGTCAACTTCTCTTTTATAATAACTTGTAAAAGAGTAATAGAAGTGGTGCTTAAGACCACAACAATTGACTTTGCTTTTGAGAATAACTTGAATATGAGAGTGAAAAAAGGTGGTGTATAAGACCACAACAATCAACTTTCCTTTTTAGAATAACTTGTAAGAAAGTAATGGAAGCAGTGCATTAGGCCACAAGGATTAACTTCTCTTTTGAGAATAACTTGTATATGAGAGTTATAGAAATGATGCATAAGGCCACAATGATTGACTTTCCTTTTGAAAATAAGTTAAATGTGAGAATGACAAAAGTGGTACATGAGACCACAACAGTAAATGCTTCTTTGAGTAATGTAAATAGAAGGAATGTAAGCCTCAATTTAATATAAAAATATTTCTCAATTTAAACTTTCTACAAAACACATAATTTAAAATAATAAATTAAAGTTAAATATATAATAAATAATAGGAAAAACTTTCTTCAAGATACACATCAATAATGTTAATAGAGATGCTTATGTAAACACCTTGTAAACTGCATTTAGTTCTTAACTCTTACGTAGTAAATTTTCCTCAGAGAAATGCATTCCTTGGTAGGAGGCCCAACCCTTCTATGAAAATAGCAATGCATAAGATTTGTGTTTTCTCTATTAGTAGGTTGGTGTTCAATATTTGGTAGGCTTATATTACCCGCATCCACCTACTTATTCAAGAGCTCGATAATTTTCTCCTTAGAACATGGAAATGATGGTATAAAAACTTGTTCACTATGGCTAAACTTGCTTTTCTTGTAAGATTTTTCTTTTTTGAATAAAAAAAATCTATATGGTGAAAGCAATTTGTTTGGTTTTTATTTCCCATGATAGTGTTGTTGGTTCTTTTTGCGGTCTCCACTAGAGTAGAAAATAGAGGTAGTGATAAGTTTTGTAGATAATGATGAAATTCATCAAACATTCCTTGGACACATACTTTGACCAACTCTTTCTTATCACGAGCTTCTTATATATCTAAAACCTTTTCTCTAAAATGTTGAATGTAATCCACCACGCATTCTTTTGGCTTTTGATACTCTCTCCCTAAATCAATGAGAATAACCTTCTCTTAAGTAGAGAAGAACTTCTCTCTAAACATATTGCACATTTGATTCCACAATTTCACAAAATCGGGAATAAGATTAACATACCAAGTGTGTGCCTTAATAGACAAATATTTAGAAAATTCTTTCAATTTCAAGTCATCATCCAACCCAGCTACTTCAATTTTTTCCACAAACTTCATCACATGTTCACGGGCATCACTAGTTTTCCCATTGAATTGCTTGACCTTTGGAGTAGTATAATCCTTAGGATATGGCTTTGTGGCTACCCTAGTGGGTATGGTAGCTTGAGATCAAAATGAAAAAAAAAGCCCAAGTTTTTGTTCTTATCATAACACCCCTTACCCGTATTCGAAGTTGGAACCGGGCTTGAGGCATTACCTAACTCATCTCACTTAAACATGTCACATTGGGTTATAAAAATTTCATTTAAACCCGTTTTTTACTCATTCTCGGCCTACGAGGCCCTAAACATACCTCCTAGAGGTTTCGGGATTTAACCGGAAACTTTTACGAACTTGGAAAACTTTTCATCAAAATAGGGGCCACACGCCCGTGTTGATCTAGGGACACGCCCGTGTTCCCCCAAGACATGCCCGTGTTCACCACCTGTGGTCGACACTGACTAAATTCACACGGCCAGACACACGCCCGTGTTCCCAGCCCATGTTCCCAGCCCGTGTCCCTCACACGGCCTCAACACGCCCGTGTCTTAGCCCATGTGCCAAAACCTTAGCATTCTGTTTATGCCGTCAGCACTTCACTATGGCCACACGGCTAAGGCACACGCCCGTGTCCTTAGACCATGTGTCGAATTAAATTCCACATTTAAGGTGCAGACTTCACACGGCCTGGGCACATGCCCATGTCCTAGGCCGTGCCTCCCACACGGCTGAGACACACGGCTGTGTCTCTGCCCGTGTGTTTACTACAAGGCATACTGACTTGCAATTCTAGCAAGCAAAGGGACACACGGTCGATCAACACGCCCATGGGGCTGACCATGTATCACACATGGCTTAGACACACGCCCGTGTGCCTACCCGTGTGGACAATTAGATGGCTATCTACCAAGCCATTTGCCACCCTATCAAGAAATTATACTCACACCAAACAACTCATAACTCAAAGGCACATCCAAGAACTCAATTCATAATAATCACACAAGCATAAACTTCATAATTCCATCAAATACATAAAGTATCAAGTATTGGCCCAATTCTAATGACCATTACAAAATGACTTTGATACATACATAGCCAACACTTTGGCTAACAATTACGACCTAACAAAATACGCAAATCCTATACATGCCATACTAAAAATAAGTCTAAATTGTTATACCAAAGTGATGTCGATAGTGTGATTTCTGAACTCTGACGATCCACGTTCCTCGAGTTATCTTGGTAATACTACAAGAAAAAAGGGCAATGAAAAGGGGTAAGCATAAAGCTTAGTAAGTTTACATGGAAATAAATAGCAACAATGAGCTCATAATATAATCCATCCATGGCATTAACTAACCATACACAAGTCATAGGCTTCTTGCCATACTTACTCACACTTGCCATTATTTAGCACATACCATGCCACATATCGTAATCTTTTCTTCATAACTCATTCACGAGTACCTGTATTCACTTATTCACATGACTTTAGTACAAATCTCATTTCTACTTCTAAACTCATCTACTTATCCCATTAATCACTAGGGATAATAAAAGGCACATATTCGTCGTCATTAATGTAGGTATGAAGCCAATGCCACATCCTCGGGATGGTCTTACATGAAGTCACCTCTAAATGCCAATGCCATATCGCAGATATGGTCTTATATGGAATTTCACATCAAGTATCGATGCCATATCCCGGATATGGTCTTATACGGGATCTCAACTTGGTACCGAGGCCATGTCCTGGACATGGTCTTATACGGGACCTTATCTATTTCATATCTCGATGATAGCATTTTCATATCCAATATGGTCCACAAGGACTTCAACATCTCATTCAACATTAACTACTCAATTTAGTAGAGCATCATGCATCAATATAATGCCAAGCATTCTCAACATGCTAACATAAATGTTGAATCTATCACATACAAACTTACCTCGTTTTTAAAATGAGCTAAACCGTCGATCTAATCCAAGGCTTTGTTCTTTCCCCGATCGAGGTGAATTCTCGGTTCTTCTTGCTCTATAATAGCAAATTAGCTCATTTTAATCATCACATTAATAAAAGCATTTTAATAATCATGCTTTGGCAAAATGACCATTTTACCCCTAGGCTCGAAAATCAATTCTAATCATATTTCTACCTTCAGCAAGCCTAGGTGAACATTTAATACTCTTATATCTATCATCAAAAATCAGCATTTCACACATGTACAACAATTTTATAACCTTTACAACAAGGTCCAATTAGGTGTTTTTATGGCAACACCTTTCACAAAAGTTGTTCATCTAACAACCAAGACTCATTTTCTTGCATAAAAATGCAGCAAACAACTTAAAAGCTCACATGGAAAAACAAACTCTTCACCATATTACAAATTAGTCCCCTCATTTGAAAGCTTAAGCTTTAGGGGTCTCAAAAGTACAACTTTTATCAAGAAATGATCCCTAGACCACTTACTTGTGAAGAGAAGAGTGTGCTGAAATTTTTGAAGCTTTCAACCCCTATTTGGCTACCAATTTTCGGTGGAAGAGATGAGCAAGAAAGATGGATATCATCTTTTCTTTATTTTAATACTAAATTATCAATTTTAGTCACCAAACTCACCAACTTTGACCAACTTGGTCAATCCTTGTCCCCTATGGCCGGCCACTAATGTTTTGGGGGTCTAATTGCCTTTTAAATACCTCCAATCATCAATCTATGGCTATTTGGCACCCTTAGCTTATAAAATGGAATTTTCGCACTTTATGCGATTTAGTCCTTTTTCGCGATTAAGCAAGACATTGCTAAAATTAAAGCACCAAAACTTTCATGTACTAATATAATCATGCTCTGACTCATAAAATAGCATGAAAATTATTTTCTCTAGCCTCGGATTAGTGATCCCAAGATCATTGTTCCGACTAGTCCCTAAATCTGGCTGTTACACTTATCCTCAAGTAACCTTTAAATCTCTTCATTCGTGACATAGCCCCGAGAACTATTTTCAAAAGCAATCATGGATGAAGTACCAGCAACACCAATAAAAGCACCAAGAATAGTGGGAGTAGTTCCAACGATAGTGAAAAAAGGATTAACAATATTGGTGTTAGTGTTTCCAAATGAAAAAAGATTAAAGAATATGTTGTTTCTTTTTTTGGTGTTCATATCTAGAAGAGTTGTTTCATTAGAAGTATTCTCATCTCCATTCACAGGTTGAATTTGTGAAATAGGATAGAAAGATGCAAGCTTCAAAATGGTTTCCCCATCTACTTATTGTTCTCCTCCAAGCTTTGCATCCTCTTGAGAGGCTTGAATCATGTTAATCAGTTCTTGAATGTGGGTAGGAACAACCACGTCTTGATTTTCAGCAAATGTGTCCATATTTCCTATAAAAGAGTCAAAAAATTCATATTATGCAATCACTCTTCCTAGTGAAGTCACTAAAATATAGAGGGTTCTTTAGTAAAGAGAGGTAGGGTTGCAAACAAGTGAGCAAGATGTGCCAGAAGAAGGCAGAGAGGAAGATTGGAGAAAATACAGTAACACTGAGTGTAGTGGCAGTTGGTGGTTGGTAAGGTGGGGAAAAGGAAATATGGTTGATGATAAAGCTTAAAAAAATAAAACAAGTTGGGAGAATTATATAGAGATCTTTAAGAGTTAGAATGCCAAAGTGCCAAAAAGTCCCTTCACTAATTGTGAAGGGCTCTTATTTATAGATTAGAAAATAGAAGTTACAAAGCTAGGTAATTAATATGAGTAATGAAATTATTTTTTTGTTACAATTACATTAAAGGTTAAGAGATAATGGTGAAAGTTTTTGTTGGTGATGGTGATGATGAATAGTGAATAAGAGTTTATCATGTATCTAAAAAAAGAGAATTTATTCAACGTTATGGAAAAAAAGGTTAAGAGGAAACTCTTAACTACCTCTATATTTGGTCCACCAAGCCAAGTTCTTCGGAACATCTCAAAAGTGAAGATAACCCAAGAAACCTGCCATGTTTCAGGGTTACTTTCGCTTCTACTTTAGTGAAGTAGTACCATGTGAAACATCTTTCGCGAAACATCTCTTGAAACGTAAGGAGATGGTTGTCTTTGGATGAGAGCTGCTCCTAAATAATGATTATTTTGACTTGTTCCAAATGTGAGTTGTTCTCAATATAATTGTTCTCAATGTAGGGGTTGTTTCGAACAATAGTTATTATACGGTGATGCTTTTCTAGGTTGGGCTTGGTTAGAATAATGGTTCTTCTGGAAAAACACAATTATTCTAAATACAAGTTGTTCCAAACAATGGTTGTTCTAAACATAGTTATTCCTGAAACGTCGTTATTCTAAACAAGAGTTGTTTTGAACTTTAGTTGTTCTCAAATAACAACTATACTGGATGATAATTGTTCTAACTAAAGCCATGTTATGAACATGACTATTCTTGAACAACAGTTGTTCTGAACAACAACTATTCTAAACAAGAGTTGTTGCTCCAAAGAGATATTAAGCGAAACGACAATGCTAATTGTTCCAAACTTGGTATATAACACCCTCTACCCGACCTGAATCACCGGATCCAGATATCAGATGTTACAACACAAAAACATTTAATAGAAATTTATACAATAGGCATAAATTATTCTTAAACATACTTTTTTATTACTTTTGAACTATTATTAACAAAAAAGAGGGTAATTAATAATTACATTTAGTCTTTGAACAGTGAAAAATGTTATAACATAAATATTTATTAAAAATAGACTATTATGGTGCAATGTACTATGCGTCATACTCCTAAGATGCCCTCTATATGCATAAAATACCAACTTGCTACTACTTAGGCGCACTCCTGGCTTGGTCCCTCCTGTGTACCCACTCTTACAACAGAACCTAAAACATAAACAAACACCTGTAAGTTCAAACGAACTTAGTGAGTTTTAATTCCAGATTACTTTGGAAGCATTTCCAGTTAAATTCATCATCTTGAAGGCTTTGGGTTTCATTTCTGCCTTTGGCGGATACTTTCCTACAATGACGTATACATCTTCATCCACTTCCACAGTTGACTATTCTATTCACCCTTTGGACTGATTCCAGATTTCATCATTCAATATAGATGTCATCTCCTTTTCAGCAGATGTACTTCTCAAAGAATATAAATACAAAACCTACCATCGACAAATTCTTCTTTGAACAAACATTGAATACTTTTCCCTCAGGATGGTTACTCACAGACATTACTCCTAATGGATAATTAAACCGATTGATCTTTTAAGAAGAACTTCATACTGATATTACCTTTAGTGGATTTTCATACTGATTCTGGTAACTATCAGAATACCAATCAAATTGTATCTCAAATCGACTCAAAAATCATAACTTACACTGATAATTGAATGTTTTAATTCAGTTTAAAGAATTCCAAACAATTATGTTACAAATCACGAGAACGCTCAACTTGACAAAACAGCTTAGATCCTATATTTCCTTTAAACATGACGTGAAAATCATTTAGATTTGGCGGTTACCAAATAACTCATATTACTTTCTTGAATCGCGTAAACAAACTCAGGACTGTCGAACACTCACTTGTTCATACTGACGAATACACCAGATTTTCTGTACTAACATACTAATATGGCGGATTCACCCTTCAAATAACACTGCTAGAGACTCTTTCAGAAGTTTTACTTAGATCATATTTAAATTCCATCATAAGACTAACCAAGCAGAGAGATCATTAAACTTACCAATTCTCTATCATCACATTAGTTAGCAAAAAAGTCTCGAAGTTTACCCAGATCACAACACAGAAGCGTTCGACCAGACTTCACCACAAAGGTGTTACAGATTACATATCACAAATAACACAAAATAAGCCACACATGCTTCATCAAATACGCCATAAAGACCTTATAGAACATGCCATGAAGGTGTCACAGAGAATTATGTGTTTACTATCCTGTCCTACCTTAGAGGTTGCCATGGGTTTCTCCCACATGGTCTTATACATAACTTCATGTCATAATCTACCAATTCAGCCCATATCTTTCTAGAGGCACCACCATGAGTGTTTTTATTGACATACACTACCATGGGTCTCAGCCTCATGGACTTACACATCCTCATTTCGTGTTCTGTCAGTCTGGTTTATATCTCATTGGAGGCTACACCATGAGTGTCTTCGTGATCAACATGATATGCATGTTCGATTAGCACTGTACCTGCCCTATCGGAGGCATCACAAATGGAAGATTTACTTACTTAACACCACATTTACTTACCTATATTCGTGCGCTCATCTTACTGATTTGCACTCTTCTTATTCATGTAGTAACATTATGATGCTTTATTTACTTACCAGACATTTGAGATGACATCAACATAAGTATTTCTCTTGTAAATTTAACATGCATGAGCAGGATAAGGACTCACCTGAAACTTACCTACTATAGCTTGGAGTTCTCAAACTTGAACATTCTTCTCGAACCAACAACAGCAACTACTTAAAGAACATTAAACTACTATTAAAACCCATTTATAGACAGATTGTTAACACCTCAATTACAGACGACCCTCATGTAGGGTCTTTTATTCGTATCTTACTATTTATACTTCATAACTTCTTTATTCATTCAAAAACTCAACATGCAAAGTTATCAGACTTACCAGGAGGTGGAACATCCACTGATTAACTCAAATACTTAGCTTCCAACTTAATAAAGAATAAGAGAACATTTAAGTTTAAGAAGAAAAACTAGAAAGAAATATTGAAGGAAGAAAAACCATCTCGACGTTCCCTTCCTACCATATATATATACACACCCAATACCTTTTAATGGATCTTGACAAGTGACAAATGCATACATAAGTTGTCCCTGATAAACCGTAAAAGTAACATATTTTTATCCCACATTTAGTATGCTTTTGGATGATTTAATCTTAATCCTTTCTTTTCATGTCTTATACCCAGGAAAGCACCCGAGGACGAAAAGAACACAAAATGGGCCCAAAATGGAGTAAGTGGGCCATATCACAAAATCCACACGGCCTGGACTTAAGCCACACGGGCGTGCCACATTGATCATCTAGAACACGGCCTTACCCCCGAGTCACACGGTCGTGCCTCATTAAAGAAGTCTGAACACGGCTTGAAGACTAATCACACGGGCGTGTGACATGGCCGTGTCCCTATCGTGGCAAAGAGTAGTTTCATTCAAATTTGGATTCTTTGGGGCGAAGAAACACATTCCAAGAGCCTATATAAACCCCATAAGTATTACCTAAAAGGAGGGCAGTTAGCTAGGCCAAAGAGCCAAGCCGAAAAGGTCAAAGTTGTGGGAATCACTCGAAGATAGCCAGTTGATCCATCTCTAGAAAGCTGAAATTATACTCAAGACGGCGGATCTCTCCTTCAATTCCTTCAGGGAGTTTTAGGGATTTCTTATGTTTTGTTTTATCTTTTCTTCTGAGATGTTTTCTTTATTTATTATGAACTAAACCCTTCAGATACCTGAAGGGGATGAAACCTAGATGAATCTTGTTATTGTTTTCTGAACTATAAGATAAATACTTGATTTGTTCTTAATTAAGTGCGCTTAATTCTTGTGTTAATATTTCCGGGATATTGATTCAAGTCAGATGTTCTTAGGTGGAGGACCAAAAGTCCCTGCTTAAGAATAGATCTAGCATAATTAAAGCGGAGTCATTCGCGCGCCTAGAGATAGGGTGACGAGATTTTGTCGGATTAGGGTGAAACCTAATATAGGAGTTCATAGATCGATTTACTGCTATTCTAGGGGGTTATTAAGTGAGAAAGAGATTTCCGTTAATTAACCTAGGGTTAGACGTTATTCGCCTCGAGAGAGGGTTTAATATAAATTAGGGAGCCCTACGGATCAAGTCAAGTGAATAAATCGTATGGTTCAGGGTTAGATAACAAGCGAAGTCTAGGTGGATTCTTCCTGAGGGCATCATCTTAAATCAACTGAGTCTTCCCTCAAGTTATTTCCCAATTCATTCTTTTTGTCTTTGCGTCTTTAGCTTAGTAGTAGTTAAGTCTAAACAACTTCACTTATTTTAGGCTAGATAATAAAAAGAAGGTTAGTATTAGTACTTTTAGTTCCTTTGGGTTCGACAATCCGGTCTTGCCTAAGCTATACTACTGTTCGATAGGTACACTTGCCTTTAATCATTGTCAGAGTTAGTTTGCAGGTTCGATCATTCTCTTTATAAATTTTAAGACTCTGATTCCAGCGATCAGTCCCTTTAATGTCCTACAAAAATCAAAGAAAATATAAAAGAAATCTAATGTTGATGCTATTTGACTAGTCAAACCATTCAATTGACTCTCAACCAATCACATTATAGAACATGTTTTGCATATTATTCGAGTAAACTTGGCGTATCTCACTTATGGCGATAAAATAGCGTTGTCTTAAAGACACTTTAACCCCTTATAGCTTTGACATATACATAGTAGGCGCATCATGCTCAACCAACATTTTGAGGCGTACTCTTAGCTTGTCATGCTCTTTCTTTAATTGAAGAATACTTCATGAATTAAATCTTGAGAAACTTCTATGGGCGGGTACTCTATACGCCAAACATTAGTTAGCCAGATGCTAATAAATTGGCAAACTAACTACCAGAGTGCGCCAAAACAAACAACTTCACATCTACACACCTTCTTCTCGAATCTGCCAAATTTGAGGTGTGACATGATAGCACAATTTCCTAAAATATAATATTATTTATCTCAAGGAAAAGATAAAAATGATAGTAGCCAAAACTGAGTATCTACACAAACCATGTCTACTAAAGATAGCATAGGCCACTCGAATTTCTGCATTCCCTTTCTTCCAAGCAACTAAAGCAATCCAGGCATGCTATGATATGGTGCATTATTTCTAGTTAATGTGCCCTGCAATTCACGAATATAGCACACTCTATCATTTCTCCATTGTTTTTCTTAAAAAGCTTGTAACCATTACGCTTGAAGGTTTTGAGCTCTATAGATGACACTGATAGGATTCACTTCATGTCCTTTAAAGTAGGAGTTATTTCTATAAATCAATAAGTTCCATAAAATACAAACTATTGTAATAACCAATTTTGGCCCGGGCCCGTCAAAAACAACCAAGGCAAATACCCATTAAAAACCAGTACAAAAATAAAAATAAAACAGTCCATAAAATGTCCAATTACAAAACCCGATATACCCCTAAACCCATTTTACAACCCTAAACTCAAAATACCAGACCCAAATTTAATACAAACCAAGTACAAATTAGCCCAATTATCAAACCCAAACCCAAATAACAGAGGCCCAATGGCCCAAGATCTTAAAAATTTTTTTGGAAGCCTAGGGTTTCTGCCTGTTCTCGCGCCGCAGCTCCCTATGCCTCGGTCAGCTCCCTCACGCGTCTGGCCAGCCCCAGGCACCACCTTCGCACGCTTCGCCCATCTCCTGCAGGAAGACACGCAGCAACACGAATAGCAAGAAAGAAAACAACAAGAAACACATAGAAAATAGATTGAAAAAGAGAGAGGAATCTTTGTAACTGGGTTATAAAAAACCAAAGTGAAACGATTGTAAAAAAGGGAGGGCATTCGAAAATCAAAAAAAAACTATCAACAATAAAAAAGAACAAAAACATTGAAAGGTTGATCTCTTTTCGATTATTATTTACAGTTGTTTTATTTTTTTTTATTCCAAATCTTTGTAAATAAATATTAATAAAAGAGAAAGGAAAATTTACCTGAACCCCAGGGCCCGTCGTCGGAGTCTCCTCTCCGTCGTCGGAGCCGAAATCGAAAGCAAAAGGGGGGTCTTCTTCTCTTGGGTCTTCGAAACAAAAGGGCTAGTTTTCAAAACGGGGCTTTGAACGGGGATAAAATCCCATCTCCACGTGTTGTTAGACACCAAACATGGTGTTGGCGCGATGATCGGCCGGAAAGAAAGCTCAATCGCCGGGGAGAGGGAAAGACAAGAGGGGAGGAGCTTAAACGTTTCTGTTTTTTTTTTCTGGACTGAAAATAAAATGAAACAGATTAAAATGGGGGGTTTTTAAGCTTTGGAGAAAACGGCGTCGTTTAGTCCAAGAGGGGTAACCTGCGCATTCTAAAAGGGGTATTTGCGCGCTTGATCCTCCTCCTTTTCATGGTTATTCGATTAGGCTCTTTTTGGTTCTTTTCTTCCTTTTAATTTCTGCCCCGTAATTTTACATGGTTTTAATTTAGTCCCCTTTTAAACACCACATTCAAGGACTTGGGCAAATTTCATTTTTAAATCCTCCTTGGTTCGCGCGCGTCTTTTTGGGTCCTCCTTTTTGTTTTTTTATTTATTAATTATCCCTTTTAGTTTTTATTATTCCAATTGAGTTATTTTCATTATTCATCGTTTTGATCGTTTTAATATATTACTTTGACTTCTTTTTTTATATTGTTTTAATTTGATTTTTTTTATTTTCATTTATACATTTTATTAGTTATTTTATTTATTTTGAAGGTCACTTTTGTATATCCTTCTTAGGTTTTAAGAATTTGTATGATGTTTAATTTAAATACTGCTACATGTTTTTACGAATACATATGCCTATGATTTATATAAAAATCATTTTTTATACTGTGTATACATCATTGGCTTCCCGCTACTTTATATATACATGTATCTAATATATATATTCGTCTATTTATGTGCATAGATATATTTTTTATTTATTTTATTCCCTATTTTATTATATATATATACTTTGTTCATTTTAATGACCTTGATATATTATTTTCATGCATGAATAATGAACTTTCCATGCATATTACTTATATAGATTAACAAGTTATTTGTACATTATTTGTTTTGATTTTTTCTTTGTATATATAACTTATTTGTAATCTATCGGCATTCAAATTTTTATGTTTACGCGTCGTATCCTTGTATTGTATTTCAAGCTTCAGCATGTTCAAACCTTTTTCGAATATTTTATTACGTTGAAAATGAATATTGAGCAAATTTTAAGATTTCATATTAAAAACGAGGCAATATTTGTATGTTTAGAAGCACAAAAAATTACATCCTAACGTGCTGGGTGTTAATTTTTCGTTCGACTAAATTTTCGAGTACCCTTTTTCACATGATTTGAAGATCAAAGAGGATCTCCTATTGCTTTGAAACGATCGTTGACCTTGAGATTCAATCCAAATTTAGCAAATTCTGTTTTTTTATTTTTACCCTAGATATTTTCCAGTTTTCAACATTAGGACAACATCAATCAATTGGGTACCAACTTTGGGCGTTGCAAGGGTGCTAACCCTTCCTTGCACGTAACCGACTTCCGAACCCGTTTTCCCGAATATTCGTAGACCAAAACACCGTTTTAGTAAATCAAAATGTTTTATTAAAACAAAGGTGATCCGATCACACATAACAAAGATCGGTGGCGACTCCCTATTTTTAAAAGTCGATTCCCGTTTTGTCAAAAAATAGTTATGACACTATCATATGTTAAACATCTTCTATGTGCAAAGAAATAAGGTTTGTGTTGAAACCTTTCCCTCTAACAACCATATGCAAAATGAAACTTCTAACACTTATGTGATCCAATTCTGTCAGTTTTAATCCTATATTTGCTCCTATCCAGACTACTCTTGCCAAGTAACAATATAGAAAAATATGTTCATAATATTTTGTATGTTTTCCACAAAAACTACATGCCATATCAAACCCATTAACTCGCTTTCCTAGTTCCTCTTTGCAAGGCAATGCCTTCACATAAATCTTGTACAATAATTAACTGATCTTATAAGGAATCTTTAATTTCCATAATTTCCTCCAATCAGTAGTTGTACACTCCCTTATAATATTATCCTTATCCCCTGCCATAACGTTATGAGCTAAGCATTTATATCCTGATTTGACCGAGTACTCTCTATTATTGTTGAGAGCCCACACCCTCTTATCCATTCCACCAAAAATAGATAATGATCTTGATCTAAATGTATTTACAATCACTTGACCAAATAACCTCGCTAATCTATTCTCATCCCATTCCTCACTCTTTGTTTGCCATCAACATATTCAAATTAACGTAATTGTTCAAACCAATGACTACAATATCATCTTTTTTATGTCCACTTGAAATGATCAACTAATT
Organism: Gossypium australe; assembly: GCA_005393395.2. Classification (NCBI taxonomy): domain Eukaryota; kingdom Viridiplantae; phylum Streptophyta; class Magnoliopsida; order Malvales; family Malvaceae; genus Gossypium; species Gossypium australe. Next base: position 14,131,815 of record CM016620.1, on the reverse strand, counting down.
TCCACTTCTTATTTTCCAGTCTATCCCTTGTTTACACAAATCTCTACCATGAAGAATGTCTTTTCAAACCCAGGAGTCAAAACTTTTACTTGTAGCATTATCAAACCCAATTGTTGAACAATACTTCTTAAGCATAGTATTATGAACTAGCCAATTGTCTCCTTTATAAATTCTCCAGGCCGATTTAGTTAGAAGAGTTTGATTCATTAATCTAGTTTTTCGAATGCTTAATCCTCCTTCAAATTTTAGCTTGCATAGCCAATCCTAACTTTTTATATGAATCTTTCTTTTGTCAAACTCAACGTTCCAATGAAAGCTTTATATAATTTTAGCATTCTAATCAGATATTTTGACTGGAGCTTTAAAACATAAGAGATAATATAAAGGTAAATTACTTAATATGAATTTGATAAGAGTGAGCTTTCCTCTTACTGATAAAAGATTAGCTTTCTAACCTTAAAACCTGTTTTATAATCTATCCATAAGAGGTTAGAAAAAAACTAACTCTTAGACTTCATTTTATAAAGTGGAAACCAAGTACTTATCTTTTATTTGAAATTTTTAAAAAAATTAAATATGATTCATAGTTAAAATATTGTTATAAATAGTTTAAATATTTTTCTAATCTAAATGTATCAAATGTTATTATAATTTTTTTTTTTTGAATAATCTCATATAATCATTTTTTTTAGATAATATCTAGAATTATATATAACTCTTTTTTAACTCATAAATAAAAAATTAATACGTTTTAACGTACTTAAATTTATATATTTTTAAATTGATAATAATACATATATTGATGGAATTAAAATTCAACGTTATAATATTTGGACAGATAAGGGTTGGTGATATGTTATAAAAAAAACAGACGAAATTATAGCAAAATTTTAAAAGTTGTCCATTTCATGGTTATTATTATTATTTTTTGGTCAGACTCGTTTTCATCCGTTTACAAAGGATACGATCTCAGCGTTCCAGATACTTCCCAATTGCGAAACGCCAGCAAATGCGTAAGGAAGACCCAACACAGCCGCGCATATTAGCTTAACACGTGTTAAAATGTATGTACCGCCTCTTATCCTACGCTACCCGTTCCTCCTATATATAAAAGTAAATTAAAACCCCGACTACTCCGTAATTTTGCTGTATATTTATTTATTTTTGCCCCTTTATGTTAATCGCTCCTCAGGAAGAATATTCCCTTCCCTGTAAGAGAAAATACCCATCAGTTCCTCAGGTAAAAACAAAATTCTATCAATTTTCTCAATCTGGGTCTTTTTTCTCATCCTTATTTCTTCATTTTAAACCTTAATTTGCATGTAAAAATTTGTTCAATTCTGCTATAAATTGAGTTTTTTTTTCAATGTAAATAGCGATCTGGGTGCTGAAATTTAGTTGTTAAATTGACAACCTTTATTCAACAAACTTCAATTTTGAAGTCAGATATTTGTTTGGGAATTTTAAAAAAGGAAATAGATTGTGTTTGTGATTGTGATTGTGATCATGAAAATCTTTTGCTTTAGAAAGTGATTAAAAGTTTTTCTTTTTCTCTTTTTTATTTAATGTTATAGTGCAACACAGAAGAGGGAGAAAATATGGTGAATGTGACTGTTATATGGAGAGGAAACAAGTATATGGTGGAAATGGATTCTGGTGCAAATCTCAAGGAGCTAGGCGATGAGCTGCAGAAGTTGACTGATGTTAAGCCGGATACTATGCGCCTCATTGTTCCCCAATTGCCGGGCAAAGGCTCGCGAATGCTTCACCCTTTCTCAGATGAGCATTCATGCTTAAGTTTGCAAGAGGCTTCAGTTTTCATGGTAGTGTATATATCCATTACAAGGTTTTTAGTTTAATGCTAAGTACAATAAGCTTCCTTTCACCCCAACGAGAGGCAATTGGTGAATATGCTAATAGTCTAATCCCTATGAGTCACAATTTATGTTCAGTTGAAAATTGGTTTTTGAGTTTCAAAAGCCTGAGCATGTCTTTTCAGTTAGAAAGCAACTTGTTTGTGTTGTTTTGTTCATATTTCTTAGCCACGGGCGTAATTATCTTCGGTTTAAATTTTTCTCAAGAATGGTTTGGAGGATTATTGCTAAAGAGGTTGAAGTAATTAAAAGGAAGTGGTATATGGGCATGTTTAACTGGATTTTTCACACTTGTTTAACATTCTATGCCAATTTATGGAACTTTGTTTCATCTAATTTCAGGGAAAATCTGTCAGGATGATGGGGGTATCAGAGGATGAAGTTGACCGAGTTATACAAAACTCGAAGGTAGACATGAGAATAATTGGATTCAGTGAAGAGGAAAGGAGACTGAGGCAGCGAATGTCAGATGGACCCTCCAATGTTCCAATAAGACTTCCTCAAGGACCTTATATCTTTTGTGATTTTCGCACTCTTCATATTCCAGGAGTAGAGGTACCTCTGACTTCATTACCATTGACAATATGAATCTAAGTAAAGAATAATGGAAAAAGAAATGCCATTGATGCAATTTTTGTTTCTCAAGATTCACTTGGATTATATTGATAATTAAAATTTTACACAAAAAAATGCACATTTATTAGTATTGAGGGTTATTGGGATAGGAGGGTTGTTGGTAACACAAAAACTGTTGTTATATCTTCATGGTTGGTGTTACAAATAGCAGATCTATGAAAAAGGTAGCCTCTGTTTGATGAAGAAATGATTTTTGGCTCTAAATTCCTGATTTTGCAAATTAAGAGATGCATAAGTGCATCAGTCATCTTAAATTACGGTATCTTCATGTACTATTTGTCATTATGTGAATCTAAGGAAATGACAGGCAACCATTTCTGTTTTCTGATATCCTGATTACTGTCTGTTACCAGTTACACCCACCAGCTTCTGAGGCATTAAAAAGGATGCACATGCTTGCTGCAGACCCTGGAATCATAGCTATCATGAACAAGGTACCATCAGATCCATATTTACCCATACTAATTTGGTTAACTGACTCTTGTAAGCCCTGCTAAACTATTTTCTGCTTGTTCTTTTACAAAGCATCGATGGCGTGTAGGAATAATGACTGAGATGGCTCCAGTTGGTTATGTTGGTGTGAGTCCCAAATGCATTCTAGGCTTTAATAAGGTAATGGCCTATTTTAGCTTAGAAAAATAGCATAACTTGAATCTCTCAACTTCTGTACTTCCCATTATTTTTTATTGTTGATCCTTATTTGTTCTTTCAGAATCATGGAGAAGAAATATCTCTCCGTCTTCGAACCGATGACCTCAAAGGATTCAGGAAATATGAGAGCATAAAAAAAACTCTTCTACATGAACTTGTAAGCATTCTTGAACAAATTTTAATTATGAGTAGTAGAAATGTTACCAAATTAGTTATTGTAATCCCAAAAATGGAGGGAGGTGGTAGAGAAAAATTAACAAACGACTGATTGAGAATTGCGCTTCTTCATGTTTCAGGCTCATATGGTATTTTCTGAACATGATTCAAATTTTCATGCCCTTGATAAACAGGTAAAACTACCTTTTCTATGCACACTTATTATAGTAGGAAACAATGCTTCATGATCAAATTATTGTCTAGACAAAGAAACATTATCTTGATCTGATATTACTCTCTCTCTCCCTCTCTATCTCTGCTTGCAGTTGAATGAAGAAGCTGCTAGCCTAGACTGGACCAAATCTAGGGGCCACGCTTTAAGTGGAATCAGACACTCGGAGAACTATGAAGAATATTATGTTGAAGATGGCAGAAATTCTCAGAAGGTTGGTGGAAATATGTCAACTTTGCTGGAAAATGCCCGTGCCTCTTCCGTAGCTGCTGCTTTTCGTCGTCTGATAAACACTCCTGCCAATGTGGACGCATCTGAAACACATGATGAGCCAGAACCTGATGATTCTGAGTTGGTTATGGATGATGGAGATGAAAATCTAGATATTCAAAGTCAAATTAGGGCTCAGGGGAAACATGCTTATGAATCAGATCCTGATGGCCTTGCTGACAATCAAAACAAGTTTGAGCCTGATCCGGATGATTTGCTTCATGCTGAAACTCTGCAACTGAAACATCGTTCTGAATCCACTGAAAACAGTTCTCAATCTCAGATGACTCTTGGGAAATCAACAGCCATGAGTTCAAATGAAGAGCCTGATCCTGATGATTCGGGTGCTTCTTCAAGTTCTGGAAATGTGGTTGAACCTGTGGTGATGCCAGTTCTGGACACCAAGATTCAGACAAGTGAGACCATAGATGAGCCAGATCCTGATGATGTAGAAGCACAATCTAGCATTTCGAGAAGTGTGAACAGAGCAAATTATGATTCTCGTCATCACATAACAACTGAAACCTTGGAAGATCAAGCACATTTCAACCAAGGTTATAAAGAACCTGATCCTGATGCTAAAGCAAATGAAATAGTACAAGCAGAGCCGGATCCAGATGATAAGCTATTACCACAATTGGGAATATCCAATATGAAAATTGATGAGCCAGATCTGGATAATCAAGAACTACAGAGAATTCAAGACTCTGTGACTGGTATTTGTAGCCGTCTGCAAAAGGCCATTGAGATGTTGCTGGCTGAAGTTAATCCCACCGAGGCAACTGTTGTTCTGCAAACTCTTTTTAAGATTATTAGGTATGTTTTCTTACTTGACTATCCTTAAATTCTATTTCCATTTCCTTAAAAAACACAATTAAGCATTGATACCATGTAACTGGGCCTGCCTCTTGCAAACTCCTATAGAAGTTGTAGTTCATGCTTATTCTGCCTATCATATTTTGTTGTCTTTGTTTTGTGAACTAAAATTACCAATAAAAGCTGGAATTATTTTCTTTGTTTGCAGAAATCTGATTGAACACCCAGATGAAATGAAATTTAGAAGACTTCGGAAGGTAGAATCGTTGTTACTCTTGTCCATGAGTTAATCTGTTGTATTAACTCTTTTATGTAGTGGAATCCCTTTTTTCATCTAATCTTTGTGTGCTTACTAATAATGGTGTACGTTGCAGGCCAATCCTATAATCCAAAGAAATATTGCAAATTACAAAGGTTTGTTTCTTTTTATTCTTTCCCCTTCCTTCCACCTCTTTATTTATTTTTGATATGCTAAAGAGGCTTTTTCCAGTAGAATTTTAATTAGATTAGGAGGAAAATGTGCATTTCTCTAGTAAGGATAAGAGCAAACTTTCTCAAAAAACTATATTATCCAGACTCTGCTTTTTTTATTGAAGTGTCAATGTTTGACACATTTGACATGGTATGGAGGCATGTTTCTCCAAATACAAGGGAAACTTGAAAAAAGAAAGGAAGGATACTCAGTGTTGGATATGTACTTGTATTTGATATTCACCTTCAAGTCTGGGTAGCATAGTTAAAGAGTGCATTAGAATGGAGTTGGATGCAAAGAATTTAAGGCCATCTTTATTGACAGAGGTTTTTGTTGTTGCAGCTGCCATGGAAATTCTTCTTTTGATTGGTTTCAGTGAAGATGTTATATTGGATGAAATTGGGAAAGCAGAAACTTATCTAGTGTTAAAGCGGAACGACCCTGGTCTTTTATGGCTAGCCAAGTCCTCCCTTGAAACATGTATTGCCTACTAGTTTTATCATAAACCTTTGATATGTGTGTTAATATATACGGTTGAATACGGTTAAAAGACATTCAAAATGGTGAAGAAATTGCATAAGAGGTAAATTGTGAAATTGTGTGAATGAACAAACACAGATATAGATACAGGATTCTGCGTACTTGTATCGTAATAATTCCAGAAATTATTTGTAAAGAGCTAACTTGGGTTGGAAATGTTGCAGGTCAATGATGTAAATTTCTTTTCTTTTGTACTTTATTTGTATAGGATAATATGAGAAGAGACATAAATTTATCAATGCCTCGTTGTTTAATGTTACTTGAGTAATTTGTTTGTTTACTTGCAGTACTCCTGTCAAAATGGGAAGAGCAGCATATTACCTACTATAATAACATATTACAGGAAACTGTTTATACTGCTTCAGAACAAGAATGTACTTCTAATCTGGAAATGAAGAAGAAAAAGAATTAGTATCGATGCATGGATTGACGTTATATTTGTATATGAAATTTGGGACGAGCCATAAGTGTGGGCTTCATTAATATTCAAATCTAACAAGCCAGAAAGCTTAAATATTTACTAGTAATTTACAGCCATTTTAAGTGTTATCCATTGGAATATCACTGCCACTAGGGTTGGCTAGGTTTTCAGAGATATTTCTCTGGGTCTGACCGGCTCGAAACGTGAACTCGTGTGGTGGCAGACGGGCAAATATAGATGCACCGCCTGAGATTACTGAAAGCAGGAATAGGAACCGGAACTGGATCTTTTACCTCTTGACTGGAGCTCCACCAGGTTGGAAGGAAAGCAGAGCAAGATTGCTACTATTTGATGATCCATACAGCTTTTGCTCATATTCCTGCAACTGCTGGTAGACGGCTACCAGTCACCAAACAGCAAATGACAATCAGAGTACAGTACAAAATAATATATCAAAAATTAACAACGGAAAAATCACATATGAATAAACATCACAAACTATTATGTCTACTGGACCTAAAGTTTAGCTTGAGTCATGCAATCATGTACGCAAGTTCTGAAGTGCGAATTTCCTATATCCCCGAACAGCGGCCTCAAAAGTGTATAATATTTAAACTAAATTTTAATCATACTAAAACGACTAAATTATCTAAAAAGGCCTATTTTCAAGCATATTTACGGAAATGGGACAATTACACAATTGTTTATCGGAAATGGTCACTTTTTTACAAAACGGGCCTACGTGGCCTCGTTTTAGGGGAAAATTGCCAGCAAAGCGTGCCTTTAGGGAAGCCTTTTTTGACACTTCAGTAAAACGCTTCCACGTCAGCGCGTTTTGTGATGTGTCAAAAAAAGCTCCCCCAAGGGCATGCTTTGCTCCGTATTTTTATGTGTTTGGGATATTTGCATGTTTAGTCCCTATGGTTTTTAGGGTTAGGGTTTTGTCAAAATAAGTTAAGGTTTAGTGTTTAGGTTTTTGTTAAGAAGTTAAGGTTAGGAGTTTTAGTAGATTTTAAAAATAAATCAAGATTTAGTGTTATTTTATAAAAAATTATTTAAATTAGGGTTTAGGGTTTTTAAATAAATTAATAAATTAGGGTTTTAAATAAATTAAATAATGGTTTTAAATAAATTACGGTCTAGGGTTTTTAAATAAATTAGGGTACTAGGGTTAAATTTAATTAAATTAGGGTTTAGTTTTTTTTAAATAACATTGTGTTTATTTTTTTTTTTAACAAAATTGACTATTTTGTACCTTGAAAAAATAATTTTGAGAAGAAGTTTCTGAACAAAGTGTCAAAAACGTTTCAAGTAGGATGCACTGTCAACAAAATTACGGAAAAAACTCCCACGTGGACATTCTTTTTCTACAGTAGTTCTTGAAAAAATAATTTTGAAAAGATGTTTATGAACAAATAGTGTCAAAAACGCTTCAAGCAGGATGCAATGTCAACAAAATTTCTGAAAAAAGCTCCCATGTGGACGCTCTTTTTCTACAATAGTTCATGATTGGCCTTAGGCTATAAACGAGGCAAATTTCATTCTCAAAATGCATTAAGTTACAGCAAGTAAAATTAGAGAGGCTAAGCAGAATAGAAATTGAAGATGAGTGAATGTATTAATACTGTTATTTACTATGATGGTGAGGTCCGTGACACCAAGAACGGTGTTTTTTTTATCAGAGAACACAGAGCGAATGATTTTTAATTAGAGTATAGATTTTACAGAATTTCGTAAAAGAATTAGGCGCAAAATCTTTAAAACGACGCCAAGTAGGGTTTCTTCTATTAAGTATTGATTGATCCCGTGCAATATGACTCATTTAATATCAAAGGTGTTCGTAGCTTTGAGGCGATGGTGCAGACTCATCTCACAAGTGGATCACCTTATCTTAAGTTATATGTTCAATTTTCATCGCCAAATGAAACATTTGCGACTTCAACATCAACCGTTGTTCGAGAGGAATACACGACCCCTAGCCGACACTCCGTTAGTGGAAGGTTGAACACGGAAGCGCCCGTGTATGGAAAACACAACTCCTGCAACACACTCAGTTAGTGGATGGGACATGCACATCGGTAGGTCAATGTTCGATGCTGGAAATACGTATTGGGGAATAGCATCAACTTCTAGTGGTTGGCAATCCACATCTGATTGGGGACGTTACGGAACGTGCACAAGAAATGATGATGACCTCGTACATTATAGATGATGGTGGGTTAGATGATGAGTCCGATGTGAATTCACCTCGAGAGCCCGGCCCCGATGGTGCAGAATTGCATTATTTTCTGAACAGGAGCTTGTTCCATCTTAACCTGAAGACGTTGAAGAGGATTTAGATGAAGAAGATCCGCGATTAAGGGCATACTCGCCTCCAGCCCACATGCATAATGTTGATATATCGACAGATGATGTGTTGGAGTTTCCAGATCTTCCACACAAAACGCGTGGCCGTACAGGTTCGACATTGGATTCAGGTGATTTGGACGTTGGTAAGGAGTTTTTCAGTAAGGATAGTTTTCTTGGTGCTTTGAAACAACATAGCATCAATCACGGGGTTAACTACAATGTGATTAAATCCAAATCCGAGGCCAAGTGTGCAGTGCAAGACAGTACATGTCCATGGAAAATCATTGCTTCTTTTAAGAAAAAGACAAGCTTGTGGGAGATAAAAAAGTACAAAAGTCCACATACATATATTGTCGATACAGTATCACTGGGTGTCTAGGGTTTTGAATAAATAATGTTATTACTTAATGTTACATTATATAATGTACTTCGTTGACAGGTGTTTCACAAAATCATCCCAAGATGGATTCAGGCATGATAGCTAGCTTAATACTACCAATGTTGAAGGCGGATCTCAGGACTTCTGTATCATACATAATTGACAGTATTTGTAGTCAACTCTTACCGCAAGGCTTGGATAGCTAAGTAAAAGGCATTAGAAAAGATGCATAGTGAGTGGGACACTTTATATAATGAGGTTTAGCAGCGGTGTCAGGTGCTGAAGAGGTACGTCTCAGGTTGCATAACAGACCTTGAAACGGTCCCTGCGTACTACAACGACCGATTGCTCCGTGGATGCCAAGTGTTCAAACGTCTATTCTGGAGCTTTAAGCGATGTCGGGACACATTTGTGTACTGCAAGCCATTGGTACAAATTGACGGTACCTTTATGTATGGTAGATATACATATCGGCTATTACTAGCTGTGGCACAGGATGGCGATGAGAGAATCCTTCCAATTGTGTTTGCAATAATACCGGGGGAATCAATTTATGACTGAGATTTCTTTCTTTCTAGGTTAAGGATGCTAGTATTCCAATGCCCCGATCCGATATAACGCAGATATCAAGTTGAGGGCATGCATGCCTCCTTAACCTAGAAAGAAAGAAATTTCAGTCATCAACTGACTCCCCTGGTGTTATTGCAAACGCAATTGGAAGGATTCTCCCACCACCATTCTATGCCACAACTAGCAATAATCGATGGGTATATCTATCATACATAAACGTACCGTCAATTTGTACCAATGGCTTACAGTACACAAATGCGCCTCGACATTGCTTAAAGCTCTAGAACAGACATTTAAACACTTGGCATCCACGGAGCAATCGATCATTGTAGTACGCAAGGACCGTTTCAAGGTTTGTTATGCAACCTGGGACGTACCTCTCCAACATCTGACACCACTGCCAAACCTCATTATATGAAGCGTCCCACTCCTTATGAATCTTTTCCAACGCCTTTTGCTTAGCTATTCAAGCCTTGCGATAAGAGGGCATGTACCTCAATTGGCTACGAATACTGGCAATTATGCATGACACAGAAGTCTTGGGATCCACCTTCAACATCGATAGTATTAAGCTAGCTATCATGCCTGAATCTATCTTGAAATGATCTTGTGAAACACCTGTCAACGAAGTACGTTACATAATGCAACATTAAGTAATAACATTATTTATTCAAAACCCTAAACACCCAGTGATATTGTACTGGCAACACAAGTATCTGAACCTTTATACTTTTTTATCTCCCACAAGGCTGTCTTTTTCCTAAAAGAAGCCATATTTTTCATGAATATGTATCGTCTTGCACTACACACTTGGCCTCGAATTTCTCAAATTTAGATTTAACCACACTATAGTTAACCTCGTGATTGATACTATGTTGTTTCAAAACACTAAGAAAACTATCCTTACTGGAAAACTCTTTACCAACTTCCAAATCACCCGAATCCAATGTTAAACCTATATGGTCACGCGTTCTGTGTAGTAGATCTGGAAACTCCAACACATCATCTACCGATATATCGACATTATGCATGTTGGTTGGAAGCGAGTACGCCCTGAATCGCGGATCTTTTTTTTCATCATTTGAACCCCCTTAAACGTCTTTAGGTTCGAATGGAACATGCTTCAGTTCAGAAAATAATGCAGCTTCTGCACCATCGGGGCCGGATTCTCGAGGTGGATCCACATCAGACTCATCATCCAACCTACCATCATCTGCAACGTATGAGGTCCCCTCGCCGGTGGACATAGTAGGGAGTACATCATCCCTTCTTGTAGACGTTTCGTGACGTCCCCAATCAGATGTGAATTGCCAACCACTAAAAGTTGATGTCATTCCCCAATACGTATTTCCAACATCAAACATTGACCCACCGATGTGCATGTCTCATCCACTAACATAGTATCTTGCAGAAGTTGTGTTTTCCATACTGCCACCAAACACGAGCGCTTCCGTGTTCTGCCTCCCACTAACGGAGTATCGGCTAGGGGTCGTGTATTCCTCTCGAACAGCAGTTGACGTTGAAGTTGCAAATGTTTCATTTGACGATGAAAATTGAACATATAACTCAAGATATGGTGATCCACTAACGAGATAAGTCTGCATCATCGACTCAAAGCTACGAACACCTTTGATATCAAATGAGTCATATGTTATGGGATTAATCGAAGCACAAAATTGATACTTAATAGAAAAAACTCTACTTGGCGTCGTTTCGAAGATTTTACGCCTAATTCTTTTATGAAATTTTGTAAAATCTATACTCTGGTTAAAAACTATTCGTGTTGTGTTCTTTGATAAAAAAAATGTCGTTCCCCGTGTCACAAGCCTCACCATCATAGTAAATAACAGCACTAATACGTTCACTCATCTTCACTTTCTATTCTGCTTAGCCTCTCTAATTTTACTTGCTGCAACTTATGCATCCTGAGAATGAAATTTGCCTCGTTTATAGCCTAAGGCCAATCATGAACTACTATAGAAAAAAAGAATCCACGTAGGAGCTTTTTCAGAAATTTTGCTAATATTGCATCCTGCTTGAAATGTTTTTAACACTATTTGTTCAGAAACATTTTCTCAAAATTATTTTTTCAAAAACTATTGTAGAAAAAGAGCGTCCACGTGGGAGCTTTTTTTCGTAATTTTGCTGACAGTACATCCTGCTTGAAGCATTTTTTACACTATTTGTTCAGAAATATCTTCTCAAAAATTTTTTTTTACGATACAAAATAGTCAATTTTGTTAAAAAAATAAACACAATGTTATTTTAAAAAAATCTAAACCCTAATTTAATTAAATTTAACCTTAAAATCTAATTTATTTAAAACCCTAAAATCCTAATTTACTTAATTTATTTTAAAACCATAAACCCTAAACCCTAATTTATTTAAAACCATAACTTAATTTATTTAAAACCTTAATTTACTTAATTTATTTAAAAACCCTAAAGCCTAATTTAAATAATTTTTTTTTATAAAATAACACTAAATCCTGATTTATTTTTAAAATCTACTAAAACTCTAAACCTAACTAGTTTTAACAAAAACCTAAACACAAAATCCTAACTTACTTTGGCAAAATCCTAACTTACTTTGGCAAAATCCTAACCCTAAAAACCCTAAAAACCATAGGGACTAAACATGCAAATATCCCAAACATATAAAAACACGGAGCAAAGCGCGCCCCTAAGGGAGCTTTTTTGACATATCAACAAAACGCGCTGACGTAGAAGCGTTTTGCAAACGTGTCAAAAAACGCTCCCCCAGGGGCGCGCTTTGCTGGCAATTTCCCCCTTAAACGCGACCACGTAGGCGCGTTTTGCAAAAAGTGACTCTTTCCAGTAAATAATTGTGTAATCGGCCCATTTCCATAAATATGCTTGGAAATGAGCCTTTTTAGGTAATTTAGTCTACTAAAATTTGCAACACTTGCTACTTTTTACACAAATACATTATACATGATTACTCGTGAATAAAGCATTTCTACCTCCACATTCTCTCTCAAATGGAAGTTAAACACAAACACTAGGAAACATAAGCAACGACCCTTCGCACGAGATCTAACAAATTCGGACTGGAAACCAAGAACATAGTGATGGCAGCAGCATTAGACCTTTTCCTCTTCCAAATAATACCAAGTGGCATTCTTAAGTTTTAAATTAAGCGAATGAATTCAATCAGATAAGGTAACAACATAAAATGGCTTCCATAAATATTAGGTAAGTCAAAGCTAGTAAATACCTTGACTTATATCAACAGATGGTCTCCGTTCTTTCACCCACTGGTAGCTTTGTGGAAGCCTCCATCCTTTAGATTTCAGCAAGAAAGCTACTACAATAGCTGGTGACCTGTTAAAAAGAATAATCATCCTCACTAGCAATTTGTTCCATTTAAATAAGTGTAAACACACCTGAGCATTTTTGCGTCAATGCTAGTCGATCCCCCTTCCCCAATTAAAAGAAAAAGGAGGTATTACACACATACCAAGCAGGTAATCTCCCATTTGCAAAAACACACCTGGGTGTAAGGAATCTTATAGAGAAAGATTCAGGGGTGAGGCCCAACTAGGTTCTTCCACCGTAGTTTATATGCAAAATCCTATTTTCAGCATTCAAATTTGAATTTTCTTTCTTGTATAATATAAGATAAAAGAGAAAGAGGAAAACACAGCTTCAACATGCTCATGTTTGTTTTAGTGTGCATTACTTGGATACCAAAAGAATGGAGCAGTAATATAAAAATCAACCTATTTTTTCCTGACATGCAGTGAACAAGGACTCGAGCCTTATCCCTCTCACATTGCTCTGCAGAAATGAACCACATGTCATAATATACCGATGAGAAAATAAAACTATGCAACACGTCAACTCGAAGTGTCTGAGCTACTACAATGCAACTACCAAACATTATTTACTTATTGTTCGTGTATCTGCAAGCAAAACTCTCCAACTTCCATTTTTAACTAGGTTAATGAAAGGGCATCATGAGCAGAGCAAATCACACAAGATTATGAAGTTGGAAAAAGTGATTGAGATGTAAAGAAAATATTTCAGCAAGGTTTCAAATTTGTGAACATGCAGAGCCCCTAGGAAGCATATATATTTAATTCTGCTCAGATCAACCTCTTGAAATTTGCAAAGGAAAAAATGTTTGATGCATCAAAGAGGGAATACCAAAGTCATGCACAAAAGAGGTGATACCAAAATTAACCTTTTGACTGTAAACTGAAACTTGATAATACAACACAAACATTCCGCACCTAAAAAATGTATTGCATCATCAAATAGTAAAATTTTGCCATCTTGCAGGCAGTGATAGGTAAAGGAATTCTTGTAGAGATTTTGACAAGCAGGTACAGTCTGCAAAGTGATGTTGTAAATAATATAAGAATATGCCATAAGTGTAAGCTACAAATTAGATGCATGATAGCCATTAATATGTATTTAAGCAGATGCAACATCAAACAAAGAGAACAAACTGTACAATGAAAACTGAAAAAGAATGGATCTTCACACCATCAACCTTACCACCTGCCAAAACGATCCTTCCAATTCCCTCACTGATGGCATTGGAAGGTGGTTAGAGTATTACTATCAACTTAGTTTAACAGTTATGATTTCCAATATCAAAAGCATATTCTGTGGAGACAGTCCCCAATTCAATTTTCTCCTCATCCCTAATACCATTCTTTGATACAGAAGTGTTCTTACAGCTTTGACCCCATTCCTATAAAATTCCACTTTTTGCCCTTGCAAATGGCAAACAGAATACATGGGTTTGGATATTGTGTAAATCTAACAAAGAAGCTATTCATTGGCTGCTATGTTTAGCCACCTTCTGATTCTATATGTATGATGGCTGCGTATAGAATTGTAATTTACTATCGAAAGGAAATCCCTTTACTATAGTGAAAAAGTAGCTCAGTACATCGCTCTCAATAATGCTGTATGTGATCCAGTACCATGCAAGGTTTAATGTTGCATAATTCTCCATTAAACACTACGAAAATCTTAAAACCTCAATTTATGACGAACCCTCAGGTTCTCCTTTCAAAGGCTAAGGACTAAAAGATCAACAGAACTGCTCTTAGGACCATTTGACTATCAAATCTTACCATTATTTCTAGTTCTAAGTTTGATAAATTGCACCCTCACATCCTGTTCTGGTGTTGCCTCATCAATATCACACATTTTATGTCAAACTTCTTCCCCATGTTTCCAGCTTAAGATCAATAATAGTGGTCTCAGCCTCATCCGCAAATAGAAAGCACCAATGAATACTACCCATTATTTATCCTAGATATCCAGTTTAACTCAACAGTGAGTTTACCCGAAAGGTAAAGGCCTAAAGTAGAGTCTCAAGGAAAATTCATTAAAACTGGATAGTACACCTATTAACTTCACACTATTCCCAAAGCTGTAACAAATCTTTCATTCACACCACTAAGCATGCAGATAATCATAAGACTTCCATAATAGGTAGTACAACTGACATAGGAATTTTTTAGATCAATGTAGTTACAAGATCCTCCTCCATTCAGCTTTGGTTAAGCTATAAACTAGGAAAGTGGTTATGAATATTTATCATTTAATTAACAAAATTCTCCATTCTCACTCCCTTCCATTCTTCATGCTAAGCAAAGCCACCCTTTATATACTTGGAAACAAGCAAAGGCAAAAGGAACTAAGTCAGTCACTAATTTCCTACTCCCAATGCCAAATACTTGGAATGCAGAAATCCCATCAAAATTATACAAAAACAGCAGCATAAAAACCTTAAACATACAGCACTAAAATCAATTCCTAATTTACCCTTTTTATATGAATTAGAGAACAATCATAAGTCAAGTTTTCCAAACTACATTGGATCACAAAATCCATAAATTTAAATATAAAAACCATAGGCTGATAGTAATACTATAAGCAAACATAAACATTAATGAAAGGAGAAGAAGGGGCCTACATTAAGGACATGAGTAATTCCCTGAGTCTTTAGAAGCTCAGAGCGAGAGGCGTTGTCATAGCTACCCAAATAAAGAAAGCCAGGCAAGATGAGGGAGGGAAAAGCACTGACTTGAAGCGATGATTTGTCGGAAGAGAGGGGAATTCTATGGCCACATATCCCACAAACTTCCTCTTCTTCGTACTTGTGATAGTGGCCGCATATCCCACACGGATTCTCCCTTTCCCTCTTCCTCATCCCCACTCACCACCCCCCAACAAATTTTCGATTATACCCAGATCAACAAGACCAACAAGGATCAAAACCCAGAGTGTTTCTTTTTAAGTTGAAGGAAGAAGGGATTGTTAGAATGATAATAAAAGGAGGAGAGTGATGAATCCAGAGCTATAGGAGAGGGGATATGTGTACTTTGAATGGGTTTTCGTACAAAAAGGAAAGAGAAAGTATTAATATAATGTTTTGTCTCCCTCGACTCTGGGAAATGAAATTCAAGAACCATACAGAAAGTGAGGCTTGCCCCTTACCTTATCGGCACGTGCGTCAATGTACTCATCAAACACCCCATGTGCTTTCTTCTTTATATGTTCTTTTCTCTCTTTTAAAACGTCATCAAATTATTTATTTTTCTTATTTTGATCGAATAATGATGACTTCTGGTAATCAAAATTTTAACTTTCTAAGTTTCAAAATTGGTTTAAATCTTAATATTATTAAATTTTAATTTTTTATAATTTTAATAATAGAATAAATTTAGTGTTATTTATGAATTTATTTAATTTATTAAATATAATTAGATGGTTGTGAGTTTTTTTTTAATTTTAAGTTTATTTAATAAAATTAAATTGTTAATATTATTGATTATTTATGATTTTTTTTAAATAAATCCTAATCCCTTATAAATTTGTCAAATAAATATTTTACATTAGACAAAAAAATATATGTACCAGACTAAAAAAATTTTGTTAACTCAAATACCAAATAATATATTAAGCTAGAAATTAATTTATTTTTTATTTAAATTTTGAAAATTAAAATTTTTTTTGTTAAAATCAAATACCAAATAATATATTAAGCTAGAAATTAATTTATTTTTTCATTTAATTTTAATTATTGTTGTCAAAAATATTTTTGAGATAATAAAATATCTATTTAGACATGATATTGTAAGATAAAGATATGTTAGATTTTTTAATAAGAATAATTAAAGTAATTTCAATTAAAAGCATTTATGCAGAAATGCCAGATGTTAAAATATTTTATTTGAGTTTAAATAGCAATTTAAAAACATAATTTAATTTGAAAAAAAGTTGTTTTTGGCTTGAAATCGTAATTTAAAATTATAATTTGAATTTAAAAAATAATTGTGAAGCCTCAATGATAAAGTAAACTTTAATTCGTATCGCATTTAATATTATAAATTTTTTTAGCTTAATGCAAAATTAAAATATTAAAATATTCAATGTAATAATAAAATACACTGCATCCTACAAAAACTGAGTTCTAAGTCTTAAAAAAGATATTATTGAAAGCCTACATGAAATGCCAAAAGGACATTAAGAAAAATTAAGATGTAAGAGGTAAAAGGATTGGCGGTGCTTTAAACACGAGGTCATGTTTAATTTATTGGGACAGTGATGTCCTAAACCTCTATTTATGATCCACCACATCAACCATAACTTCATCTCAATTATAAATTTTGTATTTTTCAATTAAATATCATTTCCTACATTGATTCTCTTGTCTGTTCACCTATTGTTAACTTTTTAAAAGGTAGATGTTTATTATTATATTATTATACAAACTTTTTAAATTTATATTTACTAAAATAGTTTAATTTTTTAGTCAATTTTCCTGTCGACTTTTTTTTTATTCGGTCTTTTAAATTTCTTTTTTAAATTTTATAAAATTAGGTTGTTTTTGAAGTTAGACGTGCTTTCACATTGTTTTTTGGATTTTTTTAGGGTTAGGGTTAAGTTTTTTATTTTTGTAAAAGTTAGGGTTATGATTTATTAAGACTTAGGGTTGGAGTTTTAGGGGTGAAACCATAAAAGTTTGTTGGTAGATTTGAGGGGTCGAGGATGCGTTAACACTACTTATAACACATATATTTCATATGTTATGTCAGGATAGGACTATTAGCTCAGAAACTCATCCTATAGAAATCAGGTTTCGGGGTGATAGTGTTTGATACAATCATGAGTCGAAGTCTAAGTGGAGTTCCCAGTCGACGGCCATGATGCGGTCATGGGTTCTAGTATAATCGAAAGCCAGTTAACAGTCGTTATACGGTCACGAGTTCAAGCTTTTTAGATACCCGCAAATGATGCCTTATATATGTCATACATAAGATGGAGACCATAATCATAAGGAAAAAACGAAAGGCTTTCTGGTGTAATCAATGTAATTGTTTTCTCTATTTCCAAGTAGCTGGTATCTTTAACCTTTCATTCTTATCCAAAGGCTAACACCGAGGTGGACACAAGAGGGCTCTCAAGAGGAGAGCAGATGTTTTGACGAAAGTAGAGGTCAAACTTGGGTCGACGCGACAGCGGTTGTAGTTATTAATGTGTTGTTTAATAACGACAACCGTTGTCACCCGGAAAGGAGCATCACCTTTACTCCACCAAAACAATTGCTCCCCGCCTAAGAGTCCTCCTACATCTACGGTAGTGCCGACCTTCGAATAAGAAGGAAGGTTAAATATATCAGTTGCGTGGAAATAGAAAAAAAATATGCCAATTATAGCAGGAAGCCTACAATTTTTCCTTATGATTATGACCTCAAACTTATGTATGGTATTTAAAAGACAACATTTCTAGGTATCCAAAAAGTTTAAGCTCGTGACCGCATAACGACCAATAATTGGCTCCCCCATTATACTCCAATCTATGGTCGCATAACGACCGTCGATTGAGACCTCTACATAGACTTCCACCTGTGACTGTACAAAGTAAAGTAACCCCAAAACCTGACTTCCACAAGATAGGTTTCTAAGGTAATAGTCTCATCTCGATAGGATATATGAAATGTGTGTGTCTTAGAGCAATATTGCATCACCAATAACTCAAGACTACCTTGAACCGAAAATTATATTAACGACGAAAATTTTTAACATTGAAGTGGGGAAAAAAACAAAAAGAGAGAAATATTGTAAAGTGGAGGGATGAAAGCCAAGAGAGATGATGTTTTTGGGATATGGAGTATGGAGGGGGAGCCCCCTTTTTTAAGCGTGGGGGAAGGGTGAGATTGTAAAGGAAAAAATCTCGTGGTCGAAAACACGTTGCAGGACTAGCGTTTTCATCAAATATCTTCAAAGCGTGCTTCAAATCTGCCAAAAATTTGTCGGGGTTAGCAATACTCTTTTTTCCAGACTTTATGAAAATGTTAAAGAAAATTCATCCAGCTGGGCGAGCTTCCCTACTGACAGGGCAGAAAAGCGTACCAAGTTGGACACGTTTTCCACTGTTTTAGAGGAAAGGGCATCTAGTTGGGCGTGCTTTCCTACCATGTCAGCAGGAAAGCTTGCCCAGCTAGTCGAGTTTTCTTTAACATTTTCATAAAGTCTGTAAAAAGAAATACCTAACCCCAGGAATCCCAAAAAAAAATCTAAAACACATTTTGATGCACTGAATGCCCTCTGAAGCACACATTTAATTTTAATTAGTGATCTGCAAAATGCGTTTTTAGCACCGAATAGCGTTTCATTACCATTATTCGATGAAAGCGCTTCATCAAAAACGAATTTTGAGCCACTAATTACCTCTCTCCTTGTTCTATTTTGCTATTAAAGCACCTAAACATTCAGAACTTAGGCACGCAACAAATTTATATCAAACATCAAAGAGTTGAGTTGCGAGTCGTCTGCATTTTTTGGATAACCGTCTGAAGATTTTTTTGGTTCTAAATATCCAATTCGTTTTAAATTGAAATGAGACGATGAGTGAAATCTGTCATTTACTATAACTGTCAAATCTGTAATACAGAATTCGGGGTCGTATTTGCAGGAGCCCAGACCATGGAATTGACATTCAACCGTACCATTCAATTGCTTGAGCTACGGACTAGAATAAGGAGGAAAGTCGAGGGTTTGAGTCGGGGAAGAATTTTGAGCTTGCAATATAGATATCTGGCATCAGTTAACCCCTTTTAGTTGGAGCTATTTGATGTGAAAGGCGAGCTCGAGCTGGAGGCGGTCATATCATTGCACTGCTCAAGAGAAAATGCTGTAATAGAGCTATATGTCGAGTTTGTCGAGGCTAATAGAGCTGGTCTATTTTCACCCACCATTGCGGCTATTGTTGGAACCGAAACTGATAACAAGTTAATTTTATGCTTTTAATGTATCTATTTTTGGCTAATTTTTTAATAGAATGCTACTAAACTTATGATTTCTTGCTTAAATCTTCTAAGGGATGAAATTGGAGTGACAAAATTCAAAATCAAGCAAAATGAGCTAAATTGGAACGAGAAGCAAAAAAATGGACCGAATTAAAAACATTGCAAAATTAGTGGCTAATTAAATTAGATTTTTGAAGTTGCCAAATTCTATAAATAGAAAATATCTAATTTTTAGTTGATATATTCTTAGGATGAATCATGCTAAATTTAGCATGAAAAAAATATATAAATACATTGTATTAGGTGTATGAAAAAACACTAGAATTGAATTAAATACAATTTTTTTCTTTTATTTCTTCCAAATGTCTGTAACTTTTGAGCTTACTGCCTTTTCATTTCATTTTCTTGTTTTTGGTTGAATTGTTTTGTAAGTCCTCTCTCTTTTTCACCTATCACCATTAAACCAAATCCATTTATAAACCCCAATTGAGTATGATTAATTTCATGTTCAACTAATTCTCATTTAGCTTTAGGCCAATCATCATTCCGGTCGAGAATCGTGAGATATGAATCTACACTAAAACCTTACAATACGATATTCATTATTTCTCCAAAATATGGGATAGTCACAATCGTCCCTTAAAGTTAATTCAATTTCAATTCAAAAAGCGCGCGTTCGATTGGGGTTGTTTGGCATACAGTTGGGAAAATGAGATGGTCATCTATCGAGTTCGAATTCCCGTAAATAAATTGGCGTGTCCAATTGAAAAAAACTAGTTGGATTCCGTCAAAAGAGATGATGATTGAATTTAAATGACTCGCACGATTGAGGCCGTTAATTCAAGCTGGGCTTTTCTAGAACGTAAGGCTGTCGAGATCTTAAATTGCGGACGTGTATTAAGTGGTTAAACAATTAGTAAGGGCTGGTTTATAGGTCGTACCGAACCAACTACACAAGGAAAATTTGGAGGTTGGGGTGTCCTTAATACCTATAACCAGTTTATCATTCAGAAAGGAAAATCTACTTTCAATGATCGATTCGATTTCAAAGTGTACCGAGGCTGGCTAAGTATTAATATACTTGATTCACCAATTTAATTTAATTTCCTTAATTTTATTTTGTAATCACAATTTTGTTTTTATTTTATTTTATTTTATTTATCAACCAAAATCCCTCTTTTATTTTTTTTAACTCTGCAATGCATAGGTAATGGGCACGATAGATACTTAGACTTAGGAATTTGGTTACATAAACAGGAAAATTAGGAGTCTCAGTCCTTGTGGGATTGACCCTACTACTCTGTGCTACTATTTAATTAGGTTAGAGTGTAGGAAATTATAATTGGTAGTTTCGACGCCCATCAAAAACTGAAACAGAAAGTCCTACTACATGGTTGTACAGTGGGTTCACTAGTTTGTTACAAAGCTCTTACTATGATGTCCCTGAAACATCAATTGGTAGATATTCCTCGGTTTTCAACACCAATTTAAACTTCGACAGCCACTATTAGTCACGGTATAAGCGTAACTCGAACCTCGACACCCAGACACGACATTCAATCAATGTTTTTTATTTCAACTTTGATGGATCGATGTCTTAGTGCGGAAGCACTTGTACAAGGGGCATCAACCTACATTAGTTTGTACTTCGGTGAAAATTTTACTGGGCAGTTGGGGTATAGAAGAATCGATGGCTTACTCCCTACGATCGAGGTCGACGAGGGTACATCGAACCTTTTAGGTTGAAAATGACAATGAAGGCGCAGATTTAGAAGATGTAGTTAAGGAAGAAAGGGCAGCGGATGCAGTTGATGGATTAGAGTCAGACCCTGATCCAATTCGACAGTTCGGTTCGGAAGTAGAACTTTTTTCTGAACCAGAGCAGGTTCCAACTGAGTTAGAACCTAACGATTTTGACGATAACAGTTCAGACAATGCTCTAGATCTAGATTAGCGATTCAGGGCATACAAATCTCTATCCAATATGACTAATATCGACCTTTCTATTTGTGGTGGTTTAGAGTTTTAGAAGCTACATCACAGAACACTCGACCATGTAAGCTCATCGTCAGATGTTCGGGTATTAGAAGTTAGCATGGAATACCATAACAAAGATGTTTTTCTTGTTGCACTAAAGTGGTATAGCTTTAAGAATGGCGTGAACTATCACGTCACAAAATCTCATTTTGAGAAATTCGAGGGAAAGTGCGTAATGTGAGATGGGAGGTGCAAATGGAAAATTATGGCATTTTTCGGAAGAAGACGGACTTGTGATGATAAAGAAGTATGTGCGGAATGCTATCACTCGATATTTTGACATAATGTATCCTGATTAGGGTCTTTGTTTTTCCAAATAACATAGCTTTAACTCGTATTTGTAGGTGTAAGTTAAGATCATCTGAGGCTTGACTCCGACATGATATTTGACATTATTCTACCTATAGTGAAAGTGAGTCCTATGATTTTCGTCTCGGTGTTGATTGCCAACATTCATAGCCAGCACGATTACACGTCATCGTACTACAAAGTATGAGATGGAAAACAAAATGCTATGGATAAGTTGCATCACGGCTGAGACAGGTCATACAATAATTTATGGCAATAGTGTTAGATACTAGATTAGTACGTACTCGGTTTCGTAGCTGATTTGAAAACGCACACAGTGTACTTCGAGAATCATCTGGTCCTTGGGAAAAGAATATTTCACGAATTCTTTTGGACCTTCGATTAATGGATGGAAGCTTTCTGATACTACAAGTCTTTGGTGCAAATTGACGGCATGAGCATCGGTTGTTGATGGTCATTACCCAGGATAGTAATCGGAATATTCTACCAAGTTTGCAATAACTCTGGGAGAAAAAATGGATGATTGAGATTTCTTCTTTATCCGATTGGGCCGTCATGTTTGCTCCAAGCCTGACATATGTGTCATCTCCGACAGGGGATAGGGAATCTTGGCCGCTGTTGAATGACATTGTAGCCTTTGGGATCGCACACACTATAGGTACTGTATACGACATGTCAGCTCCAACTACCACTCAAAATGGCCTTCGGAAAGTGAGCAAGATCAAGTCATTGACATGAGTATGTAGTTGCTACTATTTCTAAAATCATGTTATACCACATTCCGTGAGTTGTTTTTATTCATGTGTATGCTTTTCCCGACAGGGTAAGAGCTCTTCCAACATCGTTTCTATGAAATGTTGGATAATTTACATGCCATCAACAGCTATGGTGTAGCGTACCTCGCCAATATACCTTTAGAACAATGGACACTATCGTATGACATGTGTTTACGGTATGGGCACATGACGACAAACTTAGTCGAATGCATCAATTCCGTACTAAAGAAGACTCGTCATCATCGATAACTTCAGTTGTCAAAGAAATGTACTTTTGCCTAACTGTCTTATTTTCAAAGCGGGAGGCAACATATGCTGGGCAGATTGCGGATAGACACATTTGGTGCGAGGATGTCATGAAAGAAATTAGACGAAATACAATGAGAGCGAACACTATATATGTAGTGTGTCATTCGCGTCAAAACTTACAATTTCAAAACACGGAGTACGTTAGGCCCGACCAAGACATGTTAGAAGCATCATATCGTGTCAAGCTACCAGAAGGGACTTGCGATTGTGGGAGATTCCAGGCACTTCAATTCCCATGCATACATGTAATTTCCGCATGTGCGAATGTACAAATTGAGTACATGTCTTATATCAACGATGTGTACACACTGAAACATATATATAGTGTATGAAGACCTGAATTCTCACTCGTCCCAGATAAAAGTATGTGGTCGCCAGTGTTCAGCACATCGTTCGAGTTGGCCTTGAACATGAACTTGCGGATATTTGAGAAAGAGACAATCAATAGAAGTTATACGGGTACTATAGAAACCTATGGCATACGAAGGTAACATGTTCTGGATTGAGAGGTACAGTGGGTCATCAATGTTTCTAGCATTCATTTTTTTTGTACGATAGAAAATTGATTACAATGCTTCTTTTTTTTCTTGTGTAAAAAAATTATTTTTTTCTTTTTAACTTGCATTTCAATTGTTTTTCCATGGTCCACTAACATTTACTTAGTCTTGAAATTGTTATTTTGTGTGCACCTTTATGTGCCAATTACAACTTCTTAGGGATTTGAACATTTTTCCATTTTTACTAGTTTGAGTGCACCTTTATTAATCACTAGTTCGTTAAAGGTGCCTATCCAAAGTTACATATTTCATATCAAATATTAAATATATGAAAATTTACATTAGAATTTAACAAAGATAAATATGAGTCACAATATAAATAAAAAATATTGTTTTTTATTGATGTCGCCTATATTTACAGCGCAATAAGTAAATAAAAAAACATCATCAACTTTATTGGGCCAAATGTATGTCGTAGGGTAGTGGCTGACGATTGCGCGTAGGATTTCTGTGCACAACTAGTGGTGTTAGCTCCTCCATTGGATCGTGACCATCATCCCCATCTTCACCTCCACCCTCGTGCTCATCTTCATTTCCACTATTGTCTTCATCTTCAAATGCATCGTCTCCACCTTCGGCTTCGTCTTCGTTTCACCTTCTTTCTCCGTGCTTGAGTGTGATGTTGTCCTAGTCTCCCATCGTGTGTCTTTTACTCCATGAGAAGGTGGTTGCACCAATGACCCACCTCGATAAAAAAATGATGTGGTGGGTGTCTGTGACACTATCGGTGAATAATTGTACGATGTTGCAAAACTTGGATACGTCGGCATTGCCCCGGGCATCGATGACGGCATCGGTGTTGACATTAGTGTCACCATCAGTGACGGTACTAGCATCAGCATTTGGCTCAGTGTTTGCGTTGGCATCAACGTAGATATGAGAGCATAGAATGTTGGGGATGAAGGTGCCCCAAAATATGTACTTGCAGAAGAGGTAGAAGTAGGATACTGTGGTGGTACATGTGTGGTACTTGTGAAAAAAACATGAGGTTAGTGAAATTAACAAGAATAAGTGGAGTGAACTAACCAGGATGTGGTGTAGACATCGGCCTGGGTTGGAGCCAGTGACGAACCCGTTGCTGCACTTTTTTCTGACCTACGCTGTTGGGATGCTTATCATTGTCTTTTCTGACAAAGTTGCGTACTACTTGCCTCCACCGATAGCTGATACGGCTTGTCGGTGACTCTAAACCAATGCATATACTCCAAATAGTCCATCGTGTCCGATGAGAAAAATGGTTCGTGGATGGGTAAGAATTTCATCTTACGATCCCAAATATCGATGTACTCATCATGGCAATCTTGTTAATTCTTATCGTTCTTACCTCGTAGATCCAACTTGTGCAGTGCTTTCATGTCTCACAGTGGCAGTGGAATTTGTTGCCTACACCTGAACTGTCGCATCACTCAATCCGATTTGTGTATTTCCACCACTACGTACACTATCAATGGCACCTTCACGTCCCACATACTTCGATTGGCCAAAAATTCTGGTGGGATACATTTTATGATATCTAGTTTAGCGTATGAAATTCATTCAAACTGTTGTGCACAATTGTAAATTTTGCTATATACGAAATTTTATTTTACAAATCATTGCATAATTATTATAGGTTTGAAAAAAATAAGTAACTAACCCCGGCTTCCAAAATTGATCTAACAACAACTAAATATCTTCGAGTTACTCGGGTAGTCCCACGTAACTTGGTCCATGGTTCCACCTATACAAGCGGTATGTTAATTCAAACATGTAATAAATAAACGATATTTACTATACAAACTACATATTTATTAAGAAATGATTTTTACCTTGTCACCAATGGGAATATATACGGGTCGTCCACCCGGGGATGTAGAAATGATAATCACCACTAGGCCTACAACTGCAGCAGAAGCATGCAACCACTGATTGATATCTTATTTGGTTCTGTCGCCCAACACAACTCCTGGTACAATGTGGCCAACACGGCTGATCCCCTACTCATTTGTTCTCTTTCTTTGAAGTCGATTAAGTGTAGTAACCACCTTATGCGTACCAAATTTTGAGATTTATCGGGCATTAAAATGTCCTCGATTAACCTCCGAATGAATGCTCGAGCATATTATTCTTTGACAATGTTGGGGGCATTTAGAAGAAGGTATTTGAAATTGGTTTCCAACCACTTCATATCTGTCCAACCACCATAAAACTTATTTGGCACATTCCTCAAAAATGCCTCGAAAAGGTTCTCTTTACTGGGAACAACCACTGACCCCGTGACAATTGACCCATACACCGATAAACCGAGTTGTAAAGTTATATCCTCAAGTGTGATTGTACACTCACCGCATGGAATATGAAAAATATGTGTCTCGGGCCTCCATCTTTCCACCAATGCGCTGATGAGTGTAGGATTGAGTTTGTAGCCCTCGAGCATACAGGACGCATGTAAGAATCTCTCATCTTGCAAGTAAAACGAATTTCAGTATCTAGGCTCTTTGACAGGTTATGTATTAACCCTTCCAAAACATGATCATCCACCTATTTATATCTACAAAAAAAGTAATTTAAAATATTTTCAAAAATAAAATACTTTAATTTGTTTTCAATTGAAAATAATGAAATTTAAATTTTTGTCTTACCATTATTGCTTGAGTGGTGAAAATGTGTTTGTCATCGAAACGAATCAAAGAGGTTACCATTTGTGATAATTTAATCAAAACGAATAATATACAAAATAATTAAATAAAACTATAATATTTTTAAACAAACGTATCGGAAAAATTAGAACAAAACTTGAGAAAATTGAGAGAATTAAAAGAGTTGAGAGTTTAGAAAGAATTGAGAGAGTTGGATCGGACTGTATTGGAATCAGAAGAAAATTCTACTACTTTGGAAATAATTTAATTGAGTTGATTTATTCGATGTGAAATTAAATTAGGTGGTCTCCAGAATTGTTCAATTAGAGAATCTGATTGAAGAATTTTCTTGAAAAATTAATTTGGAAAATCTAAGTGATTTTTGGATAAATTAATTTTAATCAAGTAAAATTAAATTAATCAAATTAATTAAAATTAATATGATATTTTTAGAAATTAATTTTCAAATCAGACAATTGGCCCAAAGGGTAATTGAACTTGAAAATTCGACCTGAGATTATAAATTCGGCATGAAATCATAAATTGGGTCTGGGAGCCCATGAGACTAAGACCTAAAAAATGGTTGAACTGGGCCTGATATGTGAAACTGGGCTGACGGTCCAACAAGTGGCCATCGGATCGGTAGGGTTGTCATTGACCTGTATCAAACTGACAGCAACCGAACCGGCTCGGGGTGCCGTAAGGGTGTCACATCTGTATCACCAAACACAGCGATGCTGACGGTTGGTCTTCAGTGGTGGAGTAATGGAAGAGTTACACTGCTATTGGAAGTCTACTAGAGAATTTGATTTAAGATTAACTATTCCAAAAATAATATTATTTTAATAGTTTAATATTAAATTTAATTTAATAATTATCTTAATAGTATTTTATTAATTTAATATTAAAATGGTTATCTTAATATTAAATTAAATTAAATTTAATACATTCTATTATTTTAATAAAATTTAATATTAAAGTGATTAAATTTAATCATAATTAAACTTTTTAACCTCTCACTATAAAATAGAACATTGGGTCATTATTTTACACAACTTGAATTCAAGATAAAGTTGTAGAGAGAAAATTCTCTAAAAGGATTATTTTAGAAAATTTTTTAAAGATATTTCTCTGATTCACAATTTGACCCAAAAGTTTAGAGAAATAATGAAATTACACCACTGATAATTTTTGTGAAAAATTTTCTGATTCGAAGCGAGCCCACACTCGAACTTGAGGATAGTGGAGAAAACTATTCGGTAGAAGCGTTCATCCTAAACGAATCGAAAATATACAATTTTGATTAAATATTTATTACTTTAGATATCACAACCAAAATTTTGTTTTTGAAAAAAATTTAAAATTTTATTTTTTTCTAAATTTATTTTTTCCTGTATTTTTCAAATCTATTTCTTTCTAACAGAATCTGGTTTTAAAAACATTGATAATATTCATGGATGGGTAATAGGTTTTCTTCTGGTAGAAAACCCACGATATAGATTTAGAGGGATAGAGAGAGAGACGCACAGAGCTCGGGCCGGCTCAAATCAATTACCCAAGCCCAAGTTTTGAGTCTTGAACGTGATAGCCATATGTTAGCGGAATTCTTAAGCTAGGGTTTGGACTTTTTGGAATTTGTAGACAAAGAATCAAATTCCTTTCTCCCAATTTCTATTTATCTTCTTCTTCTTCTCTTTAGTCTTTTACGCTGCGGCCAGAAAGGTATTCATTTATTTTCTCTTTTTTGCTTCAAAATTTCATTAATCAATTGCAGTAATTTGATCTTGAGTTTTCCTTTTTGTTGCTTTCTGAAAGTTTATCATTTAACGGTTGTGTCATGATGGTTGAGTTTCTGTTTAATTTCTTGATTATATGTGAGTTTATCAAGTCTGATTCCAACTCCTAACTTTTCATAAGTTTTATATTTACTGGATTATTTTTCCCTAATTCCTTTTTTGTTTATATCCTATTAAATAGAATATACAATTTCCCCCAATTTTTAGTGAGCAACCTTGTTTAATTTTTATCATGATGTCAGAATTATTAAAATATCTCGTTTGTTTCGTGCATGATATGTTGATGTCAATATCTTCCATTGTGATGATGTTGTGCTTTTTGGCGCTTGTAAAATGACTTGTTTTTTTCTTTTTGGGCTTTTGGCACAACATAGCAAGAAGAAACCATGCCGAAGAACAAGGGAAAGGGAGGAAAGAACAGGAAGAGAGGAAAGAATGAAGCTGACGATGAGAAGCGTGAACTTGTGTTCAAGGAAGACGGGCAAGAGTATGCCCAAGTGCTTCGTATGCTAGGCAATGGCCGGTGTGAAGCCATGTGCATAGATGGTACTAAGCGCCTTTGCCATATCCGAGGAAAGATGCACAAGAAGGTTTGGATTGCAGCTGGTGATATAATTCTTGTTGGGCTTCGCGACTATCAGGATGATAAGGCTGATGTGATCCTTAAGTACATGCCCGATGAAGCAAGGCTCTTAAAGGCATACGGTGAGCTTCCAGAGAACACTCGTCTTAATGAAGGTATTGTCGATGAGGAAGATGAAGGAGGTGCAGATGATTACATTGAGTTTGAAGACGAAGATATCGATAAAATATAGGGTTTTGGAATTGGTTTTGTTTGAATGATTTGCTTAAATGTTGGAAGAGAGATATGGTGGATGCTGCTTAGAAGGCTACAATATGTGTGATTTCTTCCGTAAGGTATTTATATGTGCTGAATGTGTCAACTATTAGATATATGTTGTTACTTTTACTGAAACCTTGTTCCATATCTCAAATTTAAACCTTGTTCCATATCTCAAATTTACTTTTGACAGAAATAATGAAAGTTTAAGCTTATTATGAGATGTTTGATACAAATGTAAATGCATGGATATGCATAGATATGTGTTTGATAAAAGATGTTAGTGCTTTCATACAAATCCTGGGTTAAATACAGGCTTGGGTGAAGTAGGTTAGGATGCATAGATATGCATACCATAAGTTCTATTTTCTCAGCATCAATTTAAATAGGTTTTATCAATTAGAGTATTAGCGAATTTAATTAGATAGGGATTTGGGAACTAATGATAGATTAGGAAATTTTAAAGACTCATATAGTTTTAAATCTAAAGTAGATAACTTTGATTTAAAAAAAAAAATAAAAATTATGCACTGCTTTTTTCATAATGATTGGGGTTAAGGGTGATGAGGATGTGAGGGATTGAATTCAAAATCTTAAATGTGACACAAACACTTCATGTCATCACAGCAATGCTAAGAAACTTGCCAATATGCTAAAGATCTGTTGTTACATTACAAATAAATTGTACTACTTACTCATAATTAAAAATGTTGATAGGTTACTTAAAATTTTTTTGGTAAGTTTGGTTGGGTTTGGATTGGACTCATACATGGTATCAATATCATAATAATTATTCAAATATGGTTCGGTTCGTAATATGAACTTCATTATGTTAGCTTATTTAGATTTATTTAAATTATTATTTTTCTTAAAAAATATAATTATTTTATTTTGGAGTTAATTGCACCCTTTTTCTAAATTAGTTTCTAACTTTAAAATATTCTAATTACGTTATAAACTATGATTTTTCGTTATTAAAATTATTAAGGGTCTGGATATTACATAGTAATTGGATGAAAGTGTAATTATTATGGTAATAATTACATTATCTTGTAATGACAAAGAATTGTAATTTTCTAGATGTGTTGATAGAATTTAATTATATTGTAATTTCCTATGGTATGTATTTTTAAAAATATTAATTAAATGTAAACATATTGTCGGTATGATTAAAAAAAATTCTAAACAAGTCTAATTTTATAAAAAAAATCATTTTAGCCATCAATTTAAAATTTTACCTATTTTAAGAGTGGTTATAGGGTGCTCCTTTCTGGAAGATCTCAGCTTACTAGTCACAATTTGGCCATGGATGGTAATTACAATAATTTTCACAATTTGGCCATGGATGGTAATTACAATAATTTTTACAAGATGCTATGGGAGCTTCAGTTACCTTTTAAAATTAAGATACATTTGTGGAGGCTAACTAGAAACTATGTGCCTCATCTATGTAATCTAAACAAACGAGGGTTAATACGGGAGGTTGTCTGCCCTTTGTGTAAGGCGGCTCCGGAAGATTCAGATCATCTGTTATGGTTCTGTGAGGTGCTGCGACGTCTTTGGAACTTGTTGAGTCTTTAGGTGGACCTGGATAAAGATTCCTTGGATGGCAAAAATCAATTGGTTAGCACGTTTATTGCTACTTCTGTTGATAATAGGAAAATGTTAACGATTACTTTCTGGGCTCTTTGGTTTATGCGCAACAAGTTAATTCATGAAGGGCGAAATTTTTCTATAAAGGATCTATTATGCTTTATTCAGAGATATGATTGTGAGTTAAAGATGGGCGGTGAGAATGATTTTTCTCCTTTAACCACAGACTCTGTTTTATGGCGTCCACCACTCTCTGGTGTTATTAAATTAAATTTTGATGCTTCGTTTAACAGGGACTCTAATTCATCTATAGCAACAGTGATTGCACGTAATGATAAACGCCTAGTTATGGGTGCATGTGTTTACCAGTATGTTGATATTGCTGATGCTTTTGTGGCGGAAGCAAGAGCTTGCGAGCGGGCGTTTCTTTTTGTGATCAACATGGGTTTTAGGAAGATCATCCTGGAGGGGGATTCCTTAACGGTTATTAAGAAGCTTCGTTCTGATTCGGACGACAGATCGGAGATCCGTCCTATAATACTAAATATTCGCATGATGGAAAGGTTTGTAGAAGAAATCTCTTACAGTTTTTCTTCGCGAAGAGGGAACCGTACAACGGATTGCTTGGTGGCGGAGGGTTGCCGCTGGCCTTTACCGTGCTGTTGGGTTGAAGAGGTCCCTGGTCAGGCTAATCGCACTGTGGTTGAGGATTGGGAAGATTGGATTCGTGTACAAGGATGAGTGCTCGAGTTCTCTGGTGCTTTGAGGAGTGGAGAAGGTTCTTAGAATCTCCATGGTTGCTTCTTCTTCAAAGTTGGCTCCTTCCTATTTGACGATCTTGTTTCTGTTGATGATTTAGGGAGGTTTCATGCTGGGTTTCGTCTTGCGTTTCTGGGGGGGTCTCTGGCAAATTGTTTTGGGTTTTTTTCGGTTTGTTTTTTTTCTGTGTGCTGTTGTTTTGTTTCTGGTTGCTTGTTTTATTGTCTTTTTGTATTCTCTTTAGTGCTGTCGTTTCATTATCTTTTTCCTTTGGTTATTGTGTTGCCAGGTTGTAGCTCCCTATTCATTAATGAAGCTCAGTTTTTTTGACAAAAAAAAACTTTCACCTATTTTAGCTTTTGAACTTGTTTGTTTGTTAAATTACCTTAAAATGAATGAAAAAGTTAAAAGTCTCTTAACTTGACTAAGTAGCAATCCACTGCATGTCTATGACTAATTATTTAATTTTTTTAAAATTTAAAAATATTAAAAACTATTTTTATAATTTTATACTTTTTAAATAATTTTTATTAATACATTTTAAAGTTTTTTTGAATTTTTAAATTTTAAAAAATTAATTAATTGGTGACAACATTCACGTATACATCTATTAACTTTTCCATCCATACTGGGTGGTTTGACAAAAAAAAAAACGTAAGTTTAAGGGTTATTAGAGGTGAAAAATTAAATAGATGGCTAAATGAATTTTTTTTGTAAAGTTGGAGTGGCAAATAAATTATTTTTTCAAAACTAAAATCAAACCATCATATATAATATATTAGTAAAAAAAGTAGTCATCGATACGGTTACTAATAAAAATAATAATAATATACAAAATTATCTAAGTGCTCTAGCCTTTCATATTTGTTAGGGTATTCCCTCTTTAACATCTACCATATATTTCTTATCACCATTTGTTCATCCTTCACCAAACTAATTTTATGAATAAGCTATGATGAAAAATTGTAACATTTTTTTTATATAAATAAGGATGTCATTTTTTTATAATATATATCATAGACATGTAAATAAGTTATGTTTATATTTTTTTGCCACAATTTTTTATAAATAAACATAGGGTAAATTACACCAACAGTCATTAAACTTTGATGCAGTTGACAAAATAGCCACTTTGATTTCAATTCAGTCACTTAACTTTCGAAAAATAACAAATTAATTACTAACGTTATCGAAAAGTGACAAATCAATCATCCATTAACATTTTCTGTCACAGGCTTAGTGGGATTACTAACGTGGCTAGTTAACTAGTTGATGTGGTCAGTTAACTTGCCACGTTGGATGAGGCAAAGTTGAGTGAATATTTTTTTTGTCCTTCATTTTTCGATTTTTTAATAAATGACCCAATATTTTTACTTTTTGCGTAAATGGCCCAATATGTTTATGTTTCTTCTTCTCCATCCTAACAATCTTTATTTTCAAATACGGTGACCTGCTTCTTTGTAACACCCGAACCCGGCCTAGACGTTATAGCCGAATCTGGCGATGTCACATGGAATGGAATTTGAAAATTGAATTCATCAAGTTAAAGTTGTTTCCGTTTATTAGCTTTTATTTATCTCTCGTTAATTTCAAAACTTATTTCCTTGCTAATCTGATTTGTTTAAAAACATATCTCGTAGCGGAAGCTTTTAAACCGTGATAATTGAAGAAAACCGTTCGCATTTAGGAAAAACGTTGATTTTAATAAAACCGAGTTTTCGTTGCAGTTCAAAATCTCATGAAAATAGTTTAAACCCAAAACAAAAACAACAGTCCAAAAGTCCAAATTACATCAAAACATCCCATAAAAAGAGAGAATAAAACCATAAATGAAGTTTAAACAGTGCGATAAACAAGTGGTCACCGTAGAGTCCTTCGTTGCACCGAACCGTCAAGTCTGGGGATTACCTACACAGTTTAACAGAAAGAGGCGAGTTTAAGTAAACTCAGTGTGTAATCCTCACAGAAAACACACATACAATCAATGAGTAGTTAACAGTCATATGCAATCTTGGCCTACGCCCATTACAGTTCCAGTAGCAGTTTGGGCCTTAGCCCAGTTCAATTTCAGTATTCAGTATCAGTTATACACTAGGGCCTTAGCCCTTCACAGTAACAGTCATGCATTCCGTAACCAGTAATAGAGTCCTACCTACCAGCCTCTACACACCATCTCCATCTATCCCTACACTCCATGTGGGGTTTAAAAGTTCCACCCATCCCTACACTCCAAGTAGTACCGGATGCGGCACATTATCAGTAGATTTGCAACTGAGCTGCTAGATATTAGGCTTAAGAGCCATTCAGTACACTTCCTCCATATATCATCATCCTAACCCAATGCAATGCAAACATACAATAAATGACATGCTATTACATGATTAACAGTTACACATACATTTCAGTATACATTCATATAAGCATCATGCTCAGTACATACATCATGCATTCAATTTATGCATATAGAAGTCCAAGTAGTGCTTACCGACCCCCTAGTAGGTTCACAGTCGACTTGGGCGACCCGTGCAACCTTAAGAAACTTTTTAGTTAAATGGGCCCACACGCCCATGTGGCCTGCCCGTTTAGGCCCACACGCCTATGTGGCCCACACGACCCAAATTGACCTTGGCCGTGTGGATTACACGGCCTGGCCCAAAATCCCAGACGCCCGTATAGACTACTCGTGTGGACCCACACGCTCGTTTGGCCCACACGGCCCAAATAAGTCTAGTCCGTGTGTCGCACACGGCCTACCTAGCCATCGCACGGCCGTGTCTTGTACATACGACCTGGCCTCGTTGATCACATGCCCGTGTCTCATTGCACGGCCTACCACACGGGCAACTACATGCCCGTGTGGCATCGATAGTGAGGTTTTCAACTTTTGTCGAAACCCCATTTTCTACACAATCGGGTACACACCTGGTATCGATTCGCTGTGAAACCACTCCCGAGCCTTTCAAAGCCTAACATCAACCTAACAAAACCCGAAATCAGACTTAGAACACAATCAATTCGTGATTACAAAATCGACAACAATTTAATTTGCACGATTAGCACTTACCCCAACTCACTGAACGTTATCGATTATGATTCCGTAAGAGGAGAGCTCCGTTCTCCCTGATTCACTTCTGGAAAAACTTAAAATCAGTTAACGAAATGAATGAATAGAACGATTTATACACGCTAAAGAACAACCACTCTAATCCACGAGAGTATCACGCCTTATACTTACCCAAAACGCCCAATTACACGGAAGAATTGAAAACCAGAACTGTTGAATGGATTCAACAGAACTCGAACACGAGATAACAAAAGTAATTATTTTGCCAGACAACAAAAGAACGTCAACTATTTTGGGAATTTTTCAAAAAGAAAAGAAAAATAAAAAGATTAACCCACTAATCCCTTAATTTACTCTCCCACTTAACCACTACATCCACTACTTAGAATCCCACTCTCTCAAGACTCTAACCGGGAACTGAGCAAAAATATTACCAATCCTACTTGTGCAAAGATTCAAACACAAGACCTCCAACTTAGTAACAGTCAACTTTAACCACCAGACCAGCACGCCTATTCTGATATGTTTTTACAAATACTTAAATATAAGTCCACACTCCAACCACAAGGCTTAGATCAGAAAAATATCAAAATTTGCCAAAGCTAAGGCTTGAACTTGGGATCTCTCACACACACCCAGAACATATAACCACCGAGACAAATACACAGTTGTGTCACATTTTCAGAAAAGCAGAAATAAGAATTTTGAGGCGTTACATTCTTCTTCTTCATTAACACGGATATGTTCAACTGTAAATAAAAAAGGATGTAGTTTCCATTTTCCACGAAAGAGAGATGATGATCAACTTTAAACATCATCATAATCCATTAACTACCGTGGGTCTAAACCTCACATGGTATAACCAACAAGATGCATTAACTGACAAATGAGTTTCCATTTCAATATAAACCATATATACCTAACAAAACACTCACAATCAGATATCTACCAAACACCACCATGGTTGTAAACTGATAAAAAAGTTTTAAGACAAAATGTAATAAAGAAAACAAAAACCCCATACAGAAAAAAAAAATGGAAACAACAACAATCGCACCGTTTTATCCCTAAACCATGGTAGATTCTAAACCCAAAGTATCTGGTATGAAGAAAAAGAAGAATAAGAAATAAAGATGACCTGAGAAAAGAAGAAATGGTGCATTTGGTCGGATATGGCGAAGAAAATCTCTCGACTGTTCTCGTTATTGGAACTATTCTTTGTGAAGCTTGCCTCACCATCACCTCGACCCATACCTTTTTTTGTTCTTTTCTCGATTCCTAATTCAGTCACGGCTCTCAAATCTCTTGAAACCTTAGACCTTTCTCATAATTATCTGTTCGAAAAATTACTGAAATCGCTTATGAATTTAAAGAGACTTTACCTGAGTTACAACAAACTCATTGGGTTTCTACCGAAACTGTCATTTAACTTATTGGAACTTGCTTTAAAAACAAATTCTTTATCTGGGTATGTTTCGAAATCAACTTTTGATGAGTTAACTCGGTTAAAAGTCGTTGAACTTAGTGGCAACTCGTTTTCCAACACCCTGGGAGCATGGTTCTTCCACAACCTCATGCTGCTGCTGAACCACTCTAGAATTTTTCTCTTGTTCTCCTCATCCTCTTCCTTTTTTACTTTTTATTCTACTTCTTCTTTTCTGCTTCTTCTTTTTCTTTTATTCCCCGGCCCAACTAGGGTTTTAAATTAAGGTCGTTTACATAGAGGATGCCATGTCACTTTTTTTCGTTACGTCTATAACAAAAATTGGTTAAAAGGACTGATTTGTTATTTTTCGAAAGTTGAGTAACTGAATTGAAATCAGAGTGACTGTTTTGTTAGCTGCATCAAAGTTGAGTTACTGTTGGTGTAATTTACCCATAAACATATTATTACACTTTTTATATTTTTATAACACATAAATTATTTTTATAATATATTTTTTACCATAACTTTAGAATTTAAATAATATAATTTTTAAGATTTATAATCTAACTTTAGAATTTTTTGACATAATCATCCCAAACACTCATACATGTTTGTGCTTATAATATAATTTTTATAACTTAAACTTATATAAAAATAATTTCTAATTTTAAATCGTGTATGAGTGATTGGAAAACCATAAGGTAATTGAATTTGGGTTTAATTACTCACTTAATTACTCAAATTCTCACCCCCTTAAGATTTGGAAAGTGTATTTGGGTGCTCCAATTACAACCCAATTTAGTAGGACTCACCAATTACAATGATTACCAGACATGTCACTTTTCTATAATTACAAGCAATTACACTCAAATCCAATTATAAAGTAGCTTTCTAAACACTTCCTAATATAATGATTTAAAACGAAAAAAGTTAAAGAAAAATGGATACTCTAAAAATTTTTGTTTTAATTTTTTCAATATTTTTACAAAAAGGTCTGTAACACCCCAAAATTCATAAGGTTAGAATTAACAAAATCACTAAGAAATTAGCCTTAGTCTTGATGGTTAAGAGTTTAGTATATAGCTTAGAAAATTAAGGTTCAAGCCTCACTCTTCTCATTTTTTTATTTTAATTTTTTAGCAACTAAGGAACAAACTCAATCTAGTATATATATTAAATGTGGTAGAAATAAACTAAAAATGGGTAGTAGCTTAAGTGGTAAGGCTTTGCATTTCCCCCTTGTCCCTAAGTTTAAATCATGTCACTCTCCTTCCCATTTCTTTTTTTGGACGACAAGAAAGGCTATTTTCCCAATCAGCCCATCCAATTTTGAAACCTTAAGTATTTAATAACTTTTCCTAATTATACATTGCTTTCAATTCCTTTTCAACCCTAAATTGAACTCTCTTTTTTCTTCTCTTTAAATCCTTCATCTTCTTTTATTCCCTATTTTTATTTTCACAAAAAAAATTACATTCTTAGCTGGAAATTGATCTTCTAAAATCCCAAATCAAAATCGATTCATGGTTCAACCTATTCTTCCTCCGAGCGTTGAATTTATCATCGATAACCTTCAAAATCCCATTAAGAATTGGTAAGTACGCCTCAATCCCAATGTTTAGATTTCAAATCTTTAAAAAATTTCTATCTAATGGTAATCTCGCAATTGATTAAACGATCTTTCTCGATTTTTCATCAAAACTTTCAACCATCTTGTTTTATCTTGAAATCAACCATTAATCCTTGTGTAATTTTCGATTGAAGAACCTGTTTAAGGTACCCCAGATGAGATTTGAATGAGAGGGATGTCGCTTGGTCTCCTAGTGAAAGGTGTGTGTTCTTTTACAAGTGAATTGGGGCGAAACCGTGCCTAGGATAGGGCCACACAGGCATGTGAACCACATTACCATGTCCCCCTACAAACCCTAGGATAGTTCACTTCTCACATGGGCATGACCCTTCCACATGCTTATAGACCGCAGGGGTGGACCACACGGCCTACCACACGACAAAATGCCTTGGAAACCCTAGTGTAGTTCGTGGCCTCAGTCTGTTACATGGCTATGTAACCCTTCCACACGGCCTGTGGCATTTAACACAGCCTAGCCACACGACCATGAGCGCCTATTTTTCAAAATTTATAGTTTTGCCCAAAATTTTGTGATTTACTCAATTTAGTCCTTAATTGATTCCCAAACCGTTTTTAGTGTTTTATTTTATTCAATTAAGTACTTGATAATACGAGTAATGTTAGAATCCATGATCTGATTGACTAAATTATTATTATGTAAAAGTATGATTTTTCCAATTTAATCCCTGTACATTATTTAAATTATTTTTAGAGTTTTCCCTTACTCAATTAAGTCCTTTATATTGTGTGAATTCTGAAATTTGTGTTTAATGCCTTAAGTGCTCTTATTACATCACATAATACGTGAACATTATGTGTTTTCCGATAAAGTGAAACTGTTAAATTGAAAGTGATAATATTGGTACCACCTTGCGAAGAACATGATAAGCATGCTAAGTGTTAGTTGATTTTTCATAATACAAAGCATGAAATAGTGCATTGCATGGGGTGGGGCATTGTACGGAGGAAGAGTGACAATTTATTAAATCTACAAACAAGTGGTGACTCGTCCACATAATCTGCGAATATGTTGTACACCGACAACAAGTGACAGTAACTTCAAATGTTTTTTTATTATCTAAAATACTAGTGGTTTACCCACATTTTTCTTCCCAAAGTGGCAGCTTTTCTGTAAATCAGTGGTGGCTCGTCCATAATCCAGAGTGATATGGTAGATGGGTTCTGGGGAACTCATAAGTGAGGTGTGTAGCAGAGTTGGGTAGGACTTGCCTATTAATTTGAAACTGCATTGCATTCATAAGCACATGCATATAAAACTATGAATACCGAAATAGATAAGTGAAGTGTTTTATGTGAAAAATTGTTAATCTAAGATGCTTTATTGGTGTTTTTAATCTCAAAATTGCTAATCCATGTGCTTTATTTGTTTTTCGTTTTGTTCTGGTTTTTCTTATAATGGAACTCACACTAAGCTTCATAGCTCACCCTCTTTTATTTTTCATCATTTTAGATAACCCACCAAGTTAGGATGCGGACACGACATACAAAGGGCTCGGAAACATTTTATTTTTATGAAATTATTATTAGGTTTGTTTTTATAATTTCAGTTATTTTGGAACTATATTGTTTTATATATTTTGTGGCATGAGACTCATATTTAGAGTTATTTAGCATGCATGACATTTAACTTAATTTTAAAATATAACTTTTATTTAATTAATGCATGAAAAATAGTTTTATTAAAACCAAGTAAAAATCACTTTTCCGCTACTAGGTCATAATTAAATTCTGTCTGATAAATACACTAGAAGTTAACTAAGTTTTCAATGGTAGTCACCTTTTACAAGAAAAATATTAAATTAATCATATTTTATCAACCCATGAGTCGTTCTTTAAAAATAGACTAAGTCTTTCTAAAAATAAACAAATGTTTTAATTTAACTATTTAAAATCTCTAATCTCACAAGGCCATCTTGGTGGCCGATATAATCTCCCAAATTCGAGCCTACCGTCTAGACATGGTTGGGAACGTTACAAGGTCTTTCTTCTTTAGTTTTTCTTTGTTTTTTGTTACTTTTAAAAGTTATGTAACAACGTTTTACACATGTTTATAAATTTCATTTTAAATTATGACACATAAAATTTGATGTGTCGTTTAATGGTTAAATTAACATTTTTAATAATGGAAGAACCTATTTGATATAACTTTGATAGTTTGGGATGTAATTAGAATGCTATGAATGACAAGTTTAGAATGAGAGCCATAGTTCAGGGATGCCTAGTACAATTATCTTTTTTAATTTAATATCTAGTAATTATATACATTTTTTGCTATCATATATAATCTTTATATTTACATTATAGTATAAGATATAAAATAAAAAATATTATAAACTTAAAAATGAGTCAAAATTAAGCTTTGAGTTTTAAAATTTGAGTTTCGTTTATATTTTAAATCGGTTTAACTTTTTTAAATAAATTTATTTTTTCGAATTTAATATTTTTATCTAAACTCTAAATCAAACTTTATTCTTAAATAAAACGTACTTAAAAAGTTAAATAATGGGTTTTTTTTAGGCCATAAAGAGTTAACTCATAATTATATAAATTTAATAAAAGCTAAATGACATTTTAGTGTGTTTTAATAAAACTCTTTTAAATATATGATGAAATAGCAAAAAATTATTTATTTTGCTTGTCTAAATAATTTAAATAAAAATTATAAAAAAGGTTTATGGTCTTGTTTGGCAATCGACTAATAGTTAATAGTTGATATTTGTAAAATGAAAAATAAGGGCATGACACATTTTATTGTTAAGTATTTATTTGTTTATAATACTTTTATCTTTATTGGGTGAAATTATTGAAATAAAACACTATTACCAAGGAATTAAAACATCCATTATGAAAATTAATTAGTGTTTTTGAAAATTTAAATAAACAAATTTCTTAAGTTGCTTATTTACAAATATTAACCTTATGGAAATTTATAACTATTACTAGTATATCAATATAATTATAAACTATATTCTAAGTGATAATTATGTCATATTCTTAGTATAGAAATTAGTGATAATTATGTCACACTTAAAATAAATTTGTCAAGTAGCATATTTCAATTAATATAAAGTTGCATAAGAAATTATTTTACACAAGTAAATTGAATATAAATTATAAGTATATAAATATTTAAGGATGAATTGGCTCAATTGAAAATTTCTCACGGAAATGTTGATTTTTTAGATTCATGGTGGAGGGTTTTTTTTTTTTTTTTTTGAGATTACTTTAGACTTTAGAGGTGGAAGTGAAAATGGAAGAATGAAGCCTACTGATATCTTAGCATCCCTATTAAGTTTGAGAGTATGTGGCAAACAGAGTAATTTTGAGCAAGCATGGTTAGATATATCATTTCACATATCTCATTCCTAATCAACTGTTGAAAAAAATTGCTCATCCTAACGTTTTTTGTTTTGGAGGTTTTAGCTCAACAAGCTCTTGCAAACACCCATTCACTAAACACTACAATTAGAGGGTTTGATTATCTAATCCTTCATTTGTACCCAAATCAACTAAAAAAAAGCTCAAAACTGTTTACCAAACACCTCCTAAATTTGATGCAGTAGTATAATAAGTTTGTAAGTATCATTTCAAAAAATATATATGATTCTAAATTTTTTATTTATAATTTGATATAATAAATTTTTAAGGATATATAATAAAATTAATAATATATCGTTTAGAATTTCTTCAAAATATTGACTTAATTATCTCCGTTATAATTATTAATTTATGCATTCATACTTTTTATTGTACGTAAAATGATTATAGTATCTGCTATAAACTTATGATTTACAATTTCTATTTTGTGTATTTTATGTAATTTTAATCGATTAATTATTTTAGTTAGATTAAATATATTTTTAACATTAAAATTTTATATATACAACAACATTAACTCTGGTTGTAACGCCCTGAATAATTTATTTCTGTTTCTGTAAATATTTGACAAATATGTATTTGTTTTAGTGGCTAAGTGTTTTGAATGTGTTGGAGAGGTCTTGAGTTCAAGTCTCACTTCTATTATTTTTGAATCCAAGCCTTACCCTTATTCAATGGGCTTTTATAAAGTTGTTTGTTAATCCATGTTAGAATGAGCCTGCTGGTTTGAGTGGTAAGAGAGTCAATGTGTTGGAGGTTCTTTATTTGAGTCTCTATGCGAGCGAGGATGTTATTTTTGCTCGGTGGTGTGTAAGTGTTTCGGTGGAGTTGGGATTTGAGGTGGTTGAGATTATGCTGTTATGGGATTGAGGGATTTGGAGTGTATCTAGTAATTAATTATTTTCAAAAAAAATAAATCCCTCTTTAGTTTTGATGTCATTTTTTTTCTGTTCCCTATTGTCTTCCTTGAAAACTTTTCTTTCCTCTTTTTGTTACGATTTTCAAACGTGCATTACTCTTGGTGGTTTGGCATTGTTAATTCTTCTCGTTTTCTTTTGAGTAACTTGAAAATCTTATTCGTTTTGGTAAGTTTTCTGTAGACAGATTTTTGTTTTTAAGTTTGTGATTAATGGGGGTTTTGTTCAATTCTCGGTTAGGGGAAAGGTAAGATTTGACCGGTGTTCCTATAGTTAACTGAACGTTGGGTTATCGTGTTCGTGGCCGGTAAGTGCGTGATTGCGTTAAAGATTGTTGTGAGATCTTATTTTGGGTAATTCGTGTTTGAGTTTCGTAATCACTTACTGAATTTGGGCGTTGGATTGTCGACTTTTAGGTTTTGGAAGGCTCGGGATTGTATTTGCATCGAAAAGGTACTAGGTGTGTACCCCTTACACTGAAAATCAAGTTTCGGCAAAAGCCAAAAATGGCCATTGTCGATGCCACACGGGTGTCTGACCGACCGTGTGGATGGCCATGTGCGAGACACGGCCGTGTGGTGGCTTGAATGTGGATGTGTGCCCACATAGGCATGTCACACGGGTGTGTGGATTTTGGGCCAGGCCGTGTGGGCCACACGAGCAAGGGAAATTGGGCTTGTGGCCACTTGGGCAAACTACACGGGCATGTGGGCCCATAATTCTGAAATTTTCCCTAGGATCGCACGGGTCGCTCCGATCGACTATGGGCCTACTGTGGGGTCGATAAGGGCTAATTAAACCCTAATTTGTATCCTATGATATTCTGATAGACTGATCTGTGTAGGATACTGAATGTATGTCGGACTGTACTACCATACGTATATCTGTTATCTGTATATAAGCATGTTGAGCATGATTAATCTGTTATATATGTATCCGATTTCTGCATCTGTTTATTGGGGTGGGATTTGTATATGAGGACAAAGTGTTCTAAATGGCGATCATCGCCTATATTCTGACAGCTTGGCTGCACATTATCTGATATGTGTCGTAATGGCATGATATGGTGTGTAGGGTTGGGTGGGTGTTCTTTTAACCCCACATGGTGTGATGAGATGGTCAGAGTTGGTGTGTAGAGGATGGGGGTAGGATTCTGATTATCTGATCTGTAAATCTGATTCTGTTGACTGTATCTAAAATGGGCATGGGCCCGAATTTGTATCTGACTGTTTATATGATAATTTGTATGTTTGCATGCTTAATTCTGTTGGGTTACACACTGAGTTTACAAAAATTCACCTCTATTTGTCTGTTTTGTTCAGGTAATCCACAGACTTAGGTGGATTGGTGCGGCGGAGACTAAGCAGTGACCATTCGATTGTAAACTGCTAAAAATTGCTCATTTATGGTTTTATTTTAGATTTTGGTTTTCAATTGAGAGTTTGTAATTTTTGAGACTCTCTGGACTGTATGGACTTTTAGCTGTTGGTTTTGGTTTCGTTTTCTCAATAATGTGCATGTTTTGACAAAACGTTTTATTTAAAAATGTCAGTTTTATGCAAACAAAAGTTTTCCTAAAAACACGACTGCATTTCCAAATTATAACGGGTTTAAGGCTTCTACTGAAATAAGTTTTTAGCAAATGAACAAGCTAATTGGTGTTTTGAGTAAATTATAGATGTATCCAAATTATGAAATGTTAATGGTTTATTAAGTCAACATCGATTTCAAAACTCATTCCTTGTGACATCACTAGATTCGGCCATAACGTCTAGGCTGAATTTTGGGTGTTACATATAGTGGTATCAGAGTCAAGTTGCAAAACTCGGGCTGTGAATTTTGGGTTCCAAAATTTTGTTCTAAAAAGAATTGATTTTTAAATGGTTTGAATAATAGAGAAAGTATGTGGTACACCGAGTCTCCGGCGCTGATCCTGTAAGTATTTATGTACTTAGATAAAACTGTTCTGAAACACTACAGATAGTACTTTCTGAAACTATACTGAAATAGTTAGAAAACTGAAACCTCTGAAAACATCTCTGAACTTATGATAAA
Source organism: Gossypium australe (assembly GCA_005393395.2). Lineage (NCBI taxonomy): Eukaryota > Viridiplantae > Streptophyta > Magnoliopsida > Malvales > Malvaceae > Gossypium > Gossypium australe. The sequence goes on along the minus strand of CM016620.1, from coordinate 14,088,066 downwards.
TTTTGCATAAAATATCTGTTAATAAATACTGGAATTGATACATCAAACCTTATAATGTAGAAAAAAATTTTAAATTTACGATGAGCGCTTGTGGAACTTGCGAGCGTGGTCTTTGTGGCCGTGGTAGAGGCCGTAGGAGGGCTCGAGCTGAGTTTTCTTTTCTAGTTAGTATGTCAAATCTAGATACAAGTGAGACACCAGTTTCGTCTACTACTGAGACTGGGTCTCAAAGCCACTCGACTGGGGACGACACACTGTCCCAAGCCATGCTGAGAATATTGAAGAGGGTCACTGGACCCCATTTTGGATCTGAGGGCCGTGGGTCGGTAACTGAACGATTACGGTCTAATGGAGCTGAGCTGTTTAGGGGTGTCACTTCGTCTATACTGTGGCCGAGTATTGGTTGGAGGTCACCGAGAGGATCATGAACGATTTAGACTGTACTCCCGAGTAGAAACTTAAGGGTGCAATCTCTTTGCTTCGTGACGAAGCATATCAGTGGTGGTTGACGGTTGAGAAGGGTACTCAGTCAGATCGTCTGAACTAGGATCTCTTTAAGACCACCTTCCAGAGTAAGTATGTGGGGGCGAGCTGTGTGGATGCTCGTAGGGGTGAGTTCATGAATCTCACATAAGGCGATAGATCTGTGGCTGAGTTTCTTAGGCTGAGCCGCTACGCTTGAGGCATGGTGGCATCTGAGTATGAAAGGTGCGTCCGGTTTGAGGATGGCTTAAGGGATAACTTAAAGGTACTGATTGCTCCATAGAGGGAGCGGGAGTTTACGATTCTAGTTGAGAAGGCGAAGATCACCGAGGATGTTAAGCATGTGGAGTGCTAGAATAGGGACCGAGAGAGATGTAAGAATAAGAGGGATTCAGAGCCCTCTAGTTCTGTTCAGAGGCCTAAGAATGGTTCGGTTAGAGTGGGGGCTCCTGTTGCTCCAATTGGATTCAGTCTTGTGGGGATTGTGGTAGGCTCCATTCGGGCGAGTGTTGGAGGAGGATGGGGCTTGTCTGAGGTGTGGGTCTTTGGAGCACCGTATTAGAGAGTGTCCTTAGCGGGCAGATCAGATGCAAACTTCGGGACCAGGTTCCGTACAGCCTCAGAGGGCAGTTCAGCAGCCACCTAGGGGCCGTGGAGTGGTTAGGGGTGGTAATGGTATGGGTCGTGGGCAAAGAGCACTGGACAGAGGTGCTAGTTAGACTGAGGCGAGGCAGCCTGCACAAGTTTATGCTACTCGATGTTGAGAAGATGGGGATGCTCCAGATGTTATCACCAGTACGTTTTTAATTTTTGATGTACCTTATATTGCTTTGATAGACATTGGTTCTACTCACTCCTATGTAGCTAATCTGTATCTGAAAACTTGGGAATTTCTGTCAAGAGCACTTCTAGTGAGATCACCGTATTGAGTCCATTGGGGCAGTCTGTGCGGGTTAATAAGCTTTATAGGAATGTTCTGTTAGTGGTGCAATGGGCTATTTTTTGGCTAATCTGATGGAGCTTCTGTTTGGGGAGTTCGACTTAATTTTGGGAATGAACTAATTTGTTGAGTACCGTGTTAGCTTGGACTGCTCATCTAAGAGGGTTGTCCTGAGGACTAAGGATGATAAAGAAGTGGTTGTGATAGGTGAGCTCCGAGATTATCTGTCTAATGTGATCTCTGCGCTTGTGGCTGAGAAATTGGTTCAAAAAGAGTGTGAGGCATATTTAGCTTACGTCAGTGTTTCTGCTTCTGGGGACTCTTCTATTGGGAATATCAGAATAGTGAGGGATTTTCTGAATGTCTTTTCTGAGGAGTTACCGGGTTTACCTCTTAATCAAAAATTTGATTTTGGAATTGAGCTTCTCCTCGGTGCAACACCGGTGTCCATCGCTCTCTATCGAATGGCACCGAAGGAGCTTACAAAGCTTAAGGCTCAACTTCAAAAACTTCTAGATCATGGTTTCATCCACCCTAATGTGTCTCCGTGAGGGGCACCAGTTCTGTTTGTGAAGAAAATAGATGGTACCATGGGGATGTGCATCGATTATCGACAGTTGAATAAAGTGAAAATGAAGAATAAGTATCCACTTCCAAGAATCGATGATTTGTTTGATCAGTTCTGAGGAGCTTTTGTGTTTTTGAAGATTGATATTTGTTCTAGGTATCATCAGTTGAGAGTTAAGGAAGTGGGTGTTCATAAGACTACATTTAAGACTCGTTATGGGCATTACGAGTTCCTAGTTATGCCTTTTGGTCTGACGAATGCTCTGGTTGTATTCATGGATCTGAAGAACTGAGTATTTTAGCCATATCTGGATCGGTTCGTCGTGGTCTTCATCGAAGATATTCTGGTTTACTCTAAGACTGAGGGTGAGCATGATGATCATCTTAGAGTAGTGCTTCAGATACTCTACGAGAAACAACTCTAATCTAAGTTGAGCAAGTGTGAGTTCTGGTTGGTCAGGTGACTTTTTTGGGACATGTGGTTTCTGTTGAAGGGATTCGTGTTGATCCAAGAAAGATCGAGGTTGTGCTTGATTGGAAACAACCTAAGAACGTATCTGAAATCCGCAGTTTTCTGGGTCTCGAGGGTTATTATAGGCGGTTTGTCGAGGGGTTCTCTCTGATCGCAGCTCTATTGACTAAGCTTCTGCGCAAAGGAGTTCCTTTTGTCTGGATTGATGCACAACAATCGAGCTTTGAAAAGCTCAAGTCTGTTCTAACTCAGGCTCCTGTTCTAATATAACCTAAACCTGGAAAATAGTTTGTGGTGTATAGTGATGCGTCGCATGTTGGTTTGGGATATATATTGATGCAAGATGGAAAAGTTATGGCTTATGCATCTCATCAGCTTAAGTCACATGAAGGGAATTACCTGACGCATGATCTCGAGTTGGCTGAGTGGTTTTTGCGTTGAAAATCTAGAGGCACCATCTGTATAGTGAGAGGTGCATTATCTACGCTGATCACAAGAGCCTCAAGTATCTCCTTACCTAGGAGGATTTGAATCTTAGGCAACGTCGATGGATTGAGCTGCTTAAATATTATGACTGCAAGATCGAGTACCATCCTGATAAGGCCAATGTGGTGGCCGATGCTCTAAACCGAAGAGCGATGATTGATTTGAGAGCAATGTTTGCTTGACTTAGCCTGTTTGATGATGGGAGTCTGTTAGCTGAGTTGCAAGTTAAGCCAACTTGGATTGACCAGATTCGAGATAAGTAGTCGGGAGATGAGTGTCTGGGTTTCCGGTTTCGTCAGGTTGAGAGTGGCAGTATTTCTAATTTTGGGTTGAATAGTGATGGTGTTCTATGTTTTCGAGGTGGATCTGTGTGCCAAATGGTCCTGATTTGAGGCAGTTGATTCTGAGGGAGGCACATAGTAGCCCTTATGCTATGCATCTTGGTGGTAATAATATGTATCGCGATCTTCGTGAATTGTACTGGTGGCCAGGTTTGAAGCATGAGGTTATAGATTTTGTTGCTCGATGTCTGATGTGTCAGCAGGTTAAGGCTGAGCATCAGTTGCCTTCGAGTTTGCTACAACCCGTTAAGATTCCCTTGTGGAAGTGGGAATGAGTAACAATAGACTTTGTTAGTGGGTTGCCCTTGGCACCCACTAAAAAGGATTCTGTTTGGATCATCGTAGATCGGTTGACCAAGTCTGCTCACTTTATTTTGGTTTGGACGTATTATTCTCTACAGAAGTTAGTTAAACTTTACATTTTTGAGACTGTAAGACTGCATGGGGTTCCTGTTTCGATTATTTCTGATAGAGATCCTCGCTTCAGTTCTTGGTTTTGGAAGAAATTGCACGAGGCTCTAGGTTCGAGATTGGACTTTCGTATTGCGTTCCATCCTCAGACCGGTGGTCAATCTGAGAGGGTGATTCAGATACTGGAGGATATGCTTCGGAGTTGCCTAATTGATTTTTGAGGTAATTGGGAGGATTATCTGCCGCTAGCAGAGTTCGACTATAATAATAGTTTCCAGTCTAGCATCCAGATCACACCTTATGAGGTTTTGTATGGTCGTAAGTGTCGTACTCCGTTATGTTGGGTTGAGTTGGGTGAGCGTAGGGTTTTGGGTTCCGAGTTGGTTTCTGAGACCGAGGATAAGGTTGGACTGATTCGAGATCGTCTTAAAGCGGCTTCTGATAGACATAAATCTTATACCGATCTGAAGAGGAGAGATATAGAGTACTCTATGAGGGACTTTGTGTTTCTTAAGGTTTCTCCATGGAAGAAAGTTCTGAGATTCAATCGTAAGTGCAAGCTAAGCCCTAGGTTCATTGGGCCGTATCGGATTCTGAAACATGTAGGACCGGTTGTTTATCAATTAGAGCTACCTCCAAAGTTGGACTGTATCCACGATGTATTTCACGTTTTGATGTTAAGGCGGTATCAGTCTGATCTATCCCATGTAGTCTTTGTTGAGGAGGTCGAGGTTAGATTGAACTTGACCTTTGAGGAGGAGCCGATTCAGATTCTGGATTGAGATGTTAAGGTTATGAAGAGGAAGTCTATATGTTAGTGATGGTTCTGTGGCGGAATCATGGCACTAAGGAAGCCATGTGGGAACCTGAGGACTCGATGCGACAGCAGTACCCTCATCTGTTCTGATCAGGTAAATTTTGATGTTGAAATTTCTTTTAGGGTCTAGAGTTGTAGCGCCCTAGATAATTTATTTCTACTTCTGTAAATATTTGACACGAATGTGTATCTGCTTCAGTGGCTAAGTGTTCTGGGTGTGTTGGAAAGGTCTTGGGTTCAAGTCCCACTTTTGTTAAATTTTGTTATTTTTAGATCCAAGCCTTACCCTTGTTCAGTAGGCTATTATAAAATTGTTTGTTAATCCATGTTAGAATAAGCTTGTTGGTTCGAGTGGTAAGGGAGTCAGTGTGTTGGAGGTTCTGTGTTCGAGTCTTTGTGCTAGCGTGGATGTTATTTTTGCTCGGTGGTGTGTTAGTGATTCGGTGGAGTTGGGATTCTGAGGTGGTTGAGATTATGCTGTTAGTGAGGAGTTATTGAAGGATATGAAGTGTATCTAGTAATTAATTATTTTTTAAAAAATAAATCCCTCTTTAATTTTGATGTCATTTTTTTCTGTTCCCTATTGTCTTCCTTGAAAACTTTTCTTTCTTCTTTTCGTTACGATTTTCAAACGTGCGTTACTCTTGGTGGTTTGGCATTGTTAATTCTTCTCGTTTTCTTTTGAGTAACTTGGAAATCTCATTCGTTTCAGTAAGTTTTTTGTAGACGGATTTTTGTTTATTGTTCTTAAGTTTGTGATTAATGGGGGTTTTGTTCAATTCTCGGTTAGGGGAAATGCAAGATTCGGCTGGTCTTCCTGTAGTTAACTGAACGTTGGGTTATCGTGTTCATGGCCGATAAGTGAGCGATTGTGGTAAAGATTGTTGTGAGATCTTATTTTGGGTAATTCGTGTTTGAGTTTCGTAATCACTTACTGAATTTGGGCGTTGGATTATCAACTTTTAGGTTTTGGAAAGCTTGGGATTGTATTTGCATCGAAACAGTACCAGGTGTATACCCCTTACACTAAAAATCGAGTTTCGACAAAAGTCGAAAATGGCCACTGTCGAAGCCACACGGGCGTGTGGCCGGCCGTGTGGTGGCTTGAATGTGTCCGTGTGGGCCACACGGGCTAGGCCAAGTTGGGTGTGTAAGCCCATACGGGCACGTCACATGGACGTGTCACATGGGCGTGTGGGCCACACGGGCAAACCACACGGGCATGTGGACCCATAATTCTGAAATTTTCCCTAGGGTCGCACGGGTCGCTCTGATTGACTGTGGGCCTATTGTGGGGTCGGTAAGGGCTAATTAAACCCTAATCAGTATGATATAATATTCTGATAGATTGATCTGAGTATGATATTGAACGTATGCTGGACTATACTGCTATATCTATTATCTATATATAAGCATGTTGAGCATGATTTATCTGTTATATCTGTATCTGATTTCTGCATCTGTTTATTGGGGTGGGATTTGTATATGAGGAGGAAGTGTTCTGAATGGCGACCATCGCATATATTCTAGCAGCTTGGCTGTACATTATCTGATATGTGTCGTAATGGCACGATATGGTGTGTAGGGTTGGGTTGGTGTTTTTTTAAACCCCACATGGTGTGATGGGATGGTCAAAGTTGGTGTGTAGAGGATGGGGGTAGGATTCTGATTATTTGATTTGCAAATATGATTCTGTTGACTGTATCTGAAATGGGCATGGGCCCAAATCTGTATCAGACTATTTATGTAATAATTTGTATGTTTGCATGTTTAATTCTATTGGGTTACACACTGAGTTTAGGAAAACTCACCTCTGTTTGTCTGTTCTATTAAGGTAATCCACAAACTTAGGCGGATCTGTGTGACGGAGACTAAACGGTGACCGCTCGACCGTAAACTGCTAAAACTTGCTCATTTATGGTTTTATTTTAGATTTTGGTTTTCAATTGAGAGTTTGTAATTTTTGGGACTATTTGAACTGTATGGACTTTTAGCTGTTGGTTTTGGTTTTGTTTTTTTCGATAATGTCCACGCTTTGACAAAACGTTTTCTTTAAAAGTGTCGATTTTACGCAAACAAAATTTTCCTAAAAACACGACTGCATTTTCAAATTATAACGATTTTAAGGCTTCCGCTGAAATAAGTTTTTGGCAAATGAACAAACTAATTGGTGTTTTCAGTAAATTATAAATGTATGCAAATTATGAAATGTTAATGGTTTATTAAGTCAACACCGGTTTCAAAACCCATTCCTTGTGACATTACTAGATTCGGCCATAACGTCTAGGCCGAGTATGGGGTGTTACACTGATATTTAAAAACATATATTTATTTGGTTATAAGAATGTATATAACTATATATAAAAGGACATTTCTCATGCAGATGTCACAAGGCTAAAACTTTAGTATGATAAATCGCACAATTTAGATAATTTCTTTTCTTCAAATTCGCTTAAGTAAGCTTAACACTCGAAAGATGAGAATTCACAAAGGGAATTCTCTAAGGCACGGAAATAAAGATGAAGCAAACTCAAAGACAAAGAAGCAATGAAAGAACCGAATAAGCCACAAGAAATCAATGCATACAAGGTGTTTGAGTAAATGCTCTCAAATATATTCAATAACCATGAATGGAATGATTAAAAATGAGTGGAAATGCCTCTATTTATAGTTGAGACCTCCCATATCCAACATTATAGTTTAAAATACATTGACGGTCAAAATTAGAGTCTATGTATAAGATGAGAGCCCTAGGGGATTTAAATATTTAACATGGTAAAATATAAGTTACTTTCCATATTCAATAGGCTATGTATATGGGCTTTCAATCTCTCTAAGTAGCGGGCTAGTCCTGTTTGGCCAAATGAACCCTTGTGAACAAGATGGATAATCCAAATGTGCCTTGGATGCGGGCTCCCTTGCACAACCTGTGACATTCTCCCCCATTTGTTGTTATGACACCCTTATTGCATCCTTGGAATGGAACTGGTCTATATTGTCTTGGAACTACCATAAAGCCTTAGTAGGTTCGCAACTAGCTTCACTGTTAGGAAGTCCCTTCCATCAAACAAAGTACTCATGCCTCGACCTATAGTACTTTCGTCGAATCACTCGGTCTGCCATGGTGCATTCAACTTCACAATCATAGAAGACCTTTACCACCATTGGTGTTTGTTCAGACTTGCTTCAATTTGGATCCTCTTGATCTTTATGGAAAGGCTTAAGCATACTGACATGGAATACCGGATGAATCTTGAGTTTTGCTGACAACTAAAGTTTATAAGTCACCTTGCCTACCCTCTTCAGAGCTTCGAAAAGTCCCTCATACTGTTGTACAAGCCCCTTGTGCCAGCCAGTGTGGCGCAAAATCAAGTGTAATTTAACAAGGACTGAGTCACCAACTTGAAACTGTACATCCTTATGATTCTAATCAACTCACTTGTTGCGTTTACTTGCCTTGTGTAGGCAAGCTTTGGATAAGTTGTTCTGCTCTTGCCAGTCTTTAGCAAATCGATAAGCTACTGGATTTGGTCTTGTATAGCTGGTCTGTAACACCCCTTACCCGACTCGATCGTTGAGTCCAAGCAACAGAGTACCACATTCGTTGCCGGAGCAACTAATGACAAATTCACAGTAAAAACATCATTTTACTTCATCAATCATGCAATCAATCAATAATTCAACATAGAATAACATGAATATTCTTTTTTGAGTCTTATACAAGCATACGGATGCTTTAAAGTCAACCCAATATCAAATAAGGGCCTTTTTGCAACACTCTTAAAATTTTAGATCAAATATTTTATAAATAAATAATTCAAAAATTCAATCATATCATAAACACCTAGATATTATGATACACAACTAAATCCAAGTCTTAATTGAGCTTACGAAAACTCTGTTGTTGACCTATAACACTCCTATACTCGATCCAACCTTCAAGACCTGGTATAGGACTACTACATTTGGTTCCAAAGTGAGCTTGGTTGAACACTAAGTAATTTTAAACATTTAACTATATTATTTAACTTATTCCACTCAATAATATAATTTCGAATGTTTAGGGTCATTATCGATTAATCCTTTATGTTTGAAAATGATTTCAAATATGGGTTTTAATCAAAATAGGGGGCAAGTATAGGTATTAGAACATCATTTGTCCAAATTCTCATTTCAACAATTTATGAGTCTATAAACATCCTTTGTATCTAGTTATCCATTGAGGCTCATTTTTAACTCAATTTGAATATCATTTATCCAATTTACATTTTGTATCCCTATTAACCTAACTCAGACTCTGACAGATACACGAATCCAACCAATCACATCAGTTTGGCACCCAGTGCCTTATCAGACAATGTCGAAGTAAATAGTTTACGCCTAATGCTCATCAATGTGTCCTCATTCGTATAACCGAAGTAATTTAACACCTAGTGCCTCATTAACACGTAATTGAAGTAACCTTGAACTCTTCCTATCCTATGACATGCTATCTATATCCGACTCTGCCTGAATAGATAATAGGATAGCAGTTTACCCAATTTCATTTATAAGCCAATTTCTCAAGTCAATGCTATAATTTCATCAACTAATTATCAATTTGTATGCATAACATTATAATTCATCTTAACATAAAGTCAATATTGCAATTACACCAATATACAATATTTCAAAATTTATTCAATTTAGTCCTCTATCTCGAAGATCAAACATAATCATATCAATTTGGTTTGATTCAACTAATCAATCTCAGATTGCAATTCATTTTATTTAATTTATTAGTCAATTTGTCATTTTTTTATAATTTAGCCCATATCTCACCTTTTTGTACCAAATCGTAAACAATCTAAATTTCAATTAAACATATTTACAATTATAATTTTAGACACATAACAATTTAACACAAATATACCATATGAACTTACCTGGTCAAAACAACAACAAACATGTAACAGCCCGGTTTAGACCCTAGTCTGAACAGTGGTTTCGAGATCACAAATCCGAGGTTGAAAAAATATTTTAATAATATTTTCTGTGTTTATAATATGTGATTAAGTCTGTGTGAAATTTCTGTGTGAAAATTTTGTGGTTTGAGTGCTTAATTAGCAAAAAGGACTTAATCACGTAGAATGCAAAAGATGTGTGCTAATTGTTAAAGTGCCTAATTATTGTTGTCTTTATAATTTGGAGGTTTTATGATGCAAATAGCCTATTATTAGGGATAGTAGGTGGCAATGGACTAGAATAACCTTAGTATAATAAAAGTTTATATGTTATATTATAAGGGTATTTTGGTAAATGAATTATTAAAGTTTTTATGATAAAACAAAAAGAAAGATGAAACCATGTTCATCTTCTTGGTGCCGAAATTATAAAAGAAAAAAGAGGAAGAAAAAGCCTTGAATATTCAGCTAGGGTTAAGCTTGATTTAAGGTATGTTTGAGCTCGGTTTTTGATAATTTCTATGTTTTCGTAATCGTTGTTTTGTGCTCTAGCTAGCCCATGCTTTAATTTTAGAAATTGATGGTGATTTTGAGATATGCCATTGATGAATGCTTGAGCTATGTGTTAGTTGATTGTGAAATATGGAAGATATGTGAAGGATGAACATGTTTTGTTTTTGAATTTTTAGTGAAATTGAGTAATTTAGGCTAAATTGAGAAAAGTGTAAATTGAAGGACTAAACTGTGAAATAAATGAAATGTGTGGGCTTGTATTAGCATGGGAAGAATTCGACTAAGCATATGTGATTTGAAATTGTGTGTATTTTGTGATTTGATGAAATAGGGACTAAAGTGTCGAAAGGTGAAAATTGAGGGCTATTTTGTAAAATGCCCAAAATATGTGTTTGGACTAAACTGAATGAATTGGTGATTGAATGAGTTAATTTTGTATATGTATAGACCAAGAAAGGAGAGATTCGGATTGAGATCGAGGCAACGACAAAGTGCTCGATTAATCGACCGCTTTAATATTTCGACGTCCGAGATAAGTTCGGATATAATACTAGTTGTAAACTATATCTATGTGATGTGAATTGAATGAATATATATAACTATGAGATTAGAAATGCTATGTGCAGAATTGAATTAGAGGGCACTAAGTGTACGAAATTAGAAACGAGACAGAGATGATTAGCACTCTGTGTGTGAAAAGATAAAAGCTTCGGCTTATCGAATTGGCACTGTGTGTGCGATACCAATATAAGTTCGATTTAACATATTGGCACTAAGTGTGCGGTGACGATTATGTTTCAGTTATGAAATTGGCACTAACCGTGCGAATAAATCAAATGAATAACAAAGGTTGAACGAGAGGTAATATCGAATAATTGAGTAGCATGAATGGCGAGTAACTATGTGTTGACCAAGGTACGTTTGAACCTATGTGGTTGATGATAGCCTTAAAAGTTGAATGAATAGATACTTGAGCATATGGTTGAGATTGCTGATGAGCCTAATTGTGCATTTGTCTATGTGATGGTTTAATTATGTATTGATGTGGTATTATTGAGTAATATGTATTAAATTACGAACTTACTAAGGTTTGAAAGCTTACTATGTGATTTGTTCCTCTGTTTTACAGTGTCAGTAAAGCTAGCTCAGATCTAGGGATCGTCAACATCTTTATCACACTATCGACAATCTATTTTGGGTACTTTTGAAAGGTGTATATATTTTGGTATATGGCATGTATAGACTAGTAGATATGGTATGTTTTTTATGTGTATGAGATTGCCATGTGATATGGCTTGAAAATGAAATGATGTTGAAATGCATGTATGAATTAAGTGAATGATGGTGGTGGCATGTGTTATGCTTATTTGGTTGATGAGAATGATAGATAAAAATATGAACTTGAGGTATGGTTTTAATGAGGCTTGGTTAACATGATTTGAATGTGTGGATGATAAGTTAAATTGATTTGTTATGATGGATTTGTATAGGTAGATGAATGATGTGGTTAAAAGATTAGATTGAGTATGTTTTGGTATGTTTGAATGCCATTTAGAGTATGGAATAGAATTAAGTTGTGCATGTAAGTGTAACCCTAGTGTGGGTGGCAAGTTTGGCCTTGAAAATGGCCTATAACTAACCACACGGTTGAGCACACGGGTGATCGTTGATTTCAGAGTTTTAAATTTATAAAGAATGAGAATGATCGAACCTGAAAACTAACTATGACAACGATTGAGGCAAGTGCACCTATCGAATAGTAGTATAGCTTAGGCAAGACCGGATTGTCGAACCCAAAGGAACTAAAAGTACTAATACTAGCTTTCTTTTTATTATCTAGTCTAAAATAAGTGAAGTTGTTGTCTAATCTAAATTTAACTAACTACTAAGTTAAAGACGCAAAGACAAAAAGAATTAATTGGGGAAATACTGTTGGAAAAACTCAGTTGATTAATATGATACCCTTAGGAAGAATCCACCTAGACTTCACTTGTTATCTAACACTGAACCAGACGATTTATTCACTTGACTTGATCCGTAAGATTCCCTAAGTTATATTAAACCCTCTCTCGAGGCAAATAATGTCTAACCCTAGGTTGATTAATTGAAATCTTTTTCTAATTAAAACCCTTAGAATCGCATTAACTCGATCTATGGGCTCCCATATTAGGTTTCACCCTAATCTGGCAAAATCTCGTCACCCTATCTCTAGGCGCGCGATCAACTCCGCTTAATTATGCTATATCTACTCTTAAGCAGGGACTTTTGCTCCTCCACCTAAGCACATTCAACTTGAATCAATATCCCGGAAATATTAACACAAGAATTAAGCACACATATTTAAGAACAAATAAAGTATTTATCATATAGTTCAGAAAACAATAACAAGATCCGTCTTAGATTTCATCCCCTTCAGGTATCTAAAGGGTTTAGTTCATAACAAAATAAAACATGTCAGAAGAAAAAATAAAACAAAATATAAGAAATCCCTAAAACCCCCTGAAGGAATTGAAGGAGAGATCTACCGTCTTGAGTAGAATTCCGGCTTCTTGAGATGGATCAACTGGCTATCTTCAAGTGATTCCCACAAATCTGACCTTTTCAGCTTGGCTTATTGGCCTAGCTAACCGCCTCCTTGAAGGTTATACTTAGGGTGTTTATATAGGCTTTTAAAATAGGTTTCTTTGCCCCTAAGCATCCTTTTCCGAGTAGAATTACTCTTCTCCACGACAGGGACACGACCATGTCACACGCCCGTGTGACTCGTGGCCAGGCCATGTTCGAGACTGTTGAATGGGGCACGACCGTGTAAATCATGATCAGGCCGTGTTCTAGTAGATCATTGAGGCACGGCCGTGTGGTCTTGGGCCCAGGCCGTGTGGATTTCACGATATGGCCCATTTACTCCGTTTTGGGCCCGTTTTACGTTCTTTTCATCCTCGGGTGCTTTCCTGAGTATAAAACATGAAAAGAAAGGATTAAGAGCACCTAATTACATAAATCGAGGGATAAATCATCCAAAAGTATGCTAAATGTGGGATTAAAATATGTTACTTTTACGGTTTATCACATACCCCCACACTTAAGCTTTTACTTGTCCTCAAGCAAAATTCTCAACTTACAATTAAAACGAACTTTCCATAATTCATAATTTCTATCAATAGTGTCTCATCATAATTGATGGATAATTTATACATGGATAATTTAACTTAAAGAGTCCTAGAGATTCAAACAATATGTCATATATCTGTATCACGAAAACGTAGGTGTTTCCCCTTACCTAAATAATTACCTTTAATTCAAAACCTGACAAGGATTGACATCCTCACAAAAGATTCACTCAAATCACTCAAAGTGTTTAAAGTTCAGGAAGAGAGCACTCATAAGTCGAACCTGAAAAGTTAATCCCATAGGCTTGCCTGAAAATCAAATCTCCACCATTGTAAAATGAGATGATTAACAGATCAAAAGGTCTTTAACAGGGTTGTAACGAGGCTAGGGTTAAAGGTGTGGATAAATGCTGAAATAGAAGGTTAGAATCGAGATTGAATTGACAAGTTACCTATCTCGAGATGATAATAAATAATTACATCAACTGAAAAGTAATAACCCTAATAATATGAGCTTTTCTTTTGATAAATAGACTTTAACTGTATAAGCTCACTTTTCATAATACTAATACTGAATATACTTCGATTTTTTTAAAGAACAAACCAAATAATAAAGGATAAATTCAACTACTGAAATAATAAAATTAGGTAACTAATCAAATCAAATCTCGATATAAGGGTAGTCAAAAGGAATGGTGATAACAAATACAAAGGGTTTTGGGGTAATATTAGTAGGTGAGTCAATAAAAAGGGTTGTTAGGATCAATGGGGTTTACTAGGGGTTAATTATGAAGGTAGGCTTTTTAGTGGAGTGAGTGGGTTAAAACCTAGGTGCCTTTATCATCTCGGTATATCAAATCATAGATGTGGTCTCAACATGTATAATCGAGGCAAGTTCTAGAATAATAGTTCAATGTTGACACACTCATAATCAAAAAGTGAGCAAGAAAAAGAATATATGCTCTATAAGGCTCAAAATCTCACAAAAATTATAGGTGTTTTTGACATCAACCTCGTAAATTTCAAATTTCAAAGTAATATTCAAATTTAGGTTAACAACCTAGCAAAAAATTTAATTCTGAAAAAATAGACTTATCATGCTTGATTCTCTAGTATCTTAAAATTTAAATCATCAATGCACAATTAATTATGACTTACTTAAAAACATATCAATAAAAATCATAAATCATCAGAAATTTCATCCTAATCATAATAAGAGAAATTTACTTAAGAATAATGCATAATTCAGGGATTTGAGAATAATGAAAAAAGTTAGGCACTTTTACCCCCCACACTTAAGATGTACATTGCCCTCAATGTACAAAGATAGATAATAAAAATTAGTAGAAACTTAAAAGAGAGGGGAAAAAATGACACTTCCTGAATTACGGATGAAATCCTTGGAGGGTGGGAAAAATACGTTGGAGGTGTCATCTTTTGTTGTGGCGGTTACTAACGAGCTCTGCACTAGATGAAGAAATTGGGGAGCTCGTGAAGAATTAGCCAGGAATTATTAAGACACATTTAAAATAAACTATTTATATATTTAAAGACAAGAAAGATAAAGAGAAGGAGACTAAGAAGGAAAATAAAATTAAAAGAAAAGACTAATGGAGTGTGACCTCTAGGGCTGCGGAGGTGCTGGCGGTGGCGGAAGTGGCGTGATTCCCAAACTGCCTTTAGAACCTGAAACTAAGAAACTAAATAAAAATAAACTAAATTAAGCATAAGATAGTCAAAGAGAAGGAAAATAAAGGAGAAGATAAAAGTAAAAGACAAGATAAATGGTCTCAAAGACCCTTGGCTTGTTGTTTGGATGAAGCGGCTGGCATGAACTTATGTATAGGGGTCTCCATTGAGAAGACTGTGCTTGGCTTTTTCTGCTTCTTCAACATGGTGTTAGTATAGCTCAAGAGTATAGAGTTTTGTTATGGAGGGGAGAAATCTGAGAAAAAGAAGGAAGAAAGAAGATGGGGAGCTGGTGAAAAAGGGGGGAAAGGGAAGGTGGGTTTAAATAGAGTTTTGGGGTCTGATGCTCTCCCACGCCCGTGGACCGAGGGCGTGTCAATTTACACGGCCACCTCGCACGGCCGTGTCTAGAGGCGTGTTGTTTCTCCCACGCCCATTTTTCAGCCTGCCACGCCCGTTTCTGAAAAGTCAGTGTCCACCACGACCGCGTCACACGACCATGGTGTATTGTCGGTGCCCGTGGGGTGGTGGTTGGGTCCGTGACTCGATAATTTGATTCTTTCTGACTTGTACCTCTTCTGCCATTGTCAGTATAGAGATTCTGTACTTCCACACGGCCACGGCCATGGCTGTGTGGTCTAGAAATCTGCACTTTTGGTTAGTTAAAAACTAGGTGTTTAGGACAAAGAGGAGAAAAGAAAATAAAATGAAAACAAATGTGAAAATAAATAGGGTTTTGGTTAGTTAAAAACTAGGTGTTTAGGACAAAGAGGAGAAAAGAAAATAAAATGAAAACAAATGTGAAAATAAATAGGGTTAGTGCTCGGGTTGCCTCCCGAGAAGCGCTCGTTTAAAGTCTTAAGTTACACTTTCCTAGTAAAAATCAGGGTGGTTTAAAAGTTTGAATATCTTCCCTCACGCTATCAGTTCTATTTTCTTGATAAAGTTTAAGTCGAGAAGCGTTTACCTTAAAAGTGCCGAATATAGGATTGCTTACCTCAACTGTTCCGTATGGGAAAATATTATGTACCTCAAGAGGGATTTCTTTGATCATGTTCAGGTCTGGTGTGGTGATGCGAGGATCCGCTTTATCTGACAGTACCTGATCTCCTATTTTGAAGTGGTTTGATGTTCCTACAAGCTTTTCTGGGGGCTCCTTCGGTTTTACTTCGTGTGGTTCCGATTCTTCTTTAAAGTGTGTCGCCCACTCTTCTAATTTGTCGATCTCAAGGCTTTGTAATTTGCCTTTGTTGGCATGGGGTCCATGACTTGGCTCAGGTTTGTAACCTTGTGGTGTTTCCTGTGGTGAAGATTGAACAATCTGGTTATCAACTGAATTTACTATCTCACCTTCATCAATTGTTGTCCTGGCCGAGTCAAGAGCTTGTAAACTGATCGATTCGTCACCTACCTGAAGTATGAGTTCTCCTGTGCCAACATCAATTTTAGTCCTAGCAATTGCTAAAAAGGGTCTTCTTAAAATTAAGGGAATTGAATTGTCCTCATCCATGTCTAAGACAACAAAATCTACTGGGAAAACGAATTTATCAATTTTTACAAGAACATCTTCAATAATACCCCTAGGAATTCTAACAGTTTTATCAGCTAATTGAATACTCATCCTAGTTTGTTTGGGTTTCCCTGGACCTAGTTGTTTAAACATTTTATAAGGCATGCCATTTATACTCGCCCCTAAATCAGCTAACGCATTATCAATAGTTAGACTACCAATTAAGCATGGAATTGTAAAACTCCCTGGATCTTTTAGCTTTTGCAGTAGTCTATTCTGTAACATTGCTGAGCATACTGCGTTTAATTCCACATGTGGCTCCTCGTCTAACTTACGCTTGTTCGTCAAGAGTTGTTTTAAAAATTTCCTCGAATCTGGCATCTGTGAAAGAGCTTCAAGAAGAGGTAAGTTGACATGTAATTTCTTTAGAAGTTTAAGAAACTTACTAAACTGTTCCTCCGTATCGTCTCTCTTCATCGCTTCGGGATAAGAAATGCGAGGTTGGTACTTTTTTATTACCGGTTTTGGCTTTTCTTGTGTTACCTCAACTTTACTTTCTTCTACCTCATTTTCTTGTATGGGATTGGATTCATCTAACCCTATACTATCATGAGCTGTGATGGCTTGGATCTGCTCCTTTGGGTTAATATCAGTGTTGCTTGGTAGACGCCCTTGCGGTCGTTTGGAAATTAACTTTGCAAGTTGTCCAACTGACTTAGTGACTTCCCCAACTGACGTAGTAAGTTCCCCAACTTGGCTCTTGATCCCTTCAATCGATGTTTGTTGGTTTTTAAGTGTTGTCTTAGTTCTTGGAAACGGTTTTCTATGGCTGCCATGAATTTTGTCAGCATCTCTTCGAGGTTCGGCCTCTTTTCCTGTGGATAGGGCTGATTTTGGAAATTTTGAGGAGGTTGTTGTCTTTGATTTCCTTGACCTCCCCATGAAAAACTTGGGTGGTTCCTCCAACCTGGATTCTAATTATTACTATAAGGGTTATTATTAGATCTAAAATTATCACCTATATAGTTCATCTGTTCGCTTTCTGTGCTCGGTTGGTAGGGTGGGTACTCAGGATTCGCCACAGTTCCACTTGTGTCGCACTGCATTACTGGATGTACCTGCGAAGAACACAAACTATCAAGCTTTTTATTCATCATCTCTACCTGTGTTGAAAGCATGGTTACTGCGCCGAGGTTGAAAACTCTGGCTGATTTTGTTGGTTTTGTCTTTGTAACCTGCCACTGATATTTATTCAGTGACATCTCTTCAATAAACTCGTAGGCTGTTTCAATAAAATCGAAATTACCAAAACTTTCAAAATTGAGCTTTCATTTCAAATTCGATCTCAATTTCATCCTTTTATAGCCCACTATTATCTATAATTATAGAAATTTTATGTCAATTTCAAAATATTTACACTTTAGTCCCCATGTTCAAAATTAACAGTTTTCACTTTACAAATTAGTCCCTATTTATATCGAAACTTAAAATCTAACCATTTAACACCAATCTCATCAAATATTCAATTACGAAAACTTTTAAAAACTTTAACAATTTCACAAATTAGTACACGGGCTAGCAAAATCAAGCTCCCAAGACCTCAAAAACATAAAAATTACAAGAAACAGACTTGAAATTGCTTACCAATTGAGAGACCAAAGTTAAAACACTTAAACCCTCTCTTCTTCCTTTTTGTTTTGTATGAATTAAAAAGATTGATAAGAAAAATGGCTTTTTTCTTTTAATTTTAACATATATAGTTAATTAATTTATTATTTAATTAAAATTAACTTAATTAACTTAAATTAACTAACTTTAATAGTAATTAACAAGATTAGTTGATGAAAACTTAAATCCACCACTGTTTGGCATATAGAAGTTGGTCCAATTGCTCAATTAGACCTTCAGTTAACTAAAAAACCATATAAATTAATTTTTATCACTTTTAAAATTTAGATTAATCAATAATTCGACGAAATTACCTATTCAAAATTCAATTCACCTATATAATAACTCCATAAATATTTAATAAAAATATTTACTGTCTCGGTTTACAGAAACGAGGTGCCGCTACCTCATTTTTCAATACCACTAACTTTAGGGTTAATCCACTTGTACCATAACTAATTATCCAATTATCAAATTTGTTAGACTAAAATTCAATATAATTCTATAATTGCCTTGTAAATATTAATTAATAACATTTACGGATTCGGTCATTGGAAAATGGGGTTCCAAAAACATCGTTTCTGACACCACTGACTTTTGGGTCGTTATAGGGGCACAATAATGTTGGGTGTGATGGTTTTTGCCCCATCACTATTTCAAATGGACTCCAATTCATGGCCTTACTCCGGTGCAGGTCATAAGAAAACTTGGCCACATTTAACAACTTTGGCCAATCCCTCTGTGTTGTACTCACATAATGCCAAAGATAAGTCTCCAATAAAGCATTTACTCTCTCGGTTTGTCAATCAATTTGTGGATGCATGCTAGTGGAAAAGTTTAAGTTTAACCTCAACAACTTGGATAACTCTTTCCAGAACCGACCCGTAAATCGTCCATGTTGATCACTAACAATAGACTGTGAAACTCCTCAATATTTCAGCACATGTCTAAGGAACAAATGAGTTGAAAAGGAATGAGGCAGATGAATGTGGAAGCGGATTGTAAATTTTTTTCAAATCACGGATTTGACTTAGGGCTCTAGACGTTCGAAAAAAATATTGGATTTTGAAACAACCTGGAAAAAAAACGAATCCAAGTCAGATTAAAAATTGAAGAAAATAAGGGAGGTAGATGGAAAAGATGGAACGAGGCGTGTAGAAGTCCTAAGGAGCCTTGGAAATAAGAAGAATCCACAACCCTCTTCAAGTGGCTTTAATTTCCCCTCCAAGAAAGAAAACTTGGCAAGAAAAAGTTTGAACATGATTCCCACAATCTGAAAAGATTGTTAAAACTCTTCTAAAAGAAACTCAAGAGAAATTGTTGAAAAGAAAACTCAAAGAGAAGTTGAATAATAATGAATTGAATGATTTGTGTACAATGCAAAGAACTATATATAGGCTAGCTAAATAAATTTAAATAAAACTCTTAAGTATACTAGAACTCTAATTAATCTAAATAAGAAGTACTTTTAAACTAAACTTTCTTGTTGACATAATACTCTTAAATAACTTAAACTACTTAATAATTATAAAAAATTCAGAATAAGAAAATAAGAAAATAACAAGAGTTGATAAATACAATATTGAGCTCATATATAATAAAAATTAAGCCTAATACCTGAACCCAATATGATTTAAACTCGAATTAAAATCCTGAAACTCGTAATTCCTGTCATAATCCCGTCTAGGAATTTTGCTCGCGCAGTCTTTATTAAAATAATCATAATTTGAGCTTCTAAACTCAAAATTGAGGGATTTAAAGTTTGTTTCAAGCTAAGAGATATACATTCGAACATTATGAAGACATCTCAACCCAAAAATGATTGGATCCCATCCAAAAAGTCATCACAAGTTTGCTAATTTCCCAAACTTGAAAATTAGTAGCTTTGGTGAATGAAATTTAATAAATTTTACCCCATCCGTGCATGTATCAAGTTGTCTCCTTAGCAAGGCACTTCTTGGTTGCTGGAGTGAAGGTTCCATACTTGGAAAATCTATCAACCACAACAATAATACTTGCAACCCATCAGATTTAGGCAAACCAATAACAAATTCCATAGTTACACTCTTTTATGGATGTTTTGAAATAGGTAAAGGATGCAACAAATTGGTCAAAGTTTTTCATCTCTACCTTGTCTCCTTGGCATACTAGATAAGTTTTCACATAGGTATCAATATCATCACATGCAAGGCCAATAATAACAGTCCTCTAAAAAGGTCAATGTGCAATCCATACCTGGTTGGCCAGCCCTGCTTGAATCATGACACTTTTTCATCATTTCCTTGCGCAAATTCCCATATTGAGGCACATAAAGATGATGCCCTTAAGTGAACAACAAATCTCCCTCAAGCCAAAACTGCCTCGTTTTCGCCTCTTTGGCAAGCTCAATCAAAGTTTTGGTTATGGGATCATGGGACAATCCCTCTTTAATGTGATCCAATAGAGCACTATTAGGCTGACTGATTGCTGCAAACTCTACTTTTTAGCTCAATGCATCAGCCACTGCGTTGGCAAACCTACCAATGAGCTTGCTTGGGAGACAACTTTTTCTAAGTCAGGAAATAACTATTTGCAACATTATCTTTAAATACTATGTGCACAAATAATGCACCACCGTGGTTATCTCTTTCTCTTGAATCGTGTATCGTTGCTCAGTATCATTAAGCTTTTAACTTTCAAAAGAAATCAGATGCCTATGCATTAGTACTCCCTCAATCACATAGTCTGATGCATTCGTACGTACCTCATACGATTTAGAATAATCCAATAAGGCAAGCACGAGCTCCTTTTTTATTACTTGTTTCACTTGGTCAAAGGCTTTTTGGCATTGCAGACCCTAATCCCACATCTTATCCTTCTTCAACAAATCTATCAAGGGTGTGGTGATTCTAGAGTAGCCTTCAATAAAGCGTCGATAATAATTTTCCAACCCAAGGGAAGACCACAACTTTGTTACCTTGGTTGGTGGCTTCCAGTCAACAATATCCCAAAATTTACCCCCCCATCCATCCAGATTCTACCACCTCCCACAATGTAGCCTAAGAACGGTACCTCGCACTAAGCAAACGAGCATTTTTTTTCTCCTTGACATAAATCTCATTCTCTTGTAAGGCTTAGAACACTTCCTTCAAATGCTTTACATGATTTTTAAGTGAATTATTTTACACCACAATGTGGTCAAGATAAACAACCACAAAACGACCTACAAAAGGTTAAAGTACCTTATTCATCAAGGTAAAAAATGTCGCTAGGGCATTGTCAATCTAAAGGGTATAATAAGGAACTTATACGAGCCATAAAGCATCTCACAAGTTGTCTTTGGCTTATCCCCTTCGGCTACTCTGACTTGGTGGTGTCCTGATCCCAAATCTAACTTGGTAAAACTCCTTGTGCTACCAAGTTGATCAAATAAATATGTAATAAGTGGAATTGGGTACCTGTTCTTTATAGTGATATTGATCAATGCTCGTTAATCTATGCACAATATCAAGGACCCCTCATGTATTCTTTAGAACAAAACAGGTGCACCATATAAGACTTTAGATAGTCTAATGAACCCAACATATAAAAGCTCTTTCAACTATTTCTGCAACTCTTCTAACTCTAGTGGAGACATTTGATATGAGGCCCTAGTCAGCGACTCAATATTGGGCATCAACTCAATCTTGTGATTCACCTCCCTCTTAGATGGTAACTTCTTGGGTAACTTGGCAGGCATCAAATCCTAAAAGAATTGTAATAACTGTATCACTTTTTTGAAATCTCATCAATGGGATCAATAAACTCGTCGACTTTCAAGGTTTTTAAGTAGGACGCTTCATCTCTGTGCACCCCTTTAGTAGACTGGATCGTTGGCAGTATTTTGGCTTCCACACCATCATCTCGTTTAATTGGCAACACACATTGATGACACAAATTCAAGATACACATACAATTAACAAAATAAACAAAAAACACATTAATTCAGTCAAGGAAATTTAATTCAACCACAAAGTCATAATCATCAAGTGGTATTACCTCAATGGTTTCCTTACTTGTCCAATTGCCAAGTTGAAGTTAAACTCCTTTTGCAGAACTCTTTGTTGGAATGTTTTTCAAATTCATTGTCTTGATCCAACCCTATACCTTCTCAACCTTAATACCAAGTTTCTAAGCAATCTGTTCAGACATGAACAAATCTGTTGCACCTGTGTCAACAAAAGCATTCAACCCTCTGTCAACCACAATGATGTCTACGATAATCGACCCCTTTCTCTTACGACCTTTCTTGGCTTCGACACCACTCAATATCGAACTAAGCTTCAATGGTGCTTTTTTTTTTGGCTTACCATCCCATTTGATGACAAAAAACACAAATTGTTTCAGACAATCCCTTACCATATGCGAACATCAATATTATGGTTTGGTGTCGCACTTAACACCCTTTTACCCATAACAACTCTGCACGAGCTCTCCCTCGAGCTCTTTAATTTTTGTGTTCAAAGCCGTCTTTGTGGCTTCATTTTCTTCCTTCATGGCTATCATCCTAGCTTTGAGAGCCTCATCCTTTTTAATCAACTTGCCCATGGCGATATTGAGGAGCGCTTGCAATGCATCCATATTAGAACTAAGGATCTCCTCCACATATTCCTTAAGTTGTTCTTTCATCAAGTTTGGCTCATTGATGCATCCCTCAACTACATCGAGTTTTTCCTTCACATCACCAATGGATTCCTTGAGATTGATTACTCGACTTTCCAAAGCCGACATCATATCCTTCGATCTACTAGCTTTCCTACCCCTCCCATGGGTCTCCCTAGGCTTAGCCTGATCATCTACTTCTTTTGTCATATCAACCGGGACCTTTAAACCTTGGCTCGAATACCAACTGTCACGAGTTTAGAACTTTAGTCTAAAAAACTGCAACCTCAGGCGATTTCTTTGCTTCAAATCTACCTAAGTTAGCCTAACCCTCGAAAGATGAGAATTCACAAAGGGAATTCTCTAAGGCACCGAAATAAAACAAAAGCAAACTCAATGACAAAGAAGCAACGAAAGAACTGAATAAACTACAAGAAAACAATGCACCCAAGGTGTTTGAGTAAATGCTCTCAAATATATTCAATAACTATGAATGAAATTATTATAAATAAGGGTACATGCCTCTATTTATAGTTGAGTTCCCCTAGATCCAACGGCATAGTTTAAATTACATTGACGGTCAATATTGGAGCCTATCTACAATATGAGAGTACTAAGGAATTTAAACTCTATACAATCTTATCCCTTAGGATTACAAATGTTCACCATGGTAAAATATAAGTTACTTTCCATATTCATTGGGCTATGTAGATAGGCGTTCAATCTCTCTAAGTAGTGGGTCAGTCATGTTGGGCCAAATGGCCCCTTATGAACAAGATGGATAATCCAAGTGTGCCTTGGTCGCAAGCTCCTTTGCGCGGGACTCGTGATATTGACACTGGGACCCGTGATATTAACACGTGGAATAACCTCTCTTTTTTTCATTTTATAGAAAAGGGTAAATTTTAGTTTTAGTCCTTATGTTACACGCAAAATTTAGATTATATGATAATGGTCAAATTTCAATTTTGATCCCTATTATTGATTAGCCCAAATATTTTGTACCTCAGTTTGGTACATCAATTTTTTTATAATGTTATTGATTAGCAAAAATACATTGTTTTGATTAAAATGCTTATTTAACTTTTAAGAGTTATTAATACAATTAAAATTATTTGTTGAATTTCAGTCCATTACAATGTCATTTTTTTTGTTACATGGCTACTAAGTGAGTTATTCTTTTTATTTCAAAAAATTACACCAACAAATTTAATAGAATAATTTAATGGTACTAACAATTGAACCTGAATTTTAAAATTTGAAAAATAGAGAGACTAAATTTCTAAAAATAAAAGTACAAATACTAAATTTCAAATATACAAATAATACTGAAACTTGAAGCATATTTTAATATTCAAATATTTAATCTACAATTTGACCCCAAAAATAATTAATAACTAACCCAACATGAATCGTAATAGGATTGGCCTCTTTCTCTTTTTTTTTTTCCTTTTTTTTTTGCATTATACAAAAATCATGGTTAAATTCTAATTTTACTTCCTATGCTACAATTGAATTTAAAATTATATAATAATGGTCAAATTTCAATTTTGATTTCTATGTTACACTCGAATTTAAGATTCAATTCAACTTTTTAACATAATTTAGTGCCTCAAATTTTTTTATAATGTCATTGGTTAGCTCAAATATTTTATTTTGATCAAAATGTTGATGTAACTTTTAAGAGTTGTTAACACTACTAATTTTTTTTTGTTAAATTCAAGTTTGTTGCAATGTTTTTATTTATTTATTACATGACTATTAATTGAGTGTTTTTTTTTAATTTTAAAATGTCACACTGGTAAATTTAACAAAAGAAATTAATGGTGTTAACAATAGCATTTGAATTTTTAAATTAAAAAAAAAAGAGAGGGACCGAATTTCTAAAATTAAAAGTACGAAGACTAAATTTAAATTTATAAAGAGTACAAAAACTTGAACTTTAAGTATATTTTAATATTCAAATATTTACTCTATAATTTGATAAAAATTAATAATTAACCAAATACGAAATGTAATAGGATCCATGTTAATTTTTATATTATTCACAATATTAATGTATTATATACTTTGTAATACCCAATTTCGGCCCGGGCCCATTAAGTCAAAATAAAACCAAATTAAAAACTAAAATATTATTAAAAGGTCCAATGTCCATTTACACCAGCCCAATTATCAAACTAAAAACCCGAAGCCCAAATTTAAACCCTCACAAACTAACAGCCCAAACAACATAACCCAATTGTATAGTGGCCCAACAGCCCCTAGTCACCCCAGCCGTCTACGCCGCTGGCTTTTGGCCTCCCGCGTGGACGCCACGCTCGTCGATTCCCGCGGACACCACGCGCACCGCTTCAGATCCGCGCGTCTCTCGCGTGCGCTCCACGCGCGCGCCTCGAACCCCTCGCGTGGTCCCCCGTGCCCGCGAGCGTTGTTCCCCACGCCTGCACTTCCCAACGGCTTCAACGCTCATGCGCCTGGGCCCCCGTCTCCACCAGCGTCTCGCCCATCACCTGCAAATAACACCAAACGCAGAAACAATAAGAAGGCAGAGAAATATGGAACGAAAAAGTAAAATATTAGGAAGATAGTGTGTTTGTCGGCTATAAAGCCATTAGAAAACGATGTAATAGGGGTTCGAAAAAAAAATAGAGACCAGTATCAAAAAACAAAACACAAGGTTGTCTTTCAATCTTTTCCTGTTTTACTTTCTTTGGCTTAATACTGTTTTTGCTCTTTCATGTTTGTCTCATATGCCAATTTCAAAAACCTAATATAAAAGAATCAACAACAAAACGAAAATAAAAAGAGTAAAAAGGCCTTACCTGAGTCGATCGGCACCGGATCGGAGGACCCACACCGTCGCCGCAAGTCTAGGTTAAAAGGGGGGGCGAGTCGAGAGTCGAGAGTCCCCGGGGTTGATTTTTGGAGCGTCGAGGCAGAGGTTTTCGAGTGCGTGTTCAAGCGGGCTTGAAGCTCCCTCCCTAGGCGTTGTCGACCGCCGATCGTGATGGTGGCGTGATTAATGGTCGGGAAACCCATGTGCTGGAGAGGGAGAAATAAAAGGAAGAGGTAGAGAGTGTTTTGGGGGCGGCTGGTTTAGGAAATTTTAGGTTAGGAAATAATCTGATTTTTTGAAGTAAAACAGGGTATATGAATCCTTAACGAAACGGCGTCGTTCGGCGCTTAGGGTTACTGCGCATGTCGTTTAAAAGGGCTATTTGCACGTCCAGTCCCCCCATTTTCGGTGTTCATCAATTGTATCCCTTTTCGTACTCTTTTTCTGGTTTTAAAATTTGACCCTAGTATTTCAGTCGTGTTTCGATCTAGTCCCCGCCCGCCTTTTCTGACTTACTATGGTTTTGGTCCTCACGGTCTTAATCTGATTTCAATTCGGTTCCACACTTGTTTAAATGAGTATATTTATTTATTTTCTTTTAAAAGATCATATTATTACTATTATTATGGCTATTATTACTATATTCATATTAGTATATTATACGTACATATTTCATGTATTATTATTATTATTATTATTATTGTTGTTGTTGTTGTTGTTGTTATTGTTATTCTTCTTATTATTAACACTATTTCTATATATATGTATATATATATATATGTATATATGTATATATTTTGGATTGTTGACTTTAATAACTTGTTATAGACTTTTTCCCAAAACTTTCGTATATATACTACTGATTTTTTTAATTCTATTATGTTGTTCATTTCAAGTCCTTTTTTATCGTTCCAAAATTGTTTTGCATGTGATCCCTTTTGATTGCTATATATATTTTTAGAAATTGTTTTACATATTATTTAATCAATAACTCTTCGATTATCAATGCTAGTAGCTAGATGATGTATGTCGGGAAATTATTGCTATTGCATGTATTGCGTCTCGTTTGCATATATTTTCACATTACTATCGTCATTCACTTACATAATATCTTATTCATGTTTTACTATCCCACGCTTCGAACCGTATTCCTTTAAAGCCTAACTTAAAATCTTTCATCGATTTTATCCAAAAAACCTAAAATTTTCAAAATAAGGCAATATTCTGTGTTTGGAAACTCGAGAGATCGTGCCCTATGTGTTGGGTTTCGGTTCTCTCGCTTGGCCAAACAATCGAATATCCTTTTGATATTTTAATGTGCGAGTCTCGGGAATTAAGGGACGATCTCGGATTTGAAGATTAAAATTATCGTGTCCTATGTACTGGATGTGATATTTTATTCTTTCGGGACAAGAAAATCTTGATATTAAATTCGAAAAAGCTAAAATATTTCAGAAAGAGATTAATTTTTAAATTCTTTTCAAAATTTTCAACTTTCAACATTGGGACATTAATTAATCAATTCAGTACCAATTTTGGGCATGACGAGGGTGCTAACCCTTCCTCGCACGTAACCGACTCCCGAACCTATTTTCTCAACTTTTCGTAGACCAAAAACGCTGTTTAGTAAATCAAAAATGTTTTATTAAAACAAAGGTGATCCGATCACACTTCATAAAAGATCGGTGGCGACTCCCGTTTTATCTTCGTTTTCAAAACCAAGTCGATTTCCGTTTTTTCAAAAAAATGGTTACGACAGCTTGGCGACTCCACTGGGGATCCTGAGAGTTAGGTCGTAAATTGATCGATTTTTGTCCCTTTGATCGAAAATTTGGAAAATGGTTTTGACAAATCATGTCTCTCTTACATTTGCTTGTGCTATAGTATGGGGTCTCGTGAAATACTTTGGCATTGCATTCCATGACCATTGCGGTCACACCCTTAAGTGGGAGTGAGAAGCTACTCTTTCGTGAGGTTTTTACCTCCGTGCAAGATAGTGGATCGCTTCCGGGATACATCCGTACCTATGTCTTCGTGAGATTTTTATCTCCGTGCAGCCATAGGGAAATGTATTCCCCTGAACCGAACTCAGTCCATATGAGCCTATAATGGGTGAGGATCGAGGAATCTGCTGGTTCAGGTACCTTTGCTTTAGAACCGAACCACATATAGAGAGACCTAAGAGCCCGTTGTAGATAGAGCCGTGTAAACCCTAGTTGTCACCTTGAGTAGGAGTTTGATCGTTTCCTGTTTATTTTAAGTTCTTGTACCTCATACTAACTTTGTTGTGTTTTGCTTTTATTGCATGGCATTTCATTATAAAAGGTGTTGATCCACATTCGGTTACTAGATAGAAAAGCTTAACATGGAAAAGGGGTTTCTCGATAGAGTGGAGGATAATGCGGCCGTTCTGGTGTGGTCCGAAAGAATACAGCGAGAAAAAGGAGATAGCTTGACGGTGGAGTATGAGTCAGAATTATGGGATTTCACTCGTATCAGCGTGGCTCAAAATGACTTGCGAGAATTGAAGGAAATATGGGATTCTTGGGGCGACGAGGTCAAACAACTATTCTACTATAATTATGGTGATTTGCCCTATCTGCTTGATATCAAGGTAGACGACTACCTACTCCGAGCCATTACTCAGTTTTGGAACCCAGCTTACAGTTGCTTCACCTTCGGGAAAGTGGATTTGGTGCCTACCATAGAGGAGTACACGGCTTTGTTTCGATGCCCGAAAATTCAAATTGATAAGGCATATTCAAGGTTTGCTACTATACCGGCGTTCTCAAAAAGGCTAATGAACATTACAGGGATGAGCGAGCAATGGGTTACGGCCCGAATCAAGCAAAAGGGAGATTATAAGTGCATTCCTTGGAAACATCTGAAGGATCTGATTCTAGCACACCCTGACAGGAAAAAGAGGGTCGATGTCTTTGCTTTAAGCATATATGGTTTGGTCATCTTTCCCAAGGCGTTAAGACATGTAGAGGAAGCGGTCTCCGACTTATTTGATAAACTTGACAAGGGAGTCACACCCGTCCCCGCAATCTTAGCCGAAACCTTCAGATCCTTGAGTGCTTGCCGACGAGCGGGCGAAGGGAGGTTCATGGGATGTGCACAATTGTTGCTATCGTGGTTCCATTGCCGTTTCTGGAAAATAGAAAAGGTCCCATGCAAAGTCTTTTTCGAAAACTATTCTCCTTTAGAGGAACTAGCAAGAACACCAAGGCGGGACGACCTATCTGGAGAAAAATGGATAGCGATTCTTCAAAATCTGCAAGTCAAGGATGTGGAATGGAAGGCTCCGTGGATGATCACCGACGAGATTTTATATCAGTGTGGAGAGTTCGACTGGGTTCCTCTACTCGGAATATGGGGAGCTGTCGGATATGCTCCGTTACTAGTGATGAGGCAGTATCGATCCGGGCAGTTCATACCTGCGACACATGGATTGGCGCAATGTGAATTCTCATACAAGGATGACAACTATAAGAAGAGAGTTCGCGAAATATCGGATGCATGGACCCAAACCCGAAAAATGAAGAGACTCGCTATAGGGCCCATAACGACCCTCGAATACGAACAATGGTGGGACAAAAGAATCAATGACAATGTTCCAAAGCCAATCCAAGGGAGTACTCGACCCGTCGAAGAACAACTGCAAGTAATCCCGTCTGAATTAGAGATTATCAAGCAAGATTTCGAGAGAAAAAGCTGAGAATTGGGTAAGAGAATAGAGCAATTAGAAGAGGAAAAGATGCAGTTGGGGTTAGATGTTGACATCCACAAGTTCGAGGCCGAGAGATTGAAAAAAGGGAAGAATAAAGCCGAAGAGGATTTGGATAGTCTGAAGACGGACTACAAGAAGCTACGCATGTCCATCAGAACTGCTGGTTTGGGCAAAATGTCAGAGCAATGGCGACAGGAAATCAAGGACGAAAAGTCCAGAGCTGATCAGTGGGAGAAGAAATTTCAAGATGCTCGAGTACGAGAGGACGCTTTGAAAAAGAGCCTGTTGGAAAGCCAAAGCGAAAAGGAGAGGTTACGCGCCCAAGTAGTAGAATTAGAAAGGTCGCTGCATCTGCACCGTAGTCACAACTCGATAGTCGAATTAAGGGCCAGTCAGAGCAAAATCGAGGAGATGAGAGGAAGGGTAGAGGAGCTCGAGACTGCATTACAAGATAGTAAAGTGCGGATTGAGCTCCTTGAAGCGAACAATGAACATTGGAAGGAGCGGCTCCATCATTCCCAAGGACAGATCAGAAACAGAGACTATGTAATGGGCGAAGCCGTGGCCCAAATTCGAGAGGTGGCCGATCATTTGCAAATCTTGGCTGTTCGGGCTGACACGTTAAGTCTGATATACGAGTCAGGATCGAAGCAAGGCCAAAGTTTAGCTTGGCTTCTTAGGAAAGTTAAGGATTTAGGTATTAAGGCAAAGTTGTATATGTAATCGTCCGTTCTATAAAAAGAAATTTGTTTTCTAGTAAAGTTTATCTAATGGAATCGAATCGAATCAACACCTTTTTGCATTCATACCATGCATCTGCATTACATTGCATCATACACATCGAATCTCACAAAAGGACCCTAAAAATTATGGCAGTTACCCTGGAACATCACTACGGTACGAGAGGAAAAACGAGAATAATAGATCAAAAGATGGAAAGACTAGAACAAATGCAAAAAGAAATCCAGGATCAAATAAAAGAACAAGCGCAACTACAAGAGCAATTGGCCAAAACCCAGAAGGACATGATGGAGCAGATGCAAAAATCCCAGGACAACATGGTGAACCAACTAATACAATTGCTTTCTAAAGAACGAGGCATTGCCACTAGCTCAGGGAACAACAGTGATAACCCCTCCCTTCCCCTACTAGATGCCCAAACACCACAAGATACGTATCCTCAAAGGGCATCTGTCACTATCAGGCCACAATATCATGCTGATACCACAACACCGACACACCTTCCGACGGGTTCGGGCACTAACCCAGGAGAAAATCTGGTCAGTCCCGGTGTCCCAGATCTGGATGAGATGGCCGAAAAGGCAAAACAAGAACTGCCAAAATGGATGGAGGAGAGATTCAAAGCCCTGGAAAATGCCGGTAAACGTCAGGGAATGAAGGCCAATGACTTAAGCTTAGTCCCCGACTTGGTGCTCCCTTACAATTTCAAGATGCCGGAGTTCGAAAGGTACAATGGGACAAGTTGCCCAGAGGCCCACATCACTATGTTCTGTAGAAGGATGACGGGCTACACTAATAATGACCTACTGCTGATCCATTGTTTCCAAGACAGCCTGATAGGGGCAACACCCAGATGGTACAACCAGTTGAGTCGTGCCAAAATTGGGTCATTGGACGATTTGGCTCAAGCATTCTTGGAACAATATAGTCACGTAACGGACATGACCCCTGATAGGATCACTCTGTAGAACATGGAAAAGAAAGGGAACGAAAGCTTCAGGCAATATGCGCAGAGATGGAGAGAGGTTGCCATCCAGGTCCAGCCACCGCTCATGGAGAAAGAAACCACAATGCTCTTTATCCGCACGTTGAAAGCCCCATTCCTCATGCATATGATAGGAAGCGCAACCCAGAGTTTCTCGGACATCGTAGCTACTGGAGAAATGATTGAAAATATTATGAAAAGCGGAGGGATCGAGACGGGGGAGAGTGCCAAAAGAATGCCCCCAAGAAGGAAAGAAAGTGAGGTGAATAATGCGAGCATAGGACACCCGAGGTCAATCACCATAAATCAGCCAAAAGCAACGACCACGGGGCAACAAGGGTAACCCAAGAAAGAACCCGGCACCTCAAGACAAGATAATGAGAAGCCCCAATTCACACCGATTCCGATGACGTATAAGGAAATGTATCAAACCCTGTTCGATGCACATATTGTGTCCCCTTTTCATCTCAAACCAATGCAACCTACGTACCCCAAGTGGTACGACTCGAACGCCCAGTGTGAATACCATGCAGGAATCACGGGGCACTCAATAGAGAACTGCCTGGCTTTTAAGAAATTGGTAGAGAAATTTATCAACATGGGTGTGGTCGAGTTGGACGATATGCCAAACGTAACAAATCCTTTACCTAATCACGCCAAGGGCGGAATTAACGCAATCAGCGAAAGTTCAGCAAAAAGGATCAAAACGAACGTTGCAGAGGTCAAGACTCCCCTGAGATGGGTCTGGAAAGAAATGGTCAAGCATGGACTAGTTATTGAGGAAGAAAGTCGAGGGGAACTGACAAACTATTGTGAGCACCACCAAGAGTTGGGACATGAGATCCAGACTTGTGGAGAATTCAGAACCCTAGTGCAAAACTTAATGAACAATAAAGAAGTCGAATTTTATGAGGAAGGCATAGAAGATAGAAGCATATGCGCATCAGAGTCAACAGTAAAAAGTTCGAAAGTTAACCTTCCGATGATCACTATTTCACGTCCCAAAAATGATAAAACAGGGGCGCGGGTAGCACCGAGAGTGGTTATACGGAGGCCCGTTGCCATTGAAAACAATAGGGAGGCTTCTCAGAATCATGGGTGTGAGGTAGTAGTCTCCGTAAAGGAGAGTTCAGCTAGCAATGAGATAGGAACACGGGTAACGCCGAAGGTGATAATACGGATGCCCGCTGCATTCGCTTACAAAGATAGCAAGGAAGTTCCCTGGAACTACGAGTGTAATGTAGAGGTCACAAAGAACTCGGCTAATGTGACGAAGGAGGATTCAAACGAAGGCTTCCATACTCGAAGCGGGAGGCGCTACGACTTAATAAAGGGGAAAGCTCCAATGGTGGAACAAGAAAAGGGAAAGCCAGCTGAACCCGAGTCGAGGATCAAGGAGCCAGTGACTGAGGAAGAGGCAAAAGAGTTCCTGAAGTTTCTAAAACATAGTGAGTATTGTGTGGTAGAACAGCTACACAAACAGCCGGCACGTATATCTGTATTGACTTTGCTCCAATGCTCAGAAGTACATAGGAACGCACTAATGAAAGTTTTAAACGAAACCTACGTCACTAGTGACATCTCGGTTAATAAGTTGGATCGGTTGATTGGCCATATAAGCGCGGACAACTTCATTCATTTTAATGATGATGAAATACCCCCAGGTGGTAGAGGATCCACCAAGGCATTACATGTCACCGCTAAATGCAAGGGACACACATTGCCAGGGGTCTTGATAGACAACGGGTCTGCGTTAAATGTGTTACCCTTATCCACCCTCAACAGATTACCGGTGGATAGTTCGTACATGAAGGAATGCCAAAGTGTGGTAAGGGCCTTTGACGGAACTCAAAGAAGGGTCATGGGGAGGATTGAGGTACCCTTACTGATTGGCCCAACTATTTACGAAATAGATTTTTTGGTCATGGACATCGAACCTTCCTACAACTGCCTGTTGGGGAGACCATGGATACATTCAGCCGGGGCAGTACCTTCATCACTACATCAAAAAGTGAAGTTGATAGTGGATGGCCGACTGATAACGATAAAAGCTGAGGAGGACATCATCGCCACCGTGACCAGTGACATGCCTTACTTGGAGATGAACGACGAGGCAACGGAATGCTCGTTCCGATCTCTCGAGTTCGTGAACGCAACCTTTGTTATGGAAGGAAACAAGATCTGGAAGCCAAAAATCTCGAGGACCACAAGGATGGGTTTGAAAATGACCGTGGGAAAGGGCGCTTTACCGGGAAGAGGGCTTGGAAAATACCTTCAAGGGAGAATAGCGGCCCCAATACTGAGAGAGAAACAGAATCACTTTGGCCTGGGATTCAGACCAGATGCAAGGCAAAAGAAGGAGGAGTTAGAAAAGAGACGGGAAAGAAGACTCACCCGTTTGAGTGGGAAGGAAACCAAGTGGGAACCCATGATAATCCCGCACATATCCAAGACCTTTGTGTCGGGAGGGGTAATCCACTCTGAGCAGAGGACACCGAAGGGAGATGACATCGCGGCAATGTTAGGCAATGTCTATATTAGTGCCCTATCTCAGGAGGCGGTTGGCAGAGGAGTCTTGCCAAATATCCAGCCTTATGAATCGGAAGACATCTTGAACAATTAGACTGCGGAAGAAATCCCTGTAGTATTTAGGGCTCCTTCAGAGTAATATCCAGGACACACTTGTTGCTCCGAGCCTAAGAGCAACAAGATTTCTTTTGTGAAATAGGCGCATATTCACGTATCGTTATATCAATAAAATGCATTTTCACCATCATTCGAAGCAAACATTTTCTTTTTGCTTTCTGGTCATTCTTTCAGCATTACCATAACATACAATTGTTCATTTACAAATTCATTCATTCCACTTGTATTTTCTTAAACTGTAACAGGTCCCCGGATGTCAACGACCTGAGCAACGCCGCCTTGGATTTGAAATATCCTTTTGAGCAAGACATGTGCCTAGGAGAATTATAGGATTTTGAAGATGACACGGACGGTGACCTGTCTCCTGATTGGTTAAGAATGGTAGAGCAGGAGGAGAGACAGATTCGGCCCCATAAAGAGGCAGTCGAAACTGTGACGTTAGAGGAAGGGAAAACGGTGAACATTGGAACATGTATAGCCGGGGAAACAAGGCAGAATCTCATCAAATTATTACAGGAATTCAAGGATGTCTTCGCATGGTCTTATGAAGATATGCCTGGTTTAAGCACCGATATCGCAGTACATCGCTTACCCATAAGGAGGGATTGCAAGCTAGTTCAGCAGAAGCTCCGAAGGATGAGACCAGACATCGTGCTGAAAATAAAGGAAGAGGTCCAAAAGCAGTTCGACGTCGGATTCCTGCAAGAAATCAAATATTCAGAATGGGTAGCCAATATCGTGCCTGTCCCTAAAAAAGACGGAAAGGTGCGAATGTGTGTGGATTATAGAGATTTAAACAAGGCTAGCCCAAAGGATAACTTTCCCTTGCCTCATATTGATATGCTAGTTGACAATACAGCAGGCTTTTCACTATTTTCTTTCATGGATGGCTTCTCCGGATACAATCATATAAAAATGCACCCTGAAGATATGGGAAAGACCACCTTCATAACACTGTGGGGCACCTTCTGTTATAAAGTAATGCCTTTTGGGTTGAAAAATACAGGAGCTACATATTACAGGGCCATGGTGGACCTTGTTCCACGATATGATGCATAGAGAGATTGAGGTTTATGTGGATGACATGATTACGAAATCTAGAACGGAGGAAGAACACATCCAAGTTTTGCGGAAACTATTTTTGAGATTAAGGAAGTTCCAATTGAAACTCAATCCTACGAAATGTACCTTTGGAGCTAGATCCGGCAAGCTGTTGGGCTTCATAGTCAGCAAGAAGGGAATTGAAATTGACTCAGATAAAGTCCGGGCTATACAAGAATTGCCTCCGCCGCGCACTCAGAAAGAAGTTCGACGTTTCCTCGGCAGACTAAATTACATCGCTCGGTTTATCTCACAGCTAACTGAGAAATGCGATCCCATATTCCGTCTTTTAAAGAAACATAACCCCGGCGTATGGGATGACGAATGTCAGGAGGCTTTCAACAGGGTCAAATAGTACTTGTCAAACCCTCCAGTGCTGTCACCTCCACGTCCTGATAAGCCATTAATCCTATATCTGACAGTGCTTGGTCACTCTATGGGATGTGTGCTAGGTCAACATGATGATACAGGAAGAAAGGAGAAGGCGATATACTATCTCAGTAAGAAATTCACTGAGTGTGAAATGAGATATTCACCGATTGAAAAACTGTGTTGTGCGCTGATTTGGAGAACTCGGAGATTGAGACAATACCTGTTGTATCACACGACCTGGCTAATCTCGAAGTTAGACCCCCTAAGATACATGATGGAGGCGACCGCTTTGAATGGGAGGATGGCTAGATGGCAAATCCTACTGTCTGAATTTGATATTGTATATGTAAGCCAGAAAGCTATAAAAGGGAGTGCGATAGCCGACTTCCTAGCCAGCAGAGCTTTAGAAGATTACGAGCCGTTGAACTTTGATTTCCCCAATGAGGATCTAATGTATGTAGCAGTTGCGGAAGAAGGCACTGCGAAAGATTGCCTTTGGAAATTGCACTTCGACGAGCATCAAACGCCATAGGAAATGGGATTGGGGCAGTCTTGGCCTCCCCAAAAGGAGATCACTACCCGCTCACAGTCAGGCTGGATTTTGATTGTACAAACAATATGGCAGAATACGAAGCCTGTATCATGGGACTCCACGCTACTATAGAACGTAGAGTTAAAACACTGGAAGTATATGGAGACTCCACATTAGTGATCTACCAGGGAATGGGAAACAAGAGACCCTAAATTGATCAACTATCGAAGGATAGTCATAGGATTAATCGAGGAGTTTGACGATATCACCTTTAATTATCTCCCACGAGAGGAAAACCAGATGGCGGATGCTCTGGCTACTTTAGCCTCCATGATTAAGGCGAGTAAGCAAGAAGATGTAAAGCCTATTCAGATGAGCATTTACGAGGCCCCAGCTTATTGCTGCAACGTAGAAGAGGAAGGAAGGGACGATCACCCCTGGTACCAAGATATATTACGATATGTGAGAAATCGCGAGTACCCAGATCATGCAACTGAGAATGAAAAAAGGACGCTCAGGAGATTGGCCCTCGAATATGTTTTGGATGGAGACATCTTGTATAAAAAAGGAAAAGATCAAGTACTGTTGAGATGCGTCGATACCTTAGAAGCCAAGATGATCCTAGAGGAAGTCCATGAGGGCGTTTGTGGGACGCATGCTAACGGATTCACAATGGCCAGGCAAATAATGAGATTTGGATATTACTGGTCCACCATGGAAGGAGACTGTATCGACTATGCCAAGAGATGTCATAAATGCCAGATCTATGGAGATAAGATTCATATGCCTCCGTCTCCCCTACACGTTATGACTTCCCCATGGCCCTTTTCCATGTGGGGCATGGATGTTATCGGACCAATCTCACCAAAAGCGTCAAACGGACACCGGTTCATCTTCGTAGTCATCGACTACTTCACGAAATGGGTAGAAGCGGCTTCATACGTTAACGTCACTAAATCGGCGGTTAGTCGATTTTTAAAAAAGGAGATCATCTGTCGATATGGGATGCCCGAAAGGATCATATCAGATAATGCATTGAATTTGAACAACAGTACGATAGCAGATGTTTGTCGTCAATTCAACATTAAACATCATAACTCATCCCCATACCGTCCAAAAATGAATGGGGCAGTGGAAGCAGCGAATAAGAACATCAAAAAGATAGTGGGAAAGATGACAGAGACTTACAAGGATTGGCATGAGAAATTACCGTTTGCTTTTTATGCTTATCGAACATCCGTCAGAACCTCTACTGGGGCAACACCCTTCTCATTGGTCTACGGGATGGAGGCAGTCCTACCCATTGAGGTGGAAATACCTTCTCTTCGGGTTTTAACAGAAGTAAAACTGGATGAAGCTGAGTGGATTCAGGCTCGATACGATCAATTGAACCTAATCGAGGAAAAGAGGCTAAAGGCT
Source organism: Gossypium australe (assembly GCA_005393395.2). NCBI lineage: Eukaryota > Viridiplantae > Streptophyta > Magnoliopsida > Malvales > Malvaceae > Gossypium > Gossypium australe. The sequence continues at coordinate 14,051,128 of CM016620.1, read as the reverse complement.
ATTCGTCACGGTCAGATGTATCAAAAGCGCCTGATGCGAGCCTACAACAAAAAGGTTCGCCCAAGAGAGTTTCACGAGGGAGACCTGATACTGAAAAAGATCCTCCCCATACAAAAGGATTTCAGAGGGAAATGGATGCCGAATTGGGAAGGACCGTACGTGGTGAAAAAGGCTTTCTCCGGAGGCGCACTGATTCTAACGGAAATGGATGGGAAAAGCTTGCCCAACCCCGTGAATTCAGATTCAGTCAAAAGATACTTTGCTTGAACTTGATCCCTAAAAAAAAAAAAAAAGAGGAAGGAGAGGCCAAGGCGAAAACCGGCAAAGGGCGCTTTGAGACCAAAAGGGATTCAAGTCAAAAACCTGAAAAAAGGCGGCTTGAACTGAGAAGGGAGAATCCTGCTGCATTCGAATGGATAAGGAAGGGGTATGTTACATCTCGGTGCATCAACAAAATGCTTAAGATTTCCTAAACACGTGTCGAACTCAAAATGGTCTTCCAAATGCTCGGGCAGAGAAGCCTAGGCTGCAATATTTGGGGCACCTAATTCCTATTTTGCCCATTCTAAGTTTGTAATTTGTGATTATCTTATCCAATAAACTTCTTCTTTGATTGCATTTGCCAGTTTGATTTGACCTTTTTGACTTACACTCCCGATCCTTCCTAAGCATTTTACATTGAAATAACGATTACAGAACTAATAATACTTTCATAAAAAGGAGTCCTGCATATTATTCTGAAAGCCTCTTAATAATACAAGGACCTGAAACATGACTGTTGTTCAAAATTCATTCCATCTAAGGTTTAGAAATATTAAAAAATGACGACTGTTCGTCTATTTGAACAAAGGCCAGACACCTCGTTGGTAATATGCCCTTCATAAATAATGAGCAGTGCCAGTCCAGGCATATAAGGAAGTCGTAATACCATTATTGACTCTACACCTCAAAGTCGCAGCAAGGGGGTTAGGAGAGGAGGAGTGTTACTCTCCTGAGGTGGTAGTGAGAGGTACGAACTTTACGTCTCAGTGAGCACAATGGGAGCGAAAATGAAATGGCAGTGGGGCAAGCTCGTTCCTGTGGGTTTCCTATATCTGCCGCAATCGTAGTGCATCAGTGATAGAATCTCGCTATGAGCAACGGCAACCTAAACCATAAATGGAGTCCTCCTCACGTATCCATACGCATCCAGTTAGGAGCATTTGATTTATTGCGATCATTACATCCTAGTTATTTTTATATTGTGAAAAATCATCATAACATTCAACATTCATGTAAATGACGCATATAGTTAGAAGCATTTGGGCCATCTCGATCATAACATCCTCATCATTTGCATAAGCACAAGCATATCTACGCGACAGGTCCCTCGAAAAGGGGCACCACTATATCGAAATTCAGATTTGGCTCCAACGGAGCGGTCTAAAGATTGAGGTCTTCCTGAGGGTAATGGGAAAGCAAAGTGAAAGTTCAGACTCGTCACCGTTCATTTTCGAGAAGTTTCAGCAAGAAGATCCAAATTACGGGTCTCTTCTGGATTCCTATCACCGTTCGTTTTCAAGAAGTTTCAGAAAGAAGATCCAAGTTACGGGTCTCTTCTGGATTCCTATCACCGTTCGTTTTCGAGAAGTTTCAGCAAGAAGATCCAAGTTACGGGTCTCTTCTGGATTCCTATCACCGTTCGTTTTCGAGAAGTTTCAGCAAGAAGATCTAAGTTACGGGTCTCTTCTGGATTCCTATCACCGTTCGTTTTCAAGAAGTTTCAGAAAGAAGATCCAAGTTACGGGTCTCTTCTGGATTCCTATCACCGTTCGTTTTCGAGAAGTTTCAGCAAGAAGATCCAAGTTACGGGTCTCTTCTGGATTCCTATCACCGTTCGTTTTCGAGAAGTTTCAGCAAGAAGATCCAAGTTACGGGTCTCTTCTAGATTCCTATCACTGTTCGTTTTCGAGAAGTTTCAGCAAGAAGATCCAAGTTACGGGTCTCTTCTGGATTCCTATCACCGTTCATTTTCGAGAAGTTTCAGAAAGAAGATCCAAGTCACGGGTCTCTTCTGGATTCCTATCACCGCAGGAAGATCCAAGTTTCGGGTCTCTTCTGGATTCCTATCACCGTTCGTTTTCAAGAAGTTTCAGCGAGAAGATCAAAGTTTCGAATCTCTTCCTTCTGAATTTTTATCACCCTAAACCCCCAGCAGAATGAATCGAAGCAAGGAGTTACAGTGAAGTTTGAAGCTGTCGGAAGAAGACACGGATCAAGAAGCCAAGGCTTAGCTAGGCCCGGGCAAAATTGGTTCTTTTATTGTCTTTACTCTGTTCTCGTTTCACGACAATGAGCAAAGAGGGGCAGCTGTAATACCCAATTTCGGCCCGGGCCCATTAAGTCAAAATAAAACCAAATTAAAAACCAAAATATTATTAAAAGGTCCAATGTCCATTTACACCAGCCCAATTATCAAACTAAAAACCCGAAGCCCAAATTTAAACCCTCACAAACTAACAGCCCAAACAACATAACCCAATTGTACAGTGGCCCAACAGCCCACAAAACCTTAAAATTTTCAGAACCCTAGCCCCTAGTCACCCCAGCCGTCTACGCCGCTGGCTTTTGGCCTCCCGCGTGGACGCCACGCGCGTCGATTCCCGCGGACACCACGCGCACTGCTTCAGATCCGCGTGTCTCTCGCGTGCGCTCCACGCGCGCACCTCGAACCCCTCGCGTGGTCCCCCGTGCCCGCGAGCGTTGTTCCCCACGCCTGCACTTCCCAACGGCTTCAACGCTCATGCGCCTCGGCCCCCGTCTCCACCAGCGTCTCGCCCATCACCTGCAAACAACACCAAACGCAGAAACAACAAGAAGGCAGAGAAATATGGAACGAAATAGTAAAATATTAGGAAGATAGTGTGTTTTTCGGCTATAAAGCCATTAGAAAACGATGTAATAGGGGTTCGAAAAAAAAATAGAGACCAGTATCAAAAAACAAAACACAAGGTTGTCTTTCAATCTTTTCCTGTTTTACTTTCTTTGGCTTAATACTGTTTTTGCTCTTTCATGTTTGTCTCATATGCCAATTTCAAAAACCTAATATAAAAGAATCAACAACAAAACGAAAATAAAAAGAGTAAAAAGACCTTACCTGAGTCGATCGGCACCGGATCGGAGGACCCACACCGTCGTCGCAAGTCTAGGTTAAAAGGGGGGGCGAGTCGATAGTCGAGAGTCCCCGGGGTTGATTTTTGGAGTGTCGAGGCAGAGGTTTTCGAGTGCGTGTTCGAGCGGGCTTGAAGCTCCCTCCCTAGGCGTTGTCGACCGCCGATCGTGATGGTGGCGTGATTAATGGTCGGGAAACCCATGTGCTGGAGAGGGAGAAATAAAAGGAAGAGGTAGAGAGTGTTTTGGGGGCGGCTGGTTTAGGAAATTTTAGGTTAGGAAATAATCTGATTTTTTGAAGTAAAACAGGGTATATGAATCCTTAACGAAACGGCGTCGTTCGGCGCTTAGGGTTACTGCGCATGTCGTTTAAAAGGGCTATTTGCACGTCTAGTCCCCCCATTTTCGGTGTTCATCGATTGTATCCCTTTTCGTACTCTTTTTCTGGTTTTAAAATTTGACCCTAGTATTTCATTTGTGTTTCGATCTAGTCCCCGCCCGCCTTTTCTAACTTACTATGGTTTTGGTCCTCACGGTCTTAATCTGATTTCAATTCGGTTCCACACTTGTTTAAATGAGTATATTTATTTATTTTCTTTTAAAAGATCATATTATTACTATTATTATGGCTATTATTACTATATTCATATTAGTATATTATACGTACATATTTCGTGTATTATTATTATTATTATTATTATTATTATTATTGTTGTTGTTGTTGTTATTGTTATTCTTCTTATTATTAACACTATTTCTATATATGTATATATATATATATATATGTATATATGTATATATTTGGATTGTTGACTTTAATAACTTGTTATAGACTTTTTCCCAAAACTTTCGTATATATACTACTGATTTTTTTAATTCTATTATGTTGTTCATTTCAAGTCCTTTTTATCGTTCCAAAATTGTTTTGCATGTGATCCCTTTTGATTGCTATATATATTTTTAGAAATTGTTTTACATATTATTTAATCCATAACTCTTCGATTATCAATGCTAGTAGCTAGATGATGTATGTCGGGAAATTATTGCTATTGCATGTATTGCGTCTCGTTTGCATATATTTTCACATTACTATCGTCATTCACTTACATAATATCTTATTCATGTTTTACTATCCCACGCTTCGAACCGTATTCCTTTAAAGCCTAACTTAAAATCTTTCATCGATTTCATCCAAAAAACCTAAAATTTTCAAAATAAGGCAATATTCTGTGTTTGGAAACTCGAGAGATCGTGCCCTATGTGTTGGGTTTCGGTTCTCTCGCTTGGCCAAACAATCGAATATCCTTTTGATATTTTAATGTGCGAGTCTCGGGAATTAAGGGACGATCTCGGATTTGAAGATTAAAATTATCGTGTCCTATGTACTGGATGTGATATTTTATTCTTTCGGGACAAGAAAATCTTGATATTAAATTCGAAAAAGCTAAAATATTTCAGAAAGAGATTAATTTTTAAATTCTTTTCAAAATTTTCAACTTTTGACATTGGGACATTAATTAATCAATTCGGTACCAATTTTGGGCATGACGAGGGTGCTAACCCTTCCTCGCACATAACCGACTCCCGAACCTATTTTCTTAACTTTTCGTAGACCAAAAACGCTGTTTAGTAAATCAAAAATGTTTTATTAAAACAAAGGTGATCCGATCACACTTCATAAAAGATCGGTGGCGACTCCCGTTTTATCTTCGTTTTCAAAACCAAGTCGATTTCCATTTTTTCAAAAAAATGGTTACGACATACTTAATATAAAATTATTATATTAATTTATTTTCAAATCGAACCAAGTTGAAAATTCAACTCCTTAAAACCTTTGAAACCTTTTTATATTGAATTTTTTTATTTATATTTTTAAATATTTTATAAAATTTTTGCAATAACTTAGTTACTTTAAATCTTATCAAAATTACTTGATATATTATCGGTAGGATCTATATATTCCAAAAGCTAAGTGATATATTGTCAATGAAATTTGTATACTCTAGAATTTGGATTTAAAAAGTGAAATGTTTTTTTAGGGTGTAGTATAAAATATTTTAGAACTAAATAAGTGGTCGAATTGATTAAACCATTAATTTTTAATTCAATCAATTCAATAACTGATTCAACCGATTCACTATTTAATAATATAAAATAATATAATTACTAAAATAGGCCCAACTTGACAAAAATTTTAGTGGAGCTAAATTACTAGTGAAATCTTGTGCCAAACCGGCACACATATGCTTCAAAATGCAGTTTCATGCCCTGCCGCCTTGACTCTTTTCATCTTTTCGTCTTACAAACTTTCTTTTCAGTTTTCATCTAGCTTCTCCGTTAAAAAATCATCCATATTTATTGTTAACTGGTGATTTGAATTTTTCAATTATTTTTTTATAACGGTGACATAGAAATAAATGATGACGTGTATTTTAAAATTAAAAAAAATTAAATACTCATATATCCATTACCCAATATCCCAAACCCATTGCATCCCTTTATAATCGACAACATTGTTCTTAAAGGTAAAAAAATAAAACATTTTCATTCCAAAAACCATCCTCATTGCAGCATAAAAGCTTAAAGAACACCCAAAATTTTGGTGTTCATCAGCAAGGTAAGAACACACAATCCTTCCAAGAAAACTTTTACATTTATGATTTACCTATTTAGTTAGGTAATAGGGTTTTCTTTGACATTTTGGTTAGCTCATGGTTTTGGGAATTATGGGTTACTCAAATATTGTTTGGCATATATGAATGTGTGTGCTATTTATTATTTAGACGACTTGTTTTCTCTTAATTCTATTAAATTTCTAATATAAAATAGGCTATTTGTTGGGTCTCAATGGTATTTAGGATATTTGTTGTTTTGAGTTGTATCTTTTTAATTATTTGGAAAATCTGTGTTCAGTATTTGTATTTGAAAAATATTAGATTATAAATATAAGATATTATCTTTGATTCAAATTAATGGAAAATGTGAAGAGAATTGATTCATTATATTTATTATTTTGGATACATTATATTCAAAATTCCCAATTTCATACTACTTGTTGTGGTGCATTATATAACTTCTAGAGTGAAGAAACAAGAAACCATTATATAAAATAAAATGATATTTTATTTATACTTATATATTTCTATTTTTCTGATCAAAATTTGTTTTTTTTTTTTTTGCTAAATGAAATAATTTTTCCATGCTATTTTGAATAATTTTTTTAATAAAGATAGAATTTTTTTTTTTGATATATTACCTTTCTTCATCATAATGTTGTAACATAGAAAGAAAACATGAGAATAAGAATTTAATAATGGTTTAGACATTTGACAGTTTTATTCGAAGAAAGATTGTAGTATGAAATTGTAGGGGCTTTTTTTATTGATGTTAATTTGTTTGGTTATATTGAAATTTAAGCTTTTTGAAGGTGGAAATATGAACAATTTCTCAAATTTTGAGGATCCATATAATTATGAAGAGTCAAATGTTATTTGCTATTATGGGAGTAAAACTGTAACAGCCCGTTTTTGAGTCAAATTGAAATAGTAATTTTGGGGCTACAAATTCGAAGTTAAAATATTAATTTTATTATTTTATTAAAGTTTACAGCATGATAGAATTGTTATGTGAAAGTTTCGTAAAGAAATTTTACTGTTTGAATGCTTAATTCGGTAAAAAAGACTAAATCGCGTAAAGTATAAAAGTGGAATTCTATTAGCTAAAAGTACCTAATAGCTATAAAACATTAAAGTAAAGGTCCTTAAGTGGTAAATAGGTCATTCATGAGTTAGTGGATGATAGTGGAGTGACATTTGGTGTAATTACTAATATTTTTAAAGGATATTTTGGTAATTAGTTAACAAAGTTAATGTTTAATAAAAACAAATTAAAATCATCATCTTTTCACCATTTCTCCACCGAAAATTTGAAAGAATGGCAGCCATGGGAGAAGCTTTTGGTTCGGCCAAGCTTCAAATGCTCGATTAGGTACGGTTGTAGCTCCGTTTTTAATGATTTCTACGTTTTTGACATCGTTGCTTCGTATACTAGCTAGCCCGTGTCTTCGTTTTCAAAATTGTTAAAAATTTTGATAGTTGCCATTGATGAGATTATGTGTTCTTTGATGTTTAATGGTGAAATATGAATATTTGATGTTAGATTTTCATATTTTATAAAGTGATTTTTGATGAAAATGCAAATTAGGGATTAAATTGTGAAATATGAAAATTATGTGGTTAGAAGTGTGATTATTTGGAAAATGCAGGCTGCTAAGGTAATAAGAAGAATTCGAGTAAGCATGGGTAGGATGAAATTGCATGAAATTGTGATTTTATGTGATAAGGACTAAATTGCAAAAATATGAAATAATAGGGGCAAAAGTGTAATTTTGACAAAATGTGTAAATTGTGTTAAATTGAATGAATTAATAATTAAGGGTCTGTTTGTTTGGCAGTAAAATGTTTTCCGTAAAATGATTTCTGGAAAATGATTTACTTTTCTGGAAAATGATTTACCAGAAAATATTTTCTGGTGTTTGGATGAATCTGTGTAAAATATTTTCTGTTGTTTGGCAGATTTCCTGAAAATGTTTTCCAGAAAAGTTGATTTTACATATATATTAATAAATTTATTTACATATTAATAAATTTTTATATTTTAAATTGTTTTTACATATATTGCAATGATTTATTTATTATAAATAAATTAGATTAAATATATAATACTGAATTATTAAGTTACATTATTAACCGTCATATTGAAAACAACCAAAGTCAAATAATTATTTGTAATTGTGTTAAAAAAAAATAAAAAAGGATTGAATAATTATAAATTAGTTTCCAAATCACAATTAATACTAGAAATATTATCCAAATGCATAATTAGTAGTACACCACATAATAACAACATTGTCACATTGTCCAAGTGCATAACTAAATATTACACTACATAAAAGTATCAATATCTTCAACCTTGAGCAAATTTTTGAAGCCAATTTTTTTTTATGCTTCTTACTTTTAACTAGAAAAGCTTTGGCTTCGGATTCATGACTCACTAAATAATCAAACACAGAACAAAGGAAGTCATCATCAAATCCTTCGTCCTCCATCGACATCACCTGTTCATAAAGCTGTGGTGTCTTATCCGCAGTAAATTGTTCCAAAGCATTAGCAATTTTGCCAAGTTGTTCACCCACAAATTTAATTTGTTCATCGACGACACTTTCTTGAACATTTTTTCTTTTACGTTTGGATGTGCCAGATGAAGATACATTTGTTCTTACCTCTTCAGCCTCTTCATTGTCGTAGTCTACAGGCACTGAATCTTGATTACCATCATCCAAATCTATGTCAGCAAATGTTCTGGCAAAACTCCCTGTTGCCATATCTTTGCCAACAACCAAAGCCATTTCATCATAATGATCAATGCTTTTATTCAAAAATGGTTCATACTTCTTGTGTGCCTGTTGGATATTATACACAATTAGAATAACAAGTAAAAAAATTTTGAAATAAGCTTAACATATATATACATATATTACCATCACTGCTGCATCATATGTTGCTCTATCACATGTGATCATTTTCATGTTATCATCCCATCCGAAACCACTTTCACCTCGAATTTTGCATATAATCTGCCACTGATTTTTTACAGTCCTCAAATGATTTTCCACATGTTTCGCATCGCATTGGACTTGAAATCTTTCGGAAATAGCTTCAACAACTCGATTAATAGAAACTGCTTTGAAAGCATTAGAAGGCTTATTTCCTTTCTGGGCCTCCTCTGCTAGAATTTCAAGAAAAACATGTTCCGTCGGTTTTGTCCACCTGAATTGCTTGGAGGTCCCTTCTTTGTTGCCCTTGCCCATTCTACATTAATAATTGTCATTGTCAATCATTTCAATATCCAACAACCTCAAAACATAATAAATTCAATATCTAACAAGCTTAAAACATAATAAATTCAATATCTAATAAGCTTAAAACATAATCAATATCTAACAAATTCAAGACATAATAATTTCAAAATCCAACAAACTAAAATTTCAATATCATTATCCAACCAACATTAACAAAAAAAAAACAATTTACTAAAACATACATAACATAGAAACAATAACCTTAAGCCCTAAACCTACCTAATATTTCTAGCCATATAATCAGTCCACATAGTTTGTGCAATTTCGTCTCTCTTAGCAGACCATTCTCTTGCTTCTTTTCTTTCTTCTCACTCTGTAAGAGTTGGTATTATCAAATCAGACTCAGACTCCTCGTATAATCCTTGATTAAGTAAATCACTAGGATCAACTCCCATTATATGATTATGAATGATACAACAAGCCAAAACTATATCTACTTGAGTTTGAAAATTCCAAAATGGCTCAGCATCTAATACACGAAACCGTTTCTTTAAAATCCCAAAAACACGTTCAACAGTGATTCGTAATGATGAATGACGAAGATTAAAAAGTTCCTTTGCATTTTCAGGCCCTTGAGCACTAAACTCTTTTAAATGATATCGAACACCACGATATGGAGTAATATATCCATTTCGAATGCCATATCCAATATCAGCAATATAATATTTACCTACAATTTTACAAAACACAATTAATACTAATAAATTATGAGCTTACTAGAACTATTTGGTATTTAATGATAATTATTACCTTCCGGAATTCTTAATCCTCTTGGGCGTGAAAGTGCATCACTTAAAATACGAGAATCATGTGCACTACCTTCCCAACCAGCTAGAACATAGGAAAATTTCAAATCAAATGTAATGGCAGCCAATACATTTTGTGTTGTCCCCCCTTTACGGCTACGAAATCTTCCTTGAATGCTAAGTGGAACGGATGAACGAATATGAGTTCCATCTAATGCTCCAATACAATCTTTAAAATAAGGATAAAACCTTGGATTGTTTCTGATTTCACTAGGAGTTGACTCATCATCAGGTAATCTAATAACTAGTTTATACAATTTCAAAATAGCTCTCAATACAACCCTAAAGTAACGGTGAACTGTCTCAGTTGATGTATAATATCTAGATCCAATCACTCGAAACCTTACATTATGACCAAGTATATGTAAAAATATAACTACTTGCTCCCTAATATTGACATATTTAGATGATTGTAACAAATTATTCCTACTAAAAATATCACACAAATTAAAAAAGGCGATCGGTCTCATCCTTATCACATCAATACAATGTTGGTCACCACTATATAAAATACTATTAATATAATTTTCTCTTTCGTAATCTCGATTCACACGAGGGTGAGAAGCAATTTCCTTCCTAGTTTTTAATTTTTAATCCAAAGAGCTCCAAAAGCTAAAACTGAAGCCACAACTCCGACAATAGCATTTTGATCTTGATTACGATCCATCTACACAAAATAATGCCACACAAATTTTTGATCACTATAAAAAAGATGCAAGATTTTCATAAGATCACATATATGAAAAGTTACCATGACTAAAGTGCATACATACATATCGAGCTAATTATAATTGCATTAATAATTTTTTTGAGAAATTAAGCTACTTTCTTTGTACCAAAAACAATGAGTAGGCAATGGATAATATTACTCAATAGGGTTGGGCACTTCGCCTTTTGTTTCCTTTTATTATTATTATTATTTTTTTTATCTTTTTTCATGTTTAATTGATTCATTTATAGCAGTGATGTTATATAATGTAAGGATTAATGATTTAGATCATATGAATAATTATATATACTGAATACGATAGTAAAAGGAAAAAAAATTAATTGTAATTTATTCTGTTTTTTTAAGTTGGGGACAACTTGACATGTAATTAAGCTGCCCAAAAACATTTGAATATTTTGATTGGATAACAACATTGACTTTGTCAACTATTCCAGTAGTTAGAATAATTAGGAAGGTAATAACTTAATTTTGTATTATCATATATAAAAATTTATACTAAATATTTCAAACGGGGTACTACAAAGTGAAAGAGATTACGTTATTATTTATTTATTTTTATATAATAATAGTTAAGATGGTACGTATGTTTTATATTTTGTACCAAAGTCATTTAAAACGTAAATATATGTATATTTTGGTAAGTACTTTATGGAATGGAAAATATCATATATTCGATGCCACTAACATCCATGCACTTGAATATATATTATACTATTATTAAAATATAAAAATATCATCCAAATTAAAATAAAAATATTTTTTTCCCCAAAATTTACAGTACACACAAAAATTTATATTTAGACACAAATATAAAGGTAATATGAGGAAGAGAAATGATGATATGATATGAAAAATAACATATAATATTAAAAAGAAAATATTATTGTATCAAAAATGATATTTTAAAAATATGAATAAGGAAAGATAGCTTAAAAAAAATCTGTTGACAAGTTGCAGTACTGCCTAAATATCTCAGTTCATGCACAAACATAAATCAAGCATTCATCGAAAGAAATTGAAGCACTTGAAAAGCTTACTTGCTCCGCCTTTTTCTATTATAGGTAAAACTCCAAACATAATGGCATTTCCAAGAACTACCATCAATTCTCTATTGACACTCTGTTTTGGTTAACATATGTTACGTTGCATTAAACATATAAGTAAGCAAATGCAGTGAGTATTAAGACTAATGCTGGAAACTAAACAATGAAGCTTAATGAAGTCCACCACTGATCTTATGAATTAAAACCAGCCAATAACAAGTCAACTGCCTAAAAGAATTTAAGCACGAAGCTTCATATCTGAACTATGCCATAAGTGCATTAATGCAAATGCTATGAGTTTCAAACTTGCAGAATTACTAGTTCTACTTGACATGGTAAATAATCACAGTAAATACAACCAATGCAAGTGCTATGAATTTGAAACTTGCAGAGAGCTCTAAGCACCAACCTGTTTGAAGAAATTGACGCGCCTCTTACTCACAGCAAAACTCCAGGAAGTCGCTGGTTCGAACTTAAACGTGGCCTACTTGAACTACTTACACAAACTAGTTGCTGCATGACAAAGCCAAATTCGTTATAGCATTTCACTAAAAGACACTCAAAATATTCATTACTGAAGAAGAGGTACTAGCAACACTAGCTCACTGCAATTGTTAAGTAATTTCCCCAAAGTAAAAGCAAATCACAAAGTAATGCAATATCAAGCAATCTTATCTATCTATATACATATTATATGTTATTGGATGAAATTTACAGCAATTTAGCTTAGGGCTCAGAACTCAGATAAAAATTATCAAGAAAATTTTACATTACATAACTACTTTTGTTCATAAACGAATATAGAACCCAAACCACATGAATGTCGATCGAAATTCAGCACCTCCCACTTTTCTTTTTATACTTTTCATTCGTTTGAGAAAGAAAATGATAATCACAGGAACTTAGCCAAAAAAATTAGGGAAATAATCCAAAAAATGCATATCAGATGAAGCAGACAGATCCAAGATCAGTAATATAATCAGAGATATCCAACAAAATAAGAGAGGTTTCAACGAAATACGTTTTAAACATCTACCCAGAATTGCTAATCAATTGGCTCATGTTATTGCATCTGAAAGTTTAAAAAGAGGAGTAGAAGTGTATGTTACCAGAGAAGAACTTGATCTCTGGATCTTTGCAGCTTTTACAAGATGGGATTTTGCTGGTACAGTGGCAGCCTGTGAATTTTCGATATGTGTTCCGATGTCATCTGCATTATAGATATGCTTTTGGTACATTTCAAGGCAATTCAGAACAAGCATGGTGAATTCAGTGCAAAGGATAAAATGCTTTTACCAATTAGAGCTCCTTGTTCATGAACTAGCACTGCAAGTTCTTTGAATATCTCTTTGACCTCACCAATTTTCTGCTGAATATCTCGTATTCATAGTTCTCTTTCTTCAATAATAGCCTCATTAAATGCAATCTCATTATCCAACAGCACAACCTCCTGTCTTTAAGAAGAAAAAAATACTCAAACGGTAAAAAGGCTGTAGTTGGATATCAAATGATAATCAGTTATAAGAATATAATAGATAAACAACATCCATGGATCACAGAGAAGCAATACTTATAGTTAGCAGGATATGGCTCCATAAGTATTTAGAATATACAATTCAGCAAGACATAATATCACTTGAGATCTTTTTGATCATTATCACCCTTGAACAAGTGTTTGTATGCATATAAATGTACAGAGAGGCAAAGCTTGCATGTAGATTCATATATTGTACAAGGAAAAAAGACTGACATAGAGGATTCATGCAACTTCCTAATCTATTTGTAAACCAGAACTTACCTTCTTGATTCCACAAGAAGGGCTTGCTGTTCAGCACCTTTATCTGAACCTAAGTCTATCTCACTGGTCCCGTTGCTGCATGTAACAGGAAGAAGCATGATTAAGGATATCCACACAAAACAAATTTTGCACTAGAAAACAGTAAATGGCAGAAACTTCAGTAATCAATATTGATAATTTTGTGTGATTTGCGAAAACCATCTTGCTAATAACTCAATTTTCTAAGTTTGCCACTAACACAAGAATGATGAACCATCCTATACATGAAACTTCCTTGAAGGAAGAACTGCCTGGGGAATAAAAGGAGTGTATGCCGTTTCTCTTTCGGCTGCTAGCCGTTGAGCCTTCTGAAACTCTTTCAAAACTGCTTGAAAATCCTTGGCAAGTTTAGCATCTATTATCTTCTTGCTTGCCTACAATTACAAAGGAATTGAACGTGATTGAACGAGGGCGTCGTTGTTCTTGAATCGGTGTAGGAGTGCAGAAATGGAGGCCACGTGGGAAGGGGGTCTTTGCTCGGGGAACTGATTCGTCAAAGGAGAAAAAATAAAGTTCTAGAAGATGATCTTATAGGTTTCAAATTAGGCTGGATTAAATTTATTGCTGAAACACCAATATACTGCAACTGATTAATGGAAAAGATGACAGAGATGACAGCAGAGAAGACGAGACAGAGATGATGAAGTGAGAAACGATGAAGAGAGTGAAGAGAGGAGCTGTGGAAAATGTCTTACCCTTTAGAAATCGGTAAGACGTTTTCCCCAAATTAAGAAGCCATTTTACGCGTGTTTGGAAAATGTTTTCCAAATGGAAAAGCTTTTCAGGCAACCAAACACTGGAAAAGAGGAAAATGTTTTCTGGAAAATCAACTACAACCAAACAAACAGACCCTAAATAAGTAAATTTTATTATTATATAGATTGAGAAAAATGAGATTCGAATCTAGAACAGAGGAAAACAAAGTATCGAATTAGTCGACCTAATTTGTCGTTATAGCGAACGAGGTAAGTTCGTATTTTAATAAATGCTATTAAATTGTGCTATAAATTTATTATTATTGTTGAATTAAATTATAATGCTGATTGGAAATGAGTACGAGTACAATCGATAGAGTTATGACGTCCGGAAGTCCCGTACGAACCTTAGGAATAGCTTAGGATCTAAATGCCACGACATTAGGATTACCGGGATGTGATTTCGTGTAAGACCATGTCTGAGACATTGGCATCGATATGAGATTCGTGTAAGACCATAGCTGGACTATTGGCATTGATATACTATAACATGTAAGACCATATCTGGGATATGGCATTGTATGAGTTATACGAGATTTCCAAGTATCCTTAGCGATTCCGAATGGTTCAACAGGCATAGTTAAGACGAGATTGAAAGTACAATTGAATTAAGTAATACAGATATGTATAAAACCTATATGAGAATCGAATAAAGGTAATTTGATGAGTTTATAATGTATCATGTATCTGAAATGAGAAAGATCTATGTATAAGTATGTTTCATGCCAAAATGTGTTTATTTGGCTATAATGAGGTATGAATTGAATGATATGTGAGATATGAGTTACAGTTGTGTTAATTAAATATACATATGGCAAATATTCTGCGAAATACCGTTATTTGATGATATTTAACATGATTTATATTTACTAAATAAGATGTGTTGGATATTAGATTGAATCAAGTTATTTATTTTATATATATATATATATATATATATATATATTTGTTTATGTACTTGTAAATGTGAATGAATTGGTGAGAATGTAATAGATATATATGAACAATGATATGAATAAACATGTGAAACTCTTGGTTAACTATGTGAATGAATTCATGATATAAAGGTGGAAGCATATGAGGACATTATAATTCATGATATTTAATATGTGTTTATTCAATAAGTTGAGTTTAATACCTTACGGACTTACTAAGCTTTATAGCTTACTTTTTTTTTCTTTCCTATGTTTATAGAGTTTCGAAGGCTTGCTCGGGTTGGAAGTCGTCGGATATGTCATCACACTATCCAGCTATGGTTTGGTATTTATAAGCTTTGTGATGTTGGTTATATGGCATGTATAGGCTATGGTCATTTTAGTATGGTTGTTAGATATGTATATGGTCATTTGAAATGGCTTAATAACGATTTCGATTGATGAATATAATGTGGCCTTATGTTTAGGCATGGTTGGTATAAAATCTGTAATTGGCTTATATTATGTATTTGTGGTGTGGCTTGGAATGCAAATGTGGTAACAATGTGGTTTAAGAAATGGCATGTATTGGTATGAAATTAAGATGTTGAATTGGTATGATCATGAGGCTTGATTTTATGGTGTGTATTGGTAAAAAGATACATGTTTGAAATAGGTTAAAATTGATGATTATGGTTAATTTGGTATATTTTTGGCTAAGAAAATGGCAATATTATGAATGGAAAAATGGTGGGATTTGAAATGGTATTTATATGTGATGAATTGAGATTTAATTGGCCGTATATTAGTGTATTGAAATGGCATAAATTGGTGTGTTTAGGCATGCTTGAGGAGGGTGAGAAATGTGGCTTAAACCAAGCCTATTTTCATCCACACGACTATCGAAGTGATAATAATTTTATGGTGTGTTTACTTTGCTATAGTGATAATAATTTGCATGAAGGTTTCGTAATGGATTAGATATTAATTTTTGGAAATATGTAGGTTGGCAGATGTATTTTTTTTTTGTTTCCTCTTATTGATATTGTACGAGCGAAAGAAATGATGATTTGTTTAAGAGATGCTTACAAAGTAACTGCGAAGGAGAATGCAAAGTTACAAACTGATAGAATGCAAAGTTACAAACTTATAATAGAGTGTTGAGATAAATTAGGACTCTGAAAATTGAAGTTGACTTGTTAGAAGATAAGTTAAAAAGGATAACATAGCCAACAAACAGAAATTAGTGAACAAGAAGAATGTATACAAATTTCAATTAATGTTTAGTTGGTTTTTTTGTGTGTGTGTGGTTTGTTAACACTAACGAAGAAACAAAAGAAAATGTATATAAGTGGTGATGTGCATTTGCACTCAAAATGTGTGTAATGCATTGACAATTATAATTTGACAATGGTTAATGTAATTAGATTGAACAAAATTAATATAGAATAAATAAGTTGGAATTTAGATAAAAATTTCATAAATATTATTTTTATGGTAAAATTAAGGTTTTAGATTATATTTATTTTACGGTTTATAAAGATCAATTTTTTCAAGTTTCGTGTGTTTTTTTCATACATCGCTTTTAAGATTTTAAAAATACAACGATTTATCATTGAAGCTTTGAACTTGAGCAAAATAACAAAAACTTAAACAGTGTAATTTGAAAGATTTCAACAATTAGACAAGTGTACAACAAACATTTAATAAATGATAAATTGCCAAATAGCATGCATTGATTCCATAGGAAACCATATCTAGCAAGTGCGAGTGAAACATAACCTGGGAATATTATGGATAGACTTGGCTTTTCTTTAACAAAAAATAGCTAAACCATGTTAGTAATTTAATACTTACACGACTGTAAATACATTCAGCCACTAGAACACTAATAATGGTGCAACAAGTCAATAAAATAAACTGTTTGATTAATACCCATAATTGATCCTACCATGTATCCTTACAAGAACACCAATAATGGTGCAACAAGCCAACAAAAGTAAATATTGTTGTCATCAGTGGCTCATAATCAATTTTAGCTAATTGTTGTTATCACAGGCTTTCTTGAGTTGAAATAATTGTATCAAGATCAGCAATAGACTATCAAACCTGACTATTAACCCTCCTATGCCTTTCTTCCTACATTAAATAAATAGTAGTAATTATCACATATACATAAACTTAGGGTTGAACATCATAAAAAATTGTAAAATAAGAAAACATACCAAAAGTCTCTTGGTTGTTATGATAGAGTCGGACATCGTACCAATCAACACAATCAATTGATTAGGCCTTCCCGCCTAAAAAAATCACATGTTAACAACTTACATTAAAAAAATCTATATAAATTAGTGAACTTCTTACATTTAATACATGGAAAACATTTTCAAAATTAACAACCCTAGAAGTCGCTCTAGGTGTTGCCGAATCACCAGCTCTTCTTTTTTTCCATCCTTCTAGAAATGGTATTAGTTAATGTATTAGAAAAAAAGAAATACTTTGATAAATCAAGTCTAATTTAACCTCAAAATATGAAAAACATAACTTTTTGTTTGTGGGTTTCAATGACTTATTTTTAGATGTTGATGTCCTACTGGGAGAATCGCAATTAGAAGTTGCCCTTTTGGTTCTAGCCTTCCAAAACACAAAAATTAAAAATTAAATTAGATAGAAAAATTTTGTTTAATTTAATGTCAAATTCAAACTCGGATATCCTATACAAACCTCATACATTGGGGGATTTAAGTATTGTGCATCGAGCATCATTGGACAAGTTGTTCTTTTTAACCTTCTTCTTGACAAACGTTACACTTCATTTTCCTTCCAACACGTAGCATCTTGATCGTCTTCTTTCTACCCTCCAATTCTTCTTCTTCTCTCCCTCTTTCAATTTGGGGTTGACCAAAGGATTTCTTTACAATGGGAGGCAATATAATGTCAACATCACCTTTTGGCCAAAACATTGGTCCTCTCACTAGATTTAACATATGTGTATAGGACTTTAAATATTCATCTCATCAATAGCATGCATTCAAATACCCTTTAGGGTCATCTTCTTCAAACATAATCACACTAAACCCATGTGGACAAGGTATTCCACTAATATCCTGTCATCGACCAATGCAAGTACCCTTCCTTAAGCGAACAATGTAACTTTATCAAGAACCATCTTCGGTATTCTCATAAAAGACCTCATGGTACAATTCATCTTATACATGCATGGATGGGGTGAAATTTATTAAATACCAATCACCAAAGCAGTCAATTTTCAAGCTTGGGAAATCAGCAAACTTACGATGACTTTTTGGATGGGATCCTGGTGTTTCTGGGTTGAGATTCTTCATGGCGTTTGAAGATCTATCTCTTACCTTCAAAACGCATTTTGAATCACTCGATCTTAAGTTCGGGAGTTCAAGTTATGACCGTTTTAATGAAGATTGCGTGAGTAGAATTTCTGAACGGGATTATGACGGGAATTACGAATTTTGGGCTTTGAATTCGAGATTAAATCATATTGGGTTTGGGTTTTAGGCTCAATTTTTATATATGATCTCAATATTGTATTTACCAGCTCTTATTATTTTATTATTATTTTATTCCAAATTTTTTATAATTATTAAGTATTTTAAGTTATTTAGGAGTTTTATGTTAACAAGAAAGTTTAGTTTAAAACTACTTGTTTAGATTAAATTAGAGTTCTAGTATACTTAAGAGTTTTATTTGGATTTATTTAGCTAGCCTATATATAGGTCTTTGCATTGTACACAATTGATTCAATTTATTATTATTCTATTTCTTTTTTAAGTTAATAAATTTTCTTTGAGTTTTTTTTTAAGAATTTCTCTTGAGGTTCTTTTAGAAGAGTTTTAACAATCTTTTTAGATTGTGGGGATCATCTTCAAACTTTTTCTTGCCAAGGTTTCTATCTTGGAGGGGAAATTAGAGCCACCTGAAAGGGGTTGTGGATTCCTCGTGTTTCCAAGGCTTCTTAGGACTTCTACATGCCACATTTTATCTTTCCATTTATCTTCTTTATTTGCTTCCTTATTATTCTAATCTTTGATTTATTATTTTATTTTAGTTATTTATTTTAATTGTTTTATCTGAATTGGATTCGTTTTCGTTTTAGGTTGTGTCAAAATCTAAGTTTCCTTCTGAACGTCTAGAGCCCTAAGTCAAATCCACGACTTTGACAAACTTTACGATCCGCTTCCGCATTAATCCATCTCATTCTTTATTATTTAGTATCAGATTTGGGCATTTTAGGTGTTCTTTTTGTTTTTATAAACTGATTTCTAGCAAACAGCCTCAAAACCCCAATAATTTTCAAAAAAACTATTTTTTGCAGTGGATAAACGTTTTTCAAATGATTTGAAATTTTACATCCTATTTTTTGGCACTATTTTAGAGTATAAAAAAATATTTCCACAAAAAAAGTGATTGAAAAAGTACAAAAAAAATAATAAAAAAATTATTATGTGGGTTGAATTTTGTGCTAAAACTTTCCAGATAGGATGTGATAGCTCGAAATAGGGCCTAATGGGAATAGTGGTTGTGAAACCACGAAATCTGAGATATAAAATTTTATTACGATTAATTATTATGATTTACCGAGTGATTAAATACATGTGTTAGAGTATCGATAAGAAATTTTATTGATTGCATGCTTAAATTGCCTATTAGGACTTGTTTGCAAAAGTTGCTAAATAGGGGTTCTAATTCATAGAGTACTTGATTGTAATGGGGGTTTGAAGTAGGAGTCCTTAAATGGTAATTAGACCATTATATTTTCATGGACAAAAATGGACATACATAGATAAAAATAACTAAAGTTTTAATAAAGGGCATTTTAGTCATTTGGTATTAAAAAAATTAAAAGGGAAAAAGATGGCAAAATATGTCCATCTTCTTCATTAGGACTAAATTTCAAGGGTTCTCCATAGCTAGGGTTTGTTTCAATCTTCCAAGCTCCATAGTAAGTGATTCCAAGCCCCGTTTTTAATGTTCTTTACGTTTTTGGAGTCCTAGTAACTTGATTTAGCTTATACTAGCAATAATTTAACCTAGGGTTCATATTTGGAAAAATACCCATAGGTGAAATGTGTTTATTTTGATGTTTTATGATAGAATATGAGGTTTTAAATTATGTTAAACAACTTTTGCTAAGCGATTTTAAGTGAAAACGAGTAAAACGGCTTAATCGGTAAAAATACCTAATGTCCATAAGTACATGTTAGAGTGAGAATTTGATGTTGTCATAGAAGGGAAAAATGATTAGCATGTCATAAAACATGAGAATAAGGGATAAAGTTTAATTTCCGAGCTTTGGGGCAAAAGTGTAAATATATGAAACTTTAAGGACAAAAACGTAAAATTTGCCAAAATATTGTGTATGAATTGTTTTTGCATGGAATGTTGATAAAATATATTAAATTGTGCTAATATAGATCAAGAAAGAAGGAAAAGTGAAGGTGATCAGGGAAAAGAGAAGGTTATCGACTAATTTACGAAAATAGTCGTTTTGCATCCGAGGTAAGTTATGTGTAAATAATAGCAATATATTTTTATAAATTGTGAATTATATTTGATACGTGAATTAATATTGAATGTGGAAGGAAAATTGTTCATGAATTATTCAAGTGATAAAGTGTTTAAAATAAGTGTTAAGAGTAAATTCCCGGTTGAACTTACGAATAGAAGTGGATACAAGTGATATATCACTAGAGACCAGTGTTACAGTGTTATAGTGAGTCTCGGGTGCTGGATGATCTAGCATGTGTTGCAGACACCTGACAGCTTGTGTGAGCAGGCCTGTGGACATTTCCAGTATTATTGATCAATAGTAGCTTCGGCTACATTACAGTGGTAGCTTCTGCTACATATCAGTGGTAGCTTCGGCTACATATCAGTGTGGCACCTATGTGATAATTCTCTACGTATCCGTGTATATTCCGAACGGGATTAATAATAAATTAAATTGAATATGAGATGAAGTGTGTATGCAGGTATAATTGAAAGAATGAGCATACGTGATAATGATTAAGTACTTAAATGTATGTGCAAGTGAATTGATAAGATTGTACATGTGTAAGTGATTAAATTTGCTAAGAAGGATATTAATTAATTGATTGTGAAAATGTTAATTATTGATTGAGTGCTTATTGTTTACATGTAACTTACTAAGCTATTAGTAGCTTACTTGTTCTTTTCCTTTCCTTTATTTTATAGTGTGTTGAACTTACTTGGATTGGAGATCGTCGGAGCCTCGTATCACACTATCAAGCATTTACTTTGGTATATAAATGCTTTTGAAATGTTTTAAATTATGGCATGTATAGAAATAGAATTATTTTATATGGATACCTAAGTGATGTTTACTACAAAGAAAGTATGAAAAAGTAAAAATTTGCAATGAAACAGTTTTTGGACAATAGCAGTAATGTGACTTTGAAAAATCACCAAAAATAGGAGAAATGGAATTAAAAAGTGAATAAGATATAATTAAAGCTTATTGTGTCTACTTTCATATGAAAGAAACAGTGTAAGCAAAGGAATTCTATATTTTGTGATATTTGAATTTTAGTGAGACAGGATCAGAATGGTATTTGAAGTCCCCTGTTTAGACTTTAGAAAAACATTTAAAATTGTAAAGAAATAATTATGATTTATAAATTATATTTCTAGATTCATTATTGAGTATAATTTCATTAGAAATAAGTAGGAATAACATATAAAAATTATATAATGAGAAAATTGATTTTTAGTGAAGAGTGGTCAGAACAGTTGGACTGTGAAATAGGGGAGACTTTAATGAATAAACTGTATTAATTGGCCAAACCAAAAATTCTGAACATTTTATGGTGAGAAGATATATGAGTCTAGTTTCAGGGAAAATTTATGGATCTAAATTTTGAGTTTTGTAACTCGAGTTATAATTAAATTAATGACTGTTGCGCAGATGGACAGATTTATTGTGAATGATAAAATAAATTATTTTTTATACCCGAAGTAGTAAGATAAGTTAAATAAGGCCTCATACTCGACTCCGGAAACGGTCTCGAGTGTGTGGTGTTACATAGGATCTATATTATTTGAGGAGGATCTAGTTTAGATTTTGTGATTTTTGGAAATCAGGAACACCTTAAACGAAGTTTGTCAAGTTGTTTTGCAATTTTTCGGGTTTTCGGGTTTCAGCAATTTTCATTGAGTATTAGCCTTAGGTTTTCATTTGTGTGTTTTTCTTCTCTTTTTTTTCTTTTTATTGTTCCTTTATGCATTTTAACACTTTATTGTTTCTTGTGTTAGTAGGTTAAAGCACGTTGCACAATCCTTCCTCTGTGCAACAGAATTCTTTGATGTCTAGCCGATTTTGGACTCATAGTGCTATTAGGTTTGCTTTGTTAGTTTGAATCTAATACATTCTGATTGATTGATATAGACACTTTTTAAAAGACTCACAAGAATTATTCTTACCTCATTGAGAATTTGATTTTCATTTCTGAGTGCATAATAGTGAGGTTTGCTTAATTTTTCTTTTTTTTGAGTGTTATGTTCTTTTCAGGCTTTCATAATGATTTGCAATACTATGATTGGGAAGTTGGGAAGGGATCAAGAGGTTTGAAATGCTCGCTATCAACAACGTGACACTATTCTAGACACGATCAGCAAAAATTTGGAACATCTACGTACTAAAATTAAGTGTCAGAATCGTAATTGGGAAGCTAAGGTTGATCAGTCTCGTCTTCGTGCAAATAATGCTCGACGTGTCTCAAATGTAAATGATGAGACTTTGGTTAGACAACATTTTTTAGCTAAACCAAAGTTCAACATTCCACCATTTCGAGGGAAGTATAATCCCGAAGCATATTGTAAGTGGGAATAAAAAATTGAACTTATGTTTCGTTACTATAAATGCCGAGAAGAGGAAAAAGTTCAATTGGTGACCCTTGGATTTTCAGATTATACGTTGAGTTGGTGAATTCAACTTGGAATTGATCGTCAAAGAAACCACTAAAGGGTAATTGAAACATGGGATGAGTTGAAGCAAGTGATGCAAAAGCGTTACGTTCCTTCTCATTACTATAAAGAGGTCTCAACAAAACTTCAACGCCTTGTTCAAGGTAATCGATCTGTTGATGAGTACTTTAAAGAGATGGAGATGCTTATGCAAAGAGCAAATATGCGAGAGGATGAAGAAACTACCATGGTGCGATTTGCAGATGGCTTGAACGTTTCGATAGCCAATACTTTTAATCTTCAAACCTATATTGATCTTGAGGAGATGGTACATAAGGCAATTGAGATTGAGCAATAATTTTGCCAACATCAATCTCGTCCATTTGGCGCATCACACTATTATCGAGTTACAAGTTCTAATTCTACTTTCAAGACTTCAAAACCTTCTTATGCTATTAATAAGTTGCTGCCAAAACATGCTGAGACTAAACATTTTGAGTGGAAAAGTGGGGCTCCTACAAAACATTCTTCTATATCTTTCAAGCAGCTCATTTCTACTAATTTTTCACCAAAACAACAAAGAGCTTGTGACATTGAATGTTTTACGTGTAAAGGGCGTGGACACTATAGTCGTGATTGTGCCAACACGAGACTTTTGTTGATCAAAGAAGATGGCGAACTTTGTGAACCGAAAAAAAAAATGATAATGAGAATTTTTTCCTTGAATCTATAGAGTTAGATGAAATAGAAACGTCATGTTCTCCTACTAAGATATATCGTACTGAATTGAATATTCATAATACTTGTGAAGGGGATATGGGAAGCGAGAAAGAATCATGTGAAAAGACAAAGAGAAAAGAGACCTTGAGTGATAAAAGTCTACTTGATGGTTCAAATTTGGTGAGTGAAAATCCATATGAGTTAAAATAAAAAGCAAGAAAATACCCATACAAAAGTGAGGAATGATTCTGTTTTAACTAACCCTACCTCAAATTTGTTTAGTGGTGTTTCTTCATTACAGGACTTCAAGGATCCATTGATGGGCTTTCAATTATATTACTCTACCATTGATAGATGATTTTACTTGTGGGAAAAAGGTATATTGAATATTGATAATTCCCCACAAGTGCTACAAGGTAAAGAATGTAAGGAAACAATAGCAATTAACTTAAGAAGGCATACCTTGAATGTTTTTGATAAGTATGCTATTGATTTTGTTTGTCAAATATTTCCTTACACCATGTTTTCTCTTTGGTCAAATTTCATTAAACCTTGGTCTAAAAGTTCAATTGATTGTATGGGTTTATCTACCTTTGTAAAGGTTAAAAATAGTAATTGAGTTGCATTAACTATGTTTTTTTAAATCATTTTATAGATTCTCTCTTGCAACAAAAATTTCTATCTTGACTTTTAACGATGAATTTTTATATAAAAATATTAAATTTCTTTATTTTTATAATTATGTGAAATTCCTAACTCATCGTTCGAAATTCTTATGGATGACCATGCATATTCAAAGAAAATTCCAAGTTATTTTTTACTTGAACACTCATGTGCCTAATATTTCTTTGTTTAGTGTTGATGGTTTGTTTTTTAAGGGGAGATATTTGATCCATGCTGATTTGGGAGATCAAAATCATATCTTTAATCCTAGAGATAGTTTTGGCTCACAAGAAAGCTTAGGTAAGTATTTTATTCATTTTATTTTATTTATTCTAACCCATTTTCTTTCTATGCAGCTAAAGATTCAGGGATGAACCTTCTTGAGGAAGGGGGAATGATGCGAGTCTCAATGCACAATTTCAGACCCATGAATGTGATGGGCTCACACTACCTCAAGGCCCAACAACAATGTCAAAGGCTAGCAAATCAAATAAGGATTCGATTAAAGACAATTCAAGGACAAATCTTTTTTAGGAAAAGGAGAATGATACATGCACGGATGGGGTGAAATTTATTAAATTCCAATCACCAAAGATGCAAATTTTCAAGCTTGAGAAATCAGCAAACTTGCGATGACTTTTTGGATGGGATCCTGGCATTTTTGGGTTGAGACATCTTCATGGCATTTAAAGATCTATCTGTTATCTTCGAAACGCATTTTGAATCACTCGATCTTGAGTTTGAGAGCTCAAGTTATGTCCGTTTTAGTGAAGACTACATGAGTAGAAATTTTGAACGGGATTATGATGCGAATTACGATTTTCGGGCTTTTAATTCGAGTTTAAATCATATTGGGTTAGGGTTTTAGGTTCAATTTTTATATATGAGCCCAATATTATATTTATCATATCTTATTATTTTATTCCAAATTTTTTATAATTATTAAGTATTTTAAGTTATTTAGGAGTTTTATGTTAACAAGAAAGTTTAGTTTAAAACTACTTCTTGTTTAGATTAAATTAGAGTTCTAGTATACTTAAGAGTTTTATTTGGATTTATTTAACTAGCCTATATATAGGTCTTTGCATTGTATAAAATTGATTCACTTTATTATTATTCTAATTCTCTTTCAAGTTAATAAATTCTCTTTGAGTTTTTCTTTTCAAGAATTTCTTTTGAGTTTCTTTTAGAAGAGTTTTAACAATCTTTTTAGATTATGGGGATCATCGTCAAACTTTTTCTTGCCAAGGTTTCTATCTTGGAGGGGAAATTAGAGCCACTTGAAGGGGGTTGTGGATTCTTCGTGTTTCCAAGGCTTCTTAGAACTTCTACAGGCCACGTTCTATCTTTCCATTTATCTTTTTTATTTACTTCCTTATTATTCTAATATTTGATTTATTATTTTATTTTATTTATTTATTTTAATTGTTTTATCTGACTTGAATTCGATTTCGTTGTAGGTTGTGTCAAAATTTAATTTTCCTTCTGAACGTCTAGAGCGCTAAGTCAAATTCGCGACTTTGACAAACTTTACGATCCGCTTCCGCGTTAATTCGTCTCATTCTTTATCACCATCATTCCAATCAACCTCAATTTGGTAGCTAAACTCCGTGGCTTCTTTAATTTCGCCAAAATTTGAAGGTCGTAGTCTTTCTTCCAATTTTTCCCAGACTAACTATTTCTCACCCACCTACGCATAATGTACACTCTAATATCTTTGAGCATAGATATTATTTCGCTCGTGCTTATAAAATAACCCCGTTAAAGGTCTTTGTAACACCCTTAATTTGTATTCGACGCCAGGTCAAGGTTGTGGAGCATTACCGGACTTATAGATCAAACAATCATACTTTTCACGCTCATTTCTCATTCAAATAAAAAAACATTCAAATTCATTCATATAGTCCCTAATACGAGCCCTCGAGACCCCAAATAAACATTAAAAATAATTCAGGACTAAACCGAGTACTCAAGAAATTTTTTGAAAAATATGTAAAACTTTCAAAGGTATAGGGGGACACACACCTGTGTGGCCAGGCCGTGTATCTCACATGGCCAAGAGACACGCCCGTGTCTCAGACCGTATGGGTATTCAAAATGGGACCAAACGCCCGTGTTCTTGCCCGGGCCCTAGCTCGTGTCCAAACTAATGAGCATACTGACTTGCGTCACACAGTCAGACCACACGCCCGTGTGCCAGGCCGTGTACCCTTCGAAATGGCCTCACACACCCTTGTGCCAGGCCGTGTGAAAACTGGAGGGTATACTGACTTGTGCCACACGGCCAAGCCACACGCCCGTGTGCTAGGCCGTATGAAGCTACTGTCTTATTTTCTAAAGAAGTTACAGGGGACACACGAACGCATCACCTGGCCGTGTGTCACACACGGCTAAGACACACACTCGTGCCTCTACCCGTAAGCCATATTTTTCACCCAAATTGGTACCAACCTAAGCTAAAAAATTTACATATAACCATGTCATAATTAGACATTCAAAACCAACCAATGTCAAGCTTATAACATGTAATATCCACACATACAACATGATGTCCATAAGCACCTCAATTGACCACTTATGATCATGCAAACTATGTATCTCAAACATATCTAAATGGTCAAACACTTACATGCATCATTGTGCCTAAAACTTAACATGTATGCCATTTATCAATCTCAACCATTTGATACCTAAAATACCAATTCACAACCAAGGCATTCACATGGCAACTATATATCACATACAATAAGACTATTTATAAATTTATATAACAAAATATACCAAATTCAAGCCAAATAAAATGGCTAAATACATGACAAAACACATAGGCTACCATTAGCCAACAAGACCTACACATGCCATTTAACCAAAAATATAAAGTCAAAAGTACCAAAATAACATTTGATAGTGTGATGAGATCTTCGATAACTTCCAATCTGAACGAGCTTACGAAACACTATAAAACACGAAAAAAATAAACAGAGTAAGCAATTAAGCTTAGTAAGTTCGTATAACATAGAATTAAACTTACCATTTAACCACAAATTTAGGTAAGTAACTCAAAGCATAACACAATTCAATTTGGTGAAAGCCTATCACATAATCATTAACCAAGTTAGTCATGTATTCATATAAAAACTGAGAATCATGTATGAATTCAACAATTATTAAATAACATGTACATGTAACATCTATACCGTCTATCCGTATATCATATATAAACCATTTCCATGTAAATACCTGTACTAGTTCATATCGAACTTGTATAATATCGTAATAACACTATGCCTTTTGAACAACTTAGAATATCGTTAGATAGGCGGGTAGTACACACGAGGTATATTGAACTATAATCCGTCAATTCTTGTACATGTATGCTCATACGAACGATAAATGGTAAGCTCCTCCAAGCTGAATAACGGTAAGCTCATACGAGCTGAGTATCGGTAAGCTTATAAGAGCTGGAATCTGTAACCCTAATGATATGTCATTTATATCTTACAAATTCGTAAGGTTGAAACGGGACTCGGTATTCTTCGTACGTCGTCGGTTATGCGCTTGATAATTATACATAATAATTAAACCATTCACATACATATATTTCAATTAAAGCATATAAATACGCAATTAAATTACACGAACTTACCTCAAACACGTACGACGGAAAACGATTGTTCAATCCAATACTTTATCTTTCCCCCGATCTAATTTCGTACATTGCTTTTCTTGATCTATATAATCAAATTTAAATACTTTAATCTTTATTCTATTCTATTCAATCCAAAATTCATGTTTTGGAAAAATTACTATTTTGCCCCTATACTTTTAACTTCTTTACAATTTAGTCTCTAAGCTCGTAAAAATGAAATTCATGCAATTTCACCACACCCAAGCCTAGCCAAATATCCTATATGCTCATAAAAGCCCATGCATTTCACAATTTCACACATTTAACACACAATTTTCACATTTCTCAATTTAACCCCTAATTGACAATTTCATTAAAAATCACTTAACAAAAGTTGTTTAACTAACAACAAAGATTTATTTTCTTCCATTAAACTTCAAAACCCTAATATATTCATCAATGGTAAAACCCTAAACCTTTAACCATTTTGCAAATTAGACCCCGGGCTAGCTAGGTTAAGCTACAACGATCCCGAAAACATAAAAATCATTAAAAACGAGATAAAGACACACCTACATGCAAGGATGAGCTTGGCTGAATGTTGAAGCTCCTAAAGTAGTTTTTATTTGCTGTAAATTTTAGTTGGTGTTTGAATGAAAAAGATTATCCTTTTATTTTATTTTATTTTATTCATTTATTACCTAATTACCATTTTAACCTTACCTAACTTAAAAAATTTCATAATTGCCAAGCCATGCACATCCACCTTTGATGGTCTAATTACCATATAAGGACCTCCACTTTAAAGTTCTATAGCTATATAACACATTTAGATAATAGAACACAATTTTCGCACTTTTTGCGATTTAGTCATTTTCATCAAATTGAGCATATTTTCATCAAATTGAGCATACAAATGGTAAAAATTCTTAACTAAATTTTTATACTATAATACTATCATGCTGTAGATCACAAAATAATATTAAAATAATTTTTTTAACTTCAGATTTGTGGTCTCAAAACCACTGTTCTAATTTCACTGAAAACAGGTTGTTACAGCTCTCCCCCCTTTAGGAATTTTCATCCGCGAAAATCTTACCAGAAAATAGGTTAGGGTATTATTTTCTCATAGCTTCCTCAGGTTCCCAAGTAACCTCCTTAATCTCGTGATGTTGCCAAAGAACCTTCACTAAAGCTAAGCTTTTGTTTCTCAACTATTTAATCTCTCGTGCCATAATTCTGATCAGTTCTTCGTTATACGATATTTCGGGCTAAATCTCAACCTCTGTCGGAGAAATTATATGCGAAGGGTCTAATTGGTACTGTCGTAACATGGATAGATGAAATACATTATGAATCTTTTCCAACTCTGACGGTAATTCAAGTCGATAAGCCACTGGCCCAATTCTCTCGATAATCTCATACGGTCCGATAAATCGCGGACTCAATTTTCCTTTGCGACCAAATCGGAGAATTCTCTTCCAATGTGATACTTTAAGAAACACTCTGTCACCAATCTAAAATTCAATATCTTTTCATTTCAAATATGCATACGATTTTTGTCGGTCTGAAGCTGCTTTCACACTATCACGAATCACTTTCACTTTTTCCTCGGTTTTTCAAATTAAATCAACCCGTGTATCTTTTTCTCACTGAGCTCAATCCAGTATAATGGAGTTCAGCGTTTACGACCATATAAAACTTTATATGGTGCCATCTTTATGCTCGATTGAAAATTATTATACACAAACTCTACCAATGGTAAATATTTTTCCCAACTGCCTTCGAACTCCAAAATACAACAACGAAGCATATATTCGAGAATCTGAATCTCTCTCAGACTGACCATCAGTTTGAGGGCAAACTGCAGTGCTAAAATGCAACCGCGTACCCAAAGCTTCTTGTAACTTTTTCCAAAATTGTGATGTAAACCGCGGATCTCTATCCGAAATAATAGAGACCGGCACTCCGTGAAATCTGGCAATCTCAGAAATATACAACTCAGCTAATCTTTCAAGTGAGAAGTTTGTACGTATCGGAATAAAATGTGTGGACTTCGTCAACCGATCAACAACTACCCATATAACATCTTTCTTGTTCGGAGATAGGGGTAGCCCCGATACAAAATCCATCATAACTCTATCACATTTCCACTCCGGTATCATCACTGGCTGTAACAGTTCTGAAGGCACTTGATGTTCGGCTTTGACCTGTTGACAAATCAAACATCTGGACACAAATTGAGAAATATCGCGTTTCATACCCGACCACCAGTACATCTGTCTCAAATCACTGTACATTTTGTTACTCCCAAGATAACAGACAAGCTGCCACTATGAGCTTCGTGTAGAATTTTCTATATAAGTTTTCTATACTTTGGCATACAAACTCTACCTCGGAACAATAAACAACCATCGGGTCCAACCTGAAACTCTGAATCAGAAGTCAACTCACACTATACTCTTTTAGCCTACAAATCATTATCATATTTCTAAGCTTCGCAGATTTGTTGTAAAAACATCGATTTAGCTTTTAACTCAGCTAAGATCGAACAATAATCAGACAAAGTCAATCGCGTATTCATCGCTCGCAAAGCAAACAAAGATTTTCTACTCAAAGCATCTGCGACTACATTTGCTTTCCCCGGATGATAATCAATCACTAACTCATAATCTTTCAACAGTTCGAGCTATCTTCGATGTCTTAAATTCAGATCTTTTTGTGACATAAGATATTTCAAACTCTTGTGATCGGTAAATATGTGGCATTTTTCACCGAACAAATGGTGTCGCCAAATTTTCAATGCTAACACAATAGCAGCCAACTCTAAGTCATGTGTCAGATTATCTTTTCATGCGTCTTTAACTATCTGGAAGCATAAGCTATCACTTTGCCTTCTTGCATTAAAACACATCCCAATCCGTTCAATGACGCATCACTGGAAATCACAAATTATTTACCCGACTCAGTCTGAACCAGAACTGGTGCTTCGGTTAACATTGCTTTCAACAGATTAAAACTCTGTTGGCATTTCTCAGACCACTTAAACTTTACATCTTTCTGCAATAACTGAGTCATAGATGTAGCTATCATCGAGAACCATTTTACGAATATCTGATAATAGCCAACTAATCCCAGAAAACTTTGAACCTCAGATATGTTTCTTGGTGGTTTCCAATCAACAACTACTGAAATCTTGCTCGGATCAACTCTGATGCCTTCTACCGAAACAATGTGTCCCAAAAATCTAACTTATCGGAGCCAAAACTCGTATTTGCTGAATTTAGCAAATAGTTGTATATCTCTCAAAGTTTGTAACATAATTCTCAAATGCTCGGCATGCTCAGACTCGCCTCAGGAGTATATCAAGATATCATCAATGAATATAACAACAAATCTATCTAAATACGGCTTGAAGATTCTATTCATCAAATCCATAAATACTGCCAGGGCGTTAGTTAATCCAAATGGAATAACAAGAAATTCATAGTGTCCATACCTGGTCTTGGACGCAGTTTTCGGCACATCCGAATCTTTAACCCGCAACCGATAATAACCAGAACGTAAATCAATCTTTGAGAATATCATTGCAGCTTTCAGCTGATCAAACAAATCATCAAAAATAGATACTTATTCTTAATCGTAACCTTGTTAAGCTATCAATAATTGATACACAATCTCATTGATCCACCTTTCTTCTTTACAAACAAAATTGGTGCACCCTAGGGCGAGAAACTCGGTCGTGCAAAACCTCTATCTGTTAACTATTGCAATTGAGATTTCAACTCTTTCAACTCTGTATGAGCCATTTTGTATAGAGCTATCAATATCGGTGATGTTTCCGGTACTAACTTAATTTCAAACTCAACCTCTCTAATTGGTGGCAACTTGGGTAACTCTTCTGGAAACATATCTGGATATTCACAAACTACTGACACTAATTCAATCTTTGATTTAGACACTTTAGTATCCAGTACATATGCAAGGTAAGCATCGCAACCTTTTCTCACATACTTTTGTGCTAACATAGCTGATATCACAATAGGCAACCCACTCGAATCATCGGATTCAATACGAAGAGTCTCACCGTTCTGACATTACAATACAATAAGCTTTAATCTATAGTTTACAACCGCATCATGCAGAGCCAGCCAATCCATACCCAGAATCACATCGAATTCATCAAACGGTAAAAGCATCAAATCGACCAAAAAATTGTAACTCCAAGTCATCAAAGGACAATTCTTGCAAACTTTATCAATTAGGACATATTGACTTAAGGGGTTCGATACCTTAACCACGAATTTAGTGGACTCTACAAGTAAACTCTTACTAGACACTAAATTCGTACATACATAAGAATGGGTTAATCTGGGATCAATAAAAGTAGTATATCAGTGTTATAAAATGAAAAAGTACGGGTGATAATATCTGGCATCGATGCATCTTCGAGAGCGTGAATAGCGTAAGCTCTGGCTAGCGCCTGTGCCTCAAATCTCACGGCAGAATATCTCGTTGCACCTTGACTACCACTCATATTTCCAGTATTTTGGGGTAGTCTCCCTCTAGCAGCTGTATTGCTCGAACTCGCGATTTGAGCTTTTTCTTTCTCAAACTTCTTAGGGCAATCTATAAGGTAGTGGTCGAAGGAACCACATCTGAAACATGCTCCACTTTTCACACGACACTCGCCATAATGTGGCATGTTGCAGTGTTTGCACTCGGGTCTAGCATTTCTAACACTAACCCTGTTCGCTACAGATGTTGCCTCGAGTTTAGGACTGGAGTGTCTCGCATTTCTATCTCTATTAGAATGCCCAGCAGAAATAGTAGGAGGGTAGTGATGTTCTTTAGATTTCTTCGATGCTAACTGATGAGACTTTCCCGTAAATCTGTTTCTCGAATCTCTAGCTTAAAATTCAGCTTTTCTCTTTTCTTTACTAAGCCCCTCGGCTTTGTGTGCTCTGTCGACTAACACAACAAATTCTTTCAGTTCAAGTATTCCAACTAAAAGCTTAATGTCTTCATTCAACCTGTCTTCAAAATGCTTGCACATAACCATTTCGGTTGGAATGCACTCTCGGGCATACTTGCTTAATCTGACAAACTCTCTTTCATATTCAAATATGGTCATACGACCCTGTTTCAGCTCTAGAAATTCTTTACGCTTTTAATCGAGGAATCATGGACTTATGTACTTATTTCTGAACTTTGCTTGAAAGGATTCCCATGTGACCTGTTCTCTCGGTACTACAGAGATTAACGTGCTCCACCACTGGTATGCCACATATTTCATAAGAGACACATCATATTTAACATATTCAGTTGGTGAACAGGATAATTCATCGAAAACCTTGATCGTATTTTCTAGCCAAAACTCGGCTCTCTCAGGGTCATCATCAACTGTAGCGCTAAACTCTTCGGCCCCATATTTTCGGATTTTATCAACAGGTAGTTTGCTCATGCATACAAGTTTTAGAACTT
Organism: Gossypium australe; assembly: GCA_005393395.2. Lineage (NCBI taxonomy): Eukaryota > Viridiplantae > Streptophyta > Magnoliopsida > Malvales > Malvaceae > Gossypium > Gossypium australe. Next base: position 14,017,522 of record CM016620.1, on the reverse strand, counting down.
GAGGAGCTACGGGGACCAGTTGGGGAAAAGGCAACGGTGGAGGTTGTTGAGCAACTGGATTAGTTCAAACAAACTCAGTGAACCATTCGTTTATCATTTAGAAGAAGGCTTCCTTAGCCTCTCCTCCACTACCCTCAGATACTGGTCTCGACCCAGATGACGCTGCTTCACGAACAAAGGCTGATACATTACTTTCTACATCATCGGAGTCTGCTCGGTTGGAATCCCTTACCAAATAAAAACATGATTTAAATTGTCAATAGACATCACACTATCACAGGTTATAAAATGGCATGTATAGCTAGACTCACATATGCTACGTTAGTCTGAGAATCGACTAAATTGTAGCTCTGACACCAATAAATGTAACACCCCTAACCCATATCTGACTCCGGATCAAGGTTATGGAGCATTACCGGACTTATAGATCAAACAATCATACATTTCATACTCATTTCTCATTCAAATAAAAAACCATTCAAATTCATTCATATAGTCCCTAATACGAGCCCTTGAGGCCCCAAATAGACATTAAAAATAGTTTGGGACTAAACTGAATACTCAAGAAATTTTTCAGAAAACATGTAAAATTTTCAAAGGTACAGGGGACACACGCCTATGTGGCCAGGGCCGTGTGGGCATTCAAAATGGGGCCACACACCCATGTCCTAGCCCGTGTCCAAACTAGTTAGCATATTGACTTGGGTCACACGGCCAGACCACACGCCCGATTGTCAAGTCGTGTACCCTTCGAAATGGCCTGACACGCCCATGTGCCAGGCTGTATGCTAGACCGTGTCAAAACTAGAGGGTATACTGACTTGTGCCACACGCTGTTGTGCTAGGCCGTGTGAAGCTACTAACTTATTTTCTAAAAAAGTTATAAGGGACACACAGCCGTGTCACCTGGCTGTGTGTCATACACGGCTGAGACACACGCCCGTATCTCTGCCCGTGTGGACAAAAATAGGCCATTTTCCAAGCCATATTTCTCACCCAAATTGGTACCAACCTAAGCTCAAAAATTTACATACAACCATGTCATAATTAGGCATTCAAAACCAACCAATGTCAAGCTTATAACATTTCATATCCATACATACAACATGATGTCCATAAGCACCTCAATTGACCACTTATGATCATGCAAACTATGTATCTCAAACATACCTAAATAGTCAAACACCTACATGCATCATTGTGCCTAAAACTTAACATGTATGCCATTTATCAATCTCAACCATTTGGTACCCAAAATACCAATTCACAAACAAGGCATTCACATGGCAACCATACATCACATATAATAAGACTATTTATAAATTTATATAACAAAATATATCAAATTCAAGCCAAATCAAATGGCTAAATACATGACAAAACACATAGGCTGCCATTAGCCAACAAGATCTATACATTCCATTTAACCAAAATATAAAGTCAAAAGTACCAAAATAACGTTTGATAGTGTGCTGAGATCTCCGACAACTTCCAATCTGAATGAGCTTTCGAAACACTATAAAACACTGAAAAATAAACAAAGTAAGCAATTAAGCTTAGTAAGTTCGTATAACACAAAATTAAACTTACTGTTTAACCACAAATTTAGGTAAGTAACTCAAAGCATAACACAATTCAATTTGGCCAAAGCCTATTACATAATCATTAACCAAGTTAGCTATGTATTCATATAAAAACTGAAAATCATGTATGAATTCAACAATTATTAAATTCCATGTACAAGTAACATCTATACCGTCTATTCGTATATCATATATAAACCATTTCCATGTAAATACCTGTACTAGTTCGTATCGAACTTGTATAATATCGTAATAACACTATGCCTTTTGAACAACTTAGAATATCGTTAGATAGGCGGGTAGTACACACGAGGTATATTGAACTATAATCCGTCAATTCTTGTACATGTATGCTCATACGAGCGATAAACGGTAAGCTCCTCCAAGCTGAATAACGGTAAGCTCATACGAGCTGAGTATCGGTAAGCTCATAAGAGCTGGAATTGGTAGCCCTAATGACATGTCATTTGTATCCTACGAATTCCTAAGGTTCAAATGGGGCTCAGTATCCTTTGTACATCGTCGGTTATGCACTCGATAATTATACATAATAATTAAACCATTCACATACATATATTTCAATTAAAGCATATAAATACAAAATTTAATTACACGAACTTACCTTGAACACGTACGATGGAAAACGATCATTCAATCCAATACTTTATCTTTCCCCGATTTAATTTCGTACATTGCTTTTCTTGATCTATATAATCAAATTTAACTATTTTAATCTTTATTATATTCAATTCAATCCAAAATTTATGTTTTAGAAAAATTACTATTTTGCCCCTATACTTTTAACTTCTTTACAATTTAGTCCCTAGGCTCATAAAAATGAAATTCATGTAATTTCACCACACCCAAGCCTAGCCAAATATCCTATATGCTCATAGCAGCCCATTCATTTCACAATTTCACACATTTAACACACAATTTTTACATTTCTCAATTTAACCCCTAATTGACAATTTCATTAAAAATCACTTAATAAAAGTTGTTTAACTAACAACAAAGATTCATTTTTTTCCATTAAAATTCAAAACCCTGACATATTTATCAATGGTAAAACCCTAAACCTTCAACCATTTTACAAATTTGTCCCCGGGCTAGCTAGGTTAAGCTACAACGATCCCGGAAACATAAAAATCATTAAAAAGGAGACAAAAATGCACCTACATGTAAGGATGAGCTTGGCCGAATGTTGAAGCTCCTAAAATGGTGTTTCTTTGCTGTAAATTTCAGTTGGTGTTTGAATGAAAAAGATGAACCTTTTGTTTTGTTTTATTTTATTCATTTATTACCTAATTACCATTTTAACCTTACCTAACTTTAAAATTTTCATAATTGCCAAGCCATGCACATCCACTATCACCTTTATTGGTCTAATTTTCATAGAAGGACCTCCACTTTAAACTTCTATAGCTATTTAACATCTTTATCTAATAGAACACAACTTTTACACTTTATGCAATTTAGTCCTTTTCATCAGATTGAGCATACAAACGGTGAAATTTCTTAACGAAATTTTTATACTATAATACTATCATGCTGTAGATCACAAAATAATATTAAAATAAATTTTTTGACTTCAGATTTGTGGTCCCAAAACCAGTATTCTAATTTAACTGAAAACGGGTTGTTATAGTCTCACACATTTTATCTATGATATCGTATTTGCTTATATGTGAGAGAAAATCTTGAGACCAATAAACTGCATTCCAATTATCCTTCAAGTATTGATAACCCTCTGAATTTGTTGCCTTAAGGACTTCCATGTGCTTCAAATATTGTTACTTGGTTGGAGATTTCGCACACATCCAGAACAACATTTTCAATTATGCAATTTTAAATGTCTTCCCCCATTTAGTATAAATCTATCGAACACACATCCTTTGCTCAACATATGGAAGAAGGTCATTAACAATATGAAGACCTTGTAAAAACAAATAAACATAATGTGTTATAATAAATAAATGTTATATAATTATAATAGACCATAACATAAAAGAGAGAAACAAAATCATACCTTTTGCATATCACTCATCATTGTCCACCCAATCTCGTCATCAATTTTGAGGTTAGTCTTCAACAACCCTAACAGCCAAGTCCAATGGTCGATGTTTTCTTAACCCTTTATGACAACCCAAGCTATTGGAAACATTTGGTTGTTCATGACTCTTCCGACTGTAGAAAACAACTACCCCTCAGTTCTTCCTTTAATCCCACAACCATCTAACCCAGTTACAGGTCTGCATCCTTCCTTGAAATAATCTTTCAATGCTTTGATGTATATGCAATGAAAATAGGGTGAATCATCATAGCTCATCTTCACTTTGAGTTTAATTGTGCTAGCAGAATTTGTTTCACATAGCTCAGCACAATAATCTCTCAACCGATTGAACTCCTCCACATATCTCTCTTGATTTTTCTTTATGACTAGAAGTTTAGCTCTCCTAGCTTTCTAAATATTGACTGTAACTCCCAATTTCTACCTTACTAAAGCCTTTACAAGCGTGGCCTTTATAAAAGGAATTCTAGTAATTTCATCCCCGAACTTCTTTGTAGTCATCGAAGTATAAACTCTTTTTTTTTTTGTGTTGTGGGCAAGTAGGAATGCTTGGAGTAAAAGTTTGAACTCTAAATAAGTTGTCATTCCCATGTTTAGATGAAGTATCTCCCAACTACAATTGGCATCCGTGCATTTAATTCTCACTTGAACGGGTTCATTCTTTTTAAACCTATTACTGAATTTCTTCATTAATAAGTAATCATTTACCGTTGTATTGAAATGAACATCTCGAAATATTTTCCCAACATGGAAATCAATAATTTCGAGTTCTAGATTTTAATACAACTCACATGGCGGCATCACTCAACAATCATCAACATCAGAATCATCTGATGTTGTCTTATAACCACTCGGATCATCAAACTCCATATAGTCATTGGTACATCTGTCATATTGCATGTAGATGGACCCGCATCACCTGCAGATGGTGGATCATTCATATTTTGTGTTTTGAATGACTTTTCCTCTGTAGGCTTAGGATTTGAGTCTCCACCATCATCTTCTAACCCTTGAGTTGTCATTTTTACATACTTGTTGAATTCTTGAACATTCTTACGTGTAGCAACTAACTCTTCATCCTCTTCATCACTAGTCCAATTAATCATATCTTCAAGAAAATTGACTTCTTCATTGAACGAATCAACGATCATCTCAAAGAAATTCTTTCGTAAGGGTATGTTCAAAGAAGGGCCATCTTTGTCACCGATATAATCAACGTACACATCTATTGCATCGAGTGCCCTCGCATGCTTCGCCACCTCCAAGATATTTGTTTCATCAAAAATTAATCTCAAATCGTTGTCTAATGGTTTACCAAGCTCCAAATAATATAGTCGCTTCACATCATTTATCCTATGCTTCAATTCGTGCACCATTGCTAACAAAGTCCAATAACACAACTCATCAAAGTCATTATGCTCAACAACTTCCATTATCCTATTAACATATTCTGAAGGTGGGTTCCCCTCGAATGATCCACCATGATTAAAGCATATTTTAACTTTTTCTAGAAAATACGGATTTTCACCTAATAAAAAAAAACATAATAACAATTATTAGAATAATTCTTAACTCTGCAGATTAACTAAAGAAATTTAAATTTTAAACTAATACTCATCAGCATGAGGTGGCATTATGATCAACAAACTAACCACTTTAGTATTTCTTTACTATTTCTCAATCATGTGAATTGTTTATATTAAATTGCAAATTAAAAATATTTTTTAAATAATCATCTTCTAATATTATTTCAGAATTTCTTTTTCTTTTAAGCACCTCAAAAATAAAATTAAAAAAAATAGATTGCAACTTATTTTTAGGTATCCTTTTTGGTTTAGTGAAATAATCTAATTTATGTTATGCTTTCTTTTTCCTGTCAATGTTTCATTTTTATTAACTAAAATGAAGTACAAAGATAACAATAATCGATCTTCTAAATTCTATCAAAATTTCTTTTGAAATATACATAAATAACTAAAATCTAAAGAGGATTTTCAAGTTGAGTGAAGAAGACAACCAAATAATTGCTTATTTAAGCCTAAACTAACTAAAATATTTTAGGTCATAGACCATTAAAAAACTAATCAGAGCCGAGCTCAACATGATATGCTTGATTCTTTTTGAGTTTTTTTTCATATATTTGGAGCATCATATTTTCATAGCTATGTCTACATACACATCATACACAAAAACTTTTTTTTAAAAAAAATTAATTACAACCAACAAGGCAAATCTAGAAAACTTTACACAATATGACTCACATCAGAGAAAACAAACAAAGCTGACATTATTTCCAATTTAATAAATAAAAAATATTTTCACTTTTGCTCTATATGAGGTACTCTTCTTTCTTACAAATTTCACCAGCTCATACTTTGAACACCAAAACAATTGCACCACATCCACATGTTAACATACAACAAATAAAGAAAAATCAATTTCACTCCACCATACAAGCTGGTCCACGCCTATTATTCTAGATAAAGTAAACCATGTAATGACAGACCACTATTCAATATATAACCCAAAACATATGCTTTCCATATATAAAAAATAATAATTATATATTCTAAGTGCTTACCAGTACCCATTAATTGAAATTTGCTTAAGAATATTATCAAAATTCACTTTTAGGTCAAGGAATATTGAGCTTCAGTTTTTTCCCTATTGAGTAATTTTCAATTAATGTTTTCAAGTTTCAATTGTAAGTAATTTTTTTGAAAGGAAATTGTAAGTAAACTTTTAGAATTTTTTTTAAATGGGTTTCTATTAGGGTTTTGCCCCTAAACAGTTGGCTACCATACTTAATGGTGGAATAAGCCCTTTTTCAGGTTGACCACAGACCAAGGACAACGACAACGGCTACAAGAATAACCCTAACCAAGGGCAACAATGATAGAACATTGAAACAACGCTTTTAGGTCATCTAACAAAGGGAACGACAGTTAAAAGAACCCCAACCAAGGGCGACGACGGTGGCTTTGGTCCAACCACTTCACAAGGTGAAACACCCCAAACCCGGCCCACGAGTCTCGACTAGATCTGGTATGTTCCTCGAGAAAACATTTGAAAATCTGATTGTTACTTAGGAAAAATTCGAATGGTTTTGAAGAAAAATTTGGTCATGTTGGGTTCAATTGAAAACTTTGTTAGTTTTGGAATCATGGGTTTATTAAAGTCTCGTTTTAAAGCTAAAAGACTCGCCGAATTTGTCTTAGGTTTTATCTTTAAATTAGAAATCATGTTCTAATAGGTGTCAAAACATTTAGAGTTCATTCTTAAATAAAATTTACTTAGTCTTTAATTTGATAAAAATTTCGTATCATAAGAAAATAATAATAAGCATGCATGCATAAAAATAGTTCATACTATGGCCTTATTACATCAAAAACAACCCAAAATAATTTAAAGTACTTAAACAAAATAAAATGTCCACGTCATAAAATTTTGCGCTGAGCATGGCCACCACTAAGCTCCTGCCGACCCAGTCCATCACTGATCGTCACCTGAAAAATATTCCCACAACGGGGTGAGTCAAACAGACTCAATGTGTACATCCAACACTAAGTCCTAATGATTCAGGCATATCAAGTCATACACATACATATCACATTAAATAAAGATAATGATGCATTCCCGAACCCAAGCCTAGATGCCATCCTGCACACCATGGGGACTACTAAGTCAACCATCCATCCGCTACACACCATCGAAGGCAGTCGCTGCAGCCGACATGCTCATCGCCCTTATAATTTTGTGGCATAGCCACCAGATAAATATTTTGTGTCATGTGACACCACATTCAGATAATGTGACCGAAGTCACCACATTCAGATATCGTGACATAAGTCACCACATTCACTTCCCCTTTCATAATATCCCTTATGCCCCATGTCATACAAATATTCACTAACCATGTCATATCCCTTATTCACATTCTTATAGTTTCACATAGGTGCCTTAACAGATCATATAATAATCCTAGTAGGAATAGGAAAACGTACCTGAGTACTTGGTACCATTGCATGGTACCTTGGCCACATTCACATTATTATAACCATGCATATATTAAATATTGCCATACATCCATTAAAAGTTAGTGTGGGGTACACACCTGATATACTTAGCAAGTTCACTCCAAATCCCGAAAAGCCCGATCTAAAGCCTTAGATCTCAAGTTCCTACATTCGGCCAACATGCAATATTTTAGCTAAAGGCCATCCGGCCAATTAATCAAATCCCGAAACTTACCTTGTTGCCGATTTGCCTCCTAACCAAATCTCGAAACATGCAAACCCTCCTCCTTGAAATCGGCTAACACTAGATCAATTGATTTGATTAGTTTTCGGCTTTTGAAAAATTAAGAAATAGATCTAGGTTCCTAAATAGGCCTTGGCCGAATGTGTAAGTACACTTACCTTGCGATCCACAAATCCCGAAAATTGCTACTTGATTATGAAAGTGTCGAAATACCTATAGACATAGGTTAGATTTAATTCTAACATTAAATCACATAGATTTGGCCTATGGCCGAATACCACATAACCTACCTTGGATGTTGAAATCACGAATAATCCTCCTTATAGTCGACTACACTGGAAATCCCGAAAGATCCTTCCAAACTTCGGCAACCAACAATATTAATGGGATTAGTTCTAGATTTCGACAAGTCTAAAGAAAAGGAGGGAAATTAAATGATATTTAGTCTTTACCTTCTTTACAAAAATCGACAGCACCTTGCTTCACACCTTAGAGGAATTCGGCTTTGAAGGATACTAGAGAGATTCGATTTCAACAATGGAAAAAAAAGAAGGGATACGAGGCTTAGGGAGAATCGGCAATGGCTAGGAGACTTCTACTTTCGGTTTTGACAAAGTAGGAGAAGAAGAGAATATTGGCTAGAGAATTCGGCAGAGACTCTAGAGAAAAGAAAAGAAAATACTAAGAATGGCCTTGCTTTCCTTCCTTGGCCGAAAATACCACCTAGGGAGCCCCTCAATCGGCCAACTCTCCTTCCCCTTATCCAATCTCCTATTTTCTCTCCTCTTTTATCTCTTATCACCTTTTTAGATTAATAAAATTAATCCATCAATTATCCCTTATCTTAATTATTTTATCACCTTTTATCTCTAAAAAATAAAAGGATTTTAAACTCCTAAAATATAGCCTATGTGCCGTCCACCTCTGTCCATCCTTGCAGTAAAATAAAACTTTTATTTTAGCTTCCCATGCGACTCGAACCTTGGCCCATTTGCACCTGCTTGTGGCGTCACTTGTGTGGGCTTTAAGTGGCGCCTTGTAGCCACTTTACCAAGCTCATTTCCATGTCAAAACTCCCCTATTTATTTTCTTAAGGCCCTATCAGCTTAACTCCCTCTTTTAAAATTAAAATCTAATAATTTCTAAGCTATTTTCCTATTTTCCAAGATTCACAAAATTCATAAAACACACTTATAATACACATTCACAACATACGAAGGCATGCTTTCTCATTCAATTTAGCAATAATGCATAAGCCATATTTCGGGATATTACACAAGGCTTCGAGGGCAATGAGATATCTTTGACAAACACTCTAGGAGCTTCTACAACAACTTTTTCTTTATATAGGAAGCCTAGGCCTCCTCTTATCAGATCTCTTTTTCGAGTTGCTATCATCACATTCAATTTGCCAGTGTTGCAATTGAACTTTTCGAGAGTCTGTCTTGCATCTTTTAATTCTTCCTAAAGTTTTTCGAACATTTTTTATTGCTCATCAAGCTCCATCATTTTTTTCATCTAATTGACTGGTCCTTCTTTAGAAAATCATTCTCAGAGGGAAGTTTTGAATTAACATCACATAGAAGATTTCGTTTTTCCAACATGAGATTGTAGGATTTCAAAAATTCATCATATGCCTCTTTCTCATAGAATTCGGTTAAAACAACTTGACCTAGGGAGCTTTTGTTTCTTCTATTTCAGTGAAGGGATGTGTTCATCCAATTAAAACAGCTCTCCAAGCTCGTTCATCCATTGACTTAATGAATGTTTTTATCTTAGCTTTCCAATACTCATAATTTGTTCCAGGATCATAGATGGGCGTGAGATTGAAGATCCTTTCATTGCAAGCAAGCATATCAACCAGGATAATCACTATTTATTTTGAGTAAGAGGCTCTGATACCAATTATAGAAAAGAGTGAGTGCTTGTTTTACAAACAGAAACTGTGGCTAAAATAGTGCTTGGAATTTTGGTCACAGTTTCAACCACAAAATTAAAAGTGCAAAAACGTAAAGATGAACACTGAGATTGTTTCCACAGTTCGACTTCAGTCTACATCTTCAGGGCCTTGTCTAGAGCAATGATCCACTATCTTTATCCCAATTAATCAATGATTTAAATCCTAACATTAGTCTAACTCTCACCAATTTAACGACCTCACTATTGTACAAAGACTAAATCACTCTTCCATTAAGCTTCTGCCTCAAAAGCTTAGTTTTTACAATACAAGAGACTCTCTTGATTGCTTACAAAATAATACATACATAAAATATTCCTAACTTGAACAAATTTGTGCTCTCTCAGTCTTTTAGTTACACTTTAACTTAGACTTAAGTTTTGCTAACATAAGAGTCATAGTCTAATCATTTTTTCTATAAAGTAAAGCTAAAAATCAGCATAGGATAATAATTTCATAAGAGTCTCGACGTAATTCAATGTCTTCAACTATAAAAAGTGACTTTACTTGTTTTGCAAGTGATCAATCTTTAAATCTTCAATTTTAATTCAATTGGTCTTCATGGTTTAGGCTCTAACTCGTCCAAATATCTTCAAAATAGATAGCACAATGCTTCTTCTTTTTTTTAATTTGTCAACTTTGAAAGTAGGCAAGTAAAACAATAAAACATTGCCTCAAGTTGTAGCCACTGTTTTAGCCACAAAATTCACCTTATCTTCACATGTGTCAATCGTTTGAAAAGCTGTTTGTTTACCAAAATTTTTTGTTTGAAATCATGGTTTGAGTTGAAAAATGTTTTTTAACTTCAATGGTAAACACACCCTTATGGTGCTTATAATATAAACTTTCAATGTAATTTTACAAAAAAAAAAAAAACCACTGATAATTGAAATTTTGGAACATTGACAACATTTGTTCATTTTTTGAATTATAAACTTTTAATCATAGTTTTTTTTAAAATTTAAATTTTATACTAATGTTAAAACATTGAAAAATTTGTACACAATTTTTAACAAATAAATATAACATATTTACTATATATATATATATATATATATATATATATGAGTTTCTTATCCTATAGTTAATTCTATTAAGTTCACTATGAAAAAAACAATCATCTTGACAACCATGAATTCCTTATAAGGAGTTCAGCCACTGCTAAAAGACATGAATCATTTATTGCTCCCAACTTCCATTTGTGGAACTTCTCCACGTAAATGCCCTAATATCCATGCAACTTTGTGTACTTCCGTGAGGCAGAGTCCTTCCTGTTTACCCTCCATGTAAAAACGTCGACTATTTGTTGATCATATGTGCCCCAATAAATTTCACTTTCAGACTCTGACATCCATGTTGAATCCAGACAATGGGAACTGAGTTAATAAGTTTGAAACTCTTTAACACCCAGCTACATTGCGGGGTCGACATTTATATTACCCCAATCTTTTATCTGATTTTGTTTCTCTTTGGATATTGACCCGTCGGGGCCTATAAATAGAGATAGAGAATGCCTTGGTTTAAGCATATTTGGTTCTTCAAATACTTTGATCAGTTCCATAAGAAAGAAAGAAATCAAATATGGGTTCCATTTCCAAGAGTTTCCTTCTCCTTGCTCTTTTAGCTGCTGTTGTTCTTCTCATTTCTTCGGAAGTGGCAGCTCGAGATCTTGCTGAAACTACCACTGAAAACAACAATGGTCTGCAACTAATTAACTAGCATGGCTTCTTAATTAATTATTTAGCTTCTATACGATAGCGTAAATGACCATGTCGAACATTTATATTCTAATATAGTGCTGGTTTTGCAGGTGAGGTGGCTACCGAAACAACCCAGGCTGAGCTAGAAGATGGACGCGGAGGTTATAATGGAGGAGGGTATGGAGGTGGCCACGGAGGGTATGGAGGTGGCCACGGAGGGTATGGAGGTGGCCACGGAGGGTATGGTGGTGGCCACGGAGGGTATGGTGGTGGTGGCCACGGAGGGTATGGAGGTGGTGGCCACGGAGGATATGGTGGTGGTGGCCACGGCGGTCACGGTGGACATGGAGGAGGTTATAAAGGAGGCTGTGCCTATGGCTGCTGTCATTCAGGTCACGGAAGAGGCTGCCAAAAGTGCTGCTCTTATGCTGGCGAGGCTGTGGAAGTAGAAACTCACGCCTAATGTAGCCTTTTGCATTTAGAGATGGCATGTATGATAATAAATAAATGGGCATATGTCCTAAATGAAAATGCTTCCTTAATATAGAGATGTAAGTGGAAGTATAAAGCAATAAAATTGTGCTTTTACTTTATCCCTAATTGGTTGCTACAGTCATGTTCGAAACGTACCACCGCGGAACTAATTAAATTTAAAACTTATCTTCTCTCTTTATGTGCTGGACATGGTTAAATTTACGTTGCGTTTTTCAAAGCCGAAATAACAAGCACCTTATCATACCTTCATCCTTCAGCCATGACAATAATTCACGGATAGCTAACATCTCTGCCTGACATGCATCGGATCCATAAGGGAGAGGGTCGGATACTGCCCGGATAAAAGCCCCGGTATGATCGTGGATAACAGCAGCAAAAGAAGACGCTCCCTGTACGTTGTTCATCGTTGCACCGATGTTGCCCTTGATCCATTCCCGCTCAGGCCGAGTCCAGCACACACTGTTGGAGCAATCTGCTTCAGCAGGCTGATTCACCCAGTCAAGAAGTGTTGCGAGCGTCAATGCAGTCCTGCAAAACCGATTAGCAACCGAGATGACAGCTAGTTCCCAAGTAACAGTACCTTTCCAAACATAAAGTTTCCTGTGCAACCATAAGCTCCATGCTATAGTCAACAGCCAACCTCTAGCAGCAACATCGGTCACAGCCAGAATTAGATTGAAAAGAGAAACCATGGTCGAAGAATCTATCACGAGCCCAAGGCCCTCCCATACCTCCGTAGCAATCGAGCATCTCAATAAAACATGATAGATGCTCTGGATAGATCCACATCTTGCACATAACAGATCAATGGGATATTGAGAATGTTAAAAAGATAAAACTTAAAATCTATATATTACTAGTTTGTCATTTTGTTCCATTTAGAGTAAATATATAATTATTTATACCAATTAAATTAAAATAAAAAATACCAATTTTTTTATCAAATTAAATGATAAATGATTGTGTTCGACATAGATTATTTTAGATCAAATTTCAACTATATTCCTCTACTATGTTTAAATTTAAGATTTAGTATCTATATTTTAATTTGATATAATTGATTCTTCTATATAATATCATTAGTTACTCAAAATAGTTAATACCCTTAATTATTCTAGCTAAAATATTAAGGTCAAATTTTTTCTTAAAAATGTTCATTCCAACTTACTCTAGAAATATATATATATATATATATATATATATTGTATTAGAAATATGTTTTTAAGAGCAATTCACGTAATCATTTTAATTAAAGTAATTAAGAATGTTAATTATTAGGAATATCTAATACCATTGTAAAAGTAGAGGACTAAATTATGCCAAATTATAATATAAAAGCTAAACCCAAATCTGAGTATGGTAGAGAAACAAAACAGTAATTTTACCATTATCTTATGATGACTATAAATAGAAATTGGGTCGTTATTTAATCCAAATAATCAACACCCTGAATAATTTCGTTAGCTGATATGAATTTGAAAGAAAACATTTATTTCAACTCATTATGTTAAAATAATTTTTTATTAGAATGGTATTATTTTAAAAAAATTCGCGTAAAAAGATATTTAATAAAAATAGTCAACAATATTAAATATTTAGACTGGTTAACAACATTATAAAACGTAAAAACTAAATTATGTTAAAATTAAAGATAAATTTGATATAATAAATGAGATTTGATTTTTTCTTTTTCCTCATGAAAAAATAGTGGGATACGTGTTAGCATTTGCATTTGCATTTCTACCAGTTCTATGCACAGCCATAGAGTGAGTGAAACACTTAGGCTGGATTTTTCATTGTGCATAAGATGAAACGCACTTTTCAACTATAAATGCAACGAAGAATAATTGGTTTTTGGGTCAAAGGGAAAGTTGGAATTTAAGTGGTTTTAATTTTTAATTTTTGTGTTTTGAAATAAAATTTTAAAAGAAAATTATTATTTATATGGAATATTTAAAAGGTATTTAAATATTTAGATTAATTTATATATATATCATTATATTAAATTATTTAAATATTATTTAATTCAATATTTAAATTTTTTTAATATTTTATTTATTATTAATTTTACAAAAAATTAAATTAATTTCTTAAAAATATTTAAAATTTATATTTTATGTATCATAATATTAAATTATTTAAATATCATTAAATTAAATTATTTTTATTTTTTAATATCGTGTCCAAAAATAAATATTATAACTTCACATTGCAATTTTTTACTGCAATAAAAAATACTTAAAATTAACAAATCACAACTTTTTCCCAAAACTTTTCAACATCATTTTTTCTGAAAGCACTTTTTCATCCAGAAATGTAATGAAGAAATAAACCCACACTTAATATATATTAATACTAGTCTTGTGCACACTCACGTTGTGAGTGACGAAATTAATTTTCTAAAAACTTATATATTTAAAATAAGAAGTAAAAAATAATGAAAAAGAAATAAAATTGTTCATAGTGTGAAAATAGAGGAACTTTAAAAAATAAAAATAAAATTTAAATAAAAGGAAGTCTAAAGAAAATGAAAGAAGTATTATATTTTTTATACCATGCCTAAAATTACTTATAGTTCCTTCCCAACAACCCTTAGATAGGAGAATAATGCAATTCAACGCACTCGAACCCATTTTCTCTTGTACTGGTAACAATGCCCATTCCAATCGAGTTAAGACTCAACCAGCGAAAAAAAAAAGTGTTATATTCAATGGGAACTAGTATGGTTTAAGCAAACCTTTGTGCTAGGTTGTCATTTGTTTGTCTCAAATTATAGAGTAAAAATTTGAAAGTTAAAATATGTTCTAAGTTTTTATACACTTCATACATTTGGAATTTAATTATTTTGCTTTTATTTTCAAGAATTTAGTCACTCTACTTTTCAAATTTAAAAATTCAAGTCTAATTATTACCATAGTTAAAATTATTCTATTAAATTTAGTGGTGTGATATTTTAAAATTTAAAAAAAAAATCACTTGATAGTTATGTAACAATAAAAACAACTTTGGAAATACTAATGTTAATTTTTTTGTTCTTTAAAAACATCCACTCAAACTCGTTTCGATAAAATAATGTTCATAAAAATTTAACATCAACATTTTGATAGAAATAGTTAATAATGTTTAAATTAACTAATGATATTTTAAAGTAGAAGGACTGAATTATATTAAAATTTAAAGTAAATAGACTAAATCTCAAGTTTTAGCATAATATAGGGACTAAAATTGAAATCAAACTATAATCTTATAATTAAAAAAATAAGACAAACCCTAAAGAAATGAAAAATAGTCTAAATTATATATAATATAATATTTTAATAAAAAATTTATCATATTAACTATTTAAATTAATTAATAATATTATAAAAATATAAAGGTACATCTAATCTAATCTAATCTAAATTTAAAGATAATAAAGATGAAAGTTAAACCTTTTTTATAATGTAAAGAAAAACCACTAACTTTCAAAGTCACAACAAAAAACAGAAACACTAAATAAACAACTCATTGCAAAAAAACAAGGACACGTGTTGGACTGTAAAATCCTTGGGACACTACTTTTATATATAGAAGTAAAGATAGGAGAGGGAAACGGGAGTGAAAGTCCAAGGGTTGTTATGTTAGTTCCTTTTAAACGTGAGTAGACACATTTATCCTTAAGCTATATAAATATATGGATAAAATATTAGTATTATAAGAAAGTGAAAATAATGGAAATTTAAAAAATGAAAGATATTCAAAATAAAAGAAAAGGAAAATTTTGATGTATTTAATCTGAATAGAATCTATATCTATATATTACATAAAAACCAACTTGTTGAGTATTTTTCGATGTCTTTTAAATGGTGGTGTTTGTTTTTATTTTTCAAAGGAAATGACCCAAAGGTCAACCTCAATTTATTGCTTCATGAATAATAATATTATGGATATTCAGTGATAATCCATATCGAAATACAAATCAAATCTATTTTTAATGGCTAAGTTACAAAGTAAATTTGCTGCATTATTACTATTGCGATTAATCTAGTTAATTTGGATCGAATCACCCATATTAAAGGCTTTGCAATCTTGATTTATGCGTTGGCCCAGAATAGTGATGTCCTGCGACCTCTTTTTGACCGTATTGACCAGTTTAGCACTACCTAACTCTAAAATAAGCTGCGCCACTTTTAACCGAGCAGCTAATTATAAGACTTCATTTAAAGCTTCCAATTCCGCTCGTATCACATCCAAAGACTTATCAACAAATTTATAACAGCCTCCAAGGACAAAGCCTTCATGATCTCTCGCGATAGCACCCAAACCACTGCATCCAAACAAAATAGCAGCGTCCACATTCACTTTGACGTAACCATTTGGGGGTTTTATCCAACCCTTGTTCGCCGAAATAGGGGGAATTACCGAAGGTTCAGTCAGATTAAAGATTCTAAAGTCTTTTCTTAACATTTGCTCCCTTTCCCACACCGTCAACGCCGCATCCATCTTGCCCTGAAACACCATTTTGTTTCTATCGTTCCAGTTATTCTAGAGAAGAGTAAAAAAAATCAGCCGCAACCTTGTTGTCGAGATCACGAAAGACATCTTCCAACCAGTCAATACAACTGTTGTAGTTCCCGTCGAGCAGCCTATTATTTAAACCCCCAATAACAATGATTTCATGAGCCTTTGGGCAATCTTTCATTGCATGAATCAAAGTTTCGTCTCTGTTGTTGCATCTTGGACAAGTTTTTGAGAACCCCCGGCGAATACGAGCAATGTTATCGAAAGTGGGCAAGATATTATGGTCGATTCTCTAGTTGAAGATTTTAATCTTGGGGAGCATTTTAAGTTTCCAAATGGCTCTCCAAAAAAATCTATGGGGGCCAAAACCAACTCTCTTAAGGATCATTCAGAAGTAGGCCAACTTCGACCTGTAGAAGCCATGCGGGTTTTGAATCCACGTTTTGGTGTCTTTGACCTCATTATGAGGAATGGATAAATTACAGATGCAGCCCCCCAGATTTTCGCCATAAATCTCAATGACCCTCTCCCTTTTCCACTTCCTATCATTGTGGTCCCACAGGTCTTTGACTTTCTTCTCGTCATTTGTAAAAGGGAACCGACAAAAAAACTCGCCGTTAAGGCCTTCAATCCCCCAATGATCTCGCTGAATATCTATTGTGTTGTCGTCACCCACTTGCCATATAAAGCCATCCTTTAAAGCGTCGGCCACCTTAGCAATTGTCGTCCAGGTGAAAGAAGGTTTATCACAGTGTTTATGTTTGAACACATTACCATCGAGGAAGTATTTAGCACTTAACACTTTAGAACATAAGGTTTCCTTTTGAGTAAAAAGTCTCCAGGCTTGTCTGCCCAATAAAGCCAAAATAAAAAGATGTAAATCCCGAAAGCCAATGTCACTCATACCCTTTGGAAAACATAACCGATCCCAAGCCATCATAGCCCATTCATGGTGTCGAAAACCATTTTTATTTTAGGTTTAAAAAAAATGGGGATCGACTTTAAAAATAAGAGTCGCCACAAATCCTTTTTGTTTAGGTGTGATCGGGTCACCTATAAAAATGTTTTGGTCTGCGAGATTCAAGAAAACGGGTTCGGGAGTCGGTTACGCACGAGGAAGGGTTAGCACCCCCATACGCCCCTGAACGGGTACCAAATCGGTTAATTAGTGTCCTTGCGTTGAAAATTTGGAAACGTTATAAATTTTCTAAGGAAAATTAATCAATATTGAATTTGAATCTCAAGATTAATTCATTTCGAAGGAAATAAAAATATCACATCCAGTACGTTAGGACATAACACCTTTACACCCTGACACCGAGATCATCTTTGATCTTCAAAACATGCAATCAAAGAAGGGTATTTGATTATCTTGTTGGACAGAAAATTGACACCCAGTACGTTAGGGCATAATTTTCTGACTTTCCAAACGCACAAACATTGCCTTATTTTGGAAAAAATCAAAATTTTATATTAGGCTTAAAATGCATTTAAATAAAATAAAATCATTTAGTAAAAACTAGAGCATATTAGAATGTGAGGCGTAACAGTAATAGAATGCATAAACATTAATCAAGAAATATACACAAATTAAAGATCGTACTAACAACATGCTATAAAATGCAAGTTTTCTTAAAGAAAGTTAGTTTATATTGAATCTTGAACTTCAAGATTAGCTCGTGTCGAAAGAATTAAAAATATCACATCCAATACGTTAGGACATAACACCTTTATACCTCGACACCGAGATCATCTTTGATCCTCAAGATATTTAATTGAAAAGGGTATTTGGCTATCTGGTTGAATAGGAAATTAACACCCAGTATGTTAGGGCATCATTTTCCCACACTCCCAAACATACAAACATTGCCTTATCTTTGAAAACTTTTAACGTAAGCGATTTTAAAATTGACTTAAAATGTGTTTGTTTGGTTTATTGGGATAAAAAAAAATGAATCATCATTCACAAATAATTTGGAAATCTTAATCTCAATAATAAAACAACAGTATAATTGCAAACATAAAATGACAATATATAGCAATAATAAAAGCACAAAGGAACAAACTAGGGTTCTTACAATAGTGACATATCATATACTATACAAATATTACCATTAACATGCAAAACTAATGAATTAAAAGACAATTTGGAAAGAAATATCGAGTAACTTAACATAAACAAAATGCAACAACTTTTAAGATGAATAAAGAATGAATAATATACACAAAAACAAAAGAATGAATTCATTAATATACAATTAATAAATTATATGAATATGAATTTTAAAAAATAATATATGAGAGAATTTAGAATAAAATAAAGATAAAAATAAACAAAATATCCAATGGTAATATATTAAAGAAATTTAAAACAAGTATTATACAAAAAGAAAATTAAAATAAGTAGTGTATAAAATAGTATATATCAATAAAAAATAAGGATTAAAAAATATATATTAGATAATAGCATCCAAATGAATTTTAAAATAAATATTATAAGAAGAAAATTAAAATACATAATATACAAGATAAAATATCTATCAAAATGAATAATATTCATAAAGTAAAAAAATTAATATGAAGAATATACATATATTAAGAAATAATGTAATTTAGATAATATATACAAAATAATAATATATAAGAGTATTTAAAAATATTATATGTATATCTTTAAATCAAAGAAATATTCATAAATGAGAATTTTAAGATAGACAAATTATATATTAAAATAAGTCAAAAAAAATTTACTAAGATTATAAATAAAGAGTAAGAAAATACCTAATTAGAATAAAAGTGAAATTAAAGGCTATTTTATAAATAAATATGATCATTTAAACAAAACCAAGGATCAATCTAAATTGTGCATAAATAATCAAGGATCAATTGAGGAAATATTCTCATAGCTCAAAACACAACGCATGGAACTGATCAAATTGAAATGATGCGCAAATTACGGAGACTAATTAAAAAACAAAAGAAAATATATAAAGGATCTAACTAAAAGCAGTATAGAAATAAAAGGGACCAAACGCGAAAATTCCCCTTTAATACACAAACACGCGGATCTTGGGATTCTGGATCGGATCGGGTCGGAGCGGGTTCTCCACTGCCAATGAAACGACATCGTTTCTTTCATGCTTAAGACTGTCTTATGCTGCCAAAATCTAACCATTCACTCATTTTTTAAATAAAACATAAAATGAAACCCTAATCTCTTCTCCTCCTCGCGCCGCAATCAAAGACTTCTCCATCAGTCACCAAAACGCCACTGAAAAAGGCGATTAGTGACATACGGAGGTTTGATTTGCTTTTGTAAACTCCGATCTGCCGAATTCCAACCAGTATCCACATCTAAAACTCCGATTGACGGAGAAAAGGAGGATAGGAATGACGGTAATCCCTTCTTTCTATTTTCATTTGTATATTCGAAATAAAAAAAATGAAAAGAAATTTTGAATAAAATGAAATCACCTTTCCTTTCTTGTTTTTGATTCTGTATTCTTTTTGTGTATTATTCTCTCTGTCTATGTGTGGGTAAAAAAAATGGAGAGCCCCCTTTACAGTCATTTTGGCCTCTTCTTTATAGCCAAATAAAAAATAAAAATAAAAATTCCAGTCTGTTTTTGCCTCTTTTTCCTATTACTGCTTTGCTGGCCTTCTTTTTGTGTTGTTTTGCTTCTTCGTTCTTCTTGCAGGCGTGAGCGTCATGGAGGCGGGGGTGGCCCAAGCGTTCAGCTGGCACGCGTGGAGTGGACGGGGCAGAGGAGTCACTCGTGTGAACAGAAACTCCAGGGAGCCCCAGAACCTTCTAGGTTTCCCGATATACTTGGCCAATTTTGGGCGGGTCAGATCTGTTCGGGTATTGGATCCATTTTGGGTCTGGACCATTAGCGCTAGTATTGGGCTTATTCAAGTCCAGATTTAAATCTGTATTTAGGTTGGGATATAGTGTATTTTGGGCCTTGGGTTTAAGTTTAATTTTGAGCCATCTGTAAGTGATTTGTTATTGGGCTTGTTAATTTATTTGGTCTAAAGGGCTAATGTAAATGGACTGTTTTTGGACCTATTATTTTATTTTGGATTTATTATGGTTTAATCTATTTTCGGTTTTTTTATCTTGGTATTGGGCCCGGGCGAAAATGGGCTCTTACAGCTGCCCATCTTTGCTTATTGTCTTGTAACGAGAATAGAGAAAAGACTTAAAGAGTGACCATTTTTGATCGGTCTTCAAATCTTGGACTTCTTTCAGTGCACTTCTTCGTCGAGTAGCTTCATTCCATCCCACTGCATCTTTAGGGACATGAAAACTAGCGCCTCAACCCAACTCAATGGATTAAGACTTGTGGCTTCAACCTGCTCCACTGCAACTTTAGGGAGATAATGCTTGTATGGTAAATTCAATCCGACCTACTGCAACTTCAGAGGTATAGGATTCATCGTTTTAATCCGCTCCACTGCAACTTCAGGGAGATAGGATTAACTGTCTTCAGTCTGCTCCATTGCAACTTCAGGGAGATGAGACTTGTGACTTCGACCTGCTCCACTGCTACTTCAAGGAGATAAGGCTTGTATGGTAAGTTCAATCCAACCTACTGCAACTTCAGAGGTATAGGATTCATCGTTTTAATCCACTCCACTACAACTTCAGGGAGATAGGATTAACTGTCTTTGATCTGCTCCTGCAACTTCAGGATTGCCAGATCTGTTATCTTCAATCTGCTCCTGCAAACTCAGGATTGCCAGATTTGCTATCTTCAATCTGCTCCACTGCGAACTCCAAGAGACAAGATTAAGTGACTTGAATCTGCTCCGTTGCCAGTACATGGAGATAAGTTTCACCAAATTTAATCTACCCCACTGCTATCACGAGAAGATAAGATATACAATTTATTTAGTCTGCTCCCTTGCTACTTCAGGAAGATAAGACTATAATCTTCAGTTCTACTCCACTACCATCCCGAGGGAACAAAATCTGAACTTTCCAGTCTGCTTCCTTACTATCTCAGGGAGACTTCAATCTTCAGCTTGCCCCACTACCATCTCGAGGGGACAAGATCTGAACTTTCCGATTTGCTTCCCTACTATCTCAAGAAGACTTCAGTCTTCAGTCTGCTCCACTACCATCTCTAGGGAACAAGATCTGAACTTTTCAATTTGCTTCCCTACTATCTCAGGAAGACTTCAATCTTCAGTTTGCTCCACTAACATCTCTAGGGAACAAAATCTGAACTTTCCAATTTGCTTCCCTACTATCTCAGGAAGACTTCAATCTTCAGTTTGCTCCACTAACATCTCTAAGGAACAAAATCTGAACATTCCAATTTGATTCCTTACCATCTCAGGAAGACTTCAATCTTCAGCCTACTCCCTTGCTACATCAGGAGGATAAGGCTAGGTAACTTGAATCTGCTCCATTGCCAGTACATGGGGATAAGATTCGCCAAATTCGATCTGCCCCACTACTATCTCGAGGAGACAAGATCTACATTTTATTTAGTCTGCTCCCTTGCTACATCAAAAAGATAAAACTATAATCTTCAGCCTGCCCCCTTGCTACTTCAGGAAGATAAGGCTAGGTAACTTGAATTTGCTCCATTGCCAGTACATGGAGATAAGACTCACCAAATTTGATCTGCCCCACTGCTATCTCGAGGAGACAAGATCTACAATTCACCAATGTTGCTACACTGTCCTCTGAGAGACCTGTCCTGTAGACTCGGTTTCACATGCATATGTTTATGCCAATTGATCATGATACTATGATTTGAATGAATCAAATGCTCCTAGCCACATGTATTATGAATGCCAAAAATGTCATGATTCTCTTTTTTTTTTTATTGTAAAATGATTCAGATGCAATGATCGGAATGAATCAAATGCTCCTAACTGGATGATATTTGCATGAGTGCAGAATGTCACGAGAATGATTTTTTTTAAATGTATAATGATTAAGATGCAATGATCAGAATGAATCACATGCTCCTAACTAAATGATATTTGCATGAATGCAAAATTTTATGAGAATGATCCCTGCTTAATGTGTCATCGTTCATTGCTCATCAGGGTAATATGTTGCCCTTTTGTTCAGCTGGTATTCTTGACAGAAAACCTGAGAAACCATTATATCTTGCTCAACAGATTTGCCCCTCTGTAACTTCAGGGTTCATCTCATTAAGACTCTGGAGTATAAAATCTGAATCTTTTCCAATCCATCCCACTGCGAGTCCAAAATGTAGGATTTGTTTCTTCCTCAACCCATCCCATTGTTATTCAAAGGTGCAGGACCTGTATCATTTTCCATCCATACCATCGCAACTCAAGGGTAGAGGCCTCCAACTTGTTCAATCAACTAATCACTCCCCAGGTGACCTAACCAAATGTGTATGCATGATATTTACATGGGTGCAGAATATCATTTTTTTCGCGAATGATTCCCCCTCTACACTTGGGTTAACATTGACCATTTTCCGTCAAGATTATATCACTGACATAATATTTTGCCACCATTCTTGACAAAAATCCGAAGAGATAGCCTTAGTCTAGACTCTTCCTTAAACTTGGTAAGTTTAAACAATAATCCTATTTCAAGTTTCTGTATTATTCAGAAGCTTCCAAAGTAATATGCGAAACTCCTTTCATGAAAGTATTATTAGTCCACTAATCATTATTTCAATGCAAAATACTTGAAAATATCATAACAATGGACAAGAAGGAAACTAATTAGGAGCGTAGCTCGAAACCAATAAGTTAAACAAAAATAGCAAATGCAATCTAGAAGGAAATTTATTGGTAGTGTATGAATAAAATAATTAAAGATAGCAAATTCAGAATGGGTAAGATGGAAACTAGGTGCCCCAGATATCACAGCCTGAGCTTCTCTTGTTCAAACTTCTTTAGGACCGTTTTACGCTCAATATGTGCTTAGGGGGTCCGGAGTATTTTGTCGATGCCCCAAGATGTCACATACTTCTTCATTGTTAATTCAAGCGTAGCGAGACTACTGTATGCCCTACTTTTAATCCAAATTTGAGCCGCCCTTTTCGGGTTTTCAACTCAAATCCCCTTTGGTCTCAAAGCGCCCTTTGCGGGTTTTGGCCTTAGCCTCTCATTTTTCTTCTTTTTTGATTGAAATTTTTATTCCTTTTTATTTTGATTTTTTGATTTTTTTTATTTTTTTATTTTTTGATTTTTTATTCTTTTGAAATTTTTTAGAAGGTCTCAAGGCGCCCTTTGCAGGCTTTCACCTTGGCCTCTCCTTTTAGACGAAATCTAGATTCACCAGCCTGAACATGTCCTTGCCGTCTATCTGGGTCAAGGTTAATGATCATCCAGAACAAACCTTCTTCATCACATAAGGTTTTTCCAAATTTTGGCATTTTCCTTTGAAGTCCTTTTGTATGAAAAGGATCCTTCTTAATGTCAAGTCCCCATCATGAAATTCTCTTGGGCGAACCTCTTTATCATAAGCCCGTATCATCCGTTTTGAATACTTTCGATCAAGCTACTAGAACCATTCTGCTTTATTCAATCAAAGCTTAGAGAAAAGAAATCTTAACGTCCCACGATTGATTCCCTTTCATAAAACCATGAGGAAAGATGTTGCCCTGGTGAAGGTCCTGGCCAATGTTCAAGAAACATAGAGGGTAAATGGTGACTTCTTTATGACAACCTTTACAAATCCCAGACATTTTTCAAAAACTTTGAATGGTTTTTTGGCTATCTTTGCTGCACTGATATGGTGTCTAATCTTTGAACAGACTACAAATTTTTGACATTGTGCAGTGTTTGACACGTTCCTTTCTGACATTTTTTTTTTGAACTTGGATTTGAATCTTGGATTTGAATTTGGATTTAGATCTGGCTTTGAATTTGAAATTGGATTTGGATTTGATAACTGCTGACTTTGTAACTTTGGCATATGAAGCAACCTTCACCCTCTTAGTGAAGTACCTGATAAAGACGAAGATGCATTGGTATTGGCTAGATGCTTTAGACGAGATCTATCCCATAACACCTATGCCCTACCTATAGAAAGAATGGAAGGGTCACATATATCTTGTCTTCCCCATTTGGCATTTACGGCGCAACCGATGCAATTTCCTTTTCTTAATAAACTAGTAGCCCAATCCTCTAAATTAGCCTGACCATCGTATAATCATTACAGCATACCCACATTTCAAGCATGGCATTCCTTGATATGGTTGTGTGAAAACATCTTAGAGCTCTTGAAAATAGCTCAATGACGTCTCGCCTTATTTCAGTGGTGAGTTTGGCTTCGATCTTCACCTTTTTCCTAAACTCGCAACGTCCACTGACCCTTGGTAAAGTATAGTCTTGTTCTACCATCCTTAACACATCAAAAGATAGGCTACAATCTTTGTCATCTTCAAAGTCTTTAGATCCCCTAGACCCATATCTCATTGAAAAAGGGAATCTGTAACAACGTCACTCATGTCATTGATATCTGGGTGCCTAGGTACAAAGGCAATCCAAAGAATAAATGATTCTAAGGATGATTATTTTTATGGTATGGTCATGAATAAAGAATAAAAGAATGTACAGTATGAAATATAAAGAATGAAAAAATATTTACTTAAAAAGATGCACTCTATTGAAATAAAAATTCTGGACACAAGCCCATTTCACAAAAAGATTCTTATTGCTTATGGGCTTAGAGCAATAAGCATGTTTTGAATATTACTCTAGATTAACCCTAAAAATATAGGGATCCCTTCCACAGTCCATTGTTTAAAATCTTCCCAAGTATGTAAGGGTTTGGAAACTTTGGTTCTCTCTTCAGGTATGTCATTAATTTTCAGATTCCCTCTGACTTCTTCAAGGAATTGCACCTTTTCTGCCTCCACTTTCAACCACCATATCCGAGTGATTGGATTCTGAGGAATCGTCGACTTTCACGACTCCCTTTTCAATGAGCCTTTCAACCAACTTTTTAAATGTAGTGCAGTTTTCAATTGAATGCCCTGTTATTCCCGTGTGGTACTCGCATTGGGCATTCTCATTATACCGTTTTGGGTACGGAGGTTGCACAGGTTCCGCGTAGACTAGAGACACTACATGTACATCAAAAAAATCCTAATACAGCTCTTTATATGTTATCGAGATGGGTGTAAACTGGGGCCTTTCTGTACTTGACCTCAAACTAGGTTCTTGGCTTAAAGAGCCTTGATGCATATTCAGGTTATTTACCTCATTTTCCTTGTTTCTTGAAGTTGATCTTTTGGTGCTTTCTCCCACTTCTATTTTTCCACTTCTTATAGCATTCTCAATGATCTCACCGGACATTACCATATCTGAAAAGCTCACGGTGGCACTTCCCAACATATAGTTAATAACGGGGCCTTCAGAGTGTTAATGAAGAGCATCGTGGTTTCTTTTTCCATTAGAGGCGGCTGGACTTGTATAGCAACTTCCCTCCATCTTTGAGCATACTGTCGGAAACTCTCATTTGGTCTCTTCTCCATATTCTGCAAAGTGATTCTATCCAGGGTCATATCTGTTACATGACTATACTACTTCATGAAAGCTTGAGCTAAATCTTTCCATGAACTAATCTTGGTACGGCTCAATTGGTTATACCATCTGGATGCTGCCCCAGTTAGACTGTCTTGGAAGCAGTGAATCAGTAATTGATCATTGTTGACATGCCCAGTCATACGTCTGCAGAACATAGTGATATGAGCTTCAGGATAACTATTTCCGTTGTACTTCTCAAACTCTGGCATTTTAAATTTGTGGGGAAGTACTAGGTCCGGAACCAAGCTTAGATCCTTAGCTTTAATCCATCTATAATTATCAGCACTTTCCATTGCTCTGAACTTTTCTTCCAGCCATTTATATTTATCCTCTAACTACTTTTGTGATTCCAGTCTTGCTCTTTCCTTTTCTGCCATATTATCAGGAACAACGAGATTGGCACCCTCTGGAGTAAAACCTGAACCAGTTTGGGAATTCACTGGTATCATAGCCCTAGCTTGAAACTGTTGAGGATTAACCATAACAGATGGTTTCTGTAAAGTTACTACAGGTCGTGTTCCTACATGTGGTGGTGTAAAACCAGGGGGACATTGAAGATACTCAGCATTTTCCTCAACATTGACCATTGGGCTCTTTCTTTTATCCATAAACTCATTCAATAACTGCGTCATCTGAGTCATCATATTTCTCTGAGATTCCATCATTTTTTCCATCATATCCTGCTGGATCTTAGCGAGCTGCTCCTGCATCTGTGCTTGCATCTGTTCCTGCATCTCTTTCTGCATTTGTTCCAACTTTTCTAGTCTTTTATCCATTGTTTGAGTTTTATTTCTTGTGCCGTAGGGATGCGTATCTGGTAAGGTCTTGTCAGTTTCCAGGTTGCTGAAATAATTTTAATAAATTAGTGGTCTTTCTACCAATTTTAATGCATATGATGTAATACAATGCAAATGTATGGAATGCAATGCCAATGCATGGAATGAATGCAAATAGAAAGAGAGACGTTGATTCTGAATTCAATTTTATTAGAAAAACTTTTCTAGAAAACAAATATCTTTACATAAAACGGATTATATATGCGGTTTCGTCCTCATAGTCCATGTGAAAACATCGATCTTTTCCTTCATATCCAGATGCTGCAATCGAATCCTTCAAATATTCCCAAAAGATGTCTCTCCTATTTCCACTCGGCTTGATCCGGGTTGTGGTTCACTGCTCACTTATCCCTTGCGATATTGATTAGCTTCTTTAAGCAAGTTGGGGCATGACGGCTCTAGCACAATTTTTGTCAATTTGAATCCTTCGGGCAAGGTTTTGCATTCTTCCACGAGCTATCAGCCTTCTTCCATTGTGTTTACTCAGACCATGTCCGGACAACCGTGTTATAATCCACTTTATCAAGAAATTCGTTTCCTTATGACAAACTCCTCTATTTAGCAATCGAATTATTAATCAACATCTCCTTCCTATGATGATGTAATGCAATGCAATGCAATGTAATGCAAACATAAACAACACAAAACATGTTAGCACAAGTAAAATAAACAACCAGAATAGATTACCTAAATGGGTGACCACTAGGGTTTGACACGGCTCTACCTAGAGTTAGCTCTTAGGATTCACTATATGTGGTTTGGTTCTAAAGAGAGGGTACCTGAACCAGAAGATTCCTCAATCCTCACCCATTATAGGCTCATATGGATCGAGTTCGGTTCAGGGGAATACATTTCCCTATGGCCATGCGGAGATGAAAACCTCACGAAGCACATAGGTACAGATGTATCCCGGAAGCAGTCCACTAGCCCATGCGGAGGTGAAAACCTCACGAAGGCATAGTTTCTCACTCCCACTTAAAGTGTGACCACAACGGTCATGCAATACAATGCCAGAGTATTTCATGAGACTCGACATTATAGCACAAACAAATGCATCAAAGGAAACATGATTTTTCAAAACAACTTTCCGAATTTTCAATCAAAAGGACAAAAATTAATCAATTTATGGCCTGACTCTCAACCAGTCCCCAGTGGAGTCGCCAAGCTGTTGAAACCATTTTTATTTTAGGTTTAAAAAAATGGGGATCGACTTTAAAAATAGGAGTCGCCACCAAGCCTTTTTGTTTAGGTGTGATTGGGTCACCTATAAAAATGTTTTGGTCTGCGAGATTCAAGAAAACGAGTTCGGGAGTCGGTTACACGAGGAAGGGTTAGCACCCCCATGTGCCCCTAAACGGGTACCAAATCGGTTAATTAGTGTCCTTGTGTTGAAAATTTGGAAACGTTATAAATTTTCTAAGGAAAATTAATCAATATTGAATTTGAATCTCAAGATTAACTCGTTTTGAAGGAAATAAAAATATCACATCCAGTACGTTAGGACATAACACCTTTATACCCTGACACCGAGATCATCTTTGATCTTCAAAACATGCAATCAAAGAAGGGTATTTGATTATCTGGTTGGACAGAAAATTGACACCCAGTACGTTAGGGCATAATTTTCTGACTTTCCAAACGCACAAACATTGCCTTATTTTGGAAAAAAACAAAATTTTATATTAGGCTTAAAATGCATTTAAATAAAATAAAAACATTTAGTAAAAACTAGCACATATTAGAATGTGAGGCGTAACAGTAATAGAATGCATAAACATTAATCAAGAAATATACACAAATTAAAGATCGTACTAACAACATGCTATAAAATGCAAGTTTTCTTAAAGAAAGTTAGTTTATATTGAATCTTGAACTTCAAGATTAGCTCGTTTCGAAAGAATAAAAATATCACATCCAGTACGTTAGGACATAACACCTTTATACCTCGACACCGAGATCATCTTTGATCCTCAAGATATTTAATTGAAAAGGGTATTTGGCTATCTGGTTGAATAGGAAATTAACACCCAGTACATTAGGGCATCATTTTCCCACACTCCCAAACATACAAACATTGCCTTATCTTTGAAAACTTTTAACGTAAGCGATTTTAAAATTGACTTAAAATGTGTTTGTTTGGTTTATTGGGATAAAAAAAAATGAACGATCATTCACAAATAATTTGGAAATCTTAATCTCAATAATAAAACAACAGTATAATTGCAAACATAAATTTGACAATATATAGCAATAATAAAAGCACAAAGGAACAAACTAGGGTTCTTACAATAATGACATATCATATACTATACAAATATTACCATTAACATGCAAAACTAATTAATTAAAAGACAATTTGGAAAGAAATATTGAGTAACTTAACATAAACAAAATGCAACAACTTTTAAGACGAAAAAAGAATGAATAATATATACAAAAACAAAAGAATGAATTCATTAATATACAATTAATAAATTATATGAATATGAATTTTAAAAAATAATATATGAGAGAATTTAGAATAAAATAAAGATGAAAATAAACAAAATATCCAATGGTAATATATTAAAGAAATTTAAAACAAGTATTATACAAAAAGAAAATTAAAATAAGTAGTGTATAAAATAGTATATATCAATAAAAAAAGGATTAAAAAATACATATTAGATAATAGCATGCAAATGAATTTTAAAATAAATATTATAAGAAGAAAATTAAAATACATAATATACAAGATAAAATATCTATCAAAATGAATAATATTCATAAAGTAAAAAAAATTAATATGAAGAATATACATATATTAAGAAATAATGTAATTTAGATAATATATACAAAATAATAATATATAAGAGTATTTAAAGATATTATATGTATATCTTTAAATCAAAGAAATATTCATAAAAGAGAATTTTAAGATAGACAAATTATATATTAAAATAAGTCTAAAAAATTTACTAAGATTATAAATAAAGAGTAAGAAAATACCTAATTAGAATAAAAGTGAAATTAAAGGCTATTTTATAAATAAATAAAATCATTTAAACAAAATCAAGGATCAATCTAAATTGTGCATAAATAATCAAGGATCAATTGAGGAAATATTCCCATAGCTCAAAACACAACGCATGGAACGGATCAAATCGAAATAATGCGCAAATTACGGAGACTAATTAAAAAACAAAAGAAAATATATAAAGGATCTAATTAAAAGCAGTATAGAAATAAAAGGGACCAAACGCGAAAATTCCCCTTTAATACACAAACACGCGAATCTTGGGATTCTGGATCGGATCGGGTTCTCCACTGCCAATGAAACGATGTTGTTTCTTTCATGCTTAAGACCGTCTTATGCTGCCAAAATCTAACCATTCACTCATTTTTTAAATAAAACATAAAATGAAACCCTAATCTCTTCTCCTCCTTGCGCCGCAATCAAAGACTTCTCCATCGGTCACCAAAACGCCACTGAAAAAGGCAATTAGCGACATACGGAGGTTTGATTTGCTTTTGTAAACTCCGATCTGCCGAATTCCAACCAGTATCCACATCTAAAACTCCGATTGACGGAGAAAAGGAGGATAGAAACGACGGTAATCCCTTCTTTTTATTTTCATTTGTATATTCGAAATAAAAACAATGAAAAGAAATTTTGAATAAAATGAAATCACCTTTCCTTTCTTGTTTTTGATTTTGTATTCTTTTTGTGTATTATTCTCTCTGTCTATATGTGGGTACAAAAAAATGGAGAGCCCTCCTTTACAGTCATTTTGGCCTCTTCTTTATAGCCAAATAAAAATTAAAAATAAAAATTCCAGTCTGTTTTTGCCTCTCTTTTCTGTTACTGCTTTGCTGGCCTTCCTTTTGTGCTGTTTTGCTTCTTCGTTCTTCTCGCAGGCGTGAGTGTCATGGAGGCGGGGGTGGCCCAAGCGTTCGGCTGGCATGCGTGGAGTGGACGGGGCAGATGAGTCGCTCGTGTGGACAGAAACTCCAGGGAGCCCCAGAACCTTCTAGGTTTCCCGAGATACCTGTCCAATTTTGGGCGGGTCAGATCTGTTCGGGTATTGGATCCATTTTGGGTCTGGACCATTAGCGCTAGTATTGGGCTTATTCAAGTTCGAGTTTAAATATGTATTTGTGTTGGGATATAGTGTATTTTGGGCCTCGGGTTTAAGTTTAATTTTGAGCCATCTGTAACTGATTTGTAATTGGGCTTGTTAATTTATTGGGTCTAAAGGGCTAATGTAAATGGACTGTTTTTGGACCTATTATTTTATTTTGGACTTATTATGGTTTAATCTATTTTCGGTTTTTTTTATTTTGGTATTGGGCCCGGGTGAAAATGGGCTCCTACACATGGGTCTTATCATTATTAGTCCACCACAAACGGCCCATTTGTGAGTGAAGGTCCTCAATAATACCTTTTGGGGCAAGAAAAATCGAGAAAGCGTAGGTCGGTATAGACTGAATAATAGCTTTGATGAACACCTCTTTCCCTCCATAAGATAGCAGATGTTTTAACCAACTGTTTATTCTGCATTTGCACCGATTGATAATGTTTGTAAAAGCTAATGGCTTTTTTCTACTAACGGGTATCGGTAACCCTAGGTAACTATCTAGCTTGTCAACCATACGCATACCAAGCATAGAACCAAATATTTGCCTTATCAATATATATCAATCCTTATCAATATAAGGATATATTAGGTATCAGGTTAAACATAATCATGGATTTATCCTTATCAATCTTTTGGACCGAATCACAATTAAAATTTGTAATAATATTTACAATTTCCTCCACATCCCTTTTTCTATTACGAATAAAAAGGAGTGCGTTATTGGCAAAAAAGAGGTAATTTGTACGCGGCCTATTTATGACAGCCCGAATTCCTTTAAGCATATTGTTGTTTTGAGCACGAATTAACAATTTTGAAAACGCTTCCATGCAAAATAAAAATAGGTAAGGAGAGAGAGGATCTCCCTGTCTGATGCCCATTTCCAGCACAAACGTTTCTGAGAGAGTGGAGTTGCAATTGACAACATAGCGGATCGAACGAACGCATCTCATAATTTTTGTCACCCAATCATTTGCGTAGCCCATCTTCTTCATCACCTCTTCAATAAAAGTCCACTCTACTTGATCATATGCTTTGTTCATATCGAGCTTAATTACGAATCCTTTGTTTGGCCCATTCTTTTCACTTTGGAGATAACGGACTAGTACATCGGCAATCAAAATGTTGTCGTGGATCATCCTTCCCGGAACAAAGGCGCTCTGGTTTTGGCTAATGCGTAACGAGAGTGTTTCTTTCAACTGATTTGCAAGCACTTTGGCAACAATTTTGTACACCACCCTATAAAGACTGATTGGGCAAAAATTAGTCATATCCACAGGCTTTTTAATTTTAGGGATGAGAATAATAATTGTATCATTTAGAATGTCCACATTTCTAACACCCCTGAGAACTTCATGGCACAATTTAATAATATCATCCCCCAACACGTCCCAATTTTCTTTGAAAAAAATTCCCGACAAACCGTCAATTCCCGGGGCTCTCCTGGAATCCATTTGACTAAAAGCTTCCTTAATTTTGTTGTCTGTAAACTCCTTTAGTAGTCTGCCACCATTCACTTCCCCTGAAATACAATTCTCAATATAGTCAAGGTTTAACACAACATTAGTATTTAAATGTGACTTGAATAAATTTTGAAAATACTCCCTAGCCGCCTTGCAAATATCCGTTGTGTTTTCTCTCCAGTAGTCATTCATGTCT
Organism: Gossypium australe; assembly: GCA_005393395.2. Taxonomy (NCBI): domain Eukaryota; kingdom Viridiplantae; phylum Streptophyta; class Magnoliopsida; order Malvales; family Malvaceae; genus Gossypium; species Gossypium australe. The sequence continues at coordinate 13,984,809 of CM016620.1, read as the reverse complement.
TTTAGTCTAGTTATGTTGTTTTTTTCTTTCTATTCGTAGCTCTAACATGAAAGAACCATGTATTCCTGTCCCTCTCCTTCAACCAGTTGACCCTAGAACATTGAGCCCCGTACTTCTCCTCTTTATCCAATAAATTTCCAAGTTTTAATCTTACAGCTTTAAGTCTATTACCCGCAAAAGTACTCCCAGGTTGTCAATGATTTTATTTATATTCGCCTGCAAAGTACCAATCTGGTTGAACATTTTTTAAAACTTTTTATACTGCCACCCTCCAAGGTCTTTACCCACCTTCTCAATTTTTCCCAGAATATCTGAAGAGTCATTCTACTAAGCTTTCTTAATAATTTTTTTTTGTTCTTTCTCTTTGGCCCAGCAGACGTCATATCTAAAATGAAACCTAGGATCTCTTTTCCTATCTCTCGACTTACGTTCTTCGGTATCTAAGACAATAGCATCATGGTTAGAAATGGATTGGTGAATCACCTTGGTTTCCATGAATGTGAAGCTCGCCACATCATTAGCAGCCATCAAAAAACGATCGAGTCTCTCTTTGACCATCGTTGTACCCTCCCTTGTTGACCCAGGTAAACCACCCATTATCCGTTTTCAAGTCAACCATCGAAAACTCATCAATGATCTCACCGAAATCCTCTACAAGGACATTTGGCTTCCTCCTGCCCCTTTCTTTTTCCGTATTGCTAAGAATCACGTTGAAATTTCCCCCAATGATTCATTTCTCCTTAACCAACTTAGCAACCTTTCTTAGCTTATCCCACAAGTATTTTCTTTTATTTGGACCGGCATTCCCATAGAAACCCGTAAAGCGAATGGGATTATCATTCTCCAGGTGAATTATTGAGTCAATATGGTTGCTAGAATAGTTTATAATTTCGACCTAAATGCTATCTTTCCACACCATAACAAGGCCTCCACTTTTCCCATTTACATTAATAGTGAAGCAACCTTCCATCCTACACTTACTGCGAATAGGAGAAAATTTATTAGCTTAGATTTTTGTTTTACAAAGTAATATTATATCAGAGTCATTTGCAATGAGAAGTTGCTTTAATTCACGAACTGTCGCAGGGTTTCCAATCCCACGACAGTTCCAGCAAAAGATCCTCATTGCTCTTGGTGGGGCTGATCGCCAGCCGCCACCTTGCATGGTGAAACATTGTCTAGAAATCTTCTCCTCACGATTTTGGATGGGCTCTCGTCTGTGTTGTCTCCATTCAGACCCCTTTGTCTCTTTCTTTTGCTTTTAAAGTGTCCCAGTCCATCACACATAGATTTATGGTTCCTTTTTTCCAGAGGAGAGGTAGATATTGAGTCCTTTTCGCATCCCTTATCTTTTCCTTTCTGTAAAAAATTACCCATCATCATCCTTTGTGTCTGTTTTGCTCTCCTCTTTGTCCTCATTCGATAGAGTATTTGTTGCCATTATTTCAACTTCATTTCTCCATATTCCCCTCTCCTGATTATGGACCACTATATTAGCCCTCATCCAGCTTCCATATTGGATATTTAATACATTTGATTCAAGGCCTCTATCTTTTTTCTGTACTTTTTTGTAGCATGTCTAATTAAGCCACAAGAGTAGCAAAAAGCTAGTAACCTCTCATACTTTAACACGATATTATTTCAATCCCATCTCTTCCCACTAGCTTCACAATCCTACACAGAGGTTTTAAGACACTGATTTTTATTTTTAACCTTAAGAATTCAGTCCAACCCCCATTTCTATCCTTCCAGTCAATCGCCACCAACTCACCTATGGGATTTCCCACATCCAGCGCAGTTTGACGGTCCATATATTCCAAGGATATGTTGTAAACCCTTAGCCAAAAAGGAGACAGGTTGAACTCATATGTATTTACGTCTTTACCCTTAATGAAAGGCATCACAAAGAATAAACAGTTGTCAAACAGCCAGGGCATGAGGTTGAGGATTCTGCTTCTATCTTCCAGACATCCAAACTTAACTATTATTGCCTCATCTTTCAGGGCTACAAAATTTACCTCATCTTTTGTGAACCATAATGACCTGAAGACTCTATACATCGCCTCATTATTCGGTTTCTCCTCCGCCATTATTTTTCCCACCGCCCATGATTCAAACACTTGGATGTTGTTGTCAATATTGGTGCTAATGACTTCGGCAGACTCTTCTTTCAAAAAATTCAATCTTTCGAGCATCGCATTTATGTCATTAACAATTGTAACCCTTGTCGCAGTTTGGGTCCACTTCGTTACAAGTCAGCGAGCAGACGAAACCACGAGGATACCTTAGGAAACCCTCCAAAAAACGTACAACCCTAGAACCAGGTCTCAAAGGGCAACAAAGTTCACCGTCAAACACTCGGAAACCCTTCAAGAAGTCCCCATCCCAAAGCCAGACTTTGACAGAGACCCTTCACGTCAATCCACAGGCCCCGTACGCTACCGAATAACTCCTCTAAAGTAAAGGAGAAACAACCATGATAACATGTAAACACTCAAACCCTAATTCAATGAATAAAAGGCAGACACAAGAAAGCAAAAAATAAGAAGAGAAATCGCTTGAATCTTACCTTGTTACCTACATGAATATTAATGATGGTGTTTGTTTATTTATATGATATGGGTCATGTTAATTGATATGAGTACTAGGTGAGTTTCATGCATAAAAACATGTATCCTACCCTAAACTTAACACATGTTTATGCAGTCTCATGCACAATCTCATGTGTAACCTCGCAAGAAAATATAAGTACCCATCTTGCGAACAACCATTATCATGCGACCTTGATGGAAACTGGCCCGTCCAACCCGAACCCATTCGGATCTTGGGCCAATGGTAACAAGTATCATAACACAACTCTAAATAGGAGTTAATAGAAGTATTTTACATATAATATATTACTAACCTCTAATAGTAGTTAACAGAGCCATTTTAAGTAGCATAAAAAATCAAAGGGTACTTTAGGTATTTTATTAAAAAGTAATTAATTATTATATTTAATGTGTATATATTTCCGATGAAACATTCAATTTTTTTTAAAAAAATATTTATTAAATTTATTATAATTATTGCAGTGGAAGATTAAGAATAATACAATTTCTTTTCAGTTCAAGTTTTTAAGTAATATCATTTTGTTTTTGTTTTCATTTCATATGAAAACTACAATATACTGGATAAGAAAAAAAAACTAATTAAAATTTATTTTAATATATATTAAAATAAACAGAAATAACAATAAATTGATTATAAAAAAAGGTAAAACTATTTTATAAATCCCTAAATATTTTGTAAATTTATAATTTAGTCTCTATATTTTTGTTTTCGTGAATTTAATCCCTCTACTTTTTAGATTTCAAATTTCAATTTTAATTGTTAATATTATTAAAAAATTGTTAATTTATTGGTGTGACATTATGAAATAAAAAAATACATGCACCTGATAACCATGTAACTAAAAAGATGGCATTGTAATGAATATAAATTTGACAAAAGAAATTTTACAATGTTCACAATTGGATTTTAAATTTTAAATCTAAAGAATATAGAGACTAAATTACTTAAAAAGTAATAAGAGGAGGACTAAATTCTAAATATATAAAAAAAATATAACTAATTAGAACATATTTTAACTAATATTCAAACCACAACTCGTGGTGGTACTCCTAGTTGAGTAAAAATTGGTAGTTATTATTATTATTTTTTAATGTGAACAGACATTCAAGGTAGATTTGTTTCATGTAAAATTTTTGTCTTTATTTATTTATTTATTTTATGGACAATAATTTGATTAACGAATAATCAGTAATAGATGAACGGAAAACAAGTTATCTTTTCTAAAAATTTACTTACCATTTTAAAAAATATAAGTAATTTTCTAAAAAATAACTCTTTTATGAGTAAATTTATTTTATATAAAAATTAATTTGAATCATACCTAATATTATTATATTAATAATAAATTTTTAATTCTAATTTTTAAAATTATTAATACAAATATTGCAATGTTTAATTTATTAAACATACATATTTAATTATTTATATTTAATAATATAATAAATTATTAATATAATCAATATAATTTATTATTTTAATAAATTATTTAAAATTAAAATTTTATTAATATGATATGTATTGCAATATGTAATAATAAATTTTTATAATATAAATATGAATATTTTAATAATATAAATATGAGTATTTATTTGTTTAAATAAATGCTACTCTAATATTTTGTAGCAAATATATTTATTGTGTTTGTTCCACTAAGATCAACCTTTATAAAATGATTTTAGACAAATTTGTCGAACAACTAGATTTGCCTTACACAAAATCATCTAAACTCTAAAAAATATCATCTTTTCGAGAAATTAAATCAATACATTTTTCATAAATCACTCTCAAAAACTTTTTTTTAAGTAAAACAAACACAACCTTACATCTATAAAAATATATGAATAGAATATATATTTTTTTATTAATTAAATGACTGAATTGATAACAATTAACTCTAACTTCTAAACGCTTCATATTAATATAGATAAATATATTTATTAGAAAATAAAAGCGAGTTTAACAAAATAGGATTAATGATTAACATATTCTATATTTATTAACGAATCAAATTACTTTAAACCGAAAGAGAATGATTGTTGATTGGAAAATTATGATCTCACAGTTAATTAAAAACAATTGTGAGCCGTTGGATTTTTTTATAAATTAAGTTTAACAGTTTTACTATCTGGAATTTTAGGTTTTAGAATTTTATTAAAATATTAGATTAATTTTATAAATATCTTAAATCTACCTAATTTATTATTATAATAATCGATGGCTCGCGATGGTTAGTCACCATGCAGACCGATTGGATGTCACCCTTTTGTTTGATCTAATTTATCAATCGAAGTCTCGTGTATAATGTTGTTTAGATTAGATTGGATTCACATTTCAAATTGATTAAATTAAAAATTAGTTAGGATATCAATTTAAATCGATTGACTTATAAACTGCTTTAAACTAGTTAAGTTAAATTAAAAGTTGATTGAACCAAAAATTAAATTAATTTTAAATAATTTATTTAATTATATGCGATAACCTTGCTTGATAGAAGTGACTTGGAGAAAGGAGTTTCATGTTAGATAGCTAACACTACAGGAAAACAGACTTTTTGCGGCATTTTTTTTATCTTTAGCGGCGCTTCTAAGCGTCTAAAATTTGCGGCGTTTATTTGAAAAAATGTCGCTAAAGACCACGACTTTTAGCGGCTCTTTTATAGAAAATGCCGCTATTAGTCGTGGTCTTTAGCAGTGCTTTTTTATAGAACGCCACTATAAGTCGTAGTCTTTAGCGGCACTTTTTTTACAAATGCCGCTAATTTGGGCAGATTTGCAATATAAATTTTTCACCAATATCCAACCCTTCCTGCATGAAATCCAACCAAAAACAGCATATATAGCATGAAATCCAACCAAAAACAGCAAATCTAAATGATACAAAATTATACGAAAGATATATGATATAAATTATAAATGAAGTATAATTCAAAATTTTTTTACAATAATGTTAAAGTTACAAGAAAAAAAATGTCTAAGATGGCGGCATTTGCGACTACTGGAACATCTTCATCATAGTCTGAAGCTGTAGCTAGAGTTCATCATATTTTCTGTTCTGCGTTGCCTCCCTCGTTGCTGCCTCCCCTTTAAGTTGAGAAATTTGCTCAATTGTGCTCGCTTGCATCTGAGCTATTTGGTCTCTTAACCTCTGAACTTCAGCTTGAGCTTGACTCCCGGAAGGGATGTATTGCTGCGAGCTGGATCCAAAATATTGGGTCGTGTAACATCCAAAAAAAAAATTATTTGGGTGTTGTAATAAGAAAACACAATTATGGCAAATTAATGATGGAGAAGAAAATGGGAAAAAACACAATTATGGCAAATGAATAATGGAGAAGAAAATGGGGAAAAACACAATTATGGCAAATGAAGGATGGTGAAGAAAAGGGGGAAAACATAATTATGGCAAATTTTGACTTTTAGGGGAATGGATGTGGATGGTTTTGGCCAAATTTCCTATTTGCAAATCTTGTGTCTTTTTCTCCCAATTTGCTATTTCCATTGCCGAAACCTTCTAGCACAATTGTGCATTTTTTCAATCTTTCTTCTCTTTTGTTTGGTCAAAACCTTCATACCTTATTCATCTTTCTTGGATAGCCAAACAACCTATCATCCATCCAACCTCCCATCCTTTCTTTTAACCATTCCTCTAATCTTTTCTCTTCTCTAAACCAACACCATCATTAAATCACATATTCTTGTTTGATTATTCCCCATAGCCGAATATCAACATATATTTTCCTCCATAACCGAACTTTCACCTTTTCTCTATTTCTTCTTCTCATCCATATTAACATCCACCTCTTGATCAATCGGTAAGTATTCTACTCAATATTTTATTTTCTTTCTCTTAATGCCGAATCTATGTTTTGGTTCAGGATGGTCATTTGACCGAGACCATCACCTTATTCTCTCTCAATAAGATCTTTTTCTTCTTTGTAGTGATATAGTGGGAGGCCGAACATCATTCTAGCCTTAAGTCGAACGGAGAAAATCGGATCCAATATTAATAAGGTAAGGAGTTCTTATGGATTATTGATATTATTCAATATTCGGTTGGTTGCTAACGGAGTAATAATTTGAAATAATCAACTATATGTTTTAGGGACAAATCACTCGATATATTCAACCTTCGAACATAGTGGTCAACGACGAGTGGTTCATTAGGAAATCAAAATCAGGTGTGTAATCCCGTACCCTTCCGAATATATGTTTGAAATGGTGAGTAAATCTCACATCTCTCTGAAAGATCACATGAAATATCCTATGATTCGGTAGAAATATCGAAGAAAACTGATAACCGGCATCCGTGATCACTCGGACGTACGTATGATGGTAGTGATAATCATGTTTTGTAATAAAACAGTTTCGGTCAGAAACAGTGATGTGTATTTGCAAAATCATGAAAAATAGGATAACAAAGTGAATAAGATATCAGATTAAATCTTACTGAGTCTATTTTCTTATAAAAGAAACAGAGAAAGCAAAGGATTAGTATATTTTGATATTTTTAAATTTTTGTAAGACTGGTTCAGAATGAATACGTGATCCCCTGTTCTGACTTGGAAAAATCATTATAAATTATAGAAAAATAATTACGGGACATGGTTTATATTATTAGAATCCTTAGTGAGTCTATCTTTATTCGGATCAAATGAAACCAGTATTTGAGTTCTGTACAATAAGATATCTGAGATTTTGTGAAGAGAGGACAGAACTGTCAAACAGTGAAACAGGGGATACTTTGAAGAATAAACTGTACTAATTGGCTAAGCCAAAAATTCTGGAAAAATTACAGTAAAAATTTATATGAGTCTAGTTTCAGGGAAAATTTACGGATCTAAATTTCGAGTTTTCTAATTCGAGTTATAGTCAATTTAGTCAGCATAACGCAGATGAACAGTTTCAATTTTTGTGCCCAAATGAATTACCCTTGGTGGGTAAAATTTATGAAATACCCTTGGGTTGAGAGATTACCGAATTACCCTTAATGAGTACGATTACCGAATTATGAAAACGCCCTTACGGGCCGAATTACGAAAATGCCCCTAATGGGTTGAATTATGAAATGTCCCTACGGACCGAATTACGAAAATACCCTTTATGGGCCAAATGTGATATGTTGCTATATGGGCCGCTTGGTATTTGTTATATGGGCCAAAATTTGCTAGATCGTTAAATGGGCCAAATTACTATTTTGACTAATGGGCCAAATTGATAACTTGTAATATGGGCTTTTTGTTGAAATTTACCTTATGAATATATTGTTAAGCATTATATATATATACATGACTGCATGGGTTGGGATAATTGATGAAGAGAAGAAAGGCCTATTGCCAAAATCTAGTTCGGTGACTCTGTCACAATCTAGTTCGGTGGCTCTGCCACAAATATTATAATTGGCTTAATGCCTGCTATTGGTGTGTTGGCGGGGTGGGTTGACTTGATCCCCACAGGTGTGTTGGTTGGTATGGGTGGTGTGTAGCGGATGGAAATTAGGCTTGGTTGGGAATTGCATATCATATGCATTATTTTTTTATATTTGATTTATATATATTGTACATTTGTAAATGGGCTCAAGCCCAATTAAATGTTTAAATGGTTTTGGCCCAATGATCACGGTAAGTGGGTTACACACTGAGTTCTTAGTAACTCACCCTGTTTTTCTTAACCTTCTCAGGTAATTGATGGAGGCTCAGGCCGGGGATGACTTCATGTGAAGGCCATACTACGAATGATGAGTTATAAAAACTTTGAACTTCTTTTAAGTATTTTTATCTAAGTACTATTTCAATTGCGATGTAATAATGCCTCTGGTATTATTATTATGGATTTTTATTCGTGGATGGATTTTAATATGTTTTAGTTACTTAAATGGAGCTGTTTAATTCTTATAAATGTTTTCTTAAACTTACGTATAAAAAGGGTTTTTCTTAAATATCACTTACTCGTAAAATTTCCATGAAAACTTTTTTATAAATTTATTTCAACCAATTATTTAAGTTTTTAACCAATTATTTCTCTGAAAATCAAATTGTAAACTCTCATGTTTTAAAATCATGGTTTTCAAATAAATCTCGATTTTTGATAAACTCCGTCTTCCAAATCGTTTTGAAAAATTGTTTTCATTAAAAGCATTGATGACTGGACGTAAGTTCGAATTGTGTGGCATGCCAAGTCTGGTCTTAACGCATAGGCCGAGTTTGGGGTGTTACAGGTCGGGTTAACACCAGATCCTTGAAATCGAACCCGACCATACCTTTCAGGACCCAAAACTTCATTAATAATTCTGTTATCAATGTCCTCAAAATTAACAGAACTATCAGTTGAAGCAATCGCTTCATACTCCGCCTTCTTATCTTTTAGTTTCTCCTAATAAATCAATTAAAGAGTTAAAAACAAAATATATAATAAAAAAGGAATGCAACATAACTAAACATTATTTAAAACTACTAAAGACGAATTAAACCATTATAATTAAACATTATAAATATTTATAATAAATCAAATTTTATTAAGTAAATATACCATAATTTCTGTAGCTTCGGATGTCATCGAAGATCCATCTTTCTTCCTTTGCATAATGTCAAAAAGCTGAAGGGGTCGAACTTTTTGACCAGACAATGCTTCCTACAATATAGTAGTAAAAATATTATTTAATAGTAGAAAGTCATTAATATTTGACAGAATTAATAAATTCATAATACTTGGGCCTCAGCTACACAAGCAAAACTTCTCGACCCTGCCGTGTGCGTGAATTTTTGTTTTTGCCTGCTGCTTGTTCCAACTCGCTCACAATCCTACATAATGAAATTATTATTACGTATATAGTAAATATTATAAACCAAAAAAATTTTAAGAGTTTGGAAGTACGTAATACCTCTCCTTTCTTTGAATTCCAGAATCTAACTGCATCTTCCCATTGGTACCTCAGCATTCCTGGCGGAACATTTCGCAATTTTTCTTCGAGGCTTATGTCTTTCTTAAAATAATCTTTTTTCAAAGTGCTTTTACAGTCTCTCCATTTTTTACCCAATGCCTTCTTGATATAGGCATCCGAGACCTGTAAAGCAAATCTCTCCTAAAAAATACAATTTTCGAAAGTAAATATAAATGAAACTTAAACCAAAGTATTATAAATTACATTTATATTTATATTATCGAGAGCTTGATTTTTGTTGCTATCAGGCATGTGATGCCATGATTCGTAGTTGATGGGCAACATATTGGCATTTCGTGCTATAATGCCCAAATAGCCTGCTAAAAGTCGAGCTTATGATCCAACAGGCTGACCATGATTGTTTCTACTTACTTTGACACGCTCTACAGGATTTAAGTCATATAAATCTTTAAGTACCGTACATCCTCGACCTCTGCATGTCCCACCACTTTCAGCTGGAAAATAATATATTATTATATTGAAATTGAGAAATACTAGCAATAATAAAAGTCTATACGCATGTAAAATAAACTTAACATTACTTTGAAATTCTACAGGCTCGTCAGCTGTCTCCGGCACATTCGAAGATCCAATAGCTGCCTGCTGTTCAGTATTTCTTTCTTCTGAATTTGGAGTATTCTGGACAATACTTAAATTTCGTAATCTTCTTCTACGCATTTTTCCTGCAATACACATAAAATAGTTGAAATTTTAGTAACAAATAACAACAATAATAGTACATATAAAATAGTTAAATTATATAACATGACCAATATTAAAATTACAATATTACATATATTTAAAAAATCATAAAATCTTACTACATCATAATTCGTAAATATCTTCGTCCACATCCTGACGAACCCATTGAAATTGTGTACTAGTACTAGGGATATTTTCATTTAAGTTTTGTTCTGGAAAAAGCAAAGTTTCTGATCTTTTGACGATTTCATCTCTACTTCCAATACCCATGTCAAATAAGTCTCTAGGGGTGTTTCGGAGTACAACGTCCCAACCCTCATCAGTTGGATCTTTCGAGTAAAAAACTTACTTCACTTGAGAAGAAAATACATACGGCTCATTTATCAATTGTTGTCCAGTGTGAATCAATCGAGAGAAGTTCACCATTGTAAAACCAAATTGATCTTGTTTAATTCCGTGAGCCGTATTAACATAAACCCAATCACCTCGAAATAAAACAACTTTCCATTTACCATAATAATCCAACTCAATTATGTCAGTAAGAAGTCCGTAATACTCCACATTTCCCTCAACTGGATTACTGTCCCTAGCACTAGCATAACTTGTAATTGAAGAATTAACAACAATTCTACAATTTTGAGTTCTCCTCAATCTCTCACGATATTTTGTATGAAATCTGAATCCATTGATGAGGAAGGCACTATATATTTTTACTATTCTATTCGGACCTTGGGAAAGCCATTTAACTTCGCCATTGACGTCTTTCCGACTCCAAAGCTATTGAATCAAAAGTAAATTGAGTAATTATAAATGTTATGAGAAAACATTATTATTTGTCAATGAAAGCTTCAATTGCATACCTTTTGGCTTAACCATTCATGAAATGATTCTGTGAACAACTTATTAATTTCTCGTTGTTGTAATCTTCGGGCCGTGAATGAGCTCTCAATATTTGTTTGTACTCACTATGTTAAAAAAAGGTTTACTTTGTTAGAAGATAAACAAATTATAATTGATGAATATTTATCAAATTCTAGAACTTACTTGCGTAATGGTTCCATTGAATCATGGTGAAAAAGAACATATCGATGTGCTTGTACCCACGATCTATCATCTAATTCTGAAATTTCAACTTTACCGATTGGTTCTCCATAACTTTGAAATAAATAAGTTTCGGCCAAGTTATGATCAGTGAGCCTAGCATTTCTACTTGGTCTATTCATTCTTATTTCAACATCTTCCAAATATCTTGAACAGAAAGTCATATATTCCTCTGCCAAGTAGCCTTCAGCAATTGATCCTTTTGGATAACGCTTATTGCGGCAATAAGACTTCAATTTGGATAGGAACCTAAACACGATATACAACATTAAAAGTTGCAACTAAAGGCATTGAGGTGAATGAAGGAATAATTTACAAATAAATTAACACCTTTCTATGGGTTACATCCATCGATAGAAAACGGGTCCACCAAGTATTGCTTCACGAGGGAGATGAATTATCAAGTCCACCATAATAGTGAAGAAGGAAGGTGGGAAGATCTTCTCCAAATTGCATAAAGTCAATGCGGCTCGATCTTGTAGTGTCTCAAGTTCTTGAACATCCAAAACTTTACCACAAATGCCTTTCATTATATTAGATAGTTCAATTATACAGGACGTCGCCTTTTTCGACATACAACACCGCATAACAACTGGTAGTGAATCTTGCATCAAAATGTGATAGCCATGTGATTTTAAGGCATATAGTCTTCGATCTTTAAGACTCACACATCGAGATATATTTGATGCATACTGTAACATCCTGAAATTGGGCCTAGTAGGATTGGGCCCATTGGGCCTTGGGCAAAGGAGTGTTTAAAATTTTTGAGAACAAGAGAACGACATTATTTCAAGTTAGACTTATTAGGAAGGTGATTTTAGAAAGTTAAGGGGTTCTATGAAGTTCCGCGTTCAAGTTGGGCCTTAATAAAGTTTTGTGTTTAAGCCTATTAAGGAGAGATAGTAAGTGGCATCAAGGCTTATGGAAATAAAAGAGTAAATTGCTAGCATAAATGAGCATATGGCAAGGAGGTTATGGCATCAAGTGAAGTACCTTAAGGGAAGAGGTTCAAATCCCATTGTGTGCAAATTTTGACTATTATTTTTGTACTCTTTCCCTAAATTTCGGCCAAGCTTGTAAATAAGGCAAATTGGACTTTTTAAATTATGGTAAGGTGGACTTATTAAATTATGGAAAGGTATGGTAAGGAGGAAAATAAGGAAAAAAAAGGAAAAAGAAATAAAAGAAAAAGAATAATAAAGAAATTTGAAATAATGGAGTAGATGAGAAAAAAAAGAATGATGGAGAGTGAATTATGGAGTATTTTAGGGAGTGAATCATGGATGAGGGGTAGTGGAGGAGTTAGGTCAAAAAAAAAAGATGAAAGAAATGAGAAGTGCATGGGGGGGATGATATTCGGCTATGAAGAGGGGTGTTTAGGCAATTTTAGCTTTTGGTCATTTTTCCTTTCAAAATATTTTGGTTCTTTTGATTGCATTTCCTCTTTACCGAAACTTCAATTTGCCTATTAACTTCTACTCTTTTCTTTTCAAACAATCTCTATTCTACACCATAACTGAAACATCAACTTCATCTCATAATCGAAGTTTGGTTCTTGTGGTTACCGAAGCTTCTTTGCCTTCTCGGGTTTTCAGTGGTGCAAGAAAGTGTTCTTCCTCTTCTTTTATTTTCTTCTTGTTTCTCTTTTACTCCCTCTTCTAAAATCGATTGTTCACCTTGTTCTTTTGACCAAGGCCAAATCTATTCCTTGCTACTTTCATCTTCTTGGTTCTCTTGGTGTGGGCCAAATAGGTAGAGTGTTAGCTTACACTCTCGTCATCTTTCTAGCCTTTGGCTTTCGGAAGAGGGTTGGTAAGTAGAGTCTCGAAATACTTTATTAGAGGGCCAATCGAACACCTATCTCTCGTAATAAGAGACTCGGATTGTTGGTAAGTGATATAGATTGTTAATCAATCGCAATATTTGGTTGAAGTTGTAAATTGGGCTTTGGACCAATTGTTGACCGATTGTACCTTTAGGTGCCGTGGAGAGCATCGCGTTACGGATTCCGAATAAGGTGTGTAATCTCATACCCTTCCATATACATATCTGAAATGGTGTGTAATCTCACACTTCTCTGAAAGTTTGTATGAAATTTTCTGTTAATCGGTCAAAATACCGAAGAAAACTAAAAACTGGCATCCGTGATCACTCGGGCGTGCGTATGATCGTAGTGGTAATCGTATTTTGTAATAAAACAGTTTAGGTTAGAAGCAGTGATGTGTATTTGAAAAATCACGAAAAATAAGAGAAATGCAATTAGAAAGTGAATAAGATATCAAATTAAATCTTACTGTGTCTATTTTAATATGGAAGAAACGGAGAAGAAAAAGAAATTTTATATTCTGAGATATCTTAATTTTAGTGAGACTGGTTCTGATTAATTTCGGGGTTCAATGATCTGTTTTGGAAAAATCATATAAAATTGTACAAATAGAATTATGGGTTATAATTTATATGTATGGATTTCTTGATGAGCTTATTTTCATTAGAAACAAGTGGGATCAATATATGAAAACCGTACAACGAGATAGTTGAAATTAAGATAAGAGAGGTCAGAATCGTTGGACAGTGAAACAAGGGAAACTTTAAGGAATAAACTATAATAAATGGCCTGGCCAAAAATTCTGGAAATATTTCAGTAAGACGATATATGAGTCTAGTTTCAAGGAAATTTTACGGATCTAGATTTCGAGTTTTCTAACTCAAGTTATGGTCAATTTAATCAGCATGACACAGATGGACAGTTTAAATTTGTATGCCCCAAATTACTAGTTAAATTTTAGTTACGAGATTACCAAATTACCCTTAGAGGGTAAATTACCGAATTACCCTTGGTGGGTCAAACTATCGAATTTACCCTTGGAAGGTAAATTACCGAAATACCCTTGGGTTGCAAAATTACCGAAATACCCTTAGAGGGTAAATTACTGAAATACCCTTGGGTTGCGAAATTACCGAAATACCCTTAGAGGGTAAATTACCAAAATACCCTTGGGTTGCGAAATTACCGAAATACCATTGGAGAGTAACTTATCGAAATACCCCTGGGTTGCAAAATTACTGAAATACCCTTGGAGGGTAAATTATCGAAATACCCCTGGGTTGCAAAATTACCGAAATACCCTTAGAGGGTAAATTACCGAAATACCCTTGGGTTGCGAAATTACCGAAATACCCTTGGATGGTAAATTACCGAAATACCCCTGGGTTGCAAAATTACTGAAATACCCTTGGAGGGTAAATTACCGAAATACCCCTGGGTTGCAAAATTACCGAAATACCCTTAGAGGGTAAATTACCGAAATACCCTTGGGTTGCAAAATTACTGAAATACCCTTGGAGGGTAAGTTACAGAAATACCCTTGGGTTGCGAAATTACCGAAATACCCCTAGGTTGCGAAATTACTGAATTACCCTTAGTGGGTAAAATTATCGTTATACCCCTATGGGTTGATTAGCACGACTGTGTGTGTATTCTGTTTATCTGGTTATGACGGTAATCTATTTCATACATCATTATGAAATGTGCTTTGCATACATGACATACTGCATGGGTTGGGATATGTAATTGGAGGAAGTGATTGATTTGTTCGGGTCGCACGAGTCGCCCGAGACGACTGTGGACTCATCGATTTGATTTTTAGGGTCGTACGAGTTACCTGAGATGACTGTGGACTCACCGATTTGATTTTTAGGGTCGCATGAGTCACCCGAGATGACTGTGGGCTCACCGATTTGATTTTCACTCATTGATTTGATTTTTAGGGCCGCACGAGTCACCCAAGATGACTGTGGACTCACCGATTTGATTTTCACTCATCGATTTGATTTTTAGGGTCGCACGAGTCACCCGTGATGATTGTGGACTCACCGATTTGATTTTTAGGGTCGCACGAGTCACCTAAGATGACTGTGGACTCACCGATTTGGTTTTCACTCATCGATTTGATTTTTAGGGTCGCACGAGTCACCCGAGATGATTGTGGACTCACCGATTTGATTTTTAGGGTCGCACGAGTCACCCGAGATGACTGTGGACTCACCGATTTGATTTTCACTCATCGATTTGATTTTTAGGGTTACACGAGTCACCCGAGATGACTGTGGACTCATCGATTTGATTTTCACTCATCGATTTGATTTTTAGGGTCGCACGAGTCACCTGAGATTACTGTGGACTCACCGATTTGAAATATGGCTTTATGCCCAGTTTGATATATGGCTTTATGCCCAGTTTGATATATGGCTTAATGCCCAGTTTGGTGTGTTGGCGGGGTGGGTGACTAAAGCTCCCCACAGGTGTGTTGGTTGGTACGGGTGGTGTGTAGCAGATGGAAATACTAGGCTTGGTTTGGGAATTGCATTTCATATTCATGTTATAATTGATACATTATTATTATTATTATTGAAAATGGACTAGGCCCAAAATATTATTAATTGGATTACGACCCAATGGATAACGGTAAAGGGATTACACACTGAGTTCTTGTAACTCACCCCCTTTCTCTTAACCTTTTCAGGTAATGCTCAGTGACGTGACTTGGGCCATGGATGACTCGGTGGAGGCCATACTTCAGAAATGGTTTATTTGGACTTTAGACTTCTTTCTCGTTTATTTTATTACTTTACTATTTTGGGTTAAATGTTGTAATAAGGCCTCGGATTTTCTTTCGAAATGCTTCTGCAACTCTATTCCCAAATGTCCCATTTTCGTAAATTGTTAATGTTTTCACAACCAAAAAGGTTTTTAAAGATAATTACGTTTTCAAGTAGATAACAATTGCTTAAGTGTTTTGGGTTTTAACAAAGAGGCTGTAATTCTCAAACAAGTTTTTAACAATCTCAGAGATGGTTTGAAAAAAAAAACTTCCATGTGACACGCCAGATTTTGGCTTAACTTCTAGGCCGGGTTTGGGGTGTTACACATACGCATCCGGACCTTTATTTCAACACCTTGCAAAACACTTCTTTCTCCATCTTCGACATTGAAAAAATAGCAGGCGGCAACCGCTATTTCCTATTCGGAAGTGCTTGAGGATAAAGCTTACGTCGAATTCCCATGTGGACTAAATCAAGTCGACTCTGAATATTGTCTTTTCACTTTCCATCAACATTCAAAATAGTCCTAATGATGTTCTCGCAGACATTTTTCTCAATGTGCATGACATCAAGATTATGTCGGAAAATGTGATGCTCCCAATAAGGCAACTCAAAAAAAATACTTCTTTTTTTTCCACAAGTCTGCCTCATTAGGATCATCCTCTTCATCAGATTCATCATCAGATTCGTCCCTTGATCTTCTATTTCTTTGCGTGTTGGGCGGTTGATTCATCTTCCCATTAATGAAATTCATATCTTTCAACATGAACAAGATTTCAGATCCACCGGTCTGCGAAGGAGCTTCTCTGAACTTTTCAGTACCGTCAAACAGAGTACTCTGAAATCTAAATCTATGATTTCCCGGTAACCACCGACGATGCCCCATGTAAGAGAACTTCTTCCCATTATATAGCAGCACAACAAGGACAAGCATAACGTCCCTTGGTACTCCAGCCAGATAAATTGGCATAAGCCGGGAAGTCATTAATAGTCCACATCAAAGCTGCACGTAAATTAAAGTTCTCCTTTCTCAGTACATCATATGTCTCAACACCAACCCATAATTGTTTTAACTCTTCAATAAGTGGCTGCAAATAAATGTCAATATCATTTTCGGGACCTTTCTCTCCAGGGATAATCATAGATAGTATAAAGAATGATTGTTTCATGCAAATCCATGGAGGCAAATTGTAAGGAACAAGCGCCACAGGCCAAGTACCATACGCAGTGCTCATGATTTTGTAAGGATTAAATCCATCAGATGCTAGCCCAAGCCTCACATTCCGAGGATCGCTCGCAAAGCTTGAAAATTTACTGTCAAATGATTTCCAAGCTAAAGAGTCCGTAGGACGCCTTAACAATCCATTATCGGTTCGTCCATCATGGTGCCACGTCATAGACTCGGCTGTCTTCGACGACCTGAAAAGCCTTTGAAGCCTTGGTATTAGTGGAAAATACCGCAAAATCTTAATTGGCTTCTTCCTTGACTGTGCATCATTTTCATCATTGTTACCATCTTCTGTATTTCTATTCATCCAACGGGATTGACCGCATACATGACAGCACTGTTGGTTTTTCCGGTCGCCCCAATACAATATGCAGTCATTTGGGCAACTATAAATTTTGTTGTACCCAAGGCCCAAATCTTTTATCAGTTTCTTCATGTCTTTGCATGATTGAGAGATTTTCGCAAACGGGAACATTTCTGTCAAAAACTCTAATAGCATTGTCAAAGAGTTTCCGGTCCACCCTTCCAAACATTTTAAGTGAAAAAGACGAATACAGAAAGACAATTTTGAAAATTTTGATCCCTCATAAAGTTCTTCATTCATTTCACCAAGTAATGTGTAGAACTTCACCGCTTCTTCATTTGGCTGTTCATCAGGTACACTTCTTCCCGTTTCGGTAAAAGTATTTCCACCAAAATTATAATCATCGGATGCAACCAAGTCAGGTGGAAATGATTGCAAACCATCACTGTGCATATTAAATGCATCCTGCAACATACCTTCCATGTCGTCTTCTCTAACATTCTGATTGTAAGCACTATGAGGATAACCCAGATTAATCGTTGAAGAGGCTCCACTAGATGTACACTCTCGATGGAAAATCCATTTTTTATACCCCCGAATAAAGCCATTAACAATTAGGTATTCGTAGACAACTTCACGATAATGCCAATTGATATTGCCACACTTCTTACATGGGTAAAGAATCATATTCTCTTGGTTTGCATTTTGAAATGCAAAATTTAGAAAAGTTTCTACTCCATTTCGATAGACATTGCTTACCCTTGAAAAATTCATCCAAGTCCTATCCATTTCGTAGTTGTTGAAGTCTAAAGTTGACAATAAATTACACGGGCAAGTTGTTTATTTATAAGTGTAATTAAGTTATGTAAGTTATGATATGATATATATTTATGTATCATGTAAGTTATGAAATTTGATCTTAAAATTATGTAAGTTATGAATTATGTAAGTTACGTAAATTATGTAAGTTATGAAATTTGAACTTTAAATTATGTAAGTTATGTATTATGTAAGTTATGTAAATTATGTAAGTTATGAAATTTGATCTTTAAATTATGTAAGTTACGTATTATGTAAGTTATGTAAATTATGTAAGTGAAATGTGAAAAGAAAGTGGATTGGATTAGGATACTTTCAATTTTATAAGATTATGTAATTTAATTATTTGAGGGATTTTCAAGTATGCTCTTTTAATATTACGTAAGTTAAGTAAGTTTTGTAAGTTATGTAAGTTATTATATAATATATTATTATGTAAGTTATGTAAGTTTTACGAAAATATTCAATTTAATTGGGTAATACTGTTAAATTTTATCATTAAAATAATTGACTTAAAAATTGACATAATTTTTTTAAAATTTTTATCGCATAATTGGGTTAAAATTTTTAATTAATTGTTGTTAGTGATAATATGCATGATATAAAATATTTTGGTCCCAAGTACCTACAAAAGCATACAAATTTTACATTGGGCCGAGGGATGTCCTATAGCATTAAACATTTATGATATTATAGTGTAAGAAATGAAAAAAAATATATATGTAAAGTTTTTCTATAGTTAATAATTTAATAAAATTTTACAAAATAATTGTTTTAAAAAATTATGAGTGAAGAGGCATGTGTTATCTATTTGTAAAAAATAGATGTGCTTAGTAGACTTAAGAAGTCATATCTTAGATAGTGTCGAAAAAAAATATATGTATATATTAATTGGTTTTAGAAATGATGACAACTAAATTTGAAAAATTAAATTCTGCGAAATTACATTTTTTTAATTTTTGTAAAATAGAAAGATAAAATTCATAATTACAGCTACAACAAACTCCAAAAGCTAAGGAGGAGCATGCTGGACTTAAAAATGTAATTTGTGAATTTAGATTCCATGTTAAGCATCGATTAATTTTAAATTAATTGGCAATAGATTAAAATTTCAACTTATATATAGCCATAAAGTATTCATAGATTAAGATGCAATAAGCCCATTTATCAAATTTTACAATTTTATCTTCTTCTTTTTTAATAAAAAAGTGTAAAGGTTGAAGAAAATATATTTTAAAAATATCAATAATTAAAAATCAACATGAATAAAGTAGCAATTATCTAATAAAGCAAAGCATATTATCATGACATTTTAATCGCATATTATCACTAACAACAATATTTTATATCATGCATATTTTAAAAATTAACATATTGGGTTAAAAATTAACCCAATATCATGCATTCTACATAAATCACTAATAAGAATTAATATACTAAAAAGCCATAACTAAGTGCCACAACTAGTTGAAACAATATAAAATTAAACTATATCTTGAAATCATACAGCAATATATATAATTAAGCATTCAACCTAAAACCAATTGGCAATAAGAGGAAAGGCTCAAGTTTAATGTAAGATTCGAAAAAAAAAATCATATTTATAATAAATCAAATAAAAGCATTAACTTGAGAAATTCAGAGACAGGGAAAATGCTGGAAAAAAGACCAATTTAAAGGGTTTTTTTTGTAATAAATCAAATTTCCAAAAACAAAACTTACCCCAAAAAATTAAAAATTAAAAATTGAGTTACAAGTATTTAACAAGTATTTGTTTTAACATAAATAACATGCGTATTTGATTTACAACTATACTCATATTTATGATATAAAAAAAAGGTAGAACAATCTAAACAATGAAAACTTACCAACAAACTAACACAGAACAATCTCCAGAAGAAACTAAGGTAGAACAATCTACAGATGAAACTAAGGTAGAACAATCTGCAGAATAAATATGGCCATTTCATTTCCAGAATTTAAAAAAAAGATATAAAAATTTGAAGTATAATTAGCTTTGTTAAGTAATTTAAAGGGAAAATGCATATAAATAAGCAAAAAAAATTTGCAACGAAACATGTACCTGCCCAAGCAATAGCTCAACCAAAACACAACCAGCAGATGGTTGTGGTGTATTCAGTTGCACCAAATATTAATTCAGGTGCTCGATAGTACCTAGAACAGATGTAAGATTATAAGATTAACACCAAATATTATTAATTCAGTTGAACAAAATATAAAAAAATTATCAATATCACTACCAAATATTAATTCGAAGATTAAATGGCAGCTTCAATTGAACCAATAGTTTCAGGAGGAGCAGGAAGCAGTAACTGATTAAATCATTTAAATCATTTGCCCTTATTATGTATATCTACAAAAATAAGATGATACATGTTAGAGATAGAGAGTAATTACTAATGTAAATAATTGGACTTTCACAAAAATATATGCATTTAAAACAAATAAAAGATAATCTCCTTTCAAATAGAGGAAGAAACCTAATGCATTGCATCCTCTTATATTAATGCAGTCTTAGGTTCTATGATACACTGATGGGGCCAGGTTAGAAACATTGCTAAGCAGTCATTTTGTTTTGTTGATATAATGATTTAGAATAAGGATAATATGAGTTCTACGATATACTGATGGGCCAGGTTAGAAACATTGTTAAGCAGTCATTTTGTTTTGTTGAAATAATGATTTAGAATAAGGATAATATGAGTTCTACGATATACTAATGGGCCAGGTTAGAAACATTACTAAGCAGTCATTTTGTTTTGTTGAAATAATGATTTAGAATAAGGATAATATGAACTCTGCACTAGGTCTCTATCACCCATGTAGTTCTTATGAAAACTTTTAGGCTTTACTTGAAAGAGAGAAAAAAAATTGGAGGGATAGAAAATTGTAAGAGTAGAAAAATAAAAAGATGAAAGTTATAATTTTTCTTTCCACTGACGTGCTTGGTAGGAAGGAATAGGATGGAAAAATTGAAAGAAAAATAAATTTTCTTTCCATTCGTCTCTTGGTAGAGTATAAAAATAAGAGAAAGAAAATGAAACCTTAGAAAAATCAAGCATATTGTCTCTCTCCATTCCTCCTACAAATCAAGCAAACTTAAAAAACAACATATGCAAGTATTTGGAGAGTGATATATCGGCTTGCTCAAGTACTACAGACCAATCTTAATAAAACAATATATCCTTTATAGTTAGATATCTAAAACCCTGACATTGTTTTTCACCTACTTAGCCCTTCAATGTGTGACCTCATACTAAGGCAAATACATTTTCAGAATCTTTAACATTCAGGTTTCATACATTCGCCCCAACTACATCTCAAAGAATAAGGCTTCATAATAAAAATTAAGATTCTTAACAAACCTCACTATAAAAATATATAGTAAAAACTCCAAAATATCGAATACCCGATAGTTGAAACCTCTTACAATTGAATTTATCGACCAATATATATATGTATTGAGCAGTGATAGACATATATATATATATATATATCATATTGCAGCCTTTTCCGTGGATCTTATTCCCGCATGCTACAACAGCAAATATAAAATCCAAAGAACATATCACCGAATTTCACAACACATGTTGCCAGCAATTCAACCATCAACTAAGCAGTAAATTTAACGATTTCAAATCAATTAAGGTCCAACATAGCAGAAAAAATGTGATTACGGCGGACGAGGATGTGGAGGTTATGGAGGAGGTTGTGCCTATGGATGCTGTCATTCAGATTATTACGGAAGAGGCTGCCGAAGGTGCTGCGCTTATGCTGGGGAGGCTGTGAATGTTGAAACACATGCTGATCCTCAATACTAAAATAAAATCATTCCAAGTTGCATGTATCTAAATAAGTAAAGTGGCATAGCAAATCTTACAATTTGCTACGTCCTAAATAAAGATGCTTCCTTAATATACAAGAATTATATATTAATAAGATAAACTTTTTTTTTTAATTTTGTTCAGAAACATCATTATCATGCACATACTTTTTTTTTGGTGAAAGAAAAGATAATAGTGTCAATTACATAAAATAGCCATTAGCTTTGTCAGCTTGAATTAAATCTAAAATCTCTTTAGGGGACTCTGCAATGACTTGTAAGTTTGTCTTCCAACTCAGACTCATTTTGGCAAGGCGATCTGCTACCATATTCATAGTCCTTGGAACATGTTTGATCTTCCATTCCCCTTCCGAGTGCATGATGCGCTGAATTCTTCTAAGAACAGCAATCCCTGTTTCTCCCACACTTATAGTAGATAAATTCTGAGCAACTTCTAGGTTATCGGTCATAATGGTAATCCGTCTGTAACCTTTGTTCAAAAGCATAAGAATTCCATCCATGATACCCCAAAACTCAGCTTCAATTGGAGAACAAACCCCTAAAAATCAGTTAAAACCCATTAACCAATTTCCTTCATGATCCCGGGCCACACTTCCCGCCGCAGCGACCCCTGAATTACTGCTTACCACTCCGTCCGTGGACAAGTACACCCAATTGTCATCTGAGTTACTGATGGGACTTGGATTTTGGCGGTTATTCTTATGAACGCCTCGATTTGATTTGTATTGACGAGCCCAACAACTAGAGACTTTCACTACTTCAGTAGCTGTCCAGGAAATATGCTGAAAGATGAATAAATTCCTATTTTTCCATATACGCCACTTGATCAGCCCGAACAGACACGACCAAGTGAGACCACTTCCCTGCAATCTTTCATGAAAACAAAGGTTAAGAATAAACCAATCCCGAAAAGGAACAGAAAAAACCTTTATTTTAGCTGTTCAGGTAGCACAAGCAACCAAACATCTTTCGCACCCGGACAATCTCGAAGTACGCGTTCCAAATCCTCAACGCCATGTCCACAAATGTGACAAGAACTGCTATGACTAATCCCTCGTCTGACACGTTCGGAATTGGTAAGAAGTCTTTGTCTAAAGGCCAACCAAAGAAACATTCTTACTTGCTACGGACCCTGATACTTCCATGGTATCTTCCAATACTCCTCGTGAGGGTGCCACGTATCCACTTTCAAAGACCAATAAGCACTACGAACTGAAAAAACTCCTGTCCTTGAACGGGCCCATATCACTCTATCTGCTCCAGAGTTTGGATGTGGAGGAGGAATACTAGTAATCCGATTGATTATCTCTTAAGGAACCCAAACTTGAAACAAGTCTAAATTTCAGCTCCCATCAATATTAACCATCTCCCTAACACAACAATCCAAATAAAGGTTAGAAAAGGATGGAATTTTAGAAATTAGAGGGCCCATACCTAGAATCCAAGGGTCTTTCCAGCAACGAACATTGGCCCCATCTCCTATAGACCATATTAAATTCTCGCGGATAAGAGGCCATAACTTAGAGAGAGACCTCCATAAGTGCGAACACTGATTCTTACTAATCGACACTGGGATCTGATCTTTCCATCCATATTTGGAACGAAGAACACGCACCCAAAGCATATCACTTTTAGAAACCAAACTAAACCCAATCTTCATGAAAAATGAAGAATTTTGATCATTCAGATGCCTGAGTTCAAGGCCTCCCTGAGCCCTAGGCTGACAAATAGTATCCCATCCAACTAAGGCCATTTTGGGATTCCTTTCAGAGCACCCCCAGATAAACTGTCTGACCAATCTTTCAATATCATCACACACTCCTTTCGGAATCATCATCCTTTGCATAAAATAATTAGGGATAAAAGGAGTATCGATTGGGCTAAGGTAATTCTTCCAGCAAAGGATAATTTCCTGGCATCCCAACTTTGCAATTTCCTTCTAATCTTGTCCACTACAAAGTTTAAAGTATTCTTGGTGACCCTATCATGCAATAAAGGGACACCTAGGTAAGTACCAAGATTCTGAACTTCCTGAAAGCCAAACAGTTGATTAATTTGATCACGAGTCTCGATTCCAATATTCTTGGAGAAAAAAATATTACTCTTACTAACACTGATTTTGTGACCCGATATCTCACAGAAGAGAGAGAGAGTGTGTTTTCCAATAATCGAGCTTGGTCAATCTAGGCTTTACAAAAAATCACCAAGTCATCAGCGAAAAACAGATGAGAGATTGGAGGTCCTAAGCGAGAAAGGCGAATAGGATCCCAGGTGCCAACTTTCATTTCAGAATGAATAAAATGTCCCAACCACTCCATGCAAAGCACAAAAAGATAGGGCGAAAGAGGACATCCCTGACAAATTCCTCGATTCGGTTGAAATTTTTGGGTAGACACCCCATTCCAAAGAACTTGCATAGTAGAGGAAGAAATAGCTGACATGATCACATTACGCAAGAATAACGAAATTCCAGCCGCGGACAAGGAAGCCTTAATAAAGTCCCAGCTAACTCTATCATAAGCTTTCTCCAAATCCAGCTTAACAGCCATCCACTTCCTTCCTTTTCTATTGCACCTCATAGAGTGAATAACTTCTTGTGCTAGAATAATGTTATCAAAGATGTTCGGACTTGCTATGAAGCCAGCTTGCTCCTGAGATATCAATTTAGGGAAGATAACCTTAAACCTGTTCGCAATCACTTTCATCACCAGCTTGTAAAGAACAGAACATAAACTAATGGGACGAAAATGACTAAAATCCTCAGGACTTTCTTTTTTAGGAATAAGCACAATCAATGTGTTGTTCAACTCAGGCTCAATGGGTCTTCCTAAAAAAACGCTTTTGACCCACTGACAAACATCATTTCCCAAAATATCCCACTGACTTTGAAAGAATAGAGCATGGAATCCATCACTTCCAGGCGCTTTTAATGGGGCCATATCAAACATCGCCTTTTTTATCTCTTCATTAGAGATAGGTGTTCCTAAAAACGTGATCTCTGAAGGATTAAGACAAGGATAGCCATTATTAGGAATATCTCTCAAAACTGACGGAGTCTCACCATAAAGTTTCTTGAAAAATTCTACTCCTTGTTCTGCAAAATATTCTGATCAAAGCACCAATCTCCATTATCAATACGCAGGGACATAATGCGATTAAAATTCCTTCTCTTAACCGTACGACTATGGAAATAATTGGTGTTTCGGTCTCCCAATTGCAACCAGTCACAGTGGGCCTTCTGTCTCCAAAGTAGATCTTCATGATCGAGCACATTTTCCAATTCATCCCGAATTTCTCTCTCTTTTTTAACAAGGTGAATAGAGGTAGAATATTCTAAGGCCTTCTGAATATTATTGAGTGATCTCATGAGCTTTCGCTTGCGATTGCTCAAAAAGCCATAAACGCCCCTGTTCCAATCTTTAACAGAAGTAGTAAACTTATTTAAGGAATCAGTCATATTACCTTTAAACTCCCACTTGCCTTTGACAAAATTGGGAAAATTATTGTGCAACGTCCATCCTGCTAATAACCTAAAGGGTCTGCCTTTAGGGATATTGATGTCTGGTCTAGTGAATAAAAGAAGAGAACGGTGATCCGACTTGATACGGGTGAGATGATGTACTATGCTTTGCGGAAAAGTAGTCATCCAAGCATCATTAACTAAGGCTCGATCAAATCTGACTAAGGTTCCACCTCTTTGCCATGTAAATGGAGGGCCATTAAACCCCAAGTCCTGTAATTCACACGAATCAACAAAATTTCCAAAAAAATCACAACGCTTACCTACAGTAGAAGGACTTTTTTGATCTGCAGGAGATAAAATGGCATTGAAATCTCCCATAATTAACCACGGAATGGAAATATTAGGAGCCACAGATTTAAGACCTTCCCAGAGAAGCTTTCTTTTTGTTCGATCTGGACTACCATACACAAAGGAAATAAAAATAGATTTATTAGAAATATAATTATCAACACGTAAAAAGATAAATTGTGGGTGATTTCGAATGATTTTAATCTGAATAAAATCCTTCCACCCCACCTAAATACCTCCGGAAAAACCCACAGCTTCAATCCGATGAGAGTAATTAAACCCCAATTTTTCAATAATAAAATTAGCCTTATTACCACTTACTCTTGGTTCCACCAAACAAATAATGTTCGGCTTATGTTCCCCATTATACTCCCGGAAGGCACGAAGAAAATTTCTGCTAACACACCCTTGACAATTCCATGTAAATATTTTAAGATTTAAATCCATAATAAAAAAATAAATAAATGCTAAACTCAAAAAATTCCAAAGCACAATAAATCAAAATAAACAAAATAAATAAATCATAAAAACCAAAGGAAGCTATTAATGCCTTAAAAGCTTACTGTCCATGAAGTTTTCCTTCCTCATTTTGCCCACCCGATTTAATGGTCAACGCCGAGTCAAAATTGATGTTTGAGAGTTCTGATAAACTCTCAGCAATTTGCTCCATTGAATCTTTCAAAGACACCCGTTGGGTACCATTGATTTTGAATCTAATATTTTGTCCTTGAAGTGTTTTATTCCGTTTCTTAGCAATCCCTTTGCCTTTATTATTAACACCTTTCCTGAAGCCAGAGATACTCACCGGAGATAGTCCCATCTTGCTGGTTGAGAAGGGGACTTTGTTATTCAGAATCTTACCCTCATGGAATACCACCGCCGAATGCCTCCCAGAATCCAAGCCCTCCACTTTCATTTTTACTTCATTTCCTCCAGACCCATCCTTCATAGGAGCCACCGATAGGAACCCATCTTTCCCTTCGATAATCTGACCCGTTCCTTCAGCAAGTGCTAGGCACCTAGCAGCTTCCACGATAGACCTGCTGCTACTGCTAGCAACAGCAGCATCATGCTGGGCCACAGCAACCAATCCAGACTGCCTTATTAACTCTTGGGCCTGAACTGTTGCATTATCTCCAAGACCCGAATTACTGGCCTGCTCCGGTAAGCTTTCTTTGTTTTTATTGTTCTTGAAAATGGGCTTTAATTTTGACCCATCCTTCCCTATATTAATCGGTCCATTGTAAATAGCATGATCAATCTCTTTCATCTGAATATTAGAATTATTAAAATTCTTTACCCCTGATTCAAGGAGCCCGTTGGAACGTGAACCAAAATCAAATTTGGATATATTTCCAATATAAATTTCTTTTCCTTATATGTTCCGAGAATCAGACATATCTCCTTCCTTAGCTTCTTCATAAGAATCCTGATTATTAAGGATCCTAAAGCGAGATCCTTCCTTTCCATTATTAGTATTACTAAAATTATTCTGACCATTTTCTCTGAACTTTCGCCTTGATTTTCTTTCCACTATCATCCACGGACCGAAATTACCGTCATTCTTCCCCGAGCTACCCATGGTTGCCCTTTGGTTTTCCGCTGCCCTTCTTGCTGATCAACCACCTTTTCTCCGGTTAAGCCATTGCTTCTAAATGGACATGAACTTTCTACATGTTCCTATCGCCCACACTGAAAACATATTGTTGATAGGGACTCATACTCCACATTCTACTTTCGACCATTGATCAAAATTTGAGAAACCGATGGTTTTTCCAAATCAACATAAACGGCCATTCTGGCAAATCGCCCCTAGCTTTGTTATCAGTATTCATATCTAATTGAACCACTTTCCCAACCATTCCTCCTATTTCTGTAATAATTTTATGATTATATAAATAGCTAGGTAAACCAGGAAATCTGATTCATGCCATCACAACACTCGGAAAGGACTGTGTGGGATCAAAGGATAGCGTCCATGGTTCAACCGTCAGATATTGACCAAAAATAATCCAAGGCCCTTCAGAGAGAGCTTTTTCGCAATCCAACTTATTCTGAAATTTGACAAGAAAATATCCGTTTTCAATATTCATCATATGAAGAGTTGCTGAAGGTATCCACAAATTGTATAATTTATTTTGCAAAACCGAGAACCCAATATTACGACCAAGCAATTTTATAATCACTGTATTCTCCATACCTTGGACTAGAAATTGAAAAATCCTATCCGAAAAGTTTATAGAAGGAACTTCATTCACGACTGATTTTTGAATTCTTCTTCTAAGATATCAAACACTTCTTCTCTTTCCTAACCGTTAGAACCATCCTTTGATGATTGACCTATAAGCTTATCTCTCCACGAGGTGGTTTGCTCCAACGCCAGGTCAACCATCATATCGTTATTCGAGACCCCATCTTCTTCTCGGAATCGAACCTTCTTAGGAATCAATTCTTCCGCAATAGATTTTTCAAGATCAGAGTTTTCGCAGAGAAAGGACAATTTTTTTTATTATTTTTATCATGCACATACTTAAGTGTTTGTCAAAAGCATTAATATAGGAATAGGGAAAGCCATTAATAAGCTAAATAAGTGTTTAGTTGATGTTGTTAATTAGAGGC
The DNA here is from genome assembly GCA_005393395.2 of Gossypium australe. NCBI lineage: Eukaryota > Viridiplantae > Streptophyta > Magnoliopsida > Malvales > Malvaceae > Gossypium > Gossypium australe. Next base: position 13,956,209 of record CM016620.1, on the reverse strand, counting down.
TTTTATGAAATCATTATTGAAATCCATTTAATTCTCCTAAGCGGTGTCCGTTTTAAAATATGGTCCAGTCCTATTCGATGGAAGTTATCCAAATACTCCCTAATTAAATTTAAGGTCCATTTCTTTATATTTTTCTGTATTTATTTCATAGAAAATAGTTTAGTCAATAAAAAAATGATTTACAAGTCAACGTAAAATAAATCATTTTTTCTATAAAATAACTTACCCTCTTAAAGAGCGTAAGTTATTTTTTAGAAAAGAGATCCTCTATAGATAATTTTTTTATATAAAAATTAACTTAAATCAAGCTTAATATTATTATATTGATAATAATTTTTATTTTTATTTTTAATAATATTTAAAAATATTAAAATATTATATTTTTTAATATTATTAAACATGCATATTTAATTATTTATATTTAGTCATATAATAAATTCTTAATACAATAAATATAATTTATTATTATAATAAGTTATTTAATATTTCAATTTTATTTTAACAATAAATTTTAAAAATAATAATTTTAAATAATATTATTCACATATTATTGAAAATATTCAATATTGGTATTTAATAATAAATATTTATTACAATTATAAATATATTAATAATAAATGTTTTGTAGTATAAAGGTTAAAATATGTTATAAGTCTATGTACACTTCACAGATCTATAATTTAGTCTTTGTAGTTTTATTTTTAAGAATTTAGTCTTTTTACTCTTCAAACTTGAAAATTAAGTCCAATTGTTGACATCGTTAAATTTTTTTGTCAATTTTGTTGATGTCACATTTTTAAATAAAAATACTCATTTGATAGTCATGTAATTAAAAAATGGCGTTGTAATGAACCTGAATTTAACATAATATTTTTAATATATGCAAAAACAATGTAAAATATAAAATTATAGATAAAAATAAATTCAATTAAATAATGAAAAATAAGAAAATCTCAAATGTGTGCTTGTTTCATTGAAAACAACTTTTATAAAATATTTTTAATAAATCTCCAAATAATAAAAAATATTTTACACAGATTCATCCAAACACCAGAAAAATTAGTTTTTTCAGAAAATTAAATTATTTTTCGAAAGTCATTTTTAGTGAAACAAACGGAGCCTAAGTTAGAAACCGGTTCTTTTGTCTAAACATACTAACGCATTGGAGCTCAGTGATATCAAAGCAGCCCTAAATACGTAGTTTATTCCTTAAATTTGTTCAAAAGTATTTGGTTATTATCTAAATTTTTTTATTTAATTGATACTTAAGTTTGCTTTCCGTCATTCAGATTGATACTTTCGTATTAACACCATTAGTTTGTGTTGATGTGGCACTGATAACCAATTTTATAATGGCATGTGATAGCCTTTTAGTATGATACATGACGAGCATAAATTAAAAATTAAAAATCTTTTAAAAAAATAAATTAATTTAAAATATATATAATTTTTTAGATAAATTCAAATACCAATTAATTTTTTTCAGAATAAATTATGATACTAATTAAATATTTATAGACAAATTCAAAAAGAAATTATACGTTAATCCTTAGATAATTAATACTATTAACAAATTGAAAAAAAATGAATGTGACGAAATACAAAATTAAATATCAATTAAACACTTTTGAATAAGTTGATTATTTATCAATCCTATCGACAAAGTCCCTTGGGAAGTGAGGTGGAGACTCGAGACTGACCCAGAAACGGGATTTCATGTCAGATAGATAGCTAAGCCTTTTACTTAAAATCTGAACTGGATGGGACACTGCAAAAAGTCCACGCCAGATGAAAAGGGCTTTACATTTATTGCTCCCAACTCCCATTTTTAATACATTTGCACGTAAATGCCCTAATATCCATGCAACGTTCCGATGGTGGGACAGACACCAAGTAGTAATTTCTTGAGTGATTAGTCTTCCTCTTTCTCCCTCTCCTTTTCTTATGTAAAGTTGACCCTCCTCTTTCAAAATTCGGACTCTGTAAGCAAGTTGAACCGAGTCGAGACAGTGGGAACTGAGTTAATAAGATTGAATAGTTTGGGGCTATTTTACTCAAATAACCTAAAAATAATAATTAATTACGTAAATAACCTTAATTCAAAAACAATCATATAAATAACCTAAAATGAACAGTAAAATTAGATTATAGGAACTAGATAGCCAACACAACTATTTTTTCTATTTAAAAAATATTTTTTAAGGTTTTGGACACTAGATAACCGACACCCATATATTTTTTTCAAAAAATTTTTTTTAGGGTGTTGCAATATTTTCATCCCTTTGTTGGATGAGTTTGGTCTTTGTTGGCCGGCACCAACACCCCAAAAATATTTTTTTAATCAAACAAAGGGGTGTCAGCCATCAGTGTGCCAACACCTAAAAAAAATTTGAAAAAAATACATGGGTACGCCATCTAGTGTTCAAACCCCAAAAAAATATTTTTTAATAGAAAAAATAGTGGTGCTGACTCAATTTTACTGTTCATTTCAAGTTATTTAAGTAATTATTTTTAAATCAATATTATTTACATAATTAATTATTATTTTTGTGTTATTTGGATAAAAAACTATAATTTGGCAACTCTTCAACACCCAACTACATTGCGAGGTGGAAAGATATATTACACAATCTTTTATGGCATCACATTCAGATTTCTTTCTTTTTCTTTAGATATTGATCTATCCGGGCCTATAAGTAGATGTAGAAGGCCAAATTTGCCTAAGCCCAAATCAGCAATCAAAAAATAAAATAAATAAAAAACAGTCCATTACCTAAATTACAAAGCCTAAAAATTTAAAAATCCTAATAGTCCAAATGGCCCAAAATCTAAATAGTATTCAAAAAAAAAGTAAAAAAAGAAAAAGAAACCCTAGCTAGCCGCCGCCCCTAGTCCCTAGTCTCTGCCACCGCCACTCCTCCACCGCCCAACCGTCACCTACAAAATCAGCAGTAGAAAAGACAGTAGACAGTGGCAAAAAAAATGAAATATTGTATTGAAATCGGCTATAAAGCCACAAAAAACTCAATGTAATTTTTTGGACAGCGATTTTGAATACAATAGTAGAGGGAAATACACAAAGAAATCAAAACAACAGATTGAAAGTAAACTTTTTTAGTTCTCTAAGGTATATTTTCATATTGCACATTTGTTTTCAATATAGCAAATATATATTCATATATTTTCGAAATAAGAAAAATTTTACCTTTGTTGCGATCGGAGAAAACGAAATCAAAGGGTTTTCTTTCATTTTTTTTTGGCTTTTTGGGCGTTTTCGTCTCAAATCCGGGCCGAGGGAGGAAAAATGGTTGAAACGGCCTTTTCCGATGAATTCCAACCACTGTGGACGGTGGCCGCGGCGGAGTCTCGGTGGCACTCGATGGCTGGCCTGGGAATTTTTGAGAGAGGAGTTTTTTTTTTTTTTTTGGAGTGGGGTTGAAATGATTTTTTTTGAAGGATTATGGGTTTTTATAGGGTGCCAAAACGATGCCTTTTTTGGCCGACCCGCGCCTCGACCAGATCCGCCCCTAGGATCCGCGTGTTTTCGCTTGAGGGAATATTTGCACGATCAGTCCTTCTGCTTTTATGTCCTTTGCAATTTAGTCCTATTCGCTTCTTTTTCTTTCTTTTTTTAATTTTACCATTTAATTTTGGTTTTGTTTCACTTTAGCTCCTCGTGAAATGGCACGTTTAAGGTGTTTGGGATAATTTCCCATTTAGTCCTTATTTCTTATAGCGCATTTTATTTTGATCCTTATTTCTGTTTTATTAGTTATTTTTTATTATTTTGAATTTATACTCTTTAATTTCATTCTAATTTCAATTCGGTCCTTAGTTTATTTGACTTCAATTTTTTTTTACAAACTGTTTTATTTATTACTTTATTTATTTAATTTCAACTTTTAACCAATTTTTTTATTCACTTATTTACTTATTTATTTACTCATTATTCCTTTATATTTATTATGTTTAAAATTGGCTTGTTTTTGTATTTTCTTTTTTATTGTGTATTTTTATTTATTTATTTTTCCATTATTATTATTATTTATTTATTTATTTATACTTTTTTATCCTTTCAAAAAATTAGATTGTTTATATTTTACTTGCACATTTTATTATTATCATCATTATTATTATCTTATTATGCATATTAGTATCATGATTTATTATTACTATCATACTCTTATATTTTATTGTGTATATTATGCCCGAATAAGCAAAGTGCATATCGTTTTAAGCATTACGTTTTTTTTTTTTGCACGATGCATAAAAAAGGTAAAATTTTAAATCGTGGCAATATTCGTTATTTTCGGAATTTGAAAAGTCGTGTCCCTAACTTACGGGATATGCTGAAATATTCGAATATCCATTTCAAAAATATAAAAACGAGATTCAAATAACGATCAAATAGCGTTTATTCTTGATTTCGAGGATTTAAGGCATTGTGTTCTAACTTACGGGACATGATCCTTTCTTCTCGATTAACATGAAATAAGTCTTTTTTTTCGTGAAAATTAATTTAGTTAAGTAATGTCTTAAATAAAGGATCATATTTTAAAATCTCTTCAAATTTTCAATTTTCGACACTAAAGTAATAAATTAGATACCAATTTTCGGCGTAACGAGGGTGCTAATCCTTCCTCGTGCGTAACTGACTCCCGAACTCATTTCTTGAATTTCGTAGACTAAAAATCATTATTTTAATAAATCAAACATTTTATTAAGATAATCAACTTACGAGGCGATTCAATCACACCTCATAAAAAAAGGATCGGTAGCGACTCCCATTTTCGTTTTCAAAATAAAGTCGATTTCAAAAAAAGGTTTCGACAGCTTGGCGACTCCGCTGGGGAAAAAATAAGAGAGTCAAGCCGCGAGTTGATTACGTTTTGTCGAAAATTGATTATTTGGTTTAAATTTATGATTCTTTGGTTGCAATGCATCCGTCATTGTTGCGGTCTTCATCATTTTGTTCGTGTTTACTTTTTTATTCGAGTTTCTTGGTATATTTTCACATATTGCATTGCATAATTATTCGATCTTGCCCTTCTTAAGTGGGAGTGAGAAACTATTCCTTCGTGAGAGTCTTCACCTCCGTATAGGATAGTGGATCGCTTTCGGGGTACATCCGTACCTATGTCTTCGTGAGATCTTCATCTCCGTATAGCCATAGGAAAATGTATTCCCTTAAAGTGAACTCGGTCCATAGGAGCTTATAATGGGTGAGGATCGAGGAATTTGCTGGTTCAGGTACCCTTACTTTAGAACTGAACCACATATAACGAGCTTTAGCATCCTACCCTAGGTAGAACCATACCAAACCCTAGTGGTCACCATAATAGGTGCTTTATTTATTATTTCTGCTTGCTTTAAATTCTAGCTTTGTATGAAATGTACTGACTTGTTTTGTTTTGCTTTGCTCTGACTGTGATTGTATGACATTTTTCATCATAAAAAAAGTGTTAATTCATGTTTGGTTACTAAATAGAGAGTTTGACATGGAAAAGGGATTCCTTAATAAAGTGGAAGATAATGCGGCTGTCTGAATATGGTCTGAGAAAACGCAACAAGAAAAGGGTGATAGTCTGATGGAGGGGTATGTGTCAGAATTGTGGGATTTCACTCGCATCAGTGAGACTCAAAATAATCTCCAAGAGTTGAAAGAGGTGTGGGACCAATGGGACAACTGAATCAGGCAGCTATTTTACTGTAACTATAGTGATTTGCCTTATCTACTCGATGTCAAAGTGGATAAGCACTTGTTCAGAGCTCTGGCCCAATATTGGAACCCTGCATATAGTTGTTTCACTTTTGGGAAGGTAGATTTGGTGCCCACTGTGGAGGAGTACACAACCTTGCTTCGTTGTTTGAGGATTCAAGCCAACAAAGCCTATTCTAGAGCCGTCAATGTCCCGACTTTCTTAAAGAAGCTGATGAACATCACGAGGATGAGTGAGCAATGGGTCGCGGCTCGTATTAAGCAAAAGGAAGATAGTAAATGCATACCTTGGAAAAGTTTACGAGATTTGGTTTTGGCACATCCGGACATGAAGAAAAGGGTCGATGTCTTTGCCTTGAGTATCTACGGGTTAGTAATCTTCCCCAAAGCACTAAGGATATAGATGAGGTAGTTTCAAATTTATTTGATTGGCTTGAGAAAAGGGTCACGCCTGTCCCGGCAATATTGGGCTAAACATTCAGATCTTTGAGTGCATGCCAAAGAGCGGGTGAAAAAAGGTTCATTGAGTGTGCGAAACTTTTGTTAGCATGGTTCCATAGCCACTTTTGGAAGGTAGAAAAGGTCTCTTATAGAGTATTCTCCGAGAACTACTCTCTATTGAAAGAATTAGTGTCTACACCGAGGTGAGACGACATTTTGAAAGAAAAATGGATGGTGATTCTCCAGAATCTACAAGACGAAGACGTCGAATGAAAGACTTATTGGATGATCCCTGATGAAATTTTGTACCGGTGTGGAGACTTTGACTGGGTTCCTCTACTTGGGATATGAGGAGCTGTTGAATATGCCTCTCTACTCGTATTAAGATAGTATGGATTGAGGCAGTTCATACCGGCAACGCAAGGGTTGGCTCAGTGCGAGTTTACGTACAAGAGTGATAACTACAAGAAGAAGGTTCGTGAAATATCGAACGCTTGGAACCAAACCCACAGAATGAAAAGATTTGCTGCAAGTCCCTTGACAACCCCCGAATATGATTGGTGGTGGGGTAAAAGAGTCAATGACAACATCCTTGTGCCAAGTCAAGAAAACACTCAACTGATAGAATATCACCTACAAGTGATCTCATCTGAGCTATAGATCACCAAGCAAGACTTTAAAAAAAGGAGTTCTGAGTTGGGAAAAAAGATAGAATAATTGGAGGAGGAAAAATACAGTTAGGATTAGATGTCGACGTCTAGAAGCTAGAGGCCAAAAAATTGAGAAAGGGAAAGAATAAGGCTAAAGAAGACTTGGACAATCTAAAAACGGATTATAAGAAGATGCATTTGTCGATAAGAATTGCTGATTGGGTAAAACATCATAAAAATGGCGGCAAGAAATCAAGAAAGAAAAGAGTAAAGCTGATCAGTGGGAAAAGAAGTTCTAAGATGCTCGAGTTTGAAAAAATGCTCTAGAAAGAGACCTATTAGAAAGCCAAAATGAAAATGTGGGATTAAAAGCTTGGGTAGCAGAATTAGAAAGATCGCTGCACCAATATCGTAGTTGTAATTCTGCAATTGAGTTGAGAGCAAGCCTAAATAAGACCAAAGAGTTGAAAGGAAATATAGAAGAGCTCGAAACTGCACTACAAAAATGTGAATTTTGAGCGGAACTTTTTGAAGAAAATAATGAGCATTGGAAATAGAAACTCTGAAGATCTCAAGGTCAGATTAGAGATAGAGATCACATCATGGGAGAAGTTGTGACCCAAGTACGGGAGGTGGCTGATCATTTGCAAAACCTAGTAGTCCAGGCTGATGTGCTAAGCTTAAAATACAAGTCAGAATCAGATCAGGGCCAAGAATTAGCTTGGCTTCTTAGGAAAATCAAAGCCTTGAGTATTAGGGCAATGCCGTATATGTAAAATATTCGCTTTATGTAAAGGGATTTGTTTTCTAGTAAAGTTGATCTAATACAATTGAATCAAAATCAACACCTTTTTGCATTTATTCCATTCATTTGCATCATATGCATTAAAATTCACAAAATGTCCTAATTAATCGAAATTATGACAGTTAACCTAGAACCTAACAAAAGTATACCAACTGAATATCGTTACGGTACTCGGGGCAAAACTAAAGTAATAGACCAAAGATTAGAGAGATTAGAGCAAGTTCAAAAGGAAATGCAAGATCAGTTGCAAGTGCAGCTGCAGTAATAGTTAGCAAAAGTACAACAAGACATGAGGGATCAAATGTAAGAATCCCAAAAAAGTATGATAAGCCTGTTGACACAGTTGTTAGCTGGAGGAATTGAAAAAGGGAAGAGCACTATGGTCAACTCAGGGGATGATAACGAGGACCCTACCTATCCTCCAGGTTTTACCTCGATAAATGTCCAGGTCCAACCAGATGCGTACCCACAAAAAGTACCCGTCACCATCAGATCTCAACAGTATCAGGTCGATACCTCGGCACCAATGAACTACCCAACAAGCTCAGGTTCCAATCCGAGGGATAATTCAGCCAATCCCATTGTTCTTGATCTAAACAATATAGTAGAAATGAAAAATAACAAGGGTAGAACTGCCAAAGCAACTTGAAGATTGATGCAGGTGGTTAGAAGAAAAATTCAGAGCAATGGAGAATGCTGATTACCATTGCGGGGTTGACGCTAAGGATTTGAGTTTGGTTCCAGATCTAGTACTCCCACCAAAATTCAAGACTCCAGAATTTGAAAAATATAATGAGACTAGCTGTCCTGAGGCCCACATTACTATGTTCTGTCGAAGAATGACGGGATATGTCAATAGTGACCCGTTGTTAATCCACTGCTTTCAGGATAGTTTGATGGGGTCAGCAGCCAAATTGTACAACCAGCTGAGCCGTGCCAAAATCAACTCATGGAAAGACCTGGCACAGGTTTTCATGAAATAATACAACCATGTAACAGACATAACACCTAACAGAATTACGTTACAGAATATGGAAAAGAAGCAAAACGAAAGCTTCAGGCAGTATGCCCAAAGATGGAGAGAGGTGGCAACGCAAGTCCAGCCACCTCTTCTAGAGAAAGAAACAAAAATGCTTTTCATCAATACCCTAAAAGCCCCATTCATTAACCATATGTTGGGAAGTGCTACCAAGAGTTTATCAGATATAGTAATGCCTAGCAAGATGATTGAAAATGTAGTGAGAAGTTGGAAAATAGATGCTGAAGAAAATGCCAAAAGATTTACCCCGAAGAAAAAGGAACATGAGGTGAATAACGTGAGTACATATAGTAAAGGATATTCCAAACCTGTCATTGTAGGCCAGCCAAGACCTGTAACTACCAACCATCAGGGCCCTCCAAGGCAAGAATCCAACCCAAGGCCAAACACAGAAAGACTCTAGTGCACACACCATCCCAATGACATATAAAGAGTTGTATCAGAATTTGTTTGAAACACATATGGTATCCCCATTCTACTTGAAAACTATGCAACCTCCGTTCTCGAAATAACGAGTACTACACAGGAATAATGAGGCATTCAATTGAAAACTGCACTGCATTTAAAAAGTTAGTTGAAAGGTTCATCAAGATGGGCATCGTGAAGTTTGATGATCCGTCAGGACCTAATGTAGCAGGAAATCCATTACCCAGTCATTCAGATTCAGGGGTGAAAGTGATAATTGACAGTGGAGGAAAAAGAACCAAAATTGACATAAATGGTAGATGAATGATTAATCATGCAATATCCAGAGGAGAGACCCAGAGGAGCGAAGAACTACTGTGAGTTCCATGCTGAGAAGGGTCATGAGATCCAAGAGTGCACTGAGTTCAGGGCCCTAGTGCAAAATCTGATGGATAATAAAGAAATTGAATTTTATGAAAATGTCAAGGGTTTGGAAGGAGGAGATATTTATGCTTCAGATGAAGGATCAAGGGAGAAGGTCCACAAAGTCAATCACCCGGTAGTGATTATTTCACGACCAAGGGTAATGAAGTATGAGCACAAATGCCACTAAGAATCTTAATTCAGAAACTCGTAGCTTTTCCCTACAAGGATAGCAAAAGGGTTTCATGGAACTATGACTGCAATGTGATGATCCTGGGAGAGGAAAACTCGGCCAGCATTTTTAAAGAGGGTCAGGATGTAGGTTTCTACACGCGCAGTGGGAAGCGCTGTGATCCATCAAATGTAAGAGCTGAGCCCGTTAAAGGAAAATCCTTGGCGGTTGAACAAAAGAAGGAAAAGACGGCTAGACTTAAATCACCTTTTAATGAGCCGGTAACTGAAAATGAGGCTAAAGAATTCTTGAAGTTCTTAAAGCATAGGGAGTATAGTGTTGTAGAGTAGCTGCACAAACAACCAGCTCGCATATCAGTGCTAGCTTTAATCTTAAGCTCAGAGACACATCGAAGCGTGTTGATGAAAATGTTAAATGAAACTTATGTCGCTGATGATATCTCTGTAAACAAGCTAGACCATCTGATCAATAACATAAGCGCTGATAATTTTATCTTTTTCAATGATGATGAAATACTGCCAGGAGGCATGGGATCAACAAAGACTTTGTACATCACCACCTGCTGCAAGGGGTATACATTACTAGGGGTGTTAATTGATAATGGATCTGCACTGAATGTCTTACCCTTATCTACACTAAATAGGTTGACAGTAGATAGCTCTCATATGAAGAAGTGCCAAAGCATAGTAAGAGCATTCGATGGTACCGAAAGGAAAGTAATTGGAAGGATTGAGATACCCCTTTTGATTCGTCCAAACACTTATGAGGTAGACTTCTTGGTAATGGACATTAAGCCTTCTTATAATTGCTTGTTGGGAAGGCCTTGAATTCACTCAGCGGGGGCAGTGCCGTCATCACTGCACCAAAAACTAAAGTTAGTAACATAGGGTCGACTGGTAACGGTAAACGCGGAAGAAGACATTATTGCATCCGTAACTAGTGATGCGCCGTACATAAGGGCAGATGATGAAGCGATAGAATGTTCCTTTCGATCGCTGGAATTTGTGAATGCAACCTTCATTGTCGAAAGGAACAAAATCCCAATGCCCAAAATATCCAAAACTACGAGGATAAGCTTGCAACTGACGATTGGGAAAGGAGCCTTGCCTGGAAGGGAACTCGGGAAATACCTTCAAGGGAGAGTCGAGGTACTAGTTCTGATGGACAAATGAGATTGCTTTGGCTTAGGATATAAGCCAAATGTGAGGCAAAGAAAGAAGGAGCTGGAGAAGAAGCAAGAAAGGAAAAGAGCGCGATTAAGCGGGGGAGAGGTCAAGAAAAGAAACTGCAGAAGAAATATCGGGAAATATGAACATCAACTCCATATCCAAAAAAGAAATTGGGAGAGAAAATCTATCAAGCATTCGCGCTTATGTACCTGGAAGTGTTCTAAACAATTGGACTGCAGAAAAGATTTCTGTAATTTTTAGAGCTAATTCAGTGTAATGTTCAAAACATGCTTATTGCTCTAAGCCTAGGAGCAATAAGAATTCTTTTGTGAAATAGGCTTATGTCCGACATCTTTATTTCAATAAAATGCATCTTTGTGTCTCATTCTATGCAAATATTCTTTTATTCCTTCATTTCATTCATACTCATACTACACAAATAATTATTCTTAGATTCATTTGTTCTTTGGGTCTTCCTTCGTGCCTACAACAGGTCTCCAGATATCAATGACATGAGCAACGCTGCTACTGACCCAGAATCTCCTTTTGAGCGAGATATGTGTCTAGAGGAACCTCAGGACTTTGAAGATGATAGAGATTGTAACTTATCTCCTGATTTGTTAAGGATGGTCAAACAAGAGGAGAAACAGATCCTACCTCACAAAGAGTCAGTAGAAATTGTGAACTTGGGAGGCAGACAAGAAAAGAAAGAAGTGAAGATCAGAGCTTGCATTACCGCAGAGACAAAGTGAGACCTTATTGAGTTGCTCCAAGAATTCAAAGATGTCTTCGCATGGTCGTATCAAGATATGCCTGGTCTAAGTACTAATATCGTGGTACATCGACTCCCCATAAAAGAAGAGTGTAAGCCAGTTCAACAGAAGCTCCAAAGGATGAGGCCTGACGTCTTACTAAAAAAAAAAGAAGAGGTCAAGAAGCAATTCGATGCTGGTTTCCTACAAGTGGTTAAATATTCTGAGTGGGTAGCTAACATAGTTCCCGTCCCTAAGAAATATGGGAAGGTACGAATATGTGTGGACTATAGAGATTTAAACAAGGCTAGCCCGAAAGATAATTTCCCGTTGCCTCACGTCGACACCTTAGTAGGCAATACGGCAGGTCACTCACTGTTCTCCTTCATGGATGGTTTCTCCGGATACAACCAGATAAATATACATCCTAAAGACATGGAGAAGACCACATTTTTAACCATGTGGGGAACATTTTGCTATAAGGTGATGCCATTTGGACTGAAAAATGCGGGAGCAACGTATCAAAGAGCCATGGTAACCTTGTTTCATGACATGATGCATAAAGAACTTGAAGTTTACATCGACGATACGATTGCAAAATCCTGAACAGAAAAGGAGCACGTACAAGTCTTAAGGAAATTGTTCCTGAGGTTGAGAAAATTTCAGCTAAAGCTCAATCCAGTAAAATGTACCTTTGGGGCTAGGTCAGGTAAATTGCTAGGATTTGTAGTTAGTGAAAAGGGGATCGAGATTGACCCAGACAAATTCAAGGCTATACAGGAGCTGCCTCCACCGCGCACTTAAAAAGAAGTCTGGGGTTTCATAGGGAGATTAAATTACATCACCCGATTCATTTCACAACTGACCGAGAAATGCGACCCCATATTCTGTCTCCTTAAGAGACACAATCCAGGTGCATGGGATGAGGAATGCCAGAAAACTTTTGACAAGGTTAAACATTACTTGTCCAATGCCCCAGTGTTGATGCCACCTAGCCTAGATAAGCTGTTGATATTGTACTTGGCAGTATTTGGGAATTCCATGGGATGCGTGCTTGGCCAACATGATGAGTCGGTGAGAAATGAAAGAGCAATATAATACCTCAGTGAGAAGTTTAATGAATGTGAGGCAAGATACTCGCTAATTGAGAAGTTGTGTTGCGCCTTAACCTAGACAAATCGAAGACTAAGACAATACATGTTGTACCACACAACTTGGCTCATCTAAAAAATAAACCCTCTAAAGTACATGATGGAGTCAATTGCTCTAAATGGAAGGATGGCCCGATGGTAGACTCTGCTTTTCCAATTTAATATAATCTATGTGAACCAGAAAGTAGTAAAAGGGAGTGCAATAGTAGATTTTCTAACCAGTAGAGCTCTAGAAGATTATGAGCCTTTAAACTTCGATTTCCCAAATGAAGATTTGATGTATGTTGCAATTACTGAAGAAGATGCTCAAGAAGGACATACTTGGAAACTAAATTTTGACGGATCTTTAAACGCTATGGGTAATGGAATCGGGGTAGTCTTGGTATCTCCAAACGGAGATTATTATCCCTTTACTAGTAAATTGGATTTTGATTGCACAAACAATATGGCAGAATACGAAGCATGCATCATGGGTATCCGTGCATCCATAGAATGTAAGATCAAACTGCTAAAGGTATATGGAGATTCTGCACTGGTGATCTATCAACTCAAAGGTAAATGGGAGACGAGAGACCCCAAATTGATCAATTATCGAAGGCTGATTCTAGAGCTAATTGAAGAGTTTGATGACATCACTTTTTGCTATCTCCCACGAGATGAAAATCAAATGGCTAATGCCCTGGATACCTTAGCTTCCATGGTCAAAGTGAACAAACAAGAGGATGTAAAACCTATCCAGATGAGTATTTATGAGACTTCAGCTCATTGTTACAACATCGAAGAAGAAGAGAATGATGATCACACTGGGTACCACGATATATTGCGATATGTGAAGAATTGTGAATACCCTGACCAAGCAACTGAGAATGATAAAAGGACGCTAAGAAGACTGACCAGTGATTATGCCTTAGATGGGGAGATCCTATACAAAAGAAGAAAGGATCAGGTGCTACTAAGATATGTGGAAGCTATCGGGGCTAAGAAAATCTTAGAAGAAGTCTATGAGGGTGTCTGCCGAACACATGCTAATGGTTTTACAATAGCTAGGCAAATCATGAGATTCGGGTAATATTAGTCCACCATGGAAGGGGATTGTATTTATTACGGCAGAAATGTCATAAGTGCCAAATTTATGGGGACAAAATTCATGTGCCTCCTTCACCTATTCATGTTATGACTTCTCCATGGTCTTTCTCTATGTGAGGCGTGGATGTCATTGGGCCGATATCGCCAAAAGCTTCCAATGGGCATCGATTCATCTTTGTGGTCATCGATTACTTCACCAAGTGGGTAGAGGCCACTTCTTACGCCAATGTCACGAAGTCAGCAGTTAGCATATTCTTGAAGAAAGAGATCACATGTCGGTATAGAATGCCAGAAAGGATTATATCTGACAATGCACTGAATTTGAACAACAACACAATATCAAAAGTTTGCAGTCATTTCAAGATCAAACACCACAACTCATCACCATATCGCCCAAAAATGAATGGTGCGGTGGAGGCAGCCAATAAGAACATCAAGAGGATCGTGGGGAAAAGGACTGAGACTTATAAAGATTGGCATGAGAAATTACCATTTTCCCTTTATGCTTATCGAACGTCTGTCAGGACGTCCACCGGGACAACACATTTCTCATTCGTCTATAGAATGGAAGCGGTTTTACCCATCAAAGTCGAGATCCCTTCTCTCTGAGTTTTTGCAGAGTTAAAGTTGGATAAAGCAGAATGGATCCAAACTCGATACGATCAATTAAACTTGATTGAAGAGAAGAGGTTGAAAGCTATTCGTCATGGCCAGATGTACCAAAAACTAATGATGCAGGCTTATAACAAAAAGATTCGTCCCAGAGAATTCCATGAGGGAGACCTGGTATTGAAAAAGATCCTGCCCATACAAAAACATTTCAGAGGAAAGTGGATGCCAAACTGGGAAAGACCTTATGTTGTAAAGAAGGCCTTTTTTGGAGGAGCGTTGATTTTGACCAAGATGGATGGAAAAAACCTGTCTAATCCTGTGAATTCAGATTCAGTCAAGAAATACTTCACTTAAAAAAAAGGAGAGGCTAAGGTGAAAACTCGCAAAGGGCACCTTGAGACCAAATGGGTTTGGAATTGAAAACCTAGGAAAGGGCAATTTAAATTTTGATCAAAGATGAGGCATGTAGTAGTCTTGTCTTCTCCAACTAACAAGAAGGGGGGATGCTACATCTTGGGGGCATCAACAAAGTATTTTAAGTCTTCTAAACACATATCAAGTTCAAAGGGACCTCGAGGAGTTTGTGCGGAGAAGCTCATGCTACGATATCTGGGGCACCTGTTTTCATCTTATTCATTTTGTATTTAAGCAAATTTTCTATTTTGATTAAAATTCATTTCGATCTTTGCTCCCAAATGAGTTTCAACCTTGACCACCACGATCTTTTTCAAGCATTTTTCATTGAAATAACGATTAATGTACTAGTAATATTCAAACAAAAGGTTTTTTTGCATATTACTCTGAAAAGCTTCAAAATAGTATAAGGACCTGAAACAGGGCCACTAGTTAGAACTAACCAAACTTAAGGGTTGGAAACATTTGAGAAAGAATAGTCTAAATTGTGACTATTTGTTCGAATTTTCTATCAAAGATACCAGCTGAACAAGAAGGCATGGTAACACATCAGTGATAGAACCTTGATGAACAATGGGCAATGACAACCTAAGCATTAAAAAGGGTTCATTCTCAAAAAATAACATTCTGCATTTATGCAAATATCATTCATACACATCTAGTTAAGAGCATTTGCTTCATTCTGATCATGACATCCTAATCACTTGGCATAAATAGTCCCATCAAATGAATTCTACATGTTATGTTCCCCAAAAAATGGTATAACAGATCAGAGAAACCATAAATCCTATACCCCTGAAGTTGCAGTGGGACGGACCGAAGTTATAATGGCGAATTTTATCTCCCTGAAGTTGCAGTGGGACGGATCGAAGTTATAATAGCAAATTTTATCTCCCTGAAGTTGCAGTAGGTCGGATCAAATCTACCATAGCAAGTCTTATCTCCCTAAAGTTACAATGGAATAGACTAAAGCTACATGCTACAATTCTTATCTCCTTGAAGTTGCAGTGGACAGATTAAAGCCACAAACCTTATCTGCTTGAAGTTGCAGTGGGGTAGATTGAAGTTAAAACTCCCATACCCCTGAAGTTGCAGTGGGATGGATTGAAGTTATAATGGCGAATCTTATCTCCCTGAAGTTGCAGAAGAGCAGATTGAAGCCATTAATCTTATCTCTCTGAAGTCACAGTGGAGCAGATTGAAATGATAAGTCCTATGCCTCTGAAGTTGTAGTAGGTCGGATCAAATCTACCATAACAAGTCTTATCTCCCTGAAGTTGCAGTGGAATAGACTAAAGCTACAGGCTAAAAATCTTATCTCCCTGAAGTTACAGTGGAGTAGATTAAAGCCACAAGCCTTATATCCCTAGAGTTGCAGTGGAGCAGCTTAAAAATAAAAAATCTCATCTCCCTGAAGTTGCAGCGGAGTAGATTGAAGCTACAAACCTTATCTCCCTGAAGTTGCAGTGGAGCAGGTTAAAAATCACAAATCTCATCTTCCTGAAGTTGCAGCGGAGCAGATTGAAGCTACGAATCTTATCTCCCTGAAGTGGCATGTGGAGTGGATCGAAGCAACGATTCCTATACCCCTAAAATGCACTGGATTGGAATGAGGCTACTTGAAGAAGAGAAACACCAAAAGAAGTGGAGACTCGGCAAGACTAGGCAAAATTGGCCCTTTTTAAAGTTTTTGCTCCATTCTCGTTACACGACAATGAGCAAAGAAGGGCAGCTGTAGCAGGCCAAATTTGCTTGGGCCCAAACTAGCAACCAAAAAATAAAATAAAATAAAAAACTATCCATTACCTAAATTACAAAGCCCAAAAATTTAAAAACCCTAATGGCCCAAAATCTAAATAGTATTAAAAAAACAAAAAAGAAGAAAGAAACATTAACTAGTCACTGCCCCTAATCCCTAGCTTCTGCCACCGCCACTCCTCCACCGCCCAACCGTCACCTGCAAAATCAGCAGTAGAAAAGACAGTAGACAATGGCAAAAAAATGAAATATTGTATTGAAATCGGGTATAAAGCTACAGAAAACTCAATGTAATTTTTTGGACAGCGATTTTGAATACAATAGTAGAGAGAGATACACTAAGAAATCAAAACAACAGATTGAAAGTAAACTTTTTTAGTTCTCTAAGGTATATTTTCATATTGCACATTTGTTTTCAATATAGCAAATATATATTCATATATTTTCGAAATAAGAAAAATTTTACCTTTTTTACGATCGGAGAAAGCGAAATCGAGGGGTTTTCTTTGATTTTTTTTGGCTTTTTGGGCGTTTTTGTCTCAAATCCGGGCCGATGGAGGAAAAATGGTTGAAACGGCCTTTTCCGATGAACTCCAGCCACCGTGGACGGTGGCCGCGGCGGAGCCTCGACGGCGCTTGATGGCCGACCTGGGAATTTTTGAGAGAGAAGAGTTTTTTTTTTGTTTTTTTTTTGGAGTTTTTTGAAGGATTATGGGTTTTTATAGGGTGCCAAAACGACGCCGTTTTGGCAAGTTTCCTCAGGCATCAAAACGACGTCGTTTTTGGCCGACCCGCGCCTCGACCCGATCCGCCCCTAGGATCCGCGTGTTGTCGCTTGAGGGGATATTTGCGAGATCAGTCCTTTCGCTATTATGGCCCGTTGCAATTTAGTTCTATTTCGCTTCTTTTTCTTTTTCTTTTTTAATTTTATCATTTAATTTTGGTTTTGTTTCATTTTAGTCCCTCGTGAAATGGCGCGTTTAGGGTGTTTGGGATAATTTCCCATTTAGTCTCTATTTCTTCTAACGCATTTTATTTTGATCCTTATTTATGTTTTATTAGTTATTTGTTTATTATTTACAATTTATACTCCTTAATTTCATTTTGATTTCAATTCGGTCCTTAGTTTATTTAACTTCAATTTTTTTTACAAATTGTTTTATTTATTACTTTATTTATTTAATTTCAACTTTTAACCAATTTTTTATTATTCATTTATTTACTTATTTATTTACTCATTATTCCTTTATTTTTTTTATTATGTTTAAAATTGGTTTGTTTTTGTATTTTCTTTTTATTGTGTATTTTTATTTATTTGTTTTTATTTATTTATTTTGCCATTATTATTATTATTTATTTATTTATTTATACTTTTTTATCCTTTCAAAAAATTAGATTGTTTATATTTTACTTGCACATTTTGTTATTATCATCATTATTATTATCTTTTTATGCATATTAGTATCATGATTTTTTATTTCTATCATACTCTTATATTTTATTGTGTATATTATGCCCGAATAAGTAAAGTGCATATCATTTTAAGCATTACGTTTGTTTTTTTTGCACGAAGCATAAAAAAGGTAAAATTTTAAATCGTGACAATATTCATTATTTTCGGAATTCGAAAAGTCGTGTCCCTAACTTACGAGATGTGGCTTCTTTTTAAAACCGAAATATTTGCATATCCATTTCAAAAATATAAAAACGAGATTCAAATAACGATCAAATAGCGTTTATTCTTGATTTCGAGGATTTAAGTTATTGTGTCCTAACTTACGGGACATGATCCTTTCTTCTTGATTAACACGAAATAAGCCCTTTTTTTCGTGAAAATTAATTTAGTTAAGTAATGTCTTAAATAAATGATCGTATTTTAAAATCTCTTCAAATTTTTAATTTTCGACACTAAAAACATCAAGTAATCAATTAGGTACCAATTTTGGGCATAACGAGGGTAATAATCATTCCTTGTGCGTAACCGACTCCTGAACCCATTTCTTAAATTTCATAGACTAAAAATCATTGTTTTAATAAATCAAACATTTTATTAAAATAATTAAATTACAAGGCGATTCGATCACATCTCATAAAAAAAAGATCAGTGACAACTCCCATTTTCGTTTTCAAAATAAAGTTAATTTCAAAAAAAAAAGGTTTCCACAATAATAGAGATAGAGAATGCCACGGTTTAAGGCTAGCATATATCCTTAGTTCTCCAATTAGTACTTGCAACTTCACAAGAAAGAAATCAATTATTGGTTCCATTTTCAAGAGTTTCCTCAGCCTCACTCTTTTAGCTGCTACTTTTTTTTTTTCTCATTTATTCGGAAGTGGCAGCTCGAGACCTTGCTAAAACTACCACTGAAAAGAACAGTGGTCAGCAACTAACGGACAATTAAATAATTATTTAACTCCACCTTTCAACTATATTGCATGAATTGAAATCTATACGTTAGCGTAAATGACCATGTTGATATTGGGAAATCTACTTTAGAAAATGTAACGAAAAATAAATTTAAAAAAAAATTAGAGTTTTAAAAAAAAATTTTAAACAAGAATTTAGTTGTGATATTTAAAGTAATAAATATTTACTTAAAATTGTACATTTTCGATTCGTCTAGGATGAACACTTCGATCAAATAGTTTTCTCCGCTATCCTCAAGCTCATGTCTATTGAGTGTGGGCTCACTTCGAATTAAAAAAAATTTTACAAAAATTACCAGTAGGGTAATTTCGTAAATTTTTTAAACATTTGGGCCAAGTTGTAAATAAAATATATCTCTAGAAATTTTCTGAAATAATTCCTTTTATAAATTTTCTCTCTATAACTTTTTCTTGAATTCAAGTGTTTCTAAATAATGACCCAATGCTCTCTTTATATAAAGAGAGTTTAACTATGATTAAACTTAATCACTTCACTACGACAAAACAGGCCTACGGTGACACTTTTTTTTTTACTTAAGACGACGCAAAAAAATTTAGCATAGGCCATCCCGACTATTCTCCCAACGCTTCCGAAAACGTTATTGTTAATACTGTTGGCTTAGATACCGCAACGCTTTGAAAAAAGTGTCGAATAATTCAACATAGGTCGACCTTTATTAAAGGGTTGGTAAAGACCTAGTTAAACTATTAAAATATCAGTGAACCGGTTGAAACAGTACATCGTAGAAAGGGATCCGTCCAAAGAAAGTATTTTAGATTCGGAAGATTTTATAGGAAGGTTTTGGAATGGTAGAGTAGCTGAAAATTAAAGGTTTAGGTAATTAGTTTAGTTAGGTTTTGTACACACAAAAAATAAAATTAAAGTACATCCTTTCTTAATTGAAATTAATTATTTGTTAATTTAAATATTTAAGAATAAGAATTATTAGAATAAAGTATTTTTATTTATTAATTAGTGTATGTTATTATTAAACTTAAGTTATGTAATATACTCAAATTAAAATTAGTGTCGGTTAATTATTGTTTAAGTAAAATACTATTATAATTAAATATAGTGTTAAAATATATAAAATATAATTTTTTGTCAAAACTAAACTATCATTGAAAAATACTAAAGCTTTTGAATTAAAATTTTGGGTGGAAAGTTTGTCAAAGTTCACAAGGGAGTTTATTCAATGTTTGTCTTATATTAATTCCGTTTTAGGTCATGCTGCTTTTTTATGTTTTTACTTAAGTCCTTATTTTATTAAAGCATTTTCATCTTAAGTTTCTTTGATTTATATATTTACTTTTAATTCTTGTTATATGATTTATTTTAATTTTAATTTTAAGATATTCTTCTTTCAAAGTGTGAATTTTAATTGTGATTTTAGTTATTCATTTTGATATGGCTTATATTGTTTTATAATATGTTTTGAAATATAATAATTATGTTAACACGTTACATTTTTACAATAATATCAATAATTTTTAAAAACCTTAAAATTATTATAGTAGGTGAATAAAATTCATGTCGGTTGAGCTTTAATTTAGTTGGTATTAGTATTATTGTCGGTGCAAGAGAACCTGAATTCAAACGTATTAAAATTTATTTATTCTTTCATTTAAAGGTTGAGAATAAGTTATGTGTAGTTTTACATTAAAACAAACAAATAAATTTCATTATATAAAATATTTTATTTGCATGTTTTATATATTACATAACATTCTAATAAAATAATAGGAAAAAATAAAAATATTTACAATGCAATTTAAGTTAAAAGAATCTACCACTGAAATACAGCACTAAATTGGTGCGTTTGGCAGCACACAAATTAGCAATTCTCACCTCACTGAAATCCAAAAGGACTGCTTTGAAAGTCCAAAAATAGGGGTAATTATTATTCTAGCCTCTCAATTCTTTATTTTATTTAATACAAATAACATAATTTAATATAATTCAATTTTTAACAAAAATAAAATTTTATAATATTTATTTATAAATTAGCATAAATATAAATATAGATATATTTTATTATTTGATTCAAATATAATTTGTAAAATATTTTGATATTTTATTAAATATACATTTTAATTTAATGTCATTAATAGTCATTTTCTACTCTCATTTCATTAATAATGCTAAATTTGAATTCAAAAACATATTCCATCACCGATTTTAATCTCATCATTACAATAACTAGTCTCACAATTACCGCTAATTTTAATCTCAAAAGAATTAATTAGACTGTGGCATTATTTTGGTACCCTTCTCCAATTTTATTGCATGTTCCAATCCTAAATTCTACTTGAGAGACACAATAAATGCTCTACGCATTAGAGAGAACTTAATTCACACTAATAGCTAGCTGTTGCTCTTCTGATCGAGCTTTGATCCATCACGAGTCATCGTATTGGAGGTGGTGGTCTGTCAACAAATCTTCATTGTCCTTGTATGTTTTCTCTCAGCTTGGCATGATCATTTTTATAATAGTGTTTATGCTATCTACTGTTGTTTTGAGTTTGCCTATGTGCCATGGCACTTTTTGTTATAAATTGTTGTGCAATAGAGATAAACAATAGATTTGAAACGTAATTTACGGTCTTTAACAGAAAAAAAAAACTGTACTTTTTATCAAAGAATATGTTACTCAGGACGTAACTTGTGGCATAACTTTTCAAAAAAGTTATATTTATTTATTAGGAGTATTTTCTGAAGGTTATGTCTATTTGAATAAATTTGTTCAGATAGAAATGAAAAATTATTATTTTGAAAAATAATTATATATAAAATTTATTTAAACTACACATCTTTTAACCTTATACATGTAAATATAAAGTCCAATACGTAACTTCACTTATCTAACTTAATTATATGAACAATGTGAAATTACTAACATTACAAATTACTAACAATTTTTTCCTTTAATCGAATGAAGTCTTGGTGTCCATCACAGTTCTTCTGATTTATCTCTTTCATTAATGGAAAATTTTCTTTTGAAAAAAAAAATCGACTTTATGTCAGTAGGACAGACTTTAACTGGCACTGTCGTGATCGGAAACCAACTTTCCACTTTATGTATCACTTTTTCCACAGTAAGATTGGTGTTTCAAATTCTGAGTCCAAGATGAACAGTTTGGCGACTATTCAACAGCCAGCTAAATTGAGTTAGCTATTAGTAACTCTCACATTAATTTACTTGTTTTTTTCCTCTTTGGAAATTGATTGATGATGGGAGCCTATAAATGGAGACAGAAGATTGTTTGGGTTGATAAAAATAAAAAATAAATCAAATATGAGTTCAATTTGCATTAATTTCCTAATGCTTTTAGCTGCAGCTGTTGTTCTTATGTCTTGGCAAGTGGGAGCTCGAGGCCTTGCTGAAACCACCAACAAAAACAACCGTGGAGGGTATGGTCCTAACTACAATGGACCTGGACCAGGAGGATATGGAGAGGCCCCTAGTTATCCCGGCTGCCGTCGGCGTGGCTGCTAGCTGCTCTTATATGTTTGCCAGGCGGTGGATGCTGAAACTCATTGGCATATGCATATAGAGAGAGAGAGAGAGAGAGCGCAAATCCTACAATTTTCGCTTTCCTAAACTAAAAGGCTTGCTTTTATTATATAGATGAATTCTAAATGAATAAATTTATGATTTATGTATCAAAAATAAAATAAAATTGTGATTTTCTAATTTATCTGTTGAAAAAAATACAATTACTTTGCAACTCCAAATCGACCTTAATAGCATAAAATTCTGCAAATTTTGAACCCAATTTTGCCTTTGAATCTTTGATCATGGCACCATGCAACGTAGGTCAATGGAGTGGTCAGTCAAAGAAGTTGCCAAAGGTGCTGCTCTACGCTAGCCAAGCTGTCAATGTTGAAGGACCAACCTACCAAATTAACTGAGGGATGCGAGATAATAAATAATTCTAATATTTTTTAAAAATAAAATATTTTAATAAATGAAAATAAATCTAAAAAATATAAAATGAATTGCACTCTTCGTTTCTTTGGGTATGATGGTGGAAAAATAAACTTAGTTAACTCTATAATTTTTTTTTTTTGTTATAGCAGAACCAAAGAAAAACCATTATTTAACAGTTTATGATTCTTGAAGAATCACAGCCAATTCTATATATTACTTTAATTTATTTAACCCATTAAAATAAATTCGTAGCTGTAATGGGTCATTTTTTCCCGGACCCTAAATAGAATAAACAAATAAAAAGTACAAATAATTAACAGTCCAAATCTAAATGTTACATGCCCAATTTACAAAATACAAGCCCGAACTTAAACCCCCCCCCCAAAAAAAACCTAAGCTAATTAATAGGCCCACGGCCTAAACAAATTTTCAGGAAAAAACCCTAATATCCAGCCGCACCGCCGCTCCAGGTGCCATGTCAGCGTGCTCACTGCCCGAGGTCTACCTCCCTTACACCAGAATGGCAAGACCCATCCTCCGTTGACCTTGCCAAGGCATGCAAAAAAGAACAAAGAAAGAAAACTAAGCAGAGAGTAGCAGAAGCAAAAAAGGCGGAAAGAAGAAAAACAAAAACTAATATTTTGTAATATATTTCGGCTATAAAAGTCAGAAACCAGATTATAATTTTTTTTACACACGAAGAGCAATCAAAAAAAGAAAAACATTAACAAAGGTGATCCCTTTTTTATTTTCGTTTCAGTTCATAAAAAAATATAATAAATAAAGGTAAAAAACGTTTCTCACCTATGTCGCTTCATCTACCCCGTGTCGGGCCTTCTCCAGCATAAAAAATGGCTATGGGAGGGTAGAAGATATTTCTTCTTAAACCGAAGGCCTAGCCTTCAGATTCGGGCCGAAAAAAGGCTAAAAGTAGCTTTCTTTTTCCCTCCAGCCACAGGAGGCAACGACCACCGTCGCCGATGACCGGTGCCCATGACGGGCTGCCGACAGCCTCCATGGTCAAATCTTGTGTTGTTCCTCAGAGAGAAAAAAGAGAGAACGCGGAATTTTTTTTTAGAATGCTGTTGAAGTGTTTTTTTTTTTTTTTGTTCTATTTTTTATTTATATAAGTCCAATACGACGTCATTTTGGGCCTAAGCTTCAGGCGCCAAAACGACGTCGTTTTAAAACTAACCCAGCTGCTGACCCAAGACCCGAATCGTGCAGAATCCGCGCTTTTTTGACATGGGGGCTAATTGTTCCATGGGTCCTTCCACTTTTGGGCCTATTTTCAATTTGGTCCTGATTTCTTTTTTTTTTTTTTTCCTTCTCTTTGGATCGCACCATTTAATTTTAAATTCCTTTCAATTTGGTCATCAGACCGCTGACCCTCGGGGAAGGACACGTGTATATTTGGATGAATTTCTTCGAAGCCTTCGAAGCTTTGTATTGCGTTTTAATTTAGTCATTCGTTTTTTTTAATTCAGACCTTAGATTTCAATGGACATTCAATTTGGTCCTTATTTTCTCTTTTCCTTTATCATTTTGCAATTTATAATTTGATTTTTATTTAAATCTCAATTTAATTCCTTATTTATTTAATTTCAGCTCTTCATTAATTTTTTATTTATTATTTACTTATTTATTCATTTATTTATCTATTTTCAACTTTTCATTAGAATTTTTTGTGTTATTATTTAATTAGTCAATTGTTTATATATTATTGCAAGTTCGACCTTTCATGCGTTTTTATTTCACTATCATTTACTTATTATTTATGTATTTATTATCGCTTTACTTTTATTTTAAAATTTATATTATTCATGTTTACACATTTCTCATTCATTATTTGTACATATTTCGTTCATTATCTATTTATATTTTTACACGTCATTTACATTTACGTTTATTATTTAGCATCTTTCACTTTTTTTTTTAAAATTACCTCATTTATTTTATCTTTATTATGACGCAATTATTAATATTAACTATAATTACATTATTATTATAGTATTCCTTATTTATTTATAGTATTCCTATATCAAACATCAGGTTTAAAATTATCGCTTTGTATATTAAGCCCGAATAAACTAAATGCATATCACCTTACGTGTTATGTTCATTTTTTTACAATGCATAACAAATAGATTCTTAAACCGAAGCAAATATTCGTCATTTTGGGAATTAGAAAAGTCGTGTTCTTAACTTACGGAATATGGCCTCGTTCTAAAACTGAGATAGTCGAATATTTACTTTAAAATAAAAATGAGATTTAAGTAATGATTAATCGGTGTTTACTCTCGTTCTCGAGGATTTAAGGCATTGTGTCTTAACTTACGGGACATGATCTTTCCTTCTCGATTAACTTGAAATAAGCCTTTTCATGAAAATTAGTTTAGTTAAGTAAAGCCTTAATAAGGGATCGTATTTTAAACTCCCTTCCAATTTTCAATTCTCGATACTAAGGAATCAAGTAATCAACTAGGTACCAATTTAAGGCGTCACGAGGGTGCTAATCCTTCCTCGTGCGTAACCGACTCCCGAACCCATCTTTTCCAAATTTTGTAGACCAAAAATCATTGTTTTAGTAAATCAAACGCATTATTAAAACGATCAAATTACGAGGTGACCCGATCACACCTCACAAAAATGATTGGTGGCGACTCGCATTTTTGTTTTTAAATAAAAGTCAATTTAAAAAAAAAAAAGGATTTCGATAGCTTGGCGACTCCACTAGGGACAAAATAAGAGAGTCAAGCCGCAAATTGATTACTTTTGGTCTTTTTTGTCGAAAATTGATAATTTGGTTTAAATTTATGACCCCTTTGTTGCATTTCATCCTTAGTGTTTTGATATCTCAGGTGGTATAGCGATCTAGTACATCTGTTTTATTGATTCGAAAATTTCTTTTATGTGTTTATCGCATGTTACATTGTATAATCGCTCGATTTTACCCTTCTTAAGTGGGAGTGAGAAACTATTCCTTCGTGAGGTTTTCATCTCCGTATAGGATAGTGAATTGCTTTCGGGATACATCCGTACCTATGTCTTCGTGAGATTTTCATCTCCGTATAGCCATAGGGAAATGTATTCCCCTAAATTAAACTCGGCCCGTATGAGCCTATAATGGGTGAAGATCAAGGAATCTGCCAGTTCAGGTACCATTACTTTAGAACCGAACTGCATATAATAAGCCCTTAAAACCCACCCTAGGTAGGACCATACCAAACCCTAGTGGTCACCCGAATAGGTGCTCTATTTATTATTTCTTGTTTGCTTTAAATTCCAGCTTGGTATGAAATGTACTAACTTGTTTTGTTTTGTTTTGACTACGATTGCATGACATTTTCATCATAAAAAAGGTGTTGATTCACGTTCAGTTACTAAATAGAGAGATTGCCATGGAAAGGGATTTCTTGATAAAGTGAAGATAATGCGGCTGTCTGAATATGGTCCGAGAAGACGCAACTAGAGAAAGATGATAGCCTGACAGAGGGGTACGTGTCAGAATTATGGGATTTCACTCGCATCAGTGTGACTTAGAATAATCTCCAAGAGTTGAAAGAAACATGGGACCAATGGGAAGATGAAACTAAGCGGTTAGTCTACTGTAACTATGGTGATCTGCCTTATTTACTCGATGTCTGGTGGATAAGCACTTGTTTCGAGCACTTGCCCAGTATTGGAATCTCGCCTACAATTGCTTTACTTTTGTGAAGGTGGATTTGGTACCTACCGTCGAAGAGTACACGACCTTGCTTTGTTGCCCGAAGATTCAAGCTAACAAAGCTTACTCTAGAGCTGTCAATGTCCTGACTTTCTTAAAAAAGCTAATGAGCATCACGGGGATGAGTGAGCAATGGGTTGCAGCCCAGATCTAACAAAAAGGAGATAGTAAATGCACCCCTTGGAAAAGTTTGCGGGATTTGATCTTGGCACATCCAGATACAAAGAAAAGAGTCGACGTCTTTGTTTTGAGTATTTATGGACTGGTCATCTTCCCTAAAGCAGTAGGGCACATAGATAAGAAAGTTTCAGATTTATTTGACCGGCTTGACAAAAGGGTCACACCCATCCCGACAATCTTGGCTGAAACCTTCAGATCTTTGAAAGCATGCCAAAGAGTGGGTGAAGAAAGTTTCATCGGGTGTGCGTAACTCTTGTTAGCATGATTCCAAAGCCACTTTTGGAAGGTTAAAAAAGTTTCTTATCGAGTATTCTCCGAGAACTACTCTCTATTGAAAGAATTAGTGGCTACATCGAGGTGAGACAACATTTCGGAAGAAAAATGGATGGCGATTCTCTAGAATCTCCAAGAAGAAGATGTTGAATGGAGGATTCCTTGGATGATCCCTGATGAGATTTTGTACCGATGTGGAGGCTTCGACTGGGTCCCTTTACTCAAGATATGGAGAGCTATTGGATATGCTCATCTACTTCTGTTAAGGCAGTATAGATCGAGATAGTTTATACCAGCAACGCAAGGGTTGGCTCAGTGTGAGTTTTCGTATAAATGTGATAACTACAAGAAAAAGGTTCGAGACATATCTAATGCTTGGAACCAAACCCGCAGAATGAAAAGATTTGCTGCAAGCCCCTTGACGACCCCCGAATATAATTAGTGGTGGGGTAAAAGAGTCAATGACAACATCCCTGTGCCAAGTCAAGAAGACACTCGACAAATGGAAGAACACCTGCAAGTGATCCCGTCTGAGCTAAAGATCATAAAGCAGGATTTTGAAAAGAGGAATTTAGAGCTAGGAAAGAAGGTAGAACAATTGGATGAAAAAAAGATGCAGTTAGGATTAGATATTGACATCCAGAAGTTAAAAACCGAGAAATTGAGAAAATGAAAGAACAAGGCTGAGGAAGACTTCGACAGTCTAAAAAGTGATTATAAGAAGTTGCGCTTGTCGATGAGAACTGTCGGGTTGAGGAAAAACATCAGAATAATGGCGGCAAGAAATCAAAGAAGAAAATAGTAGAGCCCATCAGTGGGAAAAGAAATTCTAAAATGCTCGAGGTCGAGAAAATGCTCTAGAAAAAGACCTATTGGAAAGCCAAAATGAAAAGGCAGGATTAAGAGCTCGGGTAGCAGAATTAGAGAGGTCGCTGCACCAATATCATAGTCGTAATTTCGTGATTGAGTTGAGAGCAAGCCTAAATAAGATTGAAGAGTTGAAAAGAAAGATAGAAGATCTCGAGACCACACTGCAAAATTGTGAACTCCGAGTTGAACTTCTTGAAGCAAACAATGAACACTGGAAAGAGCAACTCTAACATTCTCAAGGTCAAATTAGGGATAGAGACTACATCATGGGTGAAGTTATGACTCAAGTACGGGAAGTAGCCGACCATTTGCATACCCTAGCAGTTCAAGCCGACATGCTGAGCTTAAAATACGAATCAGAATCAGAATCAGATCGGGATCGAGAATTAGCTTTGCTTCCTAGGAAAGTTCAGGCTTTGAGTATTAGGGAAAAGTCGCATATGAAATTTGTTTATGTAAAGAAATTTCTTTTCTAGTAAAGTTGTTCTAATAGAATTGAATCAGAATCAACGCCTTTTTTTGCATTAATTTCATTCATCTGCATTACATTTCATCATATGCATTAAGTTTGATAAAAAGACCCTAATTAATCAAAATTATGACAGTTACCCTGGAAACCAACAAGAATCTACCAACTAAACATTGTTACGGTACTCGTGGCAAAACCAAAGCAATGGCTCAAAGATTAGAGAAACTAGAACAAATTCAAAAGGACATGCAAGATCAATTGCAAGCGCAGCTGCAAGAACAGTTAGTGAAAGTACAACAGGAGATGAGAGATCAAATACAGGAATCCCAAAGAAGTAGCAGTTGCTGACTAAAGAACTTGAAAAAGGGAAAAACACTGTGGTCAACTTAAGGGATGATAAAGAAGACTCTGCCTATCCCTCAGGTTTTACCCCGATAAATGTCCAGGCTCAACTGGATGCGTACCCACGAAGGGTACCTGTCACCATCACACCCCAACAGTATCAAGCCAGTACCTTAGCACCAAAGAACTACCCAACATGTTCAGATTCCAATCTTGGGGATAATCCGACCAATCTCATTGTTCCTGATCTAGAAGATATGGCAGAAATGGATAAAGCAAGGGTAGAAATGCCAAAACAACTAGAATATCAGTGCAAGTGGTTGGAAGAAAAATTCTGTAACAGCCCGATTTTGGGCCTAGTCGAAATAGTGGTTTTGAGGCCACAAATCCGATGCAACAAAGTTTATTTTGATTATATTTTTATGGTCTACAGTTTCACGGAATGATTTCTTAAAAATTTCGTTCGAAAATTTTGACTTTTGGGCACTCAATTTAGTCAAAAAGATTAAATTGTAAAAGTGTAAAGGTTGAGTTCTACATGCTAGAGGTGTCTAATTGCTATGAAATTTTAAATTAGATTTCCTTATATGGTAATTAGAGCATTTTACCTTAATTTGGACAAAAATAGACATGAGATAAGAGAATTTTAGTGTTTTGAGAAAAGGGCATTTTGGTTATTTGGTAAATAAAAGAATAAAAAAGAAAAATAAAGCCAAAATTTGCTCATCTTTCTTCAACCTTGGCCGAAGCATGGGAGAACAACATAGCTAGGGTTTTATCATCTTTCAAGCTTGATTGTAAGTACATCCTAGCCCCGTTTTTAATGCTCTTTATGTTTTTGAAGTCGTTATCACTCAATCTACCTATTTCTACCATTAATTTAAGAAAAGATCAAGGTCTAGGGTTTGAACCATGTTGTATATTTGTGTATTTTGATGTCTAATGGTAGATTATGCATGTTTGATATGTGATAAACAACTTTTGCTATGTGGTTTTTGATGAAAATGTCAAAAGGACCTATTTGTAAAAAGACTATAAAATGTGTGTAAAAGTGTGATTAAATGAAAAATATGGACTGATATAAGTATAAAAGAGGATCGAATAGACTTGGGAATAAAAAAAATTGAATAGATTTTATTTTTTGAGTCTAGGGAGAAAAATGTAAATATGTCAAAGTTCAGGGGCAAAAATATAATTTTTCCATAATGTGATTTTTGGACTGAATTGAATAACCTGAATAATAAATGAGTTAAATTTGCTATTATAGATCAAGAGAAACGAGGTTCGGACCTAGATTGGGGGAAAAACAAAGTATTTGACGATTAGGTCTCATTCCTACTATTTTTGTACCGAGGTAAGTTCGTATGTAAATGAGGCATTGTTATTTATGCTTTAATTGCTTTATTATTATATGAATTGTTATTTACTCTTGAATAAAATTGACAAAGTTTGACAAACGAGAAATCTCGGTCGAACCTTAGGAATAGGTAAGATACAAATGTCATGACATTAGGGTTAATTAAGATTACGTGTAAAATCATATCTGGGATATGGCATCGATCTGAGATTTCATGTAAGACCATAGCTGGGCTATTGGCTCCGATATGAGATCCCATGTAAGACCATATCTGGGATATAGCATTGGTATAGTACTATGTGTGTGAGATTCCCCGAGTAACCTTTAGTATTCCAAGTGGTTCAACGGGAAACGTAACGGAAATGTTAACGTTGCGAAAGACCATGGTATGTTGCTAATTGGTATAGGTATGTACGTAGAACTTATGCCTAATAAGCTCAATATGTGAAGAATCTCTCGGTAAAGTTATGATTGTGCAAGATATGATATTAAGGTTTCTAATAATATCTATGCCAAGTTGAACTATGAGATTTTTAGTGACATCTATGTTAATTCATTTCATGTTAGTTGCATGATAAATGTGTGTTTATGATGCTGATTATTTGCATAGGAACTTACTAAGCTTTAAAGCTTACTCCCTTTTCTTTTCCTTTGTCTTATAGTGTCACCAAGCCAGCTCAGGGATTGGAGACTGTCGAAGATCCATTCACACTATCAAATTATCATTTTGGGTACTTATGATTACAATATTTTGAGTTATGGCATGCATAGGACTTGGTCTTTTTGTTATGTGTCATAATTAATTTGGCCATATGTGTTGGCTTCAATAGTTGATAATTCATTTTGTAAATGGCCATTTGATATTGGCTAATATTGGTTAAGTATATATACATATGATGATGTTTTCATGAATGTGGAAAATTGCATGGTTTGAGATGCTAAGTATGTGATGTTTGTATGTGATAAATGATAGTATGTAAATGATATGTGGATGCCTTGTGTATGGATGATTGGGTTGAAAGTATATGCTTGGATTGGTGCTATATTTTTTTGTGTAGGTCGGTACATGGAAGGGTGGCAAAAAGGCTTGGTAAATAGCTTTATATTTGTCCACACGGGTAGACACACGGGTCGTGTGCGACACACAGTCTGCCCCACAGGCATGTGTTTCGGCCGTGTGTCCCCTGCACCTTAATTGTTGAAAAACATAATGCTTAGTAATGAGCACACGGGCAGAGACAAGGGCGTGTGCCTCAGCCGTGTGGACAGCACGGCCTAGAACACGAGTGTGTGACCTGGTCGTGTGAAGTCTGCACCTATTTTATGAAAAATTATGAAAATTTAATCGATCACGCGGCCTAAGCACACGGGCGTGTGACTTGACCATGTGACCTCAATTTGATGATAACATCATAAATAGAAAGCTCCCTAATTTGAACATAGCCTAAAGCACGAGTGTGTGTTACGATCAAACGGGCTTGTCCCGAACCCACACGGGTGTGTGACCCTTTTTACATGAAAAATTTTCTAAATTTTCCAAAAGTTTCCAAAGTTCTCAGTTTAGTCCTGAGCCACTTCCAATGCATGTTTTGGGCCTCGTAGGCTCATTTTAGGGACGATATGAATATTTGTAAAAAGTTTTAAATTTGAGTGGAAATTCATGTCTTGGTTGTTTGCTTGTGAATAAGTTTGGTAATGCCTTGTACCCTATCTCGACGTCGGATATGGGTAAGAGGTGATATCAGAGCTACGATTTAATCGATTCTTATACTAACATAGCGTGTGTAAGAGTCTAGCTATACATGCCATAAATGAACTGTAATAGTGTGATGACTCCTAACAACTTTAAATTGTATTTTCATATAGTAATGGATCCTAATCGAGATGAGGCTGATGAAGTCGAAAGTAATGTACCAACTCCCGCTCAAGGGGCAGCGAGAGAAATGGTTACATGGGAATTCTTTCAAGAAGAGTTCCAAAATAAATATATTAGTCAACGGTTCATCGATCAGAAACGTAAGGAATTTTTTTATCTGAAATAAGGTCGTATGATAGTGACCGAGTATGAGCGAGAATTTGTCAGACTTAGTAAATATGCTCATGAGTGTGTTTCCACCGAGGCTATCATGTGCAAGAGATTTGAGGATGGATTGAATTAAGATATTCATGTGTTAGTTGAGATTTTAAAGTTGAAAGAATTTGTGGTATTAGTTGAACGGGCTTGTAAGGCCGAAGAGTTGAACAAAGATAAGAGAAAAGCTGATATCAAAGTTAGAGATTCAAAGAAAATACAAATGAGTAAGTTGTTTCCATCTCAATCTAAGAAGTCTAAAGAAATGTATTCCCTTTCGAATTTTTCAGCAGGGTATTCACGTAGAGATCGCGAGAAGCAACATTCCAGTTTTAAATCTCAAGCCACCTCAATGGTGAGTGTGGGCAATGTAAAGTCTAACAGACCCAAATGTCAACAATGTGGAAGAAGACGGCTGCTTGTTTCAAGTGTGGCTCTGAAGAGCATTTTATCCGAGATTGTCCTGAAATGGCTGAGATGGAAAATTTTCAGAGTGTGAGGCGGAGTAATACTACTAATAGAGGTAGGCCACTGAGAAATACCAAAAATGGAGTTAGTAGTAAAGGTGTAACGAAAGATATAGCTGTGAGATCCGAAGCTCGAGCACCTGCTAAAGCTTATACCATCCATACTCGCAAAGAAGCGACGTCTCCTAATGTTATCACTGGTACTTTTTCTCTTTATAATACTAATGTAGTTGCATTGATCGATCCTATTAATAGCTAGTAAGAGCTTGCCTTTTGAGTTTACTGGTTTGTGATTAGAGTGTCAAACCCCTTAGGCAAACATGTAATAGCCCGATTTTGGGCCTAGTCGGAACAGTGGTTTTGGGGCCACAAATCCGATGAAGAAAAATCTGATTTTTATTATATTTTTATGGTCTACGATTTTAAAGAAAGATTCCATGAAAATTTCATTCGAAAATTTCGATGTTTGGGCACTCAATTTAGTCAAAAGGACTAAATTGTAAAAAGTAGAAAAGTTGAGTTCCACATGTTAGAAGTGTCCAATTTCTATGAAATTTTAAATTGGAGGTCCTTAAATGGCAATTAGACCATTAGTTAAATTGTTGGACAAAAATGGACATTAGATAAGTGAAATAGGATATTTTTAAGTTAGGGGCATTTGGGTAATTTGGTAATTAAATGGACTAAAAGACAAAATAAAAGCCAAAAACCTTTGTCCATCTTCTTCCTTGGCCGAATTTAGCATGGGGGAAGCCATGGCTAGGGTTTTCAAGCTTTCAAGCTCAATAATAAGTACATCCAAGCCCCGTTTTTAATGTTCTTTACATTTTTTAGATTCCCATAACTCGATTTAGCTATTTCTACCATTATTTTGAGCTAGGGTTTGAGTTTAAAAATTTACCCATGGATGACATGCATGTGCTTTGATGTCTAATGGTAGAATATGAATGCTCGGTGTGTAGTAAATGACTTTTACTAAGTGATTTTCGACGAAATCACATAAAAGGACCAATTTGTAAAAAGTTGAAAAATGTATGAAAATGTGTGAATGAATGCAAATTGTGGACTGCTATAGTCATGAAAATGGTTCGGCTAGGCCTAAAATATAAGAAAATTGAATAAAAACCATTTTACAAGCCTAGGGGCAAAAGTGTAAATATGATAAAGTTTAGGGGCAAAAATATAATTTTTGCCATAGTATGATTTTTGGGTCACAATGAATAATGTGACTAATAAGTAAGCTAAATGTGATGTTATAGATCAAAGAAAACGAGGTTCGGACTTAGAACGGGGGAAAACGAGAAATTAACAGTTAGGTCCCTTTTTGCCATTTTGGTATTGAGGTAAGTTCGTCTGTTGATAAATGTTATTAATTTGTGTTAATTAAGCACCATTATCATAGATTTGATAAAATTTTAGAAATTTCAGTAAATGTTCGAATTGAGTAAAAATGCAGGATCAATCACGATCGTTGCATAAGGAAATATGAATTGACGGTAAAAAACCATGGTTAAACCATGGCATTGTGCTAAGTGAAATAAGTCCATGGCATTTTGTTAAGTGAAATAAGTGGTCCGGGTGCTAGTCTGTACGTTCTACCGATGGCTGAGTTATCCGGCATGTGTTACGGATACTCGACAACTTGTTTAAGCAGCACCATGTAGCTCGTATGACCGACAGCTTGTGTGAGCAGACCCGGGATTTGTGACTATGTGAAACGGGTGCTGGTCTTATAAGTTCTACCAGTGGCTGGGTAATCCGGCATGTGTTGCGGATACCTGACAGGTTGTGTGAGCAGCACTGAGTAGTTACGTAATGACCGACAGCTTGTGTGAGTAGACCCGTGAATGTGAATAGCTCGAGAGTAAGCTCCTATGTGATATGTGATGAGTGGTGGCTTGGGCTGTATATAAGTGGTAGCTTCGGCTACATGTAAGTGTGGCACTATGTGCAAGACTTCCGAGTATCTTTTAGCATTCCACATGGCCCAACGGGTAGTTCAACGAAATAGCAAAGTGTGAAAGCATGTGGGTATGTTGTGAATTGGCATAGGTATGTATGTGAAACTCCTAAAAAAGGAGATCAATATGTGACGAAATATTATTAAAGAAATGAATGAGTTGGTATGAATGTATTTGGTTCATATGAACACTGAAATGAATTAATTTGTGAAATTCATATATAGTGTATAAAAGGAATCATGAAAGAGTAAAATTGGCAACAAAAGAGTTTTGGACAGCAACAGTTGTGTGACTTTGAAAAATCACCAAAAATGGTGGAAATCTAATTAGAGATTGAATAAGATATGAAATTAAATCTTATTGAGTCTATTTTCGTATAAACGGAACGATGTAAGCAAAAGAATTTCTTTTTATGAGATGTTTGAATTCTTGTGAGACAGAGTCAGAATGATTTTAGAATCCCCTGTTCTGACTTGAGAAATTCATTAAAAATTGTACAAAAATAATAATGGGATAAAGTTTATATGCTTGAATTTCTTAATGAGTCTATTTTCAATGGAAACAAATAGAAACGTCATTCAAGTTCTGTACAATGAGGTAATTAATTTTTAGTGAAGAGGGGTCGGAACTGTCGGACAGCGAAACATGGGAGATTTTAAAGAATAAAATGTACTTATTGGATAAACTAAAAATTCTGAAAATGTTATGGTAAAAATATATGTGAATCTAGTTTCAAGGAAAATTAGCAGATCTTAATTTTGAGTTTTGTAGCTCAAGATATAAATAATTTAGTGACTGTGACCTGAGTAGACAGCTTAATATGAACATGAGTAAATAGTGGAACTATGTGCAATTATGATTGTATTATCTTGAGAATATATTGTGAGAATTAGTAAAAGCATGTTAATAAATTGCTTATTATTTACATACCAACTTACTAAGCTATATAGCTTACTCCGTTTATTTTCTGTGTTTATAATGTCCTCAGGTTAGCTCGGGTTGGAAGTCACCGGAGAACCTATCACACTATCAAACTAACAAATAGGGTATTAATGATTCTTACACTTAAGGTCATGGCATGTATAGGGGACTTGGTTATTTTTGTATGTGTCATAATTGATTTGGCCTAAAATGTTGGCCTATGTTATTTGATAGTCCATTTTGTATAAGGCCATTGATGTTGGCTATTATTGATCAAGTTATATGTTTATGATGATGCAATTTATGAGATGCATGACTAGGTTGAATGAGTGTGTGATGAAAATTGAAAAGTTTTAAATTTCAATGTAAACTTTATGTCTCGATTTAGTATGATTGTATGTGTTCTGTTTCAGTAATGCCTCGTACCCTATTCCGACATTGAACACGGGTAAGGGTTGTCACAAAACATGTTTTAGTTGATAGAGTTTGCAAGAATTGTCCCTTGATTATTCAAGGTCACTATTTTTCGGCTGATTTAATGTTGTTTCCATTTGATGAATTCGATGTTATTTTGGGTATGGATTGGTTAACATTGCATGATGTCGTAGTGAACTGTAAAAGAAAGACTATTGAAATGAAATGTGAAAATGCTGAAATTCTTCGGATTGATTTAGATGAGTTGGGTGAGTTACTGTTATGATTTCTTCGATGACTGCCCAAAGATATGTAAGAAAAGGCTGTGAAGCTTACCTTGCTTATGTGTTGAATAAAAAAGAATCTGAATTGAAAGTTGAATCAGTGCCGATTGTTTATGAATATCAGAAAGTGTTCCCGAAAGAGTTATCTGGGATACCTCCAGTTAGAGAAATTGAGTTTTGTATTGACTTAGTACCAGGGACCTCGCCGATATCTATTACTCTGTATAGAATGGCTCTGATCGAAGTGAAAGAGTTAAAGACTCAGTTGTAAGAGTTGACGGATAAGGGTTTTGCGAGACCAAGTTATTCTCCCTTGGGTGCTCCAGTATTGTTCGTAAAGAAGAAAGACGGGACTATGAAACTTTGTATAGATTACCAACAGTTCAATAAGGTAACCATTAAGAACAAGTATCCTTTACCGAGGATTGATGATTTATTTGACCAACTGAAAGGAGCGACAGTGTTCTCGAAGATAGATTTGAGATCTGGTTACTATTAGTTGAGAGTAAAAGAGGTGGATGTGCCGAAAACTGCTTTCAGAACAAGGTACGGACAATTGAATTCCTTGTTATGCCTTTTGGGTTAACAAATGCTCCTGCAGTTTTTATGGACCTAATGAATCGAATCTTTGGACCGTATTTAGACAAGCTTGTAGATGTTTTTATTGATGAGTCCGAGCATGCCGAACACTTGAGAACTGTTTTACAGACTTTGAGAGATAAGAAGTTGTATGCTAAGTTCAGTACAAGTGAGTTTTGGCTCGCAGAAGTTAGATTTTTAGGACATATTGTCTCAGGTGATGGTATTCGGGTTGATCCAAGTAAGATTTCGGTGATTGTTGATTGGAAACCGCCAAGGAATGTAGCTGAAGTTAGAAGCTTTTTGGGCTTAGCTGGTTATTATCGATGTTTTGTCAAAGGATTTTAAATGATTGCTACTCCAATGACCAAGTTGTCGCAAAAAGATGTTAAATTTGTATGGTCCAGAAAATGTCAGCAAAGTTTTGAGAAATTGATGGCTTTATTGACTGAGGCACCGATTTTAGTGCAACCTGAACCAGGAAAGGAGTTTGTGATTTATAGCAACGCATCACTGAATGGATTGGGATGTGTGTTGATGCAAGAGGGCAAAGTGATAGCCTATGCCTCGAGACAATTGAAGCCGCATGAGAAGAATTACCCGACGCATGATTTGGAATTAGCTGCTATTGCGTTTGCTCTAAAAATTTGGAGACATCATTTGTACAGTGAGAAATGCCATGTTTTTACTGATCATAAGAGTTTGAAGTATTTGATGCCTCAGAAAGATTTAAATTTCCGGCAACGAAAATGGCTTGAGTTACTGAAAGACTAAGAGTTGGTGATTGATTATCACCCAGGTAAGGCGAATGTAGTTGTAGATGCCCTCAGTAGGAAATCCTTATTTGCCTTGAGAGCAATGAACATGAGGTTGACTTGGTCCGATAATGGTTCGATCTTAGCTGAGTTGAGAGCTAGACCGTTATTTCTTTAATGGATTTGTGAATCTCAAAAATGTGACAATGATTTGCAAGCTAAGAGAACTCAGTGTGAATCGGGCAGTAATTCAGATTTTCATATCGGATCCTTGGTTGTTTGATGTTCCGAGGTAGAATATGTGTACCGAAAAATAATAAACTTATTCTGAAAATTCTCCGTGAGGCACATAATGGTTGCTTGTCTATGCATCCGAGTACTACGAAAATGTATAACAATTTGAAGGCATTATACTGGTGGCCAGGTATGAAACGAGAAATTTCAGAGTTTGTTTCAAGATGTTTGATTTGCCAACAAGTGAAAGCCGAATACCAAGTACTTTCGGGTTTACTTCAGCCAGTGATGGTACCTGAATGGAAATGGGACAGAATTGCGATGGATTTCATAACGGGTTTGCCTTTGACTCAGAAAAAGAAAGATGTCATCTGAGTTGTTGTCAATAGATTGACGAAATCGGCTCATTTTATTTCGGCACGTACCGATTATTCGCTTCATAAGCTAGCTAAGTTGTACATTTCTGAGATTGTAAGATTGCACGGGATACCTACTTTGATTATTTCAGATAGAGACCCGAGGTTCACTTCTCAATTTCGGAAGAAGTTGCAAGAAGCTTTGGGTACGAAATTGAATTTTAGCACCGCTTTCCACCCGCAAACCGACGGTCAATCCAAGAGAGTAATTTAGATTCTTGAAGACATGCTTAGATGTTGTGTTTTAGAATTCGAAGGTAGTTGGGAGAAATATCTACCATTGATCGAATTTGCATATAACAACAGTTTTCAGTCGAGTGTAAAGATGGCGCCTCATGAGGCATTGTATGGCCGCAAGTGCTGAACACCTTTATTTTGGACCGAGCTCAGTGAAAAATTGATTCACGGGGTTGACTTGGTTAGGGAAACTGAAAAAAAAGTAAAGGTAATCCGAGATTGCTTGAAAGCCGCTTCAAATCGACAAAAGTCGTATGCAGACGTGAAAAGAAAAGAGATTGAATTTCAGGTAGGTGACAAAGTCTTTCTGAAAGTATCTCCAGGGAAGAATATTCTAAGATTTGGCAGTAAAGGCAAGTTGAGTCCACGTTTCATTGGGCCGTATGAAGTTATTGAAAGAATAGGGCCAGTGGCATATCGGTTAGCTTTACCGACAGAGTTGGAAATGATCCATAATGTGTTTCATGTGTCTATGCTGCGACGTTATCTATCAGACCCTTTACATGTGATTTCTCCGATAGAGGTTGAGATTCGACCTGATATGACTTTTGGTGAAGAATCGATCAAGATTTTGGCTCGGGAAGTTAAACAGTTGAGAAATAAAAGTATAGCCCTAGTGAAAGTTTTGTGGCAAAGACATGGTGTGGAAAAGGCTTACGTGGGAACCTAAGGAAGCTATACGAAAATAGTATCCAAACCTATTCTTTGGTAAAATTTTCGAGGACGAAAATCCTTAAGGGGGTAGAGTTATAACAGCCCGATTTTGCGCCTAGTCGGAATAGTGGTTTAGGGACCACAAATCCGACGCAGCAAAGTTTACTTTTATTATTTTTTATGGTCTACAGTTTCACGGAATGATTTTTTGAAAACTTCGTTCGAAAATTTTGATGTTTGGGCACTCAATTTAGCACTCAATTTAGTCAAAATGACTAAATTGTAAAAAGTGAAAAAGTTGAGTTCTACATGCTAGAGGTGTCTAATTGCTATGAAATTTTAAATTAGAGGTCCTTATATGGTAATTAGACCATTTTACCTTAATTTGGACAAAAATAGACATGAGATAAGAGAATTTTAGTGTTTTGAAAAAAAGGGTATTTTGGTTATTTGGTAAATAAAAGAATAAAAAGGAAAAATAAAGCCAAAATTTGCTTATATTTCTTCAACCTTGGCCGAAACATGAGAGAACACAATAGCTAGGGTTTTATCATCTTTAAAACTTGATTGTAAGTACATCCTAGCCCCGTTTTTAATGCTCTTTATGTTTTTAAAGTCGTTATCACTCGATCTACCTATTTCTACCATTAATTTAAGAAACGATCAAGGTCTAAGGTTTGACCCATGTTGGATATTTATGTATTTTGATGTATAATGGTAGATTATGCATGTTTGATATGTGGTAAACAACTTTTGCTAGATGGTTTTTGATGAAAATGTCAAAAGAACCTATTTGTAAAAAAACTATAAAATGTGTGTAAAAGTGTGATTAAATGAAAAATATGGACTACTTTAAGTATAAAGGAGGATCGGCTAGGCTTGGGAATCGAAAAAATTGAATAGATTTCCTTTATTGAGCCTGCGGGGAAAAATGTAAATATGTCAAAGTTTAGGGGCAAAAATGTAATTTTTCTATAATGTGATTTTTGGACTGTATTGAATAATGTGAATAATAAATGAGTTAAATTTTCTATTATAGATCAAGAGAAACGAGGTTCGTATCTAAATTGGGGGAAAAACAAAGTATTTGACCATTAGGTCACATTCCTACTATTTTTGTGCCGAGGTAAGTTCGTATGTAAATGATGCATTGTTATTTATGCTTTAATTGCTTTATTACTATATGAATTGTGATTTACTCTTGAATGAAATCGACAAAGTTCGACAAATGAGAAATCTCGGTTGAACCTTAGGATAGGTAGGATACAAATGTCATGACATTAGGGTTAATTAAGATTACGTGTAAGACCATATCTGGGATATGGCATCGATATGAGATTTCATGTAAGACCATAGCTGGGCTATTGGCTTCGATATGAGATCCCATGTAAGACTATGAGATCCCATGTAAGACCATATCTGGGATATAACATTGGTATGCTACTATGTGTGTGAGATTCCCCCAGTATCCTTTAGTATTCCAGGTGGTTCAACGGGAAACGTAACAGAAATGTTAACGTTGTGAAAGACCATGGTGTGTTGCTAATTGGTACAGGTATGTACGTAGAACTTATGCCTAATGAGCTCGATATATGAATAATCTCTCGGTAAGGTTATGATTGTGCAAGATATGATATTAAGGTTTCTAATAATATCCATGCCAAGTTGGACTATGAGATTTTTAATGACATCTATGTTAATTCATTTCATGTTAGTTGCATGATAAATGTGTGTTTATGATGCTTATTATTTGCATAGGAACTTACTAAGCTTTAAACCTTACTCCATTTTTTTTCTTTTGTTTTATAGTGTCACCAAGCCAGCTCGGGGATCGGAGACTATTGGAGATCTATTCAGACTATCAAATTATCATTTTGGGTACTTATGATTACAATATTTTGAGTTATGGCATGTACATGGACTAGGTGTTTTTGTTATGTGTCATAATTGATTTGGCCATATGTGTTGGCTTCAATAGTTGATAATTCATTTTGTAAATGGCCATTTGATATTGGCTAATATTGGTTAAGTATATATACATATGATGATGTTTTCATGAATGTAGGAAATTGCATGGTTTGAGATGCTAAGCATGTGATGTTTGTATGTGATAAATGATAGCATGTAAATGATATGTTGATGCCTTGTGTATGGCTGATTGGGTTGAAAGTATATGCTTGGATTGGTGTTATGTTTTGTTTTGTAGGTTGGTGCATGGAAGGGTGGCAAAAAGTCTTGGCAAATAGCCTTAGTTTTGCCCACACGGGTAGACACACGAGCATGTGTCTAGGCTGTGTGCGACACACGGTCTACCCCACGGGCATGTGTTTCGACCGTGTGTCCCCTGCACCTCAATTGTTGAAAAACAGAATGCTTAGTAATGAGCACACAGGAAGAGACACGGGCGTGTGTCTCAGCCGTGTGGACGACACGACTTAGAACATGAGCGTGTGCCCTAACCGTGTGAACTCTGCACCAATTTTATGAAAAATTTTGAAAATTTAATCGATCACACAGCCTAAGCACTCGGGTGTGTGACTTGACTTGTGACCTCAATTTGATGATGATGTCAGAAATAGAAAGCTCCCTAATTTGAACACGGCCTGAAGCACGGGCGTGTCTTAGGGTCACACTATAACAGCTCGGTTTAGACCCTAGTCAGAATAGTGGTTTAGGGACCACAAATTTGAGGTTAGAAAAATATTTTAATATTATTTTTTATGTTTATAATATGTGATTGAGCATGTGTGGAAATTTGATCGATTGAGTGTCGAATTAAGGAAAAGGACTTAATCGCATAAAATGTAAAAGTTGTGTGCTGATTGTTAAAGTGTTTATTTGTAATGGCTTTCTAAATGAGAAGTCCTTATGTTTTAATTAGACCATGGATAGTGGAGATTGACATAAATGGCCTAATATTTGATAGTTAAATGGTTGATTAATTAAAGGGCAAAATGGTAAAACATGATATAAAATATATTGAGAAAAACAAAAACATAAATTAGTGGAATTCATGCTTATCTTTGCCAAAAATTGAAAGAAAAGAAACGAAAAAGAGATAACTAGGTTCGACCATGGTCTTTCTTTGATTAAGGTATGTGTTTTAGTTTGTTTTTGATAATTTCTATATTTTTGTGATCGTTGCTTAACGTACTATCAAACCCATGCGTAAATTTAGTGAATTGATGATGAATTTGAAATGTCCCATGGATGAATTCATGAGCTTTGAGAAGTTTGGTGATGAAATATGAAGAATATGTGAAAGATTAACATGTTTTGTCTTTGAGTCTTTGGTGAAATTGAGTAATTTTGGTTAAATTGTGAAAATAGGAAATTGAAGAATAGAATTTGAAATAAATGAAATGTGTGGGTTTGTATGGGCTAGAAGAGAATTCTGCTAAACATATGCTAGGTGAAATTATGTGAATTTGATGATTTTGTGAAATAGGGACTAAAGTGTCAAAATGTGAAAATGTGAGGGCTATTTTGTAAAATGCCCTAAATATGTGTGTTTGGACTAAATTGAATGAATTGGTAATTGAATGAACTAAATTTGAATATGTATAGACCAAGGAAGAAGAGATTCGGATCGAGATCAAGGCAAAGACAAAATACTCGATTAATTGGCTAGTTTCCATATTTCGACATCTGAGATAAGTTTGGATATAATACGTGTTGTTGAATTATGTTTCAAAATTATAGAATGAATATATATGTGATTATGAGATTAGAAATGCTATGTGTGGAATTGAATTTGATGGCACTAAGTGTGCGTAATTGAAATCGTGACAGAGTTGAATAGCACTGTGTGTGCGAAGTAATGAAAGCTTCGACTTTACTGATTGGCACTGTGTGTGCGATACCGAATTAAGTTCAGTATTGTATCTAGGCACTAAGTCTGTGATATTAATTAAGCTTCGGCTATGATTTGGGCACTAAGTGTGTGATTGAGTTGAAAAGATATCGAGTAGTGAATGAGATACGGTATCGAGCATCGAATAGGAAGAACGTTTGTTAACTAAGTGTTGGCAAAGGTATGTTTGAACCTATGTGGTTGATGATAATTTTAAAAGTTGAATGAAAGGATATCTGAGCATAAGGTTGAGGATGAAAATATGCCTAATTGGGCATCTATCAATGTGATGGTTTAGTTATGAATTGATGTTGCATTATTGAGTTGTATGTATTATATTACAATCTTACTAAGCTTTGTGAGCTTACTGTGTGATGTGTTTCTCTGTTTTACAGTGTCAATAAAGCTAGCTCGGATCCAGGAATCGTCAGCATCTCTATCACACTATCGGCTATCTATTTCAGTATTTTTGAAAGATGTACATATTTGGTATATGGCATGTATAGGCTAAAAGTTATGTTATGTTTTGATAATGTTGGACCTTGCCATGTGATATGGCTAGATGGTTGAATGTTGATGGTGCATATATGTGGGCTATAAAAATGATGAATGAGTTATGAAATAGTGAGAATGGAAATGGTATGTTTTATACTCGAAGTGGTTGATGGGAATGATGGATAAAATGTGAACTTGTAGTATGAATTACATGATGTGTGGCTTATATGAATTGAGTTGTAAAAATGTTGTTATGGATGGATTTATTGAGTAAGATTTGAGTGTGGAAGTAAATGATTTAAATGATGATCAAATGGTGCATATTTTGGTATGTTTTGGTTGCCAATTGTGTTATAAATGTATATGATTTGAGGTTTATAGGTGATTCAAAGTGTGGGTGGCAAGTTTGGCCTTGAAAATGGCCTATAATTTCCCACACGGTTGAGCACATGGGCGTGTGGCTTGACCGTGTCATACAGGTTTGTATTTTGGTGCAAAACAGACTCGACCACGGGTAAAACACACGGGCGTGTGGCTGGCGGTGCGGATCAAGTTAGTAGCGACCACAGGCTGGACACACGGGCGTGTGACTGGCCGTCTGGTGCAAGTCAGTTTCGACCACGGGTGAGGCACACGGGCGTGTCTTAGGCCATGTGAACAAGTCAGAATGTATGCCCAGTTTTGCCACGGCTTGGACGCACTGGAGTGTCTGAGTCCGTGTAAGGCACACGGCCTATCCACACGGGTGTGTGACCTCTGTAACATAGAAAAGTGTTTAAATTTCAGAAATTTTTGTATGAGTTCGGTTTCATCTCGGCCCTACTATAAAGCATGTTTAAGGTCTCGTAGACCTATCTAAGGGATTATATGATTGTGAATTATTTGGTTTGATTGACTATGTTTTGAAAATGATATGGAATGTTCGGAAATGATTAGTAACGTCTCTTAACCCTAGTCCGGCGACAGTTACGGGTTAGGGGTGTTACACACACAGGTGTGTCTCAAACCCACACGAGCGTGTGACCTCTTTTACATGGAAAATTTTCTAAGTTTTCCAAAAGTTTCCAAAGTTCTTGGTTTAGTCCCGAACCACTTTCGATGCATGTTTTGGGTCTCGTAGGCTCGTTTTAGGGATTATATGAATATTTTTAAAAAGTTTT
Organism: Gossypium australe; assembly: GCA_005393395.2. Taxonomy (NCBI): domain Eukaryota; kingdom Viridiplantae; phylum Streptophyta; class Magnoliopsida; order Malvales; family Malvaceae; genus Gossypium; species Gossypium australe. The sequence continues at coordinate 13,911,514 of CM016620.1, read as the reverse complement.
AAATTTGAGTGGAAATTCATGTCTCGGTTTTGAATGTTTACTTGTGAATAAGTTTGGTAATGCCTCGTACCCTATCCCGGTGTCAGATATGGGTAAGGGGTGTTACAAATTCAGAGCAATGGAGAATGCTGATTACCATTGCGGGATTGAGGCTAAAGATTTGAATTTGGTCCCAGATCTAGTACTCCCACCAAAATTCAAGACTCTAGATTTTGAAAAGTATAATAGGACTAGTTGTCCTGAAGCCCATATCACTATGTTCTGTAGAAGAATGACGGGACACATCAATAATGACCAATTGTTAATTCACTGCTTCCAAGATAGTCTGATCGGGTTAGCAACCAAATGGTACAACTAGTTGAGCCATGCCAAAATCAACTCATGGAAAGACTTGGCATAGGCTTTCATGAAGCAATGCAACCATGTAACAGATATGACACCTGAAAGGATTACGCTGCAGAATATGGAAAAGAAGCAAAGTTAAAGCTTCAGGCAGTATGCCCAAATATGAAAAGAGGTGGCAACGCAAGTCCAACCACCTTTTCTAGAGAAAGAAACAACAATGCTTTTCATCAATACTCTTAATGCCCCGTTCATTAACCATGTTTTGGTAAGTGTTACTAAGAGCTTCTCAAATATAGTAATGTCCGACGAAAAAATTGAAAACTCATTGAGAAGTGGGAAGATAGATGCGAGGGAAAACGTCAACCCCAAGGAAGAAGGAACATGAATTGAATAACGCGAGCTTATATAATAAAGGGTATTCCAAACCGGTCACTGTAGGCCAGCCAAGAGCCATAACTACCAGCCATCAGGGCCCCCTAAGGCCAGAATCTAACTCAAAGTCGAACACAGAAAGACTCCAGTTCACACCTATCCCGATGACATATAGGGAGCTGTATCAGAGTTTATTTGATGCACATATGGTATCCCCATTCTATTTGAAACCCATGCAACCTCTATTCCTGAAATGGTATGATGCGAATGCTAAATGCGAATACCGCGTTGGAATAACAGGACACTCAATTGGGAACTACATCGCTTTAAAAAATTTGATTGAAAGGTTCATCAAGATGGGGATCGTAAAGTTTGATGATCCATTGGGACCTAATGTGGTAGGAAATCTGTTACCCAGTCATTTAGATCAAGGCGTAAACGCAATAATGGACAGTGGAGGAATGAGAACTAAAACCAATGTTGCAAAAGTAAAAACCCCACTAAAATTGGTTTTAAAACAAATTATAGATGGTGAATTAATCATGCAAGATTCAGAGGAGAGACCCAAACGGATGATGGGCTACTGTGAGTTCCACTCTGAAGAAGGTCATGAGATCCAATGGTACAATGAATTCAGAGCTTTAGTGCAAAGCCTGATGGATAGTAAAGAAATTGAATTTTATGAGGAGGTCAAGGACTTAGAGGAAGGAGATGTATTTGCCTCAGAGGAAGGATCGACGGAAAAGGGCCATAAGGTCAACCACCCGGTGGTGATTATTTCATGACCAGTGAGCAATAAAGTGGGGGCACAAATTGCACCAAGAGTCATAATTTAGAAACCCGTGGCTTTTCCCTACAAGGACAACAAAAGAGTTCTATGGAACTATAACTACAACGTGATGATCCCGGGAGAGGAGAACCCGGTTAGAATTTCTAGAGAGGGCCAAGATGTGGGTTTCTACACGGGCAGTGGGAGGCGCTATGATCCATCAAATGTAAGAGCTGAGCCTGTTAAAGGAAAAGGCTTGGCAGTCGAACAGAAGAAAGAAAAGACAACAAGACTTCAATCATCTGTTAATGAGACGGTAACTAAGAAAGAGGCTAAAGAATTCTTGAAGTTTTTAAAGCATAGCAAGTATAGTGTTGTAGAACAGCTACACAAACACCCAGCTCGCATATCAGTGCTAGTTTTACTCTTAAGCTCAGAGACACATCGTGGCTCATTGATGAGAGTGTTAAATGAAACTTATGTCACTAATGATATCTCTGTGAACAAGCTGGAACACCTGGTTAACAATATAAGTGCCGACAACTTCATCTTTTTCAATGACAATGAAATACCGCCAGGGGGCATGGAATCTATAAAGGCTCTGCACATCACCACCGGCTGCAAATGATATATATTGTCAGGGTTGTTAATTGATAATGGATCTGCACTAAATGTCTTGCCTGTATCCACACTGAATAGGTTGTATGTAGATAGCTTTCATATGAATACGTGCCAAAACATAGTGAGAGCATTTGATGGTACCAAAAGTAGGGTGATGAGAAGGATTGAGATACCCCTTTTGATTGGTCCAAACATGTATGAGGTAGATTTCTTGGTGATAGACATCAAGCCTTCTTATAATTGCTTGTTGGGAAGGCCTTGGATTCACTCAGCAAGGGCAGTGCTATCGTCACTGCACCAAAAGCTAAAGTTGGTAACATAGGGTTGACTGGTAACGATAAATGTGAAAGAAGACATTACTGCATCCGTAACTAGTGACGCGCCATACATAGGGGCAGACGATGAAGCGATAGAATGTTCCTTTCAATCTTTGGAATTTGTGAATGCAACTTTCATCGTTGAAGGGAACAATGTATTGATGCCCAAAATATCCAAAATTACGAGGATGGGCCTACAGCTAACGGTTGGAAAATGAGCCTTGCCTGGAATGAGACTCGGGAAATACCTTTGAGGGTGAGTCGAGGCACCCATTCTGATGGACAAACAAGATTGCTTCGGCTTGGGATATATGCCAGATGTGAAGCAAAGGAAGAAAGAGCTGGAAAAGAAGCAAGAAAGGAGAAGAGCGCGATTAAGTGGGGGAGAGGTCAAATGGAAACCGATGATTTTTCCTCATATATCTAGAACTTTCATGTCAGTAGGAACTATTCACCCTGAACGGAAGATGTCAAGAAAAGAAACCGTAGAAGAAATGTTGGGAAATCTGAACATCAACGCCATATCTGAAGAAGGAATTGGGGGAGAAAATTTATCAGGCATCTGCCCCTATGTACCTGGAAGTGTTCTGAACAATTGGATTGCGGAAGAGATTCCTGTAGTTTTTAGAGCTAATTTAGACTAATTTTCAAAACACGCTTATTATTCTAAGCCTAGGAGCAATAAGAATCATTTTGTGAAATAGGCTTATGTCCAACATCTTTATTTCAATAAAATGCATCTTTGCGTATCATCTTAAGCAAATATTCTTTTATTCATTCAATTTCATTCATAATCATACCATATAGATAATTATTCTTAGATTCTTTTGTTCTTTGGATCTTCTTTCATCCCTATAACAGGTCTCCATATATCAATGATATGAGTGACATTGCTACTAACTTAGAGTCTCCTTTTGAGCAAGATATGTGTATGGAAGATTCTCAGGATTTTGAACATGATCGAGACTGTAACCTATCTCCTGATTTGTTGAGGATGGTAGGACAAGATGAGAAACAAATCCTACCTTATAAAGAGTCAGTGGAAATTGTGAGCTTAGGAGAGGAAAAAGAGGTGAAGATTGAAGCTTGCATTGCCGCAGAGACAAAGCGAGACCTTATTAAGTTACTCCAAGAATTCAAGGACGAATTCGCATGGTCATGTTAAGACATGCCCAAGTCAAGTACTGATATCGTGGTACATCGACTCCCCACAAAGGAAGAGTGTAAGCCAATTTAATAGAAACTCCGAAGGATGAGGCCCGACGTTTTACTGAAAATAAAAGAGGAGGTCAAGAAGCAATTCGATGCTGGTTTCTTACAAGTGGTTAAATACTCAGAATGGGTAGCCAATATCATCCATGTCCCTAAAAAAGATGGAAAAGTACGAATTGCGTAGACTATAAGGATTTGAACAAAGCCAGCCTGAAAGATAATTTCCCATTTCCTCATATAGACACTTTAGTGGACAGCACGATAGGTTACTCATTATTCTCCTTCATGGATGGTTTCTTGGGATACAACCAGATAAAGATGCATTCTGAAGACATGGAGAAGACCATATTTGTAACCATATAGGGAACATTTTGCTATAAGGTGATGCCATTTAAACTGAAAAATGCAGGAGCAAGTATCAAAGAGCTATGGTAACCTTGTTTTATGACATGATGTACAAAGAAATTGAAGTTTATATCAACGACATGATTGTAAAATCCAGAACTGAAAAGGAGCATGTACAAGTCCTAAGGAAATTGTTCTTAATGTTGAGAAAATTCCAACTAAAGCTCAATCCAGTAAAATGTACCTTCGGGGCTAGGTCGAGAGAATTACTAGGATTCAGGGTCAGTGAAAAGGGGGTAGAGATCGACCTGGATAAAGTCAAGGCTATACAAAAGCTACCTCTATTGCATACCCAAAAAGAAGTTCGAGGTTTCTTAGGGAGATTAAATTACATCGCTAGGTTCATTTCACAATTAACCGAAAAATGTGACACCATATTCCGTCTCCTTAAGAAACACAATCCAGGTATATTGGATGAGGAGTGTCAGAAAATTTTGACAAGGTTAAACATTACCTGTCCAATGCCCCAGTGCTGATGCCTCCCAGCTCAGATAAGCCATTGATACTGTACTTGGCAGTATTCGGGAATTCCATGGGATGCGTACTTGGTTAACATGATGAGTCAAGAAGAAAAGAAATAGCGATATACTATCTTAGTAAGAAATTCACTGAATATGAGACAAGATATTTGCCAATCGAGAAGTTGTGTTATGCCTTGATCTGGACAACCTGAAGACTGAGAAAGTACATGTTGTACCACACAACTTGGCTCATCTCAAAACTGGACCCTCTAAAGTACATGATGGAGTCAACTGCTTTAAATGGAAGAATGACCCGGTGACAAATTTTGCTTTCCCAATTTGATATAGTCTATGTGAATCAGAAGGCTATAAAAAGGAACACAATATCATATTTTTTAGCCAGTAAAGCTCTAGAAGATTACGATTGCAACCACTGAAGAAGACTCTCAAGAAGGTCATCCTTGGAAACTAAACTTCGACGGAGCCTCAAACTCTATGGGTAACGGAATCGGGGCAGTCTTAGTATCCCCAAACGGAGATCATTATCCCTTTACTAGTAAATTGGATTTTGATTACACAAATAATATGGCTGAATACGAAGCATGCATTACGGGTATTCGTGCAGCCATAGAACGTAAGATCAAAGTACTGGAGATATATGGGGATTTTGCATTAGTGATCTATCAACTCAAGGGTGATGGGAGACAAGAGATCCCAAGTTGATCGAGTATAGAGGACTAATCCTGGAGTTAATTAAAGAGTTTGATGACATCACCTTCTACTACCTCCCACGAAATGAAAACCAAATGGCTGATACTCTGACTACCTTAGCTTCTATGATCAAAGTGAACAAACAAGAGGATGTACAACCTATCTAGAAGAGTATTTATAAGGCTCCAGCTCATTGTTACGACATCAAAGAAGAAGAAAAAGATGATCACCCTTGGTACCACGATATACTATGATATATGAAGAATCATGAATACCCTAATCAAGCAACCGGGAATGATAAAAGGACGTTGAGAAGATTGGCCAGTGACTGTGTCTTAGATGGGGAAATCCTATACAAAAGAAGAAAAGACCAAGTGTTACTAAGATGTGTGGATGCTGTTGAGGCTAAGAAAATCTTGGAAGAAGTCCATAAGGATGCTTACGGAAAACATGCTAATGGTTTTACAATGGCTAGGCAAATCATGAGATTTGGATATTTTTGTTCCACTTTAGAAGGAAATTGTATCAGTTATGCCAAGAGATTCCACAAGCGTCAAATTTATAGAGACAAAATATATGTGCCTCTTTCACCTCTTCATGTTATGACTTCTCCCTAGCCTTTCTCTAAGTGGGGCATCGATGTCATTGGGCCGATATCACCAAAAGCTTTCAATGGGCATCGATTCATCTTTGTGGTCATCGATTACTGCACCAACTGGATAGAAGCCACTTCATATGCCAATGTCACAAAGTCGACAGTCAGCAAATTCTTGAAGAAAGAGGTCATATATCAGTATGGAATGCCAGAAAGGATCATATCAGACAATGCATTGAACTTGAGCAACAGTACGATAGCGGAGGTCTGTAGTCAAACCAAGATCAAACACCACAATTTGTCACCATATCGCCCAAAAATGAACGGTGCAGTTGAAGCAACCAATAAAAACATTAAGAAGATTGTGGGGAAAATGACTGAGACTTACAAAGATTGGCATGAGAAGTTACCATTCGCCCTTTATGTTTATTGAACGTCTGTCGGGACCTCTACCGGGGCAACACCTTTCTCATCGGTTTATGGAATGGAGTCGGTTCTGCCTTTTGAGGTTGAGATCCTTTCTCTCCGAGTTTTGTCAGAACTGAAGTTAGATGAAGCAGAATGGATCCAATCTCGATATGATCAGTTGAACTTGATCGAAGAAAAGAGGCTAAGAGCTATTCGTCATGGTTAGATGTACCAAAAGTGAATGATGCGAGCTTATAACAAAAAGGTTCGCCCTAGAGAATTCCATGAGGGGGGCCTAGTATTGAAAAAGATCTTGCCTATACAAAAGGGTTTAAGAGGGAAATGGATGCCAAATTGGGAAGGACCTTATATGGTAAAGAAGGCATTTTCCGGAAGAGCGCTGATTTTGACCGAGATGGATGGTAAAAACCTACCTAATCTTGTGAATTTGGATTCATTTAAGAAATACTTCACCTAAAAAAACTAAAAAAAAATGAAGAAGAAGAAAAAAAAAGAAGGAGGAGAGGCCAAGGCGAAAACTCGCAAAAGGGCGCTTTGAGACCAAAGGGGTTTTGAGTTGAAAACCCGAAAAAGGGCAACTCAAATTTTGATTGAAAATTAAACATATGATGGTTGGATCTTTTCAGAAGCAAGAGCGTTAAATCTTGAGGCATCAACAAAGTGCTCTGGATCTCCTTAACATATATCAGGCTAAAAAAGGGTCCTCGAGAAGTTAGTACGGAGAAGCTCATACTACGATATCTGGGGCACCTAGTTTCATCTTATTCATTTTGTATTTTAGCAACGTTTGCTTTTTTGATTAATCTATTCACTTCGAGCTTTGCTCCCAATAACCTTATCCATTATTACAATCTTTTTCAAGCATTTTTCATTGAAATAACGATTAATGGACTAATAATATTCAAGTAAAAAGATTTCTTGCATATTGCTCTGAAAATTTTCTAAACAGTACAAGGACCTGAAACAGGACCACTAGTCAAAACTAACCAAATCTAAAAGTTGGAAAGGTTTGGGAATGAATAGTTTAAATTGTGATCATTTCCTTGGGTTTTCTGTCAAAGATACCAACTGACAAGAAGGCAGGGTAATGCGTCAGTGATAAAACCTTGATGAAATGTTGAGCAATGTCAACCTAAGCATTAAAAGGGGATCATTCTCGAAAAATGACATTCTACATTCATGAAAGTATCATTCATACACATCTAGTTAGAAGCATTTGATTCATTCTGATCATAACATCCTAATCATTTGGCATAAATATAGGCCCATGAAATGGATTTTACAGGTCATGTTCCCTAGAGAACGGTGTAATAGATCAGTGAAATCACAAATCCTATACCCCTGAAGCTACAGTGGGACGGATTGAAGCCATCATAGCAAATCTTATTTCCTTGAAGTTGCAGTGGAACAGATTAAAGCTTCATGTTATGAATCTTATCTCCCTGAAATTGCAGTGGAGCAAATTGAAGATAGTGAATCTTATTTCCCTGAAGTTGCAGTGGAACAGATTGAAGCTACAAATTACAAATCTTATCTCCCTGAAGTTGTAGTGAAGCATATTGAAGATAGCGAATCATATTTCTCTGAAGTTGCAGTTGAACAGATTGAAGCTATAAGTTACAAATCTTATTTCCCTGAAGTTGTAGTGGAGCAGATTGAAACGATAAGTCCTATACCTCTGAAGTTGCAGTAGGTCGGATTAAATCTACCATAGCAAGTCTTATATCCCTGAAGTTGCAGTAGAATAGACTAAAGCTACAAGTTACAAATCTTATTTCTCTGAAGTTGCAGTGGAGCAGTGAAGATAGCAAATGTTACCTCTCTGAAGTTGCAGTGGAGTAGATTGAAGTTACAAATCTTATCTCCTTGAAGTGCAGTGGAGTAGATTGAAGATAGTGAATCTTATCTCTCTGAAATTGCAGTGGAGCAGATTAAAGCTACAAGTCTCATCTCCCTGAAGTTGTAGTGGAGTAGGTTGAAGCGAAAAATCCTATACCTCTGAAGTTGCAATGGGTTAAAACTAGAGGTGTTCATGGGTCGGGCAAGGCCGGGTTCGGGCCAGGCTCAACTAAAAATTTAGGCCCATTCATCGGGCTCGGGCCGGGCCCCAAAAATGGGCCTAAAATTTTTCCCAAGCCCGGCCCATATAAAAATGCTAAAGCCCGGGCCCGGCCCGGCCCGCCCGTATTAAATTTTTATATTATTTTATATAATTTTTAAATATATATAATACATCAAAAATACTAAAAAAATCAAAATAAGTATTTCCCAACAAATTGAAAATAAATTTTAAAAAAATATGTAGACTTAAATAACACTAAGATAGATGTAACTTAACAAGCAAATACCTCTAAAGTAATAATAAAATTAACAAATGCCTTTAAAATAATAACAAAATTAACAATAAAATAAGTTTTATACAATATTTAATCAATAACAACAAAATAGTAGCAACATAATTGTAATATGGTAGTAAAATAGGGAGAAAACAACAAGAAAATAACATTCAAAAATAAAAAAAATAGAAATTTTTTTGTCATTTAGTGAATTCGGGCCGGGGCAGGGCCCGGGCCAAAAATACCTTACCCGAGGCTCGGCCCATTTTTTAAACGGGCCTTATTTTTTGTCCAAGCCCATTTTCTGGGCTTATATTTTTGCCCAAACCCTCCCAAATTTCGGCCGGGCCGCCCGGCCCATGAACACCTCTAGTTAGAACGGGGCTGCTTGAAAAAGAGAAGCATAGAAGGAGTTGAGATTCGGCAAGACCAGGCAAAATTGGCCCTTCTTGAAGTATTTGCTCTATTCTCGTTACACGTTAATTAGCAAAGAGGGACAGCTGTAATGGGTCATTTTTGCCCGGGCCCTAAACTAACTAAACAAATAAAAAGTAAAAATAATTAACAGTCCAAGTCTAAATGTTACAGGCCCAATTTACAAAATACAAGCTCGAACTTAAAAACCAAAATAAAAAAAAAAACCTAAGCCCAATTAACAGTCATACGACCTAAACAAATTTTCAGTAAAAAACCCTAACATGTAGCCGCGCCGCCGCTCTACGTGCCGCGTCAGCATGCTCACTGCCCGAGGTCTGCTTCCCTTACACCAGAATGGCAAGACCCATCCTCTGTTGACCTCGGCAAGGACTGCAAAAAAGAACAAAGAAATAAAACTAAGTAGAGAGCAGCAGAAGTAGAAAAGACAAAAAGAAGAAAAACAAAAACTAATATCTTGTAATATATTTCGGCTATAAAATCCAGAAACCAGATTGTAATTTTTTTTACACACGAAGAGCTATCAAAAAAAGAAAAACATTAACAAAGGTGATCCTTTTTTTATTTTCGTTTCAGTTCAAAAAAAATAAAAAATAAAGGTAAAAAACGTTTCTCACCTGTGCCACTTCATGTACCCCGTCGTCGAAAGCCTTCTCCAGCATAAAAAATGGCCAGGGGAGGGTCAAAGATATTTCCTTTTAAACTGAAGGCCTAGCCTTCAGATTAGGGCCGAAAAAAGGCTAAAAGGAGCTTTTTTGCTCTCCTGCCACTGGAGGCAACGACCACCGTCGCCGATGACCAATGGTCATGACGAGCTGCCGACGGCCTCCATGGCCAAATCTTGGGTTGTCCCTCAGAGAGAAAAAAAGAGAAAGCATATATATATTTTTTAGAATGTTGTTGAAGTGTTTTTTTTTGTTTTGTTTTTTTATTTATATAAGGTCCAATACGACGTCGTTTTGGGCCTAAGCTTCAGGCGCCAAAATGGTGTCGTTTTAAAACTAACCCAGTTGCCGACCCGAGACTTGAACAGCGCAGGATCCGCGCGTTTTTGACATGGGGGCTAATTGTTCCATGGGTCCTTCCACTTTTGGGCCTATTTTCAATTTGGTCCTGATTTCTTTTTTTTTTTCCTTCTCTTTGGATCGCACCATTTAATTTTAAATTCCTTTCAATTTGGTCATCAGACCGCTGACCCTCGGGGAAGGACACGTGTATATTTGGATGAATTTCTTCGAAGCCTTCGAAGCTTTGTATTGCGTTTTAATTTAGTCATTCGTTTTTTTTTAATTCAGACCTTAGATTTCAATGGACATTCAATTTGGTCCTTATTTTCTCTTTTCCTTTATCATTTTGCAATTTATAATTTGATTTTTATTTAAATCTCAATTTAATTCCTTATTTATTTAATTTCAGCTCTTCATTAATTTTTTAATTTATTATTTACTTATTTATTCATTTATTTATTTATATATTTTCAACTTTTCATTTTTTGTGTTATTCTTTAATTAGTCATTTATTTATTTATTATTGCAACTTCAACCTTTCATGCATTTTTATTTCACTATCATTTACTTATTATTTATGTATATATTATCGCTTTACTTTTATTTTAAAATTTATATTATTCATGTTTACACATTTCTCATTCATTATTTGTACATATTTCGTTCATTATCTATGTATATTTTTACACGTCATTTATATTTACGTTCATTATTTAGCATCTTTCACTTTTTTTTTTAAAAATTATCTCATTTATTTTATCTTTATTATGATGTGATTATTAATATTAACTATAATTATATTATTATTATAGTATTCCTTATTTATTTATAGTATTCCTATATCAAACATCACGTTTAAAATTATCCCTTTGTATATTAAGCCCGAATAAACTAAATGCATATCACCTTACGTGTTATGTTCTTTTTTTTCACAATGCATAAAAAAGAGATTCTTAAACCAAAGCAAATATTCGTCATTTTGGGAATTAGAAAAGTCGTGTTCTTAACTTACAGAATATGGCCTCCTTCTAAAACCGAGATAGTCGAATATTTACTTTAAAATAAAAATGAGATTTAAGTAATGATTAATCGGCGTTTATTCTCGTTCTCGAGGATTTAAGGCATTGTGTCCTAACTTACAGGACATGATCCTTCCTTCTCGATTAACTTGAAATAAGCCTTTTCATGAAAATTAGTTTAGTTAAGTAAAGTCTTAATAAGGGATCGTATTTTAAACACCCTTCCAATTTTCAATTATAGAGACTAAGGCATCAAGTAATCAACAAGGTACCAATTTTGGGCATCACGAGTGTAAGAGCCCAAATTTGCCTGAGGCCCATCAAGTAATAAAACAAAAACAGAAATAAAAAAGAGAGTCCAACAACAGCCCATAACCAGTTACAAAAACCCAGAAATAAAATTACAGGCCCAAAACCTAATCGGCCCAATATGGCCCAAAGGTTAAGCAGCCAGAAAACCCTCGGGTTTCCCTTTCCAGCGCCGCCGCCGCGTCCTTCACACACGCGCCTCGCGTCGCTTCAACTTCCCACGCGCGTCGTTCTCCGTGCCCACGCCTCCTGACGATTGGAGCTCCCCCAGGCGCCTCGGCCTCCATCGTTCGCCCTTTGCCCATACCCTGCAGACAGAGAACAAAACAAACAACAAAGGAGTATGGAACAAAATAGTGGAATAATAAAAAGCATTGTGTATTTGGTTATGAAGCCAGTCAAAAGCGATGTAAATAGGGGTTCGGGGGGAGAAATAAGAAAAAAATCACAAAAAACCCGAGAAGAACCCTTGTAATTTTGCTCTTTCTACGAATATTAGAAATCAAAAAAACCAAAAAGAAAACTTGCAAGGTTGATTTTATTTTCCTATCAAATTTACTGTTTTGTTGTTATTTTATTTTCGTTATTTCAAGATTTCATAAACAAATAAAGAAGGGCAAAGAGACCTACCCGAAACTCCCTCGGTCGTAGTCTCAGAGACCATCTTCTCCGTGGACGGAGCTCGGTTTGAGGGGGACGTTGAAGGCCCTTTTCCTCTATTTCGGAACACCGATCGTCGAAAAAACAGAGAGAGAATGGCTTCCTTTTGGGAGAATAAAGAGGGAGGGCTTGATTTTTTTTTTGAAAGTACCAGAAAAAAGATTTTAGGAGCAATTTTTTTAATTTAAATAAAATGCGAAACGACGCCGTTTCAGGGGGTAGGATCCGCGTGTCGACCCACTTGGTGACCTGGATCCGTGCCTCTCTGTTTTAAAAAGGGTTATTTCACGTTTAGTCCCTCTATTCTTTGATTATTTTACAATTTAGCCCGATTAAAAGCCACATTTTGCCATTTGGGGTTATTTGCTCATTCAGTCCCCAATCGTTTGCGCGCAGTTCACTTGAGTCCGTTGATTCCTTTTATTTTCGATTTTCCCCCCAGATTTTGTTGTCATTTTAATTTAATCCTTTTTGTATATATTTTGTTTCCTTTAACGATTTTGCTATTCTGCCATTATATAAATATTATTATTATTATTATTATTATTATTATTATTATTATTATTATTATTATTATTATTATTATTATTATTATTGTTGTTGTTTTGCTGCAATTCAAACTATTATGTATAGCATTTTATTCATTAACTAACAGATTTCTATTGTTGTTATTACAATTATTTTTATGTATATTATTAATTTCATATTATTTTATATATGCATTCTCTTTTAAATCTATGAACATACATATTTTATTCTAAATATATATCTAAACATATGAGTGCCATTATAAAAACCTTATTTTAAATTATATTTATTACAAGCACTTTCACATTTTCATATATTATTGTTTTTATACATGTATTATCACTGTTAAACATTTCACATGTTTAAATTTCAAATTGTACATATATTTATGTAGTATTATGTGTGTCTTAATTCCCGTTTTATATTTATTTGTTATTTACGATTCAGTAGTGCGGCATTTCGCTTGTAAATAATCACCTCGTGTTGTATGTTATTATTTGATCACATTTCATTTGTTTAAAAACATCATGCTATTTGAGCTTTAAAATCATTCTTACTTAAAGTTTCAAAATAAGGTAATATTTTGTGTTTTGGGAAATTCGGGAAAATCGTGCCCTAACTTACTGGGTTTCGGTTTTCTCGTTCAATCTGAATAACGGAATATCCCTTTTTGAATTGCAATACAAGTTTAGAATAACTTACTTGTTCTCGGGAACTCGAGGTGAGGTGCCCTAACTTATTGGCCATGGCATCTAGATACCCCGAAATAAGTTCGTTTTAAAATCAAGGCAATATTCAGTGTTTGTAAGATCGAGAAATCGAGCTCTAACTTACTGAGTTCCAGTTTCTCACTTGACAAATAACGGAATATCCTCCTCAAACCCAAATCTGAATTTCAAAGTCAAGAGACAAGCTCAGTTTCAGGAATCCAAAATGTTGTGCTCTAACTTACTGAGTATGACATCTCATCTTTTCGAAATAAGAGGGTCTTATCATTTATTTTGATTTGTTCAAGTTTTTTTAGTAAAAGAGGGCCGCATCTTCAAATCTTTTCAAATTTTTGACATCAAGGCATTAAATAATCAATTTGGTACCAATTTTGGGCGTGACGAGGGTGCTAACCCTTCCTCGCACGTAACCGACTCACGAACCTATTTTCTCAAATTTTCGTAGACCAAAAACATTGTTTTAGTAAATCAAGATGTTTTATTAAAACAAAGGTGATCCGATCACACCTAATAAAGATCGGTAGCGATTCTAGTTTTGTTTTCGTTTTCAAAACCATGTCGATCCCCGTTTTTCAAAAATGGTTACGACAGCTTGGCGACTCCGCTGGGGACTTTCGAGAGTCGAGCTGTAAAATTGACTGTTTTCAGTCTTTTTGTTGAAAATTGAAAATTTGATTTGAGAAATTATGATCCTCTTATGGCTTTTGCTTACGTCATCTCATTTGATTGCTATGGTTTAAGTCTCGTAAAACATTTCTGCATCATATTGCATGACCGCTGGGTCACACCTTTAAGTGGGAGCAAGAAGCTACTCCTTCGTGAGGTTTTCACCTCCGTGCAGGATAGTGAATCGCTTTCAGAATACATCCGTACCTATGTCTTCGTGAGATTTTCATCTCCGTGCAGCCATAGGGAAATGTATTCCCCTGAACTGAACTCAGTCCATATGAGCCTATAATGGGTGAGGATCGAGGAATTTGCTTGTTCAAGTACCTTTACTCTAAAACCAAAGCACATATAAAGAGACTTAGGAGCCTACCCTAGATAGAGCCATGCCACACCCCTAGTGGACACCGGGACATGTGTTCTGCGTTGTTATTTCTCTTGTACTAATGTGTTTTCCTTTATGTTGTTATCTCTCTTGCATTAATGTGTTTTCTTTCGTGTTTGTTTATTTCTCTTGCACTAACGTGTTTTCTTTTGTTTTGATTGCATTGCATGCATTTTCATACTTAAGAGGTGTCGATTCCAGTTCGATTGCTGAAATAGAAAGTTTGCCATGGAAAATGACTTTCTTGATAAAGTGGAGGGTAACGCGGCTGTTCGAATTTGGTCAGAGACGACACAACTAGAAAAAGAAGATAGTCTAGCTGCAGGGCATGTGCCAGAGTTATTGGACTACACTCGTATTAGCGTGACACAAAATAATCTTCACGAGTTAAAAGCCATATGGGACCAATGGGACGATGAAACCAAGGGTTTATTCTACCATAGCTACGGAGATTTGCCGTACTTACTCGACATTAAGGTGGATGAGCAGTTATTCCGAGCTATCACTCAGTTTTGGAACACCGCGTATAATTGTTTTACTTTCGGGAAAGTGGATTTGGTACCCACCATAGAAGAATACACAGCTCTACTGCGTTGCCCGATGGTTCAAGTTGATAGAATCTATTTGAGAGCTGCCTATGTCCCAGCCTTTTGAAAGAAATTAATGAGCATTACGGGAATGAGTGAGCAGTGGATTATAGCCAGAATCAAACAAAAGGGCGAGCGTAAGTGCATCCCATGGAGGAACTTGAGAGATTTGACCTTAACCCATTCGGATATAAGTAAAAGAGTTGATGTTTTCGCACTGAGTATCTATGGGTTAATGCTATTCCCTAGAGCGTTGGGATATGTAGATGAAGCTGTCACAGAATTTTTTGACCGACTCAGTAAGGGGGTTATGCCAGTTCCTACAATATTAGCCGAGACTTTCAGGTCATTGAACGCATGCAGAAGATTCGGAGAAGGCAGGTTCATGGGATGCGAGCAGCTATTGTTGGTTTGGTTTCACAGCCACTTTTGGAAAGAAGATAAAGTTTTTTGCCGGATCTTTACGGATAACTATTCCCCGTTGAAAGAGATAGCAGCCACACCAAGAAGAGACGACGTATCGGAAGAAAATTGGATAGCTCTTCTCCAGAATCTTCAGGAGGGGGATATTGACTGGAGAGCTCCTTGGTTCGTACCCAACGAGATTCTATTTCGATGCAGGAATTTTGACTGGGTCCCTTTGCTTGGAATTTGGGAGGCCACTGGTTATGCTCCTCTATTGGTATTAACACAATACGGATCAAGACAATTTATACCGGCAACACATGGCCTAGCACAATGCGAGTTCCCGTATAAAGGAGAAAACTACAAGTAAAGAGTCAAAGAAATTTCCACTGCTTGGAACCAGGTTCGTTGAATGAAAAAGTTGACCGTAGGATCAAAGACTACTTCCGAATATAGCCGATGGATTAGTAGAAGAATCAACGAAAATATTCCAGGGCCAAAACTGGAGGGTGTACGATTGGTGGAAGAATACTTACAGGTAGTCCCCTCAGAATTGGAGGTAATAAAGCAAGATTTCGAAAAGAGGAATCGTGAGCTGGAAAAGAAGATAGAGCAATTAGAGGAAGAGAAGATGCATTTAAAGTTGATGTCGACGTGCAAAAGATGGAGGCCGAGAAGTAAAAGAAAGGAAAAAATAAAGCCGAGGAAGACTTGGATAGCTTGAAGATAGACTATAAGAGGATGCGCATATCAATGAGGACTGCTGGGTTAGGGAAAACTTCAGAGCCGTGGCAACAGGAAATTCAAGCGGAAAAGACGAAGGCCAATCAATGGAAGAGAAAATTCCAAGAGGCTCTGGCTCAGAGAGAGGCTATAGGAATGAGTCTATCAGAAGCCCAAAATGATAAAGAGGAACTAAAGGCTAGAGTGGTGGAGCTTGAAAAAACACTTTATCAATGTAGAAACTGCAATTCCATGGCTGAGCTGAAAACCAGTTTGGAGAAGATCGAGGGAATGAAAGGAAGAATAGAAGAGCTAGAGTACACTCCACCACTCTCAGAGTCAAGTCAGGGACCGGGATTACGTTATGGGCGAAGCCGTGACTCAAATCTAGGAGGTAGCTGACTATCTGCAAACATTGGCGATTCAGGCCAACATACTAAGTGTGAAGTACTAGCTAGTGTCAGACAAGGGTCGAGAATTAGCTTCGTTGCTTGAGAAAGTTAAAACTCTAGGCATTAGGGCAAAGCCGTATTTATAATCCGTTTTATGTAAAGAGCTTTATTTTCTAAAAAGTTTTCTAAATGGAATTGAATTAGAATCGATGTCTCTTTGCATTCATGCATTTGCATTTACATCATATTATATGCATTTAAGCCCATAGAAAGAGCCTAATAAGTTGAAATTACAAAAGAAGTAAAAGAGAGAGAGAAAAAAGAAATCTGGAAGCTGAACACCCCTACGATACACGAGCAAAGTCGAAGAAAATGGATCAAAGGTTTGAACAATTCCAAAAGGACTTGCAGGACCAGATGCAAGAACAAATGACAAAACTCCAACAAGAAATGAGGGACCAGATGTTAGAGGCTCAACGGAATATGATGGCCCAAATGACCTTAATGATGAATGGGATAATGGACAAAGGAAAAGGCCCTACAGCTAGTACCGGAGAAGAGAGCGAAGGCCATCCTCCAGGATTCACTCCACCTCACATCCATGTAATGCAAAGAGGATATTCTCAAGGGGAACCTGCTGGCCTAGGGCAACGACCTGCACCACCTGCTCATCTAGGGCAAGGTATATTTGCATCGAATCCCGGAGCTAATCCTGCTGATCCAATTGTTACAGATTTGAATGATCCAATAGAAATAGTCAGCTTGAAAACGGATGATCATAGTACCCAGAATAAGTACAGGAGCTTGGAAGAAAGGCTCAGGGCAATAGAAGGTACTGAAGTCTTCTCTGCACTGAATGCCAAAGAGCTTAGTTTGGTGCCCGATCTAGTTCTGCCTCCAAAATTTAAAGTGCCAGATTTTGAAAAATATGATAGAACGAGATGTCCAAAGGCACATCTTATCATGTTTTGTCGGAAGATGACTGGTTATGTGAATGAAGATAAATTGATAATACACTGTTTTCAAGATAGCTTGGTCGGGTCAGCCGTTCGATGGTATAATCAACTTAGTAGAGAAAGGGTTCGATCATGGAAGGACCTAGCATTAGCCTTTTGCGAACAATACAAGCATGTCTCCGACATGGTGCTTGATCGACTAACTCTGCAGATGATGGAAAAGAAGCCGGTAGAGACTTTTAGACAATATGCGCAAAGATGGAGGGATATCTCGGCCCAAGTAGAACCCCCACTAACTAAGACTGAGATAACGGTCCTCTTTATCAACACTTTGAAAGCGCCATTTTATGATAGGCTGGTAGGAAACGTCACAAAAGACTTCGCCGATATAGTATTATCTGGGGAACTTATAGAAAATGCCATGAAGAGCGGAAGGATGGAAGGACCCGAGAGTTCGAAAAGGGTAGTACTTATAAAGAAAAAGGAGGCAGAAACACATATGGTGGGAACCGAGGGCCACTACATTTCTAATCCATACCCAACCCAATCACGACCCCGATATCGCCCACCTCCAAATTTCTATTTTCCTCCCCAAAACCCTCATTATCAAGCACCTCCTTCTTTTCCCGTCTACACCACAAATAACCAAAGACCATTCACCATGTTCCCACCAAATACCATGCCTGCTCCAAGCCAACCCAAAAATGAACAAAGACCGACAAGACCCAATCCTGAAAAACCTCAATTCACCCTTATTCTCGTGTCGTACAGAGAACGGTGCTCGAAATTATTGGAAAAACAATTAATATCCCCATATTATATGGCACCATTGAAGCCTCCATACCCAAAATGGTACGATCCTAATGTTAGTTGCATGTATCATGCTGGAAACCAGGGGCATTCTACAGAAAATTGTATAGCCTTTAAAAGGAGGGTTCAGGGTCTTATTGATGCAGGGATTTTACGATTTGACGGTACTGGTAATATGGCTGGAAATCTTCTCCCTAACCATACTGAAGGGAACGTGAGCGCAATAACAAAGGAAGGCGTGCAGCGAGCTAAAAGTTGCGTTTCTAAAATAAAAACACCTTTGCGAAAAGTTTGGGAGGTAATGGTTGAAAATGGGTCGTTTTGTCATCCCAACAGAATTTTCAAAAGAGGAAATACAAAAAGTCAGTGTTTTTGTGATTTTCATGGCATCGAAGGGCATGACATTCAGTCTTGTGAAGAATTCAGAAAATTACTCCAAGATATGATGAGCAACAAGGAGGTCAAGATCTTTGATAAAATGGACGAGGCCGAGGAAAGGGAAATATGCGCCTCTGATGATCAACCATCAGTCATCCCTTATAGTGCCGATCCACCTCTGGTGATTTATTTTCAGGCCAAGAAGAAGGAAGTCAAACCAACGATGGTGATTAAAGTGCCATCTCCTTTCCCTTACAAGGGCAACAAAGCGGTACCATAGAAATATGATGTCAACATTATCAGACCCGAAGGTGAAAAATCCAAAGTTACGGCTGGAAGTGTTAGTGGAGTTGGACACTTTACCTGCAGTGGGAGATGCTATTCTCCGGAGGTGGTTGAACCAAGGAAGAGGACTGGTGACTCAAACCAAAAAGGAAAGGCACCGATGCATGATGTTGAGGCTGATGTTGAAATACGGTCTGAGCAAGAAATTAAAAGACCTGTGAATGAGGATGAAGCACGTGAATTCTTGAAGTTCATCAAGCACAGTGAATATAACATTGTGGAACAGTTGAACAAGCAGCCGGCAAGAATCTCGGTGTTGTCTCTACTGTTGAACCCAGAGTCACATCGGAATGCCTTACTAAAAGTGTTAAATCAAGCTTACGTGGAAAGCAATATATCTGTAGAAAAGCTTGATAGGTGGGTGAACAACTTGAATGCGGATAATTTCATCTCTTTCAGCGATGATGAAATACAGCTAAATGGTAGGGGCTCCTTAATAGCATTGCATATTACGACCAGTTGCAAGGGTTACATAGTGCCGAATGTACTCATCGACAACAGATCCGCACTCAATGTCATGCCTTTGGCCACACTTTTCAGGATGCCAGTTGATATGTCTTATCTAAGGCCTTGTCATTCCACAGTAAGGGCATTTGATGGGACACGACGAGAGGTCATGGGAAAGATTGAAATTCCTCTAGAAGTGGGCTCATGTACATATGATATAGAATTCCAGGTGATGGACATCACGCTTTCGTATAACTGCCTCTTAGGGAGGCCTTGGATCCATTCTGCCGGGGCAGTTCCTTCATCTCTCCATTAAAAAGTAAGTTTGCCATGGATAACCGCTTGATCACGGTCGCCGGTGAAGAAGACATTGTTGCGTCTATCTCTACTGACGCGCCCTACATTGAAGTAAACAAAGATGCAGTAGAATGTTCCTTCCGTTCCTTCGAATTTATCAATGCTACATTTGTTGTTGAAGGAAATAAGATTCCCACACCCAAACTGTCAAGGAATACCAAGATGGGAATCAAGCTGACTGTGGGAAAAGGAGCCCGAGCGAAGAAAGGTTTGGGGAGATATCAACAAGGGATAGCCAGAGCACTAAAGCCAGTACATCACAAGGCTCGATGCGGTTTAGGATTCAAGCCAGATGTACGACAAAGAAGAAAACAGTTGCAGAAAGATCAAGAAAGGAGGATTGCAAGAGCCTCAGGTCGGGAATTGGAATGGGAGCCCATAGCGTATCCTCCGTTGTCAAAAACATTTACGTCTGTAGGAATGATGTACCCAGGGCGAGACAATTCACGAAACACGCTGTTATTGATTGAAAGGGGTCTTCAGAACTTCAGTATAAACATTATTGACAAAGTGAATGATACAGTTGAAGATATTTCAATGATACGCCCTGGTCCCCCTGGATTTGTTTTGAACAATTGGACTGCTGTGGATCTTCTTGTAGTTTCTAAGTCCTCTCCAAAGTAATGCTCAATGTTAATTCTTTTGTATGCCCCTAAGTTATAGGGGAATTTGTTATGAGAGTTTATGTTTACTATTTATCTTTTAAATGAACATTAATGGAGATGCATTTTGTCATAGTCTTTTTATTCTCTTTGGCTTCATATTTATTCCCTCTTCTCATAGCCTGTCCTTACATATATCTCATATCATGCCATAGTATTATGTTTGTGGGTTCCAATACCTTGATGCTCCTCTATAGTTTTCTTTTCTATTCACCTTTCAGGTGCTCAGATATCAACTACGTGAACAATCCCGTTACAAGTCCTAAAATCGATTTCGAGAAAGCTATTTGTTTAAGAGAATTCGAAGCTGAGGAAAATGCTGAAGTTTATGGCTCATCCCCTGACTTACTAAGGATGATAGAACAAGAAGATAAACAGATTCTACCCCATCAAGAATCTGTTGAGACAGTAAACTTGGGAAATGAAGAAAAGAGGCAAGAAGTGAAGATTGGGACCTCCATTTCAGAAAACACCAAACATGACCTGATCGCCTTGCTTCATGAGTACAAAGATGTATTTGCATGGTCGTATAAAGACATGCCAGGTTTGAACGAGGATGTAGTGGTCCATAGACTCCCACTGAAACCAGAATGCAAACCCATTCAACAAAAGCTAAGACGGATGAGACCTGAAATGTTGTTAAAGATAAAAGAAGAAGTAAAAAAATAATTTGATGTTGGCTTCTTACAAGTCTCTAAATATCCAGAATGGGTAGCTAATATAGTCCCAGTACCGAAGAAAGACAGCAAGGTGCGAATGTGCGTAGATTATCGCGATCTGAATCGAGCAAGCCCAAAGGATAATTTCCCTTGCCACACATCGATACATTGGCAGATAACACAGCAAGACATTCATTATTTTCTTTCATGGATGGATCTTTGGGTTATAATCAGATAAAGATGGCCCCCGAGGATATGGAGAAAACTACCTTCGTAACAATGTGGGGAACGTTCTGCTATAAGGTAATGCCATTCGGATTGAAGAATGCTGGGGCAACATATCAGAGGGCAATGGTGATGATGTTCCATGACATGATGCACAAAGAAATAGAAGTTTATGTCGATGATATGATTGTCAAATCTCGGGGGGAGAGAGAGCATGTTGGAAGCCTCAGGAAATTGTTTGAAAGACTAAGAAAGTTCCAGCTGAAGCTTAATCCAGCCAAGTGTACGTTTGGGGCTACCTCGGGAAAATTACTAGGCTTCATTGTCAGTGAGAGAGGTATTGGGGTTGATCCAGATAAGATTAAAGTCATACAAGAACTACCACCTCTGCGCACACAAAAAGAAATCAGAGGATTTTTAGGGAGATTGAACTATATCGCTCGGTTTATTGCTCAACTTACCAACCAGTGTGACCCAATTTTTCGAATCCTTTGAAAACATAATCCGAGAGAATGGAACGAGGAGTGCCAAGTAGCTTTTGACAAGATAAAACAGTATTTGTCTAACCCTCCGGTGCTAGTACCACCAACTCCCAGGAGACCATTAATATTGTATCTAACTGTGTTCGATAATTCAATGGGTTGCGTACTGGGGCAACATGATGAGTCAAAAAAAAAAGAAAGGGCGATTTACTACCTCAGCAAGAAGTTCACAGAGTACGAGACAAAATACCCGTCAATTGAATAATTCTGTTGTGCTTTGGTCTGGGTAGTTCGAAGGCTCAGACAATATATGTTGTATCATACGACATGGTTAATTTCAAAGCTGGACCCAATAAAGTACATGATGGAATCACCTGCACTCTCAGAAAGAATGGCACGATGGCAGATCCTACTATCGGAGTACGACATCATCTATGTGAATCAAAAATCGATAAAAGGGAGCGCAATAGCTGACTTCTTAGCAACTCGAACAACAGAGGAATACGAGCCATTGAGATTTGATTTCCCAGATGAAGACTTGATGTGCATTACAGAAAAAGAATGTGAATCGTCAAAAGAGAAATCATGGAAGATGAGCTTTGATGGTGTGTCAAATGCATTGGGGCATGGGATTGGAGCGGTCTTAGTGTCACCAGAAGGGAATCATTATCCATTCACTGCCAGACTAAATTTCTTTTGTACCAATAATGTAGCGGAATATGAGGCTTGCATCATGGGACTTCGTTCAGCTATTGAACGAGACATCGAAATCTTAGAGGTGTACGGAGACTCAACGCTGGTGGTTTACCAAATCCGTGGAGATTGGGAAGTGAGAGATTCAAAATTGGTCAAATATCGCGATCTCGCGGCAGAGCTAATCAAAGAATCCAAAGAAGTAACTTTTAATTATTTCCCGCGAGAAGAAAACCAATTGGCTGATGCCTAGCCACTTTGGCTCCAATGTTCAAAGCAAACCGAGAAACGGGAATAATGCCTCTCCAAATAAGCATATATGAGGTCCCTGCACATTGTTTTAGCATTGAAAAAGAGGCAGATGGACAGCCATGGTTCCATGATATTTTAGAATATGTCAAGAATCAAAGGTATCCCGAACAAGTGAACGAGAATGACAAAAAAACGATCAGAAGAATGGCGGTAGGATTTGTCCTTGATGGGGATATCCTGTACAAAAGAGGAAAAGATCAAGTGCTCTTGAGATGCGTGGATGCTGTTGAAGCCAGAAAAATACTCGAAGATGTCCATGAAGGAGTTTGTGAAACGCATGCTAATGGTTTTACTATGGCTAGGCAGATTATGAGACTCGGTTATTATTGGCTGGCGATGGAAAGCGACTGCATTAGTTACGTACGAAAGTGCCACAAGTGTCAAGTTTACGGTGATAAAATTCATGCAGCACCTTCGCCCCTTCATGTCATGACTTCTCCGTGGCCTTTTTCTATGTGGGGCATGGATGTTATAGGGCTAATTTCCCCAAAAGCTTCTAATGGACATCGATTCATTTTTGTGGTCATAAATTACTTCACAAAATGGGTAGAAGCCGCTTCGCTTGCTAATGTGACGAAGACTGCAGTTTGCAGATTCTTAAAAAAGGAGATCATATATCAATACGGTTTGTCTGAAAGAATCATTTCAGATAATGCCTTGAATCTGAACAACAAGATGATGAAGGAAGTGTGTGAGCAATTTCAAATAAAGCATCATAATTCCTCACCCTACCGCCCAAAGATGAACGGAGCAGTAGAAGCGGCTAACAAAAATATTAAGAGGATTATTGGGAAAATGACTGAAACATATAAAGACTGGCACGAGAAGCTACCATTTGCTTTGTATGCATATCGCACATGTGTGCGGACCTCTACGGGGGGCAACTCCTTTCTCTCTGGTCTATGGAATGGAAGCTGTGCTACCCATCGAAGTTGAGATCCCCTCTTTACGAGTCTTAATGGAGTCAAAACTAGAAGAGTCAGAATGGGTTCAAGCTCAATATGACCAACTAAATTTGATCAAGGAAAAACGCTTGAAAGCAATCTGTCATGGACAGATGTACCAGAAGAGAATAATCACAGCCCATGACAAGAAGGTGCGACCAAGGGAATTTCACGAAGGAGAACTCGTGCTAAGAAAGATTCTCCCAATACAAAAAGACTTTCGAGGAAAATGGGCACTAATTGGGAAGGACCATATGTCGTAAAGAAGGCCTTCTCGGGTGGAGCCTTGATTCTCACTGAGATGGATGGGAAAGAGGTACCAAATCCAGTGAACTCAGATGCCGTGAAGAAGTACTATGCTTAAAAAAAAAGAGATCAAGATGAAAACCCGAAAAGGGCGTCTTGATAAACAAAAATGATTAGGATGAAAACCCGAAAGGGCGTCTTAATGAAACAGATTTGGGCTTAAGGAGCAAGGCGATTTGAACAGAGAGTTAAACAGCGAGATTATAATATTTGAAGTAGACTCGGAAGCTCAAAATCTTCTACACAATAAGCTTTGCTCGAAAAATCCAAGATGAAGAAACATGGAGAAGTTCATGCGTGGGATATCTAGAGCATTTGTGACAATTGAATCTGCTTCTCTTTCTTTATAATGTTTTCTTTATAGAACTGTTCCTTGTCTTGCTTTTGAGAAAATATATCCCTTTCATACCTACTGTGTCATTTTTATGCGTCTCGTGTGTGGTTTATTTAAATGATAAATAGAGAAATGACATACTCTAAACAAATGGAATGTTGAGCATTACCCGGATGAAAATTTAGTAAGTACAAGAGCCTCAAAGCAAGGATAAAGTTCAACAGGGGGCAAAAGGGTGATATACAAGAAACACAGATTACTCGTAAAGCTTGAGAACGGGCACAAAACCTGAAAGGAAAGTCAAGAATCGAAGCAATGAATGCAGGTCATCACGAAAGTCGTAACGAAAAGAGATATATGACAAACAAGCCGAAGGCGCATGACGTAATCATGTAGGCATAAAAGCATTTAAGACAAGCACGTGCATATCATGATAACATCACGCATGACACATACAGGTACGCCAGTAAAGCAAGAAGTTTTGACGATAGCTGTACCGAACCAAGGAAAAAGAAGACATCCGGGTCCCACCAGATGATATGTTTTGAACTTCTGTTTTTCAAAAAATCAACTCATATTGCGAGAGGTGAGTTGAGCCTCGGGCACATGCCTAGGTATTTTCAATTTCTATTTTTCAATTTCTACTTTTCAAAAAATCAACTCATATTGCGAGAGGTGAGTTGAGCCTCGGGCACATGCCGAGGTATTTTCAATTTCTATTTTTCAATTTCTGTTTTTCAAAAAATCAACTCATATTGCGAGAGGTGAGTTGAGCCTCGGGCACATGCCGAGGTATTTTCAATTTCTATTTTTCAATTTCTGTTTTTCAAAAAAAATCAATTCATAGTGCGAGAGGTGAGTTGAGCCTCGAGGACATGCTGAGGTATTTTTCAATTTATGTTTTTCAAAAAAAAAATCAACTCATATTGCGAGAGGTGAGTTGAGCCTCGGGCACATGCCGAGGTATTTTCAATTTCTATTTTTCAATTTCTATTTTTCAAAAAAAATCAACTCATATTGCGAGAGGTGAGTTGAGCCTCGGGCACATGCCGAGGTATTCTCAAATTCTATTTTTCAACTTCTGCTTTTTAAAAAAATCAACTCATATTGCGATAGGTGAGTTGAACCTCAGGTCACACCCTAAGGTATTTTCAATTTCTATTTTTCAAAAAATCAACTCATATTGCGAGAGGTGAGTTGAGCCTCGGGTCACACGCCGAGGTATTTTCAATTTCTATTTTTCAATTTCTGTTTGTTCCAAAAAAAAAATCAACTCATATTACGAAAGGTGAGTTGAGCCTCAGGTCACACACTGAGGTATTTTTCAATTTCTGTTTTTCAAAAAAATCAACTCATATTGCGAGAGGTGAGTTGAGCCTCAGGTCACACGCTGAGGTATTTTATTTAATTTCTATTTTTCAAGAAAATCAACTCATATTGTGAGAGGTGAGTTGGGCCTCGGGTTACATGCTGAGGTGTTTTCAATTTCTATTTTTCGATTTCTGTTTTTAAAAAAAATCAACTCACATTGCGAGAGGTGAGTTGAGCCTCGGGTCACATGCCGAGGTATTTTTATTTTCTATTTTTCAATATCTATTTTTCAAAAAAATCAACTCATAATGCGAGAGGTGAGTTGAGCCTCGGGTCACATGTCGAGGTATTTTTAAATTTCTGTTTTTCAATTTCTGGTTGTTCCCAAAGGGATCAACTCATATTACGAGAGGTGAGTTGAGCCTCAGGTCACACGCCGAGGTATTTTTCAATATCTGTAAAAAAAGAGAAAAAAATCAACTCATAATGCGAGAGTGGAGCAGACTGAAGATTGAAGTCTCCCCGAAGATAATAAAGAAGCAGACTGAAAGATTCAGATTTTATCCCCTGAGATAGAGTGAAGCTACTTGAAGGAAAGAAGAGCCAAGAAGTCAAGACCTTACAAGACCAGGCAAATTTGGCTCTTTTTAAAGTCTTTGCTTCATTCCCGTTACACGACAATAAGCAAAGAGGGGCAGCTGTAAGAGCCCAAATTTGCCCGGGGCCCATCAAGTAATAAAACAAAAACAGAAATAAAAAAGAGAGTCCAACAACAGTCCATAAACAGTTACAAAAACCCAGAAATAAAATTACAGGCCCAAAACCTAACTGGCCCAAAATGGCCCAAAGGTTAAGCAGCCAGAAAACCCTAGGGTTTCCCTTTCCAGCGCCGCCGCCGCGTCCTTCACACACGCGCCTCTCGTCGCTTCAACTTCCCACGCGCGTCGTTCCCCGTGCCTACGCCTCCTGACGATTGGAGCTCCCCCAGGCGCCTCGGCCTCCATCGTTCGCCCTTTGCCCATACCCTGCAGACAGAGAACAAAACAAACAACAGAGGAGTATGGAACAAAATAGTGGAATAATAAAAAGCATTGTGTATTTGGCTATAAAGCCATTCAAAAGCGATGTAAATAAGGGTTTAGGGGGAGAAATAAGAAAAAAATCACAAAAAAAAACTCGAGAAGAACCCTTGTAATTTTGCTCTTTCTACAAATATCAGAAATCAAAAAAATCAAAAAGAAAACTTGCAAGGTTGATTTTATTTTCCTATCAAATTTACTGTTTTGTTGTTATTTTATTTTTGTTATTTCAATATTTCATAAACAAATAAAGAAGGGGAAAGAGACCTACTCGAAACTCCCTCGGTCGTAGTCTCGGAGACCATCTTCTCCGTGGACGGAGCTCCGTTTGAGGGGGACGTTGAAGGCCCTTTTCCTCTATTTCAGAACACCGATCGTCGAAAAAACAGAGAAAGAAGGGCTTCCTTTTGGGAGAATAAAGAGGGGGGCTTGATTTTTTTTGAAAGTACTAGAAAAATGATTTTACGAGCAATTTTTTTAATTTAAATAAAATGCGAAACGACGCCGTTTCAGGGGGTAGGATCCGCGTGTCGACCCGCTTGGTGACCCGGATCCGCGCCTCTCTGCTTTAAAAAGGGTTATTTCACGTTTAGTCCCTCTGTTCTCTGATTATTTTACAGTTTTGCCCTATTAAACACCACATTTTGCCATTTGGGGTTATTTGCTCGTTCAGTCCCCA
Organism: Gossypium australe; assembly: GCA_005393395.2. Taxonomy (NCBI): domain Eukaryota; kingdom Viridiplantae; phylum Streptophyta; class Magnoliopsida; order Malvales; family Malvaceae; genus Gossypium; species Gossypium australe. The sequence goes on along the minus strand of CM016620.1, from coordinate 13,884,118 downwards.
ATCGTTTGCGCGCATTTCACTTGAGTCCGTTGGTTCCTTTTATTTTCGATTTTCCCCCCAGATTTTGCTGTCATTTTAATTTAATCCTTTTTGTATATATTTTGTTTCCTTTAACGATTTTGCTATTCTGCCATTATATAAATATTATTATTATTATTATTATTATTATTATTATTATTATTATTATTATTATTATTGTTTTGCTGCAATTCAAACTATTATGTATAGCATTTTATTCATTAACTAACAGATTTCTATTGTTGTTATTACAATTATTTTTATGTATATTATTAATTTCATATTATTTTATATATGCATTCTCTTTTAAATCTATGAACATACATATTTTATTCTAAATATATATCTAAACATATGAGTGCCATTTTAAAACCTTATTTTAAATTATATTTATTCCAAGCACTTTCACATTTTCATATATTATTGTTTTTATACATGTATTATCACTGTTTAACATTTCACATGTTTAAATTTCAAATTGTACATATATTTATGTAGTATTATGTGTGTTTTAATTCCCGTTTTATATTTATTTGTTATTTACGATTCAGTAGAGCGGCATTTCGCTTGTAAATAATCACCTCGTGTTGTATGTTATTATTTGATCGCATTTCATTTGTTTAAAAACATCATGCTATTTGAGCTTTAAAATCATTCTTACTTAAAGTTTCAAAATAAGGTAATATTTTGTGTTTTGGGAAGTTCGGGAAAATCGTGCCCTAACTTACTGGGTTCCGGTTTTCTCGTTCAATCTGAATAACAGAATATCCCTTTTTAAATTGCAATACAAGTTTAGAATAACTTACTTGTTCTCGGGAACTCGAGGTGAGGTGCCCTAACTTATTGGCCATGGCATCTAGATACCCCGAAATAAGTTCGTTTGAAAATCAAGCAATATTCGGTGTTTGTAAGATCGAGAAATCGAGCTCTAACTTACTGAGTTTCGGTTTCTCACTTGACAAATAATGGAATATCCTCCTCAAACCCAAATCTGAATTTCAAAGTCAAGAGACAAGCTCAGTTTCGGGAATCCAAAATGTTGTGCTCTAACTTACTGAGTATGACATCTCATCTTTTCGAAATAAGAGGGTCTTATCATTTATTTTGATTTGTTCAAGTTTTTTTAATAAAAGAGGATCGCATCTTCAAATCTTTTCAAATTTTCGACATCAAGGCATTAAATAATCAATTTGGTACCAATTTTGGGCGTGACGAGGGTGCTAACCCTTCCTCGCACGTAACCGACTCCCAAACCTATTTTTCTCAAATTTTCGTAGACCAAAAACATTGTTTTAGTAAATCAAGATGTTTTATTAAAACAAAGGTGATCCGGTCACACCTAATAAAGATCGGTGGCGACTCCAGTTTTGTTTTCGTTTTCAAAACCATGTTGATCCCCGTTTTTCAAAAATGGTTATGACAACGAGGGTGCTAATCCTTTCTCATGCGTAACCGACTCCTGAACGCATCTTTTCCAAATTTCGTAGACCAAAAATCATTATTTTAGTAAATCAAACACTTTATTAAAACGATCAAATTACGAGGTGACCCAATTACACCTCACAAAAATGATTAGTGGCGACTCTCATTTTCGTTTTTAAATAAAAGTCGATTTAAAAAAAATGATTTCGACAATAGCATTTTAAAATATCCATTGTCCTTTTTTTCCTTTCTGGTAGTTAAGTTTAGATTAAATTATTGAAATAGTCATTTTTGTGTATCTCAAGTTATATTTTAGTCACTTATATGTTTGAAATGTTATGTTTTACTCACTTACGTTAACATGTTGTAACATTTTAGTCACTAAGTCGTTAATTGTCGTTAATGGTATAACGGTATGCTGATGTGGCACATTAAATCATAATTTCAAACAAAAATTTTAGGTTAAATTATACAATTGGTCCCCATATTTTTCGTTTTGAGCAATTTAATTTTTTCTTTTATATTCTTTTAATATTCTTTCTTTATTTTCCCTTCACTTCTACTTCTCCCTTTATTTTCCTCTATTCTCCATCTCTTTTAATTTAGTTTTTCTATGTTTTCCATTTGTTAAATTTTTTTTATGTTTATGAAAAATGAAAATGCGAAAGTTAAAACCAAAATAAAACTTGCTTCACATATTCTCACCCCACAATTACAAACTCTCATCATCTATCATCACTTTAAAAAACCAATTTGGATCTCCCAATGACCTAGTCCACAAGCTCGCCTCACCCGAAGACCTCGCTAGTTGTGACTTATGGCAATCTACCCTCAACAAAGTTTCTCGAACTTGTTCCCTTAACCTCCTAACCAACCTTCACGGCCATCTTATCTATTTTACCTACAACATTCTCGCCCTCTCGAAACTACATAGTTTCACGGATTTTTCAAACGATCTCTACACTCTCAATGACTAAAACGGTCACAATACGAAGCTTACTCTAAACTTTACTCAAACCAGTTTGGTTCCATGCTCCATTTCTCTCTTCGGTTCATCCATGCTCGGCTTCCAATCAAGCTTGATTGAGAATATCCAAGAAGGTTTAGATCAATTTTACCGTTTGCTTAAGTTTATTCGTTAGAAAATAATAGAAAAGGAAATGAATAATCTACACAATTCTGTAAAAGTTTGGAAATGGAAAAAATTTGTTTTGAATATAAAGAATTCAATTTGTGTTTAGAATTGATTAAGGATATGGTTTTTATATTGATTAGTTAGATCCAATTTTAGTTTCAAAATTAGGTTATACTCAAATCAAGATTTGAATAAGAATGATTGATATTTGGTTTTGAGTGAAATTCAATTTAAGAATCATGTGAAAGAAATAAGGACTTGGCTTATTTGATGGGCAAAGATTATGTTTTTGCATTGAAGAATATGAGAAGAGAGAAAAATAAAAGGGAAGAAGAAAAGAAAAATAGAGAAAGAAAGAAAAAGAAAAAAAAATCAAACTGTTCAAAAAAATAAAAGTATAGAGACTAGATTTAATAAATGGAAAACATAGAAAAACTATGTTCAAAGAAATAAATAAGGGAGGAAAATAGAGGGAGAAGGAGAAGAGAATGGAAAATAAAGAAAAAAAAAGTTCAAAGAACATAAAAAAAATTAAATTGCTTAAAATGAAAAAAAAAATATAGGGACTAATTGTATAATTTAACTTTTTTTAAATAATGATTTAACATGCCACATCAACTTACTATTATATTGTTAACAACAATTAATGCTCAGTGACTAAAATGTTACAACATGATAACGTAAGTGACTAAAACGTAACATTTCAAACATAAGTGTGACTAAAATGTAACTTGAGACAAACAAAATTGACTATTTTAATAGTTCTTAAATTTAAGGTGGGCTGATGATATTGAACCTAATAAAATATTTGTATATTATGTTAGTATATTTTGGTATTTCTATAGTATATATCTATACAATCAATAAAACTTTCAATTGAGTTTATTTCACGAATTAACATATTATTAATTCGGTTAGAAAAATTATAAAAATGACTTTTCGTATTAAAAATAATGTTGAGGTATTTTAGGCTTTTTATTTTTTTAAAAAAAATTAATAATTTTTTTTTCATATGGTTAGATTTAAACTCATGCTATTTATAAAATATTAATTTTACCACTAATTCAAAATTATATTTTAATTGTATTTCAAGTATGCAATTTTCACATGCATGCACACATCATAGATATTCTAGTTGCATATAATGTCTTTTATTGAATTGGTGTTTCAAACTCCGTTGTGAATTTACTATAAAGCTATTTATTTTAGAAACATATATTATTTTAATCTATACTATATTTTAAAAATTGTAGTTTTAAAATTTTTAATAACAATGAATTTTAATGTTTAATTAAAATAATATTTTAACTAAAAAATTGTGAAATATTACGATCATTCTGGCATAATATACGTTTTTCTAACTTTTTTATTTTTTAAACTAAATTAATACTGTCTATTCATGAATTATTTTATTTTTATTTTCAAAATATATACGTTTATTTTAACCAATACTATTTATAGGTTTTGTATATATAATCATATTACATATATAACATTTTTAAACAAATATGTTTACAAACTTAAAATTAAATTAAATTAAAAATATTTACATAAAAATTTTTTAAAAAAATTTTAAAAGATTTTAAAATATTAAAAAATTTTAAAAACGGCTTAACAAGCATATTTTAATAATTTTTTATTTTCACAATTTATAATTTACATAAATGTTTAAAATATATTAAAAACACTTTACAATTTGTTAATTAAACTTGTATATAAATTAAATATATTTCTATTGTATTTTATTTAAATGAAACTTTCTTTTAAATAAAAAATTAGAAATTTTAAAAACTTCATTTTAAAAAATTCAAAATTATTAATATATTTTAATTTATAGACGCAATCAATCTGTGAATAGCAAGAGATAAAAGCCTAGTATATTATATTCCAATGTTTCAGCACGTCATACATATCCTATCAACATGTGGCAATGCAATCTTAATATATATAAATATATATTTCATTTTTTAAATTAATAAAAATTAATAATTTAATATTATAATATGTTTTTAAATTAATAATAAAATTTAAAATATATATATTTTTAAAAAAATTATTAGATAAATAAAAGTATAACTTATCTAAAGTTAGTGTTATTATTTGAACTTTATCTATTTTTTGTTTTATAAATATATTCAAATATATATCTAAGTTTGAATATAAGTGATAATAATAAAATAATACTCATTTAAATTAAATTTTAAAAATAATTTGAATTTAAATTAATTAATTAATTTTAAAATATTATTAGAAATATAAGTTTTTGATAAATTCACAACTGAGTTAAAACCTGATTGATTGGGAACACCAATTCAATAAGACATTATATACAACTAGTATATCTGTCACACACGTATGTGTGTCGAAACTACATACTTAAAATACAATTAAAATGTATATATTATATTAAAATTTAATTTTGGTTTAGTGATAAAATTAATATTTTATTGATGTAAATAACATGGGTTCAAATCCAATTATATGCAAATTTTTTATTGACTTTTAAAAAAAATAAAATAAAATGACTAAAGTACTCTTGAAGAATATAACTTATTTTTAATACAAAATTTCATTTTTATAATTTCTCTAACCGAGTTGGTAACTAGTTAATTAGTGACACTAACTCAATTAGGAATTTTATTTGTAGTATAGATATAGGTGATAGTTTTATTTATTTAATAAAGTTCAAATTTATAATTTTCCTTTTAATTATTACAAATCTCAAATAAATACATAATTCAAATTTTGTTATTATATTATTATATATTAATGTTAAAAAAGTAAAATTTAAAAACTTTATTAAGTAAATAAAATATACACAAAGAGATTTTCCTTTCTTCTTTTTAAGGGTATTTGCACATTCTACTTGAATATGCCCAAAGCCATGACACTCATGACATTGAATTCCCTGTTTCATCTCCTTAATAGGTTCATTTGAGTCCTTTTTTTTTTTTTTTTTGAATTTTCCCTTTTGAATAGCCTTGAACCCTTGAGTAAGCAAAGCCAACTATTCTTGCATCTATTTGATAATAGTGCGTTGTTTAATGGGCACGGTTCCAGGCATTGTAAAGACTATGTTCTTCTCAGATTTCGATTTGCCCTTCTTAGCCTCTTCCATGTTATCTCAAAGGTTTGGAGGGATCTATTTAGCTCATCAATCCTCATGGCACCGATATCCTTGGCATCCTCAGTTGTTGTTACTTTGATGCTGAACCTCTCGGGTAGTGACTTAAGAATCTTTCTCACAAGTTTAGAGTTTGAGTACTCACTCCCTAAGGCAAAATCCTAATCTGCCAGGTTATAAAGTTTTGCATAGAACTCTCCAATGGTTTCTAATTCCTGCATCCTCGAAGTCTCAAAGTTGGTTGTCAGCATTTGAAGCTTAGATTGTTTCATTTTATTAGTCCTTTCATGAGTTATCTCTAGAATTTCCTAGGTCTTTTTGGCTTCAGTACACTTCGAAATCCTTCTGAACTCCTATGCATCCAACCTATAGAAAATATCATATAGTGCTTTGAAGTTAGCATTACCAATCATTTCTTCTTCAGTAATCCAGGTTGCCTTGGCCTTGGAAATTTTTGCTCATTCTACTTTTTTGAAGGGATGAGTTCATTTGGTTAAAACAACCCTCCATTCTCATTCATCTGTTGACTTAATGTAACATCCTGAATAGGGCCTATGCATTTTCAGTTTAATTGTATGAAATGACAAGTTTCAAGTACTATGAATAAATTTTTGATACTTTTGGAAACCTAGAAATGCATGAAAATGGAAATGAAAATGGAAATGAAAAGGGAGATAGAAATGAAAATGGAAATGGAAATGGAAATGAACACTTTTGGAAACTTAGACATTTTTGGAAACCCAAACGTTTTTGGAAACTTAGACATTTTTGGAAACCTGAACATTTTTGGAAATGATCCAAAAATGGAAACTTGAACATTTTAGGAAACTTGGATATGTAAGAAAAATGGCAAGTTACAGAGCCGATCGAAAATTTTAGGAAACTTAGAAATGATGCTGAAATGTCAAATTTTAAAGTTTAAAATAGGAAATAAAGGCAAGAGGGCCTTAAAAGAAAAAGTTGGAGAAATTTGACACACAAACAGGCTTGGAAAAGTGGCCTGAAGATGTCACTTAGGGCCTATGGAAATGGCGCCATGTGCAAGAGCTGTTGGGCCTGGGTTCGAGTCACTTGGGAAGCAAATAATGAAGTTTTATTTTTGCTTCTAGACACACCAAGGTGGACGGCACAAGCATTCTAGAAATAGAGGTGTTTTCTTTCCATAAATATTTGATTAATTAGGGGATAAATAAAGGAGTTTTATTCACATAAATATGTGAATAATAAGATATAAATAAAGGAGTTTTATTCACATAAATATGTGAATAATAAGAGATAAATAAAGGAGTTTTATTCACATAAATATGTGAATAATAAGAGATAAATAAAGGAGTTTTATTCACATAAATATGTGAATAATAAGAGATAAATGAAGGAGTTTTATTCACATAAATATGTGAATAATAAGAGATAAATAAAGGAGTTTTATTCACATAAATATGTGAATAATAAGAGAGAAATAAAGGAGTTTTATTCACATAAATATGTGAATAATAAGAGATAAATAAAGGAGTTTTATTCACATAAATATGTGAATAATAAGAGAGAAATAAAGGAGTTTTATTCACATAAATATGTGAATAATAAGAGATAAATAAAGGATTATTTTCTAATGAGATAATTGAGGAGATAATTGATGGATTAAAGGCTTTTATCTTTTAAATAAAAGAGATAATATTATCAAAAAGAGGAGTGGTGGCCAAGTAAAGGACTCCTAGGCTGATAACTTTGGCTATAAAAGGAGGACAGGAGGGCTACTCATCAACATTTGCTCCCTCTTCCTCTCTGCCGAAATTCTCCCTAGGCAAAACCCCTCTCTGCCGAATTTTCATTAAGCAAAAATCCCTCTCTTTTTCTTTTATTTTCTTCTCCGTTCTACTGTTAAGCTGAATCTTTGTGGATTCTAAGAAAGAGGGCAATCATCCACAACATCAAAAGGGGATTTTTCGGGAAATCTAAGGATCTAAGGTAAGGATTATAAATATAAATATGTGGTTAAAGATTATGATTCACGTTTTCAAAGTTAGATCTAATCTAACACGAAGTTATAGGATTTCAACAGGCTTATAAAGGAATCCTCTTCAGATTTGGAATCCCATCATAAGGTAAGGGATATTCGGCCAAGGCATAATTTGTTTAAGTGTTTTCCATTATTTCAAAAACCGAAAACTGACATGGTTACATACCTAGTATTAGCCGATTTCAAGGAAGAGGAATTCTAGCAACTGTTGGGACTTGATTAAATCAATTCGGCAACTAGGTAAGTAATTCTACTTCTAGTAGGATTTGGTTTTAAGACCAAATAGGTTTATTTATATGTTTTAATTAATGGCCGAATATAGGAGTGAAAGATCTAGATCGGTAGATCGCTCTACGGGAATTCACGGAAACTATTAAGCGAAAAAGGTGTGTACTCTTACTAACTTTCAATAAATTGCATGGCAATCATTAAATATATAAATATGTAACAGTATGTGAATGTGGCTAAGCACCACAAATGTGGTAAGGAGTACCCAGGTACGTTTCCTACTTTGGATAGGATTGTGAATGTGATATATTTTGAACATGTGATTAGTAACATGAATGAAAATTTAGTATGTGAAATTTGTTATGAAATAATTGGGGCATTCGGGATATTTGTGGAGGAAGAAAGTGAAGGTGATGACTACGGTCTCACCAACGTAAAGTGGTGACTACGGTCACATAAAGTGAAAAGTGGTAACTTCGGTTACATCCAGTGAATACAGTGTCTAATGACACAACATAAGTGGGCGATGAGCACGTCGACTGCAGCGACTGCCTTCGATGGTGTGTAGCGGATGGAGGGTCGACTTAGTAGTCCCCGCGGTGTACAGGTTGGTACGGGTGGTGTGTAGCGGATGGACAAATAGGTTTGGGTTTGGGTTGCATCATCCTTTATTTTTGTATGAACATGATATTGATATGACTTGTATGCCTGATTTGTTGGAAATTAGTACTATGTACACATTGAGTCTGTTGACTCACCCCGTTGGGGAATTATTTTTCAGGTGATGAGCAGTAATGGACCGGGTCGGCAGGAGCTAAAGGTGGCCATGCATCGCTTGAAGAAATTATTTGGAATTTGGACTTTATGAAATTTTAGTACTTTAAAACTTTATTTTGGGTTTGAATGATGTAATAAGGCCATAAGGCCCAGTTGGATTTTCTTTATTTCTGTTTATTTTTATTTGAATATGATACAATTTATGTTTGATTAAAGATAAGTAAATTTATTTCTTTTAAAATAATAAACCCAAAAATTATTTTGTCACCTTATTTAAGTTGGATTTCCAGAATTTATTAAATAGGTTTCAAATTAAGCCCAACCCAAAACAATTTTTTTTTAAATTACACAAATTTTCTCTAAGTCATTTAGAACATTTTGAACCGGTTTACTTGAGGAACATACCAAATCTGGTCAAAGCTCGTGGGCCGGGTTTGGGGTGTTTCACTTAATGAATTCTTTTATCTTATCTTTCCAATATGCATAATTTGCTTCATCGAGCATAGAGGACGTGAGACTAGAGATCCTTTCATTGCAAGCAAGTTTAACAACCAAGATAATCACTATTTATATTAAGTGAAAGGATTTGATACCAATTTTAGAAACAAATGGTACCTACTTTGCAAACAAAAACCGTGGCTAAAATAGTGTTTTGAACTGTGGCCACAATTTCAACCACGATATCAAAAATGCGAAAACGTAACGGTGTCTGTGAGGCCTTACCTAGAGCAATGATCCATCATCTTTCTCACACTTTAAGTCCTAACATCAGTCTCACTCTCACTAATTTAGTGACCTCATTGTTGTACAAAGACTAGGTCACTAAGCTTTCCCCTTGAAAGCTTAGTTTTACAATACAAAAGATTGATTGCTTACAAAAATAATACACACATAAAACATTCCTAACTTGAACAAATTTTTGCTTTCTCAATCTCTAGGTCTGCTTTAACCTACACAAAACTCAAGTTTATATACTAGTTAAGTTTTACTTAAGAGTCATAGTCTAATCACTTTTCTATAAAGTAAAGCTAAAAACCAACATAGGATAATAATTTCATAGGAGTTTTGATGTAATCCAACTTCAACTATAGAAAGTGACTTTACTCGTTCTGTAAGTAACCAAACTTTACTTGTTCTGTAAGTAACCATACTTAATTCGCAAGAACCAATCTTCAAGTCTTCAATTTCAACTAAATTGATCATCATGTTTTGGGCTCTAACTCATCCAAATATCTTCAAAACAGGTAGCCTAATACTTTTTTTTTCTAAAATTTGTCAACTCTAAATTACGCAAGTAAAACAGAAAAATATTGGCTCAAGTTGTGACCAGTATTTCAGTCACATAAATAACCACAAAATTCACATTGCCTTCAAATGTGTCAACAAAAACATTTATACCAAGACAATATTTTATACTTTTAGATGTAATATATATTGATATTTTCATAACTATTATTAGAAATATGTACCTCTTACAACATAAGTCCAAATAAAAGTTAAAACATTCAATAATAAATCATTTTTAGAAGGGTTAAATATAAAATTAGAACCTGAACTTGTCCGCTTCTTCTAGATTGGTACTTACGGTGTTTTTTTTTTTGTCCTAGATTGACACCCAAACTTTTTTTCCGTTAACTAATTTGATACTTTCTTTTAACACCGTTAAGTCTAGGACAGGTGGCAGTACCAAATAACGACACGTGTTATTAGTGACATAAAAATTAAATTAAAAATTATTAATAAATTTAAAAATATACAAAAATGATAAGAATATACTACCACTTTTTTTTCTTTCCCAGATTTCTTTTCTTTCTTTCCTCTCGTTTCTCCTCATCTTCTTTTCTCCTTTTTCCTCCCTCAACCCTAGTCCACGCCACATTGATTGGTTGCTTTTCTGGCCCGAAAGTGGCACCTAGTTGTTGCTCTTTATTCCCTCTTTTGAATGTTTAGATTAGGTTTCCCAAAGAATTTCCCAAAAGCCACAAAAATGCCTTCAACTTTTGAACTTCTCCAATGTCGATCTAAAGATCTAACCATTGAACCATCTTGTAACTTCGACCAGGACTTCTCCTTGATATGATGAACTTATTCATTACTCAAATCTCTTAAATGGGTTGGCTATTGCAGCCATAATGGTCGGTATTTGGCCCTTTGCCGAATCATTTTCCACAGCCATGGAGTTTGAGAGTCTTGGTATTATAAAGGGTTGGTTGATGGGGGTTAAGAGTTGATGGTTTTTGTAAGCAAACAAAATTGTTGCAGATTTGGGGTTTCTTTTTTCACAATTTCAAATTTGAGCTTTTTTTTTTTGTTTTGTTTCTTTATATTCTAATTGGTTTTGGGATTAAATGAGTTATGTTTTTTTTTTTGTTGAATATCCATTTCAAGTATTCATTTAATTATTTTATTTGTTTGCATGTCTGTTTTCTGTCTTGAATAATTTCTTCAATTTTCTTCAAAATTATTTGCAAATTGATTCTCAAGTAGCAAGCAATCTTGTCCTTAGGTCATTTGCCTTGTTAGGATAGACATAAAGAAATCCCCTCTTCCGCTAACAAAGAATAGTTGAGAATGAAAAAATTGTCTCTTGATATCTAACGTATTCTAGCCTTCGTCGGAAACAAGCCTAAAGAGTTATCCTCTCTGTTATGATAAGCAAGCCTGGGGCAATAAAAATATCCCAGAACATGCTCTCTTTAACGTGAAAGAGAAACCTTGGTGAAAATAAAATCGGTCAACTCAGGTTGAACACATCGAACTCAAGTAGAAAGCAAATGATAAAAACTCTTGTAAGACAAAGAAATAGAGTAAGTGTAACATCCCAAAAAAAATTAGGGGCTAGAATTCTTAGAATAAATAAGAATTAAAACATAACATTATTGGTAAGAAGCCTAGTAGGAAGTATTGAGAACTTAGGTTCAAGTCTTAAAATTTTTAATTTTATCTCTTTAAATTTTTCTGCACATGTAGAACCTAAAGAAATATGGTTTAAGTATTTATTTGTGTGAGTTTTAACATGAATGTGGGAATTAGCCCAAGGGTTAAGGCTTTTGCAAGTTCTCCATTACGTCCAAGGTTCTATCCATGTTAGCCTATCTTTTTCTTATTTATGGTTTTTAGACAAATGGGCTAATTGCCCATTAGCTCTCAAAACTCTCCAAAATCCTTTCCAAATTCTACTAAAATTCCCTATTTGTTATTTTATCAAATTAAAACCTTAACTCTCTTCCTATTTATACCTTAGATTTCTCTCAAAATTCTCTATTTCAAAACTCCCCTTAAGTTTTGCTAAAAAATATTCTTTAAAGTCTTTGAAAATTCAATCAAGTCCTCATCAATTGTTCTTCTCCAAATTGTTGAAACTCAGGTCATTAGATCGTTGAATTTCTATGAAGATCGGTAAGTATCTTGTTCTCTGTCAACTAGAATCTTTCAATTCTGAAAAATATCGTGTTTTGATAAATATTTCAATTCGATTAAAAATCCTTAACGTTTTGCCGAAAATCTCCACAAATATTGAAAATCCGCTGTTGATTCTTGTGTTATGTCAATTGAAAGACTCTTGTAGGTGATTGGATCGAACTTGAACGTGGGGGAGTCGCTTGTAGGTGATTGAAGATTAACTTTTAATGTCACATGCGTTGCATGTAATTTTATTATTTAATATTTAATTAATTTTTAAATATTGTATTTTTAATTGTAATAATTAACATAAAATAATATTTCTTATTTTTTGAAGGTAAATGTAAAATAATATATCTTATTTGAATTATTGAATATATTTAAAATATATTAACTTATCAATTCAAACAATATAATTTTCAAATCATAAGTAAAACATTTTTAACATATTAAACATATAATATAGTTTGACTTTATGTAATTAATGCAAAGTAAAATTATTCAAAATAATAACTAATTTAATATAATTAACATAAATATTAATTTTAGGTAGTGTTTGGAAAGCCACCTAATAATTTAATTTAAGTGTAATTATTTGTAATTACACAATGATGGCATGTTTGAGTGATCATTTTAATTTGTGGTTTCCACAAAATTGGTATAATTGGAGCACCCCAATTACATTTTCTAATTCTAAGGGAGAGGATGACAATTAAAGTAATTATATTATAAGCATGAATAGTATGAGTGTTTGGGATGGTTATGACAAAAATTTTCTTATATTATAAATATTAAAAAATTATATTATAAAAATAATTTACGTAATTTATAAAGTTTTAACAAAAATATATTATTTAAATCCTAAAAAAATTCTAAAGTTATGACCGAAAAGTTTATTATAAAAATAATTTACATATTATAAAAGTGTTATAATATATTTATCAATAAAAAATTATGGCCAAGATGTATGGACATAACTTATTTATGTGTTCATATATGGACATTACTTATTTATGTGTTCATATTATATATTATAAAAATAATATACTTATTCATAAAAAAAATGTCATTTATTTTATCACAACTTATTTTAAAAAAAAATAACTTTCTAAAGTTATGGAAAAATTATATTATTTATAAGAAGTGTTATAAAAGTTATTGAACAATTTCAAAAACCTTATTTATAAAAATTATAATTATAATTATATATTATTTTTTACTTAATTTATGTATTATAAAAAGTGATATAACCTAGTATAAATATTTCTCTAAATTAAATTTATATAAGTTTTTATAATTAAAACTATAGGCTATTTGGATTGTGAACTCAAAATTTTATAAGATCAATGTTAATTATACAAATACAAAATGTTTTTTTTTACACTATAACATGAGATATGATACCATTTGAGAGAATTGTGTTAGACACAAGCACCAACTCTTGAATTTTTTTTAATTTGAGACATTCAAGATGTGGTTGAGAAGACATTTGTTGTCACAAGCCTAATGGTTAAGTGTTAGTGAATCTACCATTGAGTCTCAAATTCAACCCCCTTCCCTCTCATATTTTTATTATTTCTGGAAATCCAGTTGTCACACCCTAAAATATATACGGTTAAGAATAAATATTAAACGAGAAATGAATTATAGGCTCAATGGTTACGTGATAAGTGCATCCATCCTAGAACTCCTAGATTTAAGCCCCTCCCCCCTTTGTTTTTATTTAATTTCGACCGTAACAACCCAAAATATATGTACGGTTCACTGTCTAAATTAAGGAAGAAATTATCAATAGGCTCAATGGTTAAGTGTTAGTGCTCATTCCTAGAGATCCTAGGTTTGAGCCCCCTCCTTCCCTTTCAATTTTCAAATTTGGCAAGGCTAGGGGAAATTTGCATGTGCCACCCCTAGGGTTTACAAACCCTAAGAATTTAACCAATTCTTTCCTAATCAAAGTTCATATCCTGCCCCTTTCTCAAAATTCCAATAGAATTAGAATTTCACCATCTTTTTTCCATTCTTTTCCTAATTAGATTTTCATATTGCTCATTTTCAAATCCTAATAGAATTTGCTCTCCATCTTCTTTTTCTTTTCTTTTTCATCTTATTTTCTCTCATTCCTGCACCTTAATTCCATATTTTGTGCAGCCAAAATTTTCCCTTATTAAATCGCTCCCCATTCGTTGATTTCTCTTGGAATTTAGATTATCGTTAGTAGCATTCTTTACCTTTTCCAAGAATAGCTAAGTACGTTTCGTTTTAATGATTAGGTCCCGTATATCCATTGTGTCAATCCTTGATATTAATCTTTTCAATTCGTTTAATCGATTTCTTTCGAATTTTGCCAAAATCCCTACCACTAAATTTAATATATGGATACTTGTATGGTTGTCGTTTGAAGGACCGAATCTAGGTGAATTGGATCAAAATCGATTGTGAGGAACATCAATCAGACTCGTGGTGAAATATGTCTTTTCCAAGTGAACCGATGGTGATTGTGTGTAGGTTTAGGGCCACACGATATCCCACACGGGTGTGTGGACCACATGAGTGGACCACACGGCCAAGTGCACCTATAGATTTTAGGGACTTCGTGAACCACACGGCCTTAACATGTTACACAGCCTATCACACGATCGTGTCTTTCCTGTAGGGTAATTTCTCCTTTTCTACACGACATCAGGCTGTTACAAGGCCTGGGCATATGGTCCTGTGATTCCTATTTTACAGTTTTATCAAAAAATTTGCGAATTGTCCAGTTTAGTCATTATATAGTCCCTGAATTGTTTCTAGAGTTTTTGTTCACTCAATTAGGTCCCTGATAGTATATTTATTTTGGAATATGTGAGTTAGTAACTGAATTGCTACTATTATATTGTGTGATATGTGAATATTACATGCATTCTGTCACTGTAATACTGACAAACTATAAATGTTAATATTGTTATCGCTCTACTAAGTACATGTTAAACATGTCTACTACTACTGTTGAACTGAGTACATGTTAAGCATGTCTACTACTACTGTTGAACTGACTACATGTTAAGCACGACTACTGTTTCTGCACTATTTTGTTACAAGCATGTCATATTTCATTGTATGGGGTGATACGATATGAATAGAGAAAGAAGTGGCAGTTTAATAATCTGCAAATAGTGGTGGTTCATCCAGAACATAGTGGTAGTTTATCTGCAAACTTTTTATTTGAAAATAATTGGTGGTTTACCCACAATTTTTATTGACAGTTTATCTACAAATCAATTATGGTTTATCCACAACGCGGTGTGTAATGGATGGATGAGTTTTGGGGAACTCTTACTATGTTGTGTAGCAGAGTTGGGTAGGATCCTTTCTGATAAATTGAAATTGCATTGTCATTCATAAGCATGTACATGCAAAACTATGAATTCTAAAATATTATAATGATGTGTGTTGGGAAATGTGTCCATATTGTAGTAAACATACAATTGTTTTCTATTTATTTGAACGATGAATAAATAAATAAAGTTAATTTCACATTTCACAATTATATCTTAATTTCGCATTTCACAATTATGTCTTTTATATTTTGCATTGCGAAATTGTGACAAACAAATATTAGCTCATTGATTGTCTAAAGTTCAAACTGAAGATAGGTGGCATTGTAACGAACGTTTACATTACGAGAAAGACAACTTACTTCAGTAGATAATATAAATGAGTCTGTAATCCCATAAAATAATCAAAGTGAGCATTTGATTCAAATACTGAGAATAATTATTATATCGTCTATAATTCCAATTGGGGAGATGGCTTGTCATGGCTATCAGAGTAGTTGACTCTACGAGTAGAGACATAGATGCATTCATTGGTAGAAAGATACACTGGACTGGACCCAAAATGAATTAATTTTGAATCTGTTTGTGAATTAATTCACTGGTGACATTCATGGTGTGATTTATCTAAATCCTGAGTTAGTTATTGACCATACATATGCAACTCATGTGCTTTGATATTAGTGGAGGCTTATGCTCTAAATATGATCGAGCTCATAGCTAGTATGTTGGGTACATGACTTGTGTATGACATGTCTTTACTAGCAACAGTGGAATTCATATATCAATTAAAGAGTTAATGATATCCTCCTATTGGCATTGTGTGGATTGATAAATATGGAATGTGACCACGGGTTTCTTATTCTCGAATGAACAATTTATCATAGTCGTTTGTTGATAGTGATCATATTGATCATTAAAAAGACACAATGGTGACAATGAGATAAAATATAATTGTATTGAGTGAAAGAATTTAATTCAAAGGAATCAAGGATATCATGTAAGGGTAACACACATATGATGATGTCAATGGACAAAATCAGTTGGATGAATTGCTTTCGTAAGGAGTATACAATAAGGAGTTTTCAATCATGGTACTTCTTGTGGACTGACTCCATGATTAAGTAATTGCGAATTATTAAAACAATGCTTCTGGACATAATTGCAATCACTAGAGCCTAATTGTATATGTCTGATTGGTCCATCCGTTAGCTCAATAAAATCTCAATCAGACTGCGTTTGAATCAGAAGAAAACTTTACGACTTTGGGAATAATTTAATTGAGTTGATTTATTCAATGTGGAATTAAATTATATTGTCGTAAGAATTGTTCAACTAGAGAATTTGATTAAAGAAATTCCTTAAAAATTAATTTGGAAAATCTAAGTGATTTTTGGAAAATTAAATTTGATCAAGTAAAATTAAATTAATCAAATAATTAAAATTAATATGATATTTTTGGAAGTTAATTTTCAAGTCAGATAATTGGCCAAATGGGTAATTGAACTTGAAAATTGGACCTGAGATCGTAAATTGGGCCCAAGAGCTCAAAACTGAGACCAAGACCCAAAAATTGGTTGAACCGGGCTCGGTATGTGAAACCAGGCCTACAATCCTACTGGTGGCTAGACCAGACCGGTCGGGTCGTAATTGACCCGAACCGAACCAGCAGCCGAATCAACTCGGGGTGCCATAAGGGTGTCGCACCTGCATCACAAGACATGGTGGTGCCGATAGCTGTGACGGTGACATTCCGGTGGCCAATAGCAGTTGGTCGTCGATGGTTGAGCAGTGGAAGAGTTACACTCCTCCTGGGACTCTACCAGAGAATTTGATTTTAGATTAATTATTCCAAAAATAATATTATTTTAATAGTTTAATATTAAATTAAATTTAATAATTATCTTAATAGTATTTTATTAATTTAATATTAAATTGATTATCTTAATATTAAATTTAATTTAATGTTTATCTTGTAGATAAATATTTTATTATTTTAATAAGATTTAATATTAAATTAATATAATATTTATCTTGATAAATATTAATATAATATTTAATATTAATTTAATATTAAAGTGATTAAATTTAGTCATAGTTGAACTTTCTAAACTCTCCTTATATAAAGAAAGCATTGGGTCATTATTTGCACACACTTGAATTCAAGAGAAAGTTATAGAGAGAAAATTCTCTAAAGAGATTATTCTAGAAAATTTCTAAAGATATTTTTCTGATTTACAACTTGACCCAAAAGTTTAGAGAAATTACAAAATTATGTTACTGGTAATTTTTGTGAATTTTTTTGATTCGAAGCGAGTCCACACTCAGCAGACATGAGCTTGAGGATAGTGGAGAAGACTACTCAGTCGAAGTGCTCATCCTAGACGAATCGAAAATGTATAATTTTGATTAAGTGTTTATTACTTTAGCTATCACAACTAAGATCTTATTTTAGAAAAAAAATTAAAACTTCGGTTTTTCCATAAATTTATTTTTCGTTGCGTTTTCCAAACCCGTTTTCCCAACAATGTGTTGATTTGAAAAACTGATACTCTGAATTGTTATATGATTGTTATTATTCTAAGAATTGTTATTTTGTATGTTTTGTCTACTGCTCTACACCGACTTTCTAGTGATTAGACTCACACTGAGCTCATTAAGTTCACTCCCTTTAATTTTCATCTTTACAGATAATCCATAAGGCTAGGACGCGGACTCGACATCTGGAAGGTCTCAACTAAGATTAATATTTTCATTAAAAGTATTTTAGTCTTAATATTATAATTTCAGTTATTTGGAACTGTATTGTTTGAACTATGACATTAGAGTTAAGTTTTGAGTATGTTTCGTATGCATGACATTTAATTTGATTTTAGGATATTGAAACATGGATTTTGAATTAATTATGCATAAAATTCTGGTTTTTCTTCATTAAAGCTATTTTGAATATCACTTTTACTCTGCGATATCATGTAATTGAGATTTTAAAAAGTAAATAAATTGGAAATCAACTTTTGCTAAGTAAATTTTAAAATCTATGGAAAATTTTATCTTTTAGTGAAAAGAAGATAACACGCTAAGTTTTTCTTCAAAAAAAATGTTTTAAACGATTGTTTTATAAACCCCAATAGTTCTACTAGGCCATTTTAGTGGCTTACGTAACTTTCAGAATCCGGTCGTAACGTTTAGACTAAGTTGGGGGTTACAATGATGATGATGAACTCGATCAATGACCAATAATGATGATAATGAGCATAACTTAAATATTAAAGGGGAAACAATCCAACAAATATGCACTAGAACAATTAGATAAAATTACATATGATGTTTGTTTTTCTTGTTATTTTTGTTAAAAATGGTATTATCAACTGCTTTTTTAGACTAAAATAATAGGTATGATGATTCGATTTTAATTTTTGTTATTTGTTTAGATTTTTTATTTTGTTAATAATTTTTAAAAATATAAATTATATAACTATGTGATTACAATTTGTATTATCAAACGTGAAATAAAAAGTTATGATGTAAGGTTAATTAAAAAGAAAGAAATAAGAACAGCATAGCAGTTAGCAGGAGAGTACAAGTGAGACAAAAAATGTGAGTCCAACCATATTCAATCAAAAGGTGCTGGCCATGCCCAACAATGTGGTTATCTTATCATCCTATATTAATTTGGCATTCTACTTCTTTCACTCTTTACCTTAGATTTTAATTATAATTTTTTTCTAAATTAAATGATTATATAAAAGTGATAAAATTGATTATTGTATAGGGATTGCTTTGCTTTTACTTGTGTAAACAAATGCATAAATGAACAACTTGGCTTGAAATTTGGAATTGGTTAGGTGGCTGCCAAATGCCAATGCTCTATAAACAATTAAACCCCAATTTCTTTTTTGTTGTATAAATTAAGTAGGTAAATAAATAAACATTGGACTTTGTTGTTTATGCTTAAGAAATGTACACATTATTTGACCTCACCTCAACTTTCTTTTTCTTTTGGTGGATGCCTTTGCCAATATCTCTCAACCATTGTCCATTTCTAAAGTATGCAAAGCCTGCAATTAAAACAAGATTGAGAATATCTCCAATTTTTTTTTATGGTAATTAGATTAATTTCTGTTTTAGTAAAAAATACAATAAAACGGGGAAAAACATGAGGATATTTTTGCATGGCATGGGAAAAAACAAGTGTATATCACTTCAATATTTTCATCCTAAATTTTAACATTTTTATCTTGAAAAAAAATTAAATCTAATATAATCTGCTGAAATTTAGAATAAAAATATTAAAATACCGTACTCTTATTAAAATAAGATACAAATGACATGATATCTCAATTTTATACTATCATTTATACTATTATCGCCACTAAAAAAAGGAAAATGGAGGTATGGTTGGGACACGTTTGTTTGAAACATTGTGATTTAGACTTAAAAAGAGGGACGTGAGAGCTTTCATTTTCATGATTTGCCACCTCCTCCAAATCATTGGCTTATGTTTCTTAATTCATATTAAATATATTTTAATTATATATTTAAATGTTTTTAATGATAAAAATTATTTAAAATTTGTATTTTGCGTATTATAATATCAATTAATTTTACTTATGAAAATGTAGGTTTTTATTTACAATAATGCTTAACATTCATTCAATTAGCTCTGCAAGAGTAAAACTGTAAAAAGCACATGACGGTGGGTTTTGAGGAATGAATTACATTCATGTCCTTCTTGGCTGTCCCTACTAAAACGCGTCCACTTTATTTATTTTTTTTTAATGCCAAAATTGGCGCCTCCCATGGTGTTGTAATTCCAAAGAAAAAAAATATAAATATTTTGATTTAATATAATTATCACAATACAAATACTTTTTCTTTAAATTTGTAATGTTGAGTGACTTTACAACTGAATCTAAATTATTATTTCTATATTATCTACTTAAGATAAAAGTTAATAAATTCATAATTTTATTAAGTATTTTTATAATAACATCATTCAAGTGACAGTTTACTTTAAAAATAATAAGTTTTTTTAATTCTCTAATTTTATAAAAAAATTATTTTCTTTTTCTTTTTTCTAACCCTTAAATTTGCATGGTTTGTTAAATTGAAAAAGTTAATGTTTGTTAACACATGTCATACACGTGGATACCATGCCAACAATTAATTATATTTTTAAAAATTTATAAATTTTTTAAAAATTATTAAAATTATGTAAAAAATATAAAAAAATTAATTAATCGCTAATGTGGCATACGCATGAATTGCTCAACAAAGTTAATAAATATTAATTTTTTCACTAATTTTAGAGTGATTTGACAAGTAATACAAGTTTATTGACTAAAAAAGGTGAAAAACTAAATAAATGGCTAAAATAATTTTTTATAAAGTTAGAGGGCCAAATAAATTATTATGCCAAATAATAAAAACAAAGCAAATCAAAATATAAATTTATTTATTACTAAAAAATATAAAGTATTCAAATTCTAAAAGGTTTAACTACAAAATTGACCTCAAAATTATATCATTTTATCACTTAGATATATATATTTTTGTTAAAAGTGATACAAAAATAATCAATTTCGTCTTATCTTCCTCAAAAAGTGTATGACGTATCATGTTGTTATTAACTAGTATAATGTTTAGGGTAAAATAAGACCAAATTGATAGTTTAGATATTTATTTTGACCAAAATTATTTTGGATGCCTAAGTAAGAAAAAGTATGGTTTGAGGACCAATTTCATATTTAAGCCTTTCTAGAGAAAAACTTCCCTCTTCTGTTTTGATTTTATTTCACTTATAAATAAAGAATAAATCAAAACAAATTATCCCTTCTTCTTAGTTTATCAAGGAAAAACCCCCTTCTTTGCAGCTGTTGCTCTTGTTTTTAATCATTAATTTTTTAACTACTAAAATAACTATTTTTCATAAATTTTGTATATTTTTATTATTTATCACCGCAGAATGATATTCCTCAAATTATTTCTGAATAAATTAGCAGAGTGTCTTAATTTTTATTATATTATATTAAATATTTTTATCTTACATTTAAATTTATAAACGGCAGGGGTATATCAGTCCATTAAAAAGAGGGATTTATTTTGAATGCTAAAAGTCTAAACCTACCCACCGCATGCGCCTCATGTCTTATCAAATTCAAAGCTTTGTTAACGTTGGGGCAATAGTTTAATTTTACGGAAAGGTTAAAATATGCTCTTGGTCCCTATACTATCTATAAATTATGGATTTAGTCCAAATACTTTAATCTAATTATTTTACTAGTTATATTTTTCAAATTTAAAAATTTCAACCCTGATCAAATGATTGTTATTAAATTTATTAAGTTAAAGTTTTCTATTTCTAAAATCTTATGTGATAAACATTTTATTACGTGTAATGGTATGTCATCTTGTTATTTTTACATATTATTAAAAAAACGAGTTAATAAATTAAATTCAAAAATATAAACTAAATTTATAACTGTTAACATTTTAGAAATTTTAAAAATAAAAGAATACAGAAAGTAAAAATGAGGAATTCAAAAAGCATATAGACTAACAGTGATCATTATAAAATATATGGATTAAATTTGTAATTTTATAGTGGAGGTTAAAAAAATAAAAAAAATACTAATAAATAATAACAAAATTCCCAATTTTTATTTACACCTTGTTTTCAAGTGTAAACTGTAAACAATTTCTTCTCTCTTTGTTAATAAGAGATCAGTTGGAGTAATTTTTGGTATTGAGAAAAGAGAAATTTTCTATATATGTAAATTTTCAAGCTTTGATTTTTACCCCACCACTAAATTCTGCCTCTTTTATATCCTAGGAACATCTTTTGTTTCTTTGAGTCATCCCTTCCCTTTGTAAATTACAATAGAAAAAAAAAGGAAAGAATTTCACTCCCTTTCTCAGAAGTTTTTGTTGAGCAAAAAATCTGTATTCTTTTAAGGCTTTCATTATTCTGGGTTTTTAAAAAAAAATTTATATTATATTATATATTATTGAAAAGGATCTTCCATAGTCATGTTGATCCAAATGTGAGGGCTTTTCTCCGTGTCTTGCTTGTAATTCATCCTCTTATTATTTTCTTTAAATAAAACCCATTTTCAAGACTCAGCCTTTGTTCAAATTTCCAAGCTGCAAGCTTGAAAAGATTGACACTTTCATGGTTCAAAGCTTGTAGCTCCCTCTCATTCTTTGACAAAGCCCTTGTTAACCTTTTTCTTCTTTTCTCTTGATCTATCAAGGACGGGAAAAAATGTTTGGTACCCAAAGTAAAAGAGACCTTGCTTTGGAATTGCAAGCACAATTTCCAATTTTAAGGCCAAGCATCCATGCAAGAAGAGCTAATCTTACAGTGAAATTCCAAGACCTTTATGGGTTTACTGTTGAAGGTAATGTGGATGATGTTAATGTGTTGAATGAGGTAAGAGAAAAGGTAAGGCAACAAGGGCGAGTTTGGTGGGCACTTGAAGCAAGCAAAGGAGCCAATTGGTATTTACAGCCACAAGTTTCTTCATTATCGGAAGGAATTGTGTTGAAATCTTCACTCAAATTGGCAGCTTTGGCTAATTCTATTACATTGAAGAGGCTTATTAGGAAAGGTATTCCCCCTGTACTTAGGCCTAAGGTTTGGTTTTCGCTATCCGGTGCCGCCAAGAAGAAGTCTACGGTGCCTGAAAGTTATTACAATGATTTGACAAAGGCGGTAGATGGTAAAGTAACACCTGCTACAAGGCAGATTGATCATGTAAGTTCTTGCATTAAGTCTTTTTTCTTTTTTTTTTATATATATAACTTCTGATTGAGTCATTGTTTTGATTGACGTCTTATTCATTTGATGTTTGTAAAGTTTCTTTCTAGAGATAGGGTTAATTTTTGCATAATGAATTTGGAAATGAGAATTCATATCTGATGATTGACCTACATGCAAAGGATGATTGCATTGGTTAGTATTGGGGTTTTGACATTAGAAGGTTTTGATCTGTTGAGAAAGGGTCTCTTTTCTAATGAAATTTCAACATGATGGAATCAAAAACATTTACTGTTGACAAATGCAGAATAAGAAGTTATATCAAATACCAAAGGTTATACTGAGTTTGATCTTATTATTGGAAACATCTTAACAATTTCAGCAATAATTGTGTATAAGCTAATATACCTATGAATATATATATGTTATATGCTTGAACTAAGATTTACAAAATGCACTTGATAATCTCTTTGCTGTGTCATCTGAACTGATAGAATCAGAAATAGTAGAACTAACAATTGTATCTTCTAAAAGTACTTGTGAAGATTACAATGAATGTGATGGTCTGACATTGAATTGTTGATTGGTATAACCTAGAATTGTGACTTTTGAGAAATTTGGTTTGAGCCTTTCTCTTAAATACTTGCAGGACCTTCCACGAACCTTCCCTGGCCATCCATGGTTGGATACTCCAGAGGGCCATGCTGCTCTCCGGCGTGTGCTTGTGGGGTATTCTTTTCGTGATTCTGATGTAGGTTACTGTCAGGTGAGCTTATCAAAAGTAGCACTTGTCTTACAGCATTTTGTCAGCCTCTAGTACTATAGGCATAGAAAGGACAGAATGTGCTACAATTACATCCTGCACTTCTTTTTTCTTTTTTTTTTATTTTTTTGTGTGTGTGTATAAAGGATACACCCTTTTCTGGTTTGCCATTTTTCCTTTGAAGGGTTTCTTTACCTTTTGGTGGGTCAGCTGGGGTGAATCATGTATGTTTATGCCCATCGGTCTGTTTTTCAGTCTATGATGAACATGATCATACTCTTTTTGTGGTGTCTATATGAAGAATGTTATATGATCGTGGCAACTAAATTAGATCATTTTCTTGGTTCCTTCTTTCCTTTACTGTTTTCTGTATCCATCATGTAGAAAGAGTAAAATTGAGGTGCATTTCTCCTCATGGATAATTTATCGGTGTCTCTAAAATTTATTTGTTTTTGGTTTAGGGCTTAAACTATGTTGCTGCATTGCTATTGCTTGTTATGAAAACGGAGGAAGATGCATTTTGGATGCTTGCCGTCCTCCTCGAGAATGTTTTAGTTAATGATTGCTATACAAATAACTTATCTGGATGCCATGTTGAGCAAAGGGTTTTTAAAGATTTGCTTGCTAAGAAGTGCCCAAGGTATTTGGTTGAGGATTGCACCGTTTTATATTTATTTTAAATAAATCTGTTTTGGCTATATGTTAAAGCTGAGTTTTATCTTTACTAAAAATTGGAGGAAAAAAAAAATGCAGGATTGCTGCTCATTTGGAAGCATTGGAGTTTGATGTCTCCCTCGTTGCGACAGAGTGGTTCCTGTGCCTCTTTTCTAAAAGCTTGCCTTCGGAGGTTTGAACAATATTTCATTGCCATTTCTGTCCTGCTGGCATCTCCCATCAAATGTCAATTCTATTTGAGGTTGCTTTCTGACTATCTTAAAATTTTTTCTCCTTATTGGGCTATTTGTCTAGACAACTCTGCGGGTGTGGGATGTCCTTTTCTATGAGGGGGCAAAGGTTCTTTTTCATGCTGCTTTGGCAATATTTATGGTACCCATGTCATTGCCCTTTCAATCTTTACATTCCAATCAAAGTTGGAAACTTTCTTCAATGTGTTCTTGTAAAATTTTTTTAGCTAATTTAAGTTTTGATCTGCTTTTGCAGATGAAGGAAGATGAGTTGCTTCTAACGCATCAGGTTGGCGACATTATTAATATAGTACAAAGAACTACCCATCACCTTTTTGATCCTGATGAGTTATTGACAGTAAGACTATTCATCATTTTGTTTTCCAGTTTTCCCGTCTTATATAACATTTCATGCTTCTTCCTCGTTATCTATGGAGAAAATCACTCCTAGTTCTGGACATAGACTAAAGAAGATAATTTCTAGTTTCTTTATCTTGACATGGACACCTAGTTTTCGATGTTAATCTTGTTTTAAGAATATGCAACTTTGGCTATATCTGTACAGGTTGCGTTTGATAAGATCGGTTTTATGACGACAAACACTATATCAAAGCAAAGGAAAAAGCAAGAACCAGAAGTAATGAAAGAGCTTGATGAGAGACTAAGAAGACTAAACTCTCTCAGAACTGATGACAAATAACAGTTTGCTTGAATGGGAAGATCAAGTTGTACATCAAACGTTCGATGATGAACCCCCTTGGCCCGAAGTTGAAGAATATGAAATTAATGCTCTTTATATTCTCTCTCCTAGCGACCAGGTAAAATGTAAATTTTGAATCCGTACACTGTTTAAACAGCAGAAGTTAGTTTGCAAATGAATCAGGGCACTGTTGAATTTGCAGTGCCCCTAATGATTTTATAAAGCCATTGGCTGCTTCATCAAATGTTTACAGGGTTACTCTGAACAGTTTTTAACATTTTTTTTTTCTATTCAATATTTGAAGCCATAGCTAGCAGCACCATTGCCAACTATTCCTTGTAACGAGAGAGAGAGAGAGAGAGAGAGAGAGAGAGTTGGTAAGGAAATTAAGTTAATTCTGAATTGACAAGCGGGTGAACTAAGTTTAGGATGAAACCTTGGTGCTCTCTCTCTCTGTTAAAGCAAAAATTAAAAGGCCCATCAGCAGTGTAGTTGCCAGTTTCAACTTATGATGTTCTACTACAAATTGGTTTCTTTTACATTTTCGTTATGCTTTTGAATATTAATTTCCACATAATAAAGAAAAAAAATAAAGATCAGTAAGGATTTCAGCAGCAGATAGCCATTGGTTTCCAAAGTTCTATCTCAATCTGTTATTTGCTTTTGCAATGTATATTCTGTATAGACATAAATGTGTTTGTAGCATGATCTATTTCCTAATACAAACAGGTGTTTTTGAGTGTGTTCTCTCATCTCATTGCTCAAATATTGTAATATTTGTCGATAGCTTGGACAAGGATGAGCCAATTATTTTTTTTTAAAAAAAGTGACAATAATTTGCATAATTTCTAGATAGGAAAATAGATTATTGAGAAGAGGCTTCATGTTATAATAATTCAAAGCATGATGAGTGCAATCCAAAGAATATATTTTTTAATAGCAGGTGAAAATTTATGTAAGTCCCATTTCTTTCTTCTCCTGTGGTCTACAAAAAGCAATGAAGTTTCGAGTAAAAGAACCACGGAAAATAATTAGAAAGCTTCCTATGGTTATTCATTACTATCCTATTCTTCCGTCTTTGAAGATTCTGAGTCAACAGCTAAGTAGGAGGTTTCACCGGAGAGACCCGTCTCATTCTTGCGGCCTTCCGCAGATATCTCATCAGAAATCTCACCATCTTCAGACGCTGCTTCCTGCTGCTGTAGGCTCCAGTACATGATGCTGGCTGTCAATGTAAGCATCATTTTCTGGTTCACCTGTTACCAAGGTCAGAAGTTACATTAATGTCTGATTTAATCCAATTTAAGCATGAGGTATATAAAAAAAGAAAAAAAGTGGAAAACTATATATATCTCAAAACTTAGTGTAAAGCACAAGCAATAAAAAAAAAAAAAAA
Source organism: Gossypium australe (assembly GCA_005393395.2). Classification (NCBI taxonomy): domain Eukaryota; kingdom Viridiplantae; phylum Streptophyta; class Magnoliopsida; order Malvales; family Malvaceae; genus Gossypium; species Gossypium australe. The sequence continues at coordinate 13,857,155 of CM016620.1, read as the reverse complement.
AGAAACAGACGCACAATATGGCAAATCATCAGAAAAGATATAGAGGAGGGATTATGGATATTGAATCTGGGAAATAATTACCTCTATGACATCCTCGGGTAACAAGAAAATGGAGCATCCAAGCTTCCGAGCAACACTGATTATATAAGTTGCATTCAACTTCTTATCTTCATCTGCAATGTCAATGACAAACAAAACATATCTTTTATTTGATTTTATGTCATACATGGTATCCTCTATTAATTTGTAAGCGAACAAAGTTTCCTATGTAAAGCTCCTCAATAAAATCACCACAATGACTTAGAAATATCTACTGAGCATTAAAGATTTAAGATTCAAAGCAAGATTAATGAGTTCTCAGAAGTAAAAAAAAGAGCTGGCTTGGCAGGTTTATATATATTGCTGAAGTGCCATATAACATTATGGTCAGCTCAGGTAGGTTTCGAAGGAAAAGAACACATAAGTCTAATAATGAAAGAACACCATACCAGTTTCTCCCTTGGTAACAAGACCCCAGTTAACGACCCTTGGTTCCACTGCACTGAGAAGCTCGAGGAAGAATATACCACTGGAAAGGCTTTTATCCTAAGAGGAATAATAGTTCAATAAAAACCAGAGTGTCCGTCTATGTGTTACAATCAAAATTTTTGAGACACAAATTTCATTTTTTTTGTGGCTTATGTACCTTGAAGCTCTCCATTTGAGAGGTTCTACCTGCCTTCTTTACTTTATTGTTAGCCCAGTTCAGAATATCAGCATCTGTAATTTCTTTACCTTGGGAGTGAGTTCTCAAGTTTTTAAGGAGTTGTAGCATTGAAAACCTCATCAGTTGCCACAAAAATGCTGCATGTGAGGTAAAGCAAAACAAGAAACATGAGAAGAAATATAGAGCAGGGAGCCATTTCAAGGTTTACTAATATGTGTGCCACTCAGAAAAGCAAACGGCTACAAAATCATATCCCCCAACCCAAAGTTTCTTGGAATATGCATCCATTTAAAAGCTGATAGGAATGATAAAAAGTAGCAATGTAGAAATCAAAATAACAGCCTCAACTTTACCAAAGAAAGAGAAGAGGAGCCCTCATTCACCCTAGAGCAACATATAAGTTATAAATAAATGTCTTGAACTGGCCACCCTATGGAAAAATGTAATATGGAAGATACTACCTATTATAAGTTTCTTGTTTCCAGCCACAATATCATTGCCAGCTACATTGACAAGTGAGAAATTTAAATCCCTGCCAATCTGTATCACTTGATTGCAATTCTCAACCTGTTTAAATGGCATCTTTATAGGAGGCTTATTTGCCTGCTTCCAGTTAACTGTTCCAGGAAAAATTTTATCCACAATTTCCAACATAACATACCTGCAGCCACGAAAGAGTGGACACCAAACAAGATTCAACAACCGCTTGATACTGCTCGGAGAGCCAAAATTTTACAAGAGAAAAGAGCACGATACCCGTTTCTAACATCTTCAAAAACATTGTTGACATATGTAGTAGCTCCAAGACTGTTCATCCAAAAGCGAAAGCATCTCTCTTCACGAGACGTTTCTGCATCATCTGTCATCATCTCAGCAAAGGTAGTCGTTTTGCTGTCAGTTAAACCATTCCTGCAAGAGAAATCATACACTGGTTAAACTATTTTGTACAATCATGAGCACATGTCCCCAAGGGAATAAGCCAGTGCTTAGAGCTTGAAATTCCAACTTTGAGGTCTCAGGACTGAATAATGAGATAAAATGGGTGAAATTTATGGGCTGAGAGAGGGCTACCTGTTTTTGTTTTAAACCATGTAATCAATACAAATAAAAATTACAATAGTAAGTACATGATTGAGTCAGCTTTTCCCACATGCAAATAAGAAATAAACCAGACAATATACACTATGAGATAACAAAGTATTGGTAGAAAAAGTAGTCGAGAAATTGAATGAAATTGAACAGGGAAAAGCTAATATAAATTATTATAGAAACTTAGTTCAGTCTTAAGGCAAAAAGACATTATTTCTCACCTGTGATGGAATATTTGAGCTACAAATGCAAGATTGAGATTTGGTGAGCCCTCGACAATGTCCTTAGGAGTGAGATATCTTTTGCAATCCAATTTCTCTGCCATCTCAAGAACCTTGTTTGCTCTTTCTGTTGGATCCTTTGCATCCAAAGTTGAATGCGTACTGTGTTCAGGAGCAAGTGCATTAAGCAGGTGTGCATATGCTTCTCCATCCTACAAATAAGTAGGTTTTATGATACAGAAGTTACTCTAGAAAACTGATAGTAGTATAGACAAGAGGCAATGTATTATTTCACACATTAAGAACTATTGGTTATTTGATTATATGCAACCATGAATCAAATGGTTTTCCATATTGTTTGTGAATATGAGGATATACTGAAGTTTAAAGACACTGAAAGACATTTAAACATCCTGCGATTGTTTCACATTTTCATGGAACTTAAGGACCAAATGTAAAGATTAATGCTGCAGTGAAGACCATGATAATAATTACCTTTTGTAGATAAAACTGGCATGACACAAGTAGAATTTATCAAAATCAATAAGTTTTCTCACCTTCAAATCTGTAGAGAAGTTTGTAACCTGCTTTTGGTACCCAGCTTTCTTCAGATGAAAATTCATCCATTTCAGTAAAACCTTTTCAGGTGCTAAACTCAAAAGCTCTTCCACCTCCTACAAAATTTATACAAAAGGTGAACTGAATTAGTTTCCAACCTGCAAAATGGAGATTATCCAGTACCTGATATCATCAAGACATAAAGGGGGCAAAACCAATTAACAGTCTCCAACCTGGCTATCATCCACCAGTTCTACAAGTTGAGGAGTTTTCTTCAGATTGAGATCAGCTAGTAGTTGAATCTGATGTCAGAGCCATGAAAACATTACTAACAATATAACTATGGTTGAAGGAAACTGATATTATCAGTAAGGTTTCCATGATTCTACAAATTACAAACACAAAATAAATGAGTTCAAAGGAAGTTTCAATTGGATACCTTAATAATTTGAGAAATCAATCCAAGTACCAGGTGGGGCTAGAAAATAAAAACACCAAAAAGAAGAAGAAGAAAAGATGATAGGAAGTGTTAAAATATTGTACAAGTTATACTAAATTGGTATTGGGAAGGAGCATTACTTACTCTTGCTTCAACAAGGTCTTGTGTGCCAATGTTAACCACGGTGCAACCAATAGCTTTTGCAGAATTAAGGCAAAGAGTATGATTCTCATTCCTCTCCCAGGGATTAAGAACCTTTTTGGTGTTAATAGCTCGCTCATCTATGGTCCCAGGAACAGCTACATTGATAAGCTTGCTGCATGAAAGCAACTAAAAGTGTCAACAAACATCAAATCAGGATTCAATAAGGACTAAAGCAAAGTCAAGTCCAGTGAACCAACCAAAGAAGGACTCCATCTTTCGCAAGATCAAATAAAGCGTCTGTGGCTGGATCAATTGGAAAAAAATCTTTCAAGAATTTATCTTCTGCCAGATAGTTATTGATATGAGCAACATAAGAAGCCTTCTCAGATTCATTAATAGCATGGTGAAAAGTGGTCGTGGTTGCCTTGAGAAATGAAGATCTCGAGCCACCTGATTTTTCAACTGCGCGACCTTGCAAATCTAGATAAAGCTGCCAATTCACCAAACCCAAACATTGCCACCTAGCAAGATATAAGGAGAACATATGCCAAAAAGAAAAAGGAAAACTACACACCAGGTATTGTAACATTTAGAAACATTAATTCACCACATTTCATATAGTGAACAATTAGCACTGCTATACAGGAAAAACACTGCGGCCAGTATATTGAAAAGACTTACCCGAAGGAAGGCCTCAAAATCAATTTCTTCACCCATGTCACTGTTTGACTCTCCCAAGAAAGTCTTAATCTCATCCTCACTAAACATTTCACTGAAAGCTTTCATACCAGCAAACACTGGTGGCAGATCATCCCGAGTAACACGGCCATGTTGTGTCCTCACAGAGATAAACTAAAAGCAACAAGAAAGAAATCAAAGTTCCATGTCAAGAAAAAGATTTCCAAATACCATATAATCATGTAAAATAAGGTAGCCTATAGTTGTTATTTTGCTAGTAGCAAAGGTATATTACCAAATAATAATAATAAAAGGCACTTTAAAGAATTAGAAGTTGAAATTGTAATCTTTTAGACCAAAATGCATGGTTCACTTTCATTCAAAGTAATTATGCAAAGAACTGAGTTACACGTTACATTCCACGGAAAAAAACAAGAAAAGAAAAAAAGGTTACCTTGGATTTGAGGGTTCGGAGCTCGACTTGAGTGAACTGGCTTTGAAGCCATGGATCAGAAACAATCACACCTTGATAACTAGACATTGTTTGCCTTGGTTTTTCTACCCAATTTTATCCCCTAATCACACACCATATCAAATTATAAAAGATTGTTTACGATTATATTGCATATTACTTAAAGCCAATGAAAATTCAACAAAACAAGATGCAACAAATGCAGAAACCCAACAAACTGACGTGCATGTACATATAATTCAATAGGAAAAGGAAACGATCAACCCCAACTATATAAAAGAAGACAAAATATTTATGAGAACAAAGAAAAGAGCATGTAAACCTTAAGAGAGAGAGAGAGAGAGAGAAACTAAGATAGAAGGGTGGGTTCCTCCATATAGGGGTTTTGCTTCTTCGTTTGTCGAAGGTATTGGGAGTCGTGAGAGAGAGAGAGAGAGGGTGATGTTTGGGTGATATTGGAATTGAGTGAAGGGAAATGAGGATGAGAGAAAAGCGTGATGGCCCTTAGTCCTCCCGTAACCCGCGAACACTGCCGATTGCAAATGTGAATAAGACAGAGTGAGAGAGAGAGAACGAGCAAATTGGCTCATTTTAACTGTTTATTAAATGCTTTGATATCACTGACAATTTTTCTTGGTATCATCTTTTCTTTATTCCTATTTAAGATTTTGCTAATGATTTACACCTTTTTAACTTTAGCATCATTTAGTAATTAGGAAATTATGAATAAAATAATTTATTGCAGCATTTAATACGATGCCATTATTATTAAATATATCTTTTTAAGTAGCTAATGAGATTTCAAGTGAAATAGAGTTCAAAAGTGAGTAAATTTGAATTTAGTTGATTATTTAATTTAATGTTTATAATGATTGGTATTTGTTGATGTAATTATAATTTTAAATATATTTATACCACATAATGTGTTTAGTTGAGTTAGTGTTACGAATTAATCGGACATAGTTAAGTTTGGGCTATACTGTTAGGAGTAAGCTCTAGGCAAATATGAAGCACATGGATACAAGTTATGCCTTGGAATGAAAGACTATTCTGAAGCTACTTTGTCTACGAACAAGGAAGCTATAAGTAATGCAACTTTGAATCTCATAAAGAGTTCGGTCTTGGCTCAAGCTAACGGTATGCTTAACACATACAAGTCGGATGGGACATGCGTTTCCAATGACGAACGAGTGAATGATACGTATGGACATGCCTTTGGGAGGGGAACAACAACTAGAAACAACTACAAATACCCCTGTAAGTTGAGGAGCAAAAGGAGGAATTCATCTTAGGGGTTCAAACATAACACCAAAACAACACTTCAACATATTTTGGGCTTAGAATTGATTGAACCTTAACCATGCTTTGATATCAATAAATGTAATACCCTACACTTGACTCAGGCAAAAAATACGAATATAATATGTTATATTGATTATCGAAGTAATCCTAAACAAAACAAATTCAAAATGCACCAATTTTCATGTATAATTAAATTTAAATCCATCATGATTAAAAAGTAAATCCAAAGATGTCATGCTTCATTGATGATGAATAAACACCAAATCAGTGAAAATAGGCTTAAGAACAACATTCAAGACCCAAAATATCAAAACAGGACAATAGGTCACGAGACTTGGGGTATAAGTCTCGATACCGGTAACCTTCAAAACATAAAAATCAAATCTGTTTACCAACTATCAAGACTTAGGAAGAAATTAAAAAATTCTTGATATCTGATGACCAAGTGCCGATACTTGTTCATCCAATCTACAGGAAAAAACCAAACTTTGAATACTTATTCATCTTATTCTCGAGAATTTAGCCCAAAAATACATAAAATACCATTTCAAGTCATTCTAACATGCTTCAAAATATGTCCAAACATGTACCAAAGGTATGTGCACACATTAAACATATCAATTCAAGTTTGGAACAATAAAAAATTCCATAAAAAAAAGCTTAATCAAAATTCAACTACCATGGTAAAATATGATGCATAAAAACATATCACTTAATGTCAAATTTGATTATAAAGTTCACATAAAAGTAAGCTATAATGCCATATGTACCAAATATGTATTTACCAACTAGTGTCACGGGTCGTAGGTCAAAGCTTGTGAATGTCTCATAAAGGTCAACTTATTAAATGGGGCTCATTTAACCCACATGAAATGGTTTGACTCGTGGAATCCATGGAGAAGCCTATCTACTTGAAGCTTTGGTGGCATGGTGAAACACTTCAGTCAAACTAGAGTTGCCATGGTAAATATGGTAAATCCTAAAAGGATAAGATGTATAGAGTTTAAATCCCTTAGGGCTCTCAATTGTAGATAGGCTCTAATATTGACCGTCGATGTAACTCAATCTATACCGTTGATTTTAGGGGAGCTCAACTATAAATAGAGACCTTCCTCTTCATTTGTATTCATCTCATTGTATTTAATTATTCTTGAGTTAATAATATATTGAGAGCATTTACTCAAACACTTTGTGTGTTGCTTTCTTGTGGCTTTCCAAAACTTTTGTTGCTCTTTTTGTTTTGAGTTGCTTCTGCTATATTTTTCGGCACCTTAGAGAAATTCTACGAGAATTCTCACTTTGTGAGAGTTAGGTTGACTTAGGCACATTTGATGCAAAGAAATCGCCTAAAGACGCACGAGTTGTGAAACGAAAGGTCTAGCTCCATGACAGTTGGTATCCAAGCTAAGGTTACAAATGCACCGTTTGAGATGTCGAAAGGAGTAGACAAGCAAAGTCAATAGAAACTCGTGAGAGGGCTAGGAAAGCAAGTTGATTGCAGGATATGCTATCAACTTTAGATGGTAAGGTGGCTAAACTTGAAGGCTCTATGGGTGATGTGAAAGAGACCCTCAAGGCAGTTGATGGGCATATCACAGAGCTAGAATCGAGACATGATCAACTCAAGGACCAAGTGGCAAAGGCCCTCAGTAACAATATGGATGCGATGCAAAGGGTCTTAAATACAGTTGTGGGTGAGGTAACTAAGAAGAATGATGCTCTCAAGGATATGGTGCTGGCTTTTGAAGGAAAATATTGAGGAGATCAAGGGGGGACTCAATATCTACAAATTTTCTTTTGGTAATAGTGTGTTGGCTACGACACCTATGCCTAAGGTAGATGTCCTAAAGCCGAAAGACTTCAATGGAACGAGGTCCGCAAAGGATGTGAACAACTTCTTATGGGGGATAAAACAATATTTCCATGCCAAAGGCATCATGGATGATGCTACTAAGGTAAATATTGCTACCATGTATTTTACTGATGTTTCTTTGTTATGGTGGCGTCATAGATCCACAAATGAGAGATGAGGTGGTACCACTACTGGGACTTGGGAAGAGTTCCATAGAGAATTCAAGGCACAATTTTACCCAGAATATGCCGAGGATGAGGCTCAAGCTAAGTTGTGTCGGCTTATGCAACAACACACAGTGAAGGAGTATGTGCAGGAGTTTAGTGAACTCATGCTCCAGGTTTCCGATTTGGGTGAGAATGAGGCATTTTTCTCATTCATGGATGGGCTAAAGCCCATGGGTGAAGCAAGAGTTGCAACGCTAAGGGGTCTAAGAACTTTCCAAAGTTATGATCGTAGGAGAGTCTTTATTTGAGCTTGTTCCTAGGAGAAACAAGTTCAAGCCTTCCAAGCTCAGAGAGAGGCGCAATGGTTGGGGAGATGAGGAATGGTCGATCGAGAATAGCAACAATAATGGTGACAATTGGAAACCAACGAATAGGAAGTGGAAGCCCAACAACAAACCAAAGATACTAGTGAGGTGCTTCCATTGGGAAGGTCCACATATTGTGAGGGATTGTTCGAAATGATCCGTGATCTCTACTATCGAAAGGAATTAGCCAGATAGAGAATCAATGAGATTTGGTTTGCTTGTACGTTCTATTAAAGCCAAGAGACTTAAAGAGAATGGGAAGGAGCCAGTGGAGTGCTTCTTGTGTTGTGGTCCGTATAGGATGCGGGACTGTCCAGAGCGATCCAAGACTTTCATGATTGGTAAAGAAGTGAAAGTGGAGCCAGATAATGAGGCTTTGAAGCTTGGGTCAACGATATTCAGTTTTGCTAAAGCGAAGAGGGATCACAAACAGAAACCATCCTGAATTGAGGTGCACGGTGTCAGAATCATCAATGAAATTCAAAGTGTATTGGCCATCAACAAGTGTAGTGATGGGGCCTTTTTGTATTGAGATCATTGAAGTCGGCAAGGGCATAGTATTTGGGCAAGGCATGGAAAAGGATGAACAATTTAAGCTGATCATCACTGAGATTGGGCTATGAGAGGGTATAATTTACCCTTTATTAGGTTATGAATTCCACTATTGTGGAATGATGTTACATACTACAAAAGTTGTATACCCAATGTACTAGCTTTCTATTTCTTATTTATTTGAACTCATGCTTTCATTTACATCAAAATATAAGAGTCACACATACATAGTTTATCATCCATTTAGGATTAAGATATATCACACTATGAACGTTACAAGTAAATAAATCTATAAACGAATCTAAGATTTATTCTACTTGGGTCATATATGATTTACTATAAGTCTAGTCAGTCACATCTATGTCTCTATCTTATACGAGTCATCCGCTTCAATACCCAAGACAATGTATTTCCCCAATTGGACTTGATAGACGGCATGTTAATTTTTTAATCGGTTTGCTCATTTTCGATTAAACTAATAACATGTTAATATTATCTACTAATATAAGTGTCTTTCCGTATTACAATCTTATTACATAATATCGTTTAGTGTTAGTTAAATGTTAAATAATCATGAAGCTAGTATATTATTTCATTTTTCTTTATGTGAAAAAATTGTTGACAACAATATAAAAAAAATATTAATGATGCTTTTTAGTGCTATTTAGACCTGATCATGGGTCGGGCCACTCGGCTCGACCCGCTCAAAATGTGGGAGGGTTTGGGTAAAAATATAGGCTCGAAAAATGGGCTTGGACAAAAATAAGGCCCGTTTAAAAAATGGGATAGGCTTCGGGTAAGGTATTTTTGGCCCGGGCCTGACCCAGCCCGAATTCACTAAAAGACAAAAAAATATGTTCTTTTTATTTTTATTTTTGAATGTTATTTTCTTGTTATTTTCTCCCTATTTTGCTACCATTTTACTATTATGTTGTTAGTTTTTTATTGTTATTGTTTGGATATTATATAAAACTTATTTTATTATTAATTTTGTTATTATTTTAAAGGCATTTGCTTGTTAAGTTGTATTTATCTTAGTGTTATTTAAGTCTACATATTTTTTAAAATTTATTTTCAATTTGTTAGGAAATATTTATTTTGATATTTTAAGTATTTTTGATATATTATATATATATTTAAAAATTATATAAAATAATACAAAAAATTAATAAGTGCTGACCGGGTCGGGTCGGGCCCGGGTTTTAGCATTTTTATCCAGGTCGGGGTTGGACAAAATTTTAAACTCATTTTTCAAGCCAAACCAGGCCCGAAACTAGTAAATGGACTTGAATTTTTAGCTGAGCCTGGCCCGAGCCCAGCCCATTATGTCACACGTATTGTTGTATCTGAGTTAATATAAATTGTAAGCTATGGAAGTTACTTATACATGAATTATAATAATAAGTAAATAAAAGAAAACAGTAATCCATGCAAAAGGCGATTTAACTTGGAATGGTAATTATAACACAAGTACTTCCATTCTTGACACAGAATCTTAATAACATATACAAGAAAAAATGGTTTTATAATCGAGGTAAATTCAATTGAGAAACTCAGAGGTGTGCTGCCCCCCACGAACATAAATTAGACTCAAAATGAAGTCTTATTATTAGAAAAGCAGAACCAACCCACCTAAGACTGCCAAAACCAGATGACTCCAAATGCTCAACTTCATAACCCTATGAGAAGCTGAATCCGATGGCAAAGCCTTCGACGGAGAGCCGCCTTCTTTCGAGTCTGCCGATGGAGAATCCGCAGCTGGGCTAATATCAGGAGCTGGGGATGGTGCAGGCGTTGGAGGTATATCAGTACCAAAGATAGCCTCAGGAAGAAGGACCTTATTCACCTGATATATTGCGACGGGATCGGTCGAATGTACAGCGCTGGATACTTTTGTTTTGCTCCATCCTGAATCGAGGTGCACAGTGCCGGAATCATCGGTGAAATTCAAAGTGTATTGCCCACCAGCAAGTGTAGTGATAGGGCCTTTTGTACTGAGGTCATTGAAGTCGGCAAGGGCATAGTATTTGGGCAAGGCATGGAAAAGGATGAGCGATTTAAGCTGATCATCACTGAGATTGGACAATGACGGCTTCTTAAGACCCTTGAACGAATCGTCTTTCGGTACGAAAATTGTAATGCCTTGTTCAGTGTTGTTGGCTTGGTTTTGGAAGGTGTCAATCACTTTAGTTGATTCAAGGTAGTTAAGGAAAGTATGAAATGGACCAGCCACAGAGAGTAAATAAGTGAGGTTTACGTATTCTGGTGCCGGAGCCGGTGCAGGTGTCGGAGTTGGGGTCATTGCCACCGGAGCCGGTGGACTAGCCGTTTGCCCATATGTCAAGGAAGAGCACAGGAGCAATGCAGAACAAATTATCATAAAATTCCTGGAAAACTGCATTTTTCCCAGAAATTTGGTATTCGGTCCAAATTCCTACAAGAATCAAATCCATCACATTATGAACAAAAAACTTATATAAAATTCCCTACGATCAAAACCCCATTTCACAATCTAGATAAGCAACTTAAAACAGGATCTAAAACAATTGAATTGCAGATGACATAAAAATGTGACGACTAAAACACAAAACTCAAAAAAATAAAAACGAACAATTTTCAGTTTCTTGAGCTCCTTCAGATGAAGTTGAGCTAACAAAATTCCCCGATTAATCAAAGTTCAGAACAAAAACCCAGATCAAATCTAATATTCACTTTACATTGAACTTCACACTGGAAGTTCCCTGAAAATCCAAATAACTTCCTCAAGAATCAAGAAGGAGAAAAAAAAAACAACCAGAAATGTACATCAACAGAAGCTAAAAAGAAAAAATAAAAAAAAAATTCTAGATTTAACTTCAGCATTAAATTAACTTGAAAGAAGCACTAAAGAATGCAACTTTAACTGAAGCAAATTTCAATGAGAGCAGAGAAATGAAGGACAAAAACCTTGCTAAAGAGGAATTCAGAAAGAAAGCTTAATCCTTCGCTGACCAATGTAGCAGATTGGTATAAGCTGGGAGACGCTATATAAAGATGTGTTTTTTTTTTTTGGATAATTTTTTATTTTTGCTGGTAATATTTTAAGGGGAAAAAAAAGAAAAGAAAGAGAGAAAATGGACCTCATTTAATGTCCCATTCGTATAGATTTTGTGGTTAAGAATTATGTTTTATATTAATGCCAATAAAACTTTTTAACTTTTTATAGTTAAAATTACGCTTCAATAAATCAAATTAAAATAATATTATCATTCCTTTTATCTGAAATAATAATTTTATCATTCTTATATCTTTAATTTTTTTTATTTTAAATATTTTATTTATACATTCAATTAATCACAACCACAACAACTCAAACAGTTGTATTATTTTTTAAGCATAATGATTTATTTGTTTCTCGAACTTACAATTTTTTATTTTAACCATTTATTTAATTTTTCGTCTATTTTAACTTTTAAACTTATGCTATTTATCAAATCACTTTAAACTGGATAAAAATATTAATGTTTGTTAACTTTCCACATAGATGCCATATTCGCACTTAAATAATTTTAAAAATTTTAAAAATTCAATATATAATTATTTAATTTATTTAAAAATTATAAAAATATTTTTAATTTTTTTAATTTTAAAAAATAATTAATTATCAACGTGACATACATTTAGACTGTCATGTGGATATCATGCTAACAAAGTTAATAAATGTTAACTTCTCCATCATTTCTTTGAGATGATTTGATAAAAAAAATACAAATTCAAAAATTAAAAATGAAAAAAAAATTAATATGACTATTTTTATAAAGTTAAAAAGCTAAATAAATAATTATCTCTATTTTTTTACCTCTTGGATTGAAAGAGAATGGGGTGGTCTTTCCCTTAAAGGAAAATTAATGCATATTTTTTATGTTTTTTTAATTTGGCAACTTTTTGAAGGAAAGAGGACATGTTAGGTACGCTTTCTTAATCACTTTTAAACTAATTAGAATTCTAATCCTTTGATACACCAACTCTTGTGCTCTTCACCATACTTTATCATCATTTTATTTCTCATCCAAGGTTTTCATACGTCATAAATTGGTCTTTCTTATATCTAAAATTAGTTAAAAGTAATTGATTGAATATTAATTCAATTGGCATCTGTATTATTATTAATGAAAGAATATGTGAGTTGAAGTATATTGGAACGCATTGTCCTCCTATTTATAGATTAGAGAGAGACTGTAAATAATTCTAAATATTGTGCCAAAAAATATATATGATCATAATAAAATTAATTAAGGATAAGTAATAATTAAAAAAAATTAAATAAGACCATAATACTTGGGGTAAAATACCCAAATATACCAAAAAAAATTTACGAAAAAGGGCCGATTTCTTGAAATTTTACGGAAAAAGGCCATTTCCCCACAAAACGCGTCCACGTCAGCGCGTTTTGCGGGAAAAAACCAGGAAAGCGCGCCCCTGTGGACGCGCTTTGTGCCACATCAGCAAAAGCGCGCTGACGTGGACACACTTTGCTGATGGCACAAAGCGCGTCCCCAGGGGCGCACTTTAGCCCTGCAACAGTCAAAATTAAATTACAAAAACATATAAGCAACTATTATTTTATTAAATATATTAAAACTAAATTACAAAAATAAAAAATAAAAAAATTCTTATTTATTAAATATATTAAAAATAAATTACAAAAAATAAAAAATAAAAAAACTTCTTATTTATTAAATATATTAAAACTAAATTACAAAAAATAAAAATAAAAAAAACTTCTTATTTATTAAATATATTAAAACTAAATTACAAAAAAATAAAAAATAAAGAAAACTTCTTATTATTAAATATTAAAACTAAATTACAAAAAAAAAAATAAAAAATAAAAAACTTCTTATTTATTAAATATATTAAACTAAATTAAAAAATAAAAAATAAAAAAACTTCTTATTTATTAAATATATTAAAACTAAATTACAAAAAAATAAAAAAAACTTCTTATTTTATTAAATATTTTAAAACTAAATTACAAAAAATAAAAACCAAAATAACATCTTATTATTAAATATATTAAAATTAAATTACAATAAAAATAAATAACTTCTTATTTTATTAAAATTCAAATTAAATTACATACAAAAAAAATAAACAACTTCTATTTTAGTGAAGATATTAAATTAAATTACAAACACAAAAAAAACAACTTTTATTTTACTAAAAAAATAAAAAAATTTATTACAATTTAAAAAATAAAAAAGCCCATCCTAATCAATGTTGATGCCGGTCGGAATCAGTGCCACATAGGGGTGGTCGACGGTTACGCGCTGGATTCCTCCTTCTTCTAGCTTCCGAAGGGGGTAGTGGAACCTTGGGCGGGGATTCCGGTTCCTCCGGCAGTGGGTCTGGTTGTGGGTGTTGCGATGATGACCCACCTTGATAAAATAACGACCCCGAAGGTGTTTGCATAAACCACGGCGGGGGTGTTTGAATCCCGTATGGCGAAGGAGATTGGTAAAAGAAGCGCTCCCCGACGGCGCCTCCTGTGATCCCTCACGCGACGACGGCCTCAAGATGGGCTGGCCAGTCGGAGTAGTCGGGAATGGACTCGAACCCGGCCATGCATTCCAACCTGGGGTGGGACTGGGAAAAGGAAACATATATGGGTTAGGATACATATAAGGGCTAGGGTACGCATCTGGCATAAAGGCTAAAGGTTGTGATGTCGGTGTCGTTGGCTGAACTGATGGGCCCGGTGACTGTGTCGGCGCTGTTGATGGCCCCGTCTCATCACCCTTTCTCCTTGGATTTAAAGGGCCCTGACGTTCCCTTTGTTGACGAAGTTGCCGTCGCCTCTCTTCTTCCGACAACAAATACGGCTTACCATGGATCCTAAACCGTGGCATGTATTCCGGCACGTACACTAACTCAGGAACGACGATCGGTTCCCGGATAGGTAAATAGTCATACCGGTTCTCCCACATCTCGATATGTGCTGACCAAAATTTTGGCCAATCCATGTGAAACTGCCGTAAGTCCACTTTGTGCTCATCATCGAGCACCTCAGGTGGCACGGGAATTGGTTGCCGGAATCCAAATTGTCGCAGAACCCGATCTAACTGATGCATCTCCACGGTCGCATAGTTGATCAATGGGACCTTTATGTGCCAAATGTTTGGATTTTGGAAGAACTCCTCCGGAATTACTGCCTGAATTGCCGGATCCTCGTACGGTGTCCATTGAAACTATATTAACATTACCAAACTATTAGTTATATACATAATACTAAACACTAAATACGAAATACTAAATTATAAATACGAAATTCGAAACTTACTTGTGATTCCGACCGTTGGTCCAATAGAAGCCATATATCTTCAAGCGAGGTAGGTATTCCAGCATAACTCGCCGAATGGTTCCACCTAATTAAATAAATTGTAAAATATAACATTAAATTTACCTCGTTATCAGTGGGAATGAATATGGGTGGTCAAGTCGAGGACGTAAAAATGGAAATCGAAATCGTGCCCATGACTGCAGTAGTGATAGGAAACCTCCGATTTTCGCTTTACTCGGCCGCGTCGCCCCGCACATCTCCCGATACAACTTCGATAGCACGGAAGACCCCCAACTCAATTCACCGGCAGCTCTAAAATCAACAAGTTTCAGCAGCCATCTCAAGTGTACGAGGTTTCTAGATAGGTCCGGCATCAGATAACCTCTAATTATCTCAAGAATGTATGCCCGAGCATATCGTATTCTTTCTATTTTGGTCGAACCATCATCCGGCTCTGGGAATGTGTCTCGTAACCAGGCCATCTCGACCCGACCTCCTTGAATGTTCTCCGGAATGGCACCCAGAAGCTCGTAGCATATAGCCATCCAATCGGTAGAAGTTGCGGACCCAGTGACTACCGACCCGTCCACCGGCAATCCCAACTGCAACTGCACATCTTCCAGAGTGATGGTACACTCTCCGCATAGAAGATGGAAAGTCTGCGTCTCGGGTCTCCACCTCTCTATCAACACACTGGTCAAAGTCGGCTCCAACTTGAACCCCCGGCCTATCGTGGCCACATGCCAAAAATCCGCTTCCCACAGGTAATTCTCGATCAAAGGCGATGGGGGACCATGATATTGCGAATATAACATTGCAACACCCGATCTACAGACTGTTTAAAAAATTATAAAATAAAAATTAATTAAAATTGCATAAACCTAAAAAATATTAAAATAATATGAAAAATTAAAATTAAAACTTACCATTTGCATTTGATCGACGGAGATGTGCTTGTTGTCTAGACGAATTAATCCCCGGCCATTGGTAATACGATCGAAAAATTTAAAAGTTTCAAAAAAATATATTAAAAATATTAAAAAATGGATTTTTTGTAAATATTAAAGGACTATTTCGAAATTTCAGAGGAAGTTTCAAGGACTTAAAGAGAAATTTGAGAGGAATTTGAGAGAAGAATGAGTAAGGATTAAAGTGTGAAAAAAATAAAAGGGTTGGGGGTTTTTATAGGTTTATTTTTTGACTGTTGAGCCTCCAACGGTCAAAAAATTTTTGACCGTTGCAGGGCTAAAGCGCGCCCCCGGGGACGCGCTTTCCTGGTTTTTCCCCACAAAACGAGCTGACGTGGACGCGTTTTGTGGGAAAATGGCCATTTTCCGTAAATTTTCAAGAAACCGGCCCTTTTCCGTAAATTTTGATTTTTTTTGGTATATTTGGGTATTTTACCCTAAAACTTGTGCAAGTTTATTTAATTTAAAGAAAAAAAGGGAAAATTTTGGGAAGAGAAATGTCGGCACTCTAAAAAAAGTTCACCAACTTGAACAAGATAAGTGCTAAAAGCTTTCATTTACAAAAATCCTATACAAGTCTCTCCCTTTAAATAAATTTATCTTCGAGACTTGCTAACATAGAAGATCTTTAACAATCCCATTAAAACAATAATGTAATAGAATGTTTACAATATAATAATAGATAATAAATTAATCAAGGACTCGTAGCCAATCACATAGAGTTTCAATTAAATCCAAATATCCATATTGGAAAAGATTGACTTGAAGTGATTTAATTTGATCCGATTTTTAATATGTGATTCCCAAGTAACATGACATTCATTGCTGGGTTAAATATCTTTCAAATAATCAACACAACCTATCAAACCGTTCAATAAATTGTCAATACTCAAATATGAAAACTGTCACTCAACAGCTCTAGTGCTAGTGAAGTGGGCACTTCCTTAGCACTTAAAAGGCTAGTTTAATATTTTTCAATAGTTTCAAAATTAAAATGATTAATTTTAATTTTTTTGTAATTTTATATTTATCTTTACCCAAATCTAACCATAATTAATTATTTTTGTATTTGAAAAAATATAATTTTAATTTGATAAATGTTATTTAAAATTATATTTTAAGTTTAACAATTAATATGTATTAATTTTTATTATATATCAAAAATTAATTTAATTAAGTAAAATATTAAAATAAAAATAAATTATTAAAATCAAATTTATATTTAACATATAAAAATTATGAAAAAAAATTAAAAATAATTTTATTTTAAAATTTCAATTCAACATTCTCATACTTGAGATTGCTTTTAACGTAAGTATAGATTTAATTTTCAACCAACCTTGTTAGGCACTAGTTAAGGAAACCTTTGAAGAATAAATAATGAATAATTTTACATTGTATGTAATAAATTTGAAATTCCAACTTTACCTTCTAATTTTTTTTAAGCTATGAATTTTTTTGTTTAATATAATAGTTGGTACTTGAATGTGATTTTTTTTTTAATTTGGTATCTCAATTTGACACTTTTTCTTAAGTTTGTATTTAAACTTTTTAGGGGTCCAATTTAGTACCTGAACTTGACTTTTTTTCCTAATTTGGTACATAATCTTTCTTTTGTTAGATTTGGAACTCGCCAAATGTTTTACAAATTACTCCAATATACTAACAATATTATTTTTTTATAAAGTAGCAAAAATAATCAATGTATGACTGACATGTGACAGATGATATGATATTTTTTTTTGTATTTTATATGTTCAATTACTTTTAATTTTATTTATTTAATTAATTGTTTTATTAATTGAAAATAATAATAATGTCACACAATACCGGGCGTGTGAAAATTTGTTTATTTATCCAAAAACGAGGTTCATGCGCAAAAATTCATCCAAGTCTTAAACAAAGCATTAATTTTTGGACAGAATCTGATATTGCCATTGCACCTAATTTTCACGTATAAAAATGTTTAATAAATTTCTAATCAAACACAATTTGTTAATTATATCTGTTCTTTTTGACACAATATCTAAAATTATTTATAACCTCTCTCCAATCTATAAATTGGAAGATCACTCAAATCCACATCCTTCTGCATCAATAATGATACCCAAATCAGTCGAACTAATACTCAACCGGCAATCCTTGAATTAACTTAAATCAACATCATGGATTAATTATCAAACTAATCTATTTGATTAGAGACACCCACTTCCTTTTATATTATCATAAATCTTAATCAACAGTAAGATTTGCGTCAATTCGTTAGTCATTAAATGTGTAGAGCCAAGGTTTAATCAAAGCTTATGCTTCTTTAAGTTATTTAAAGCTTATGCATAATTGCATTTACCAAACAATTAATTATAATTTATAAATCTGTCATATTTCTAACTTTTTTTTATTTAAGAAAAAAAAATATGAGAATGATATAATAACTTATTTGATCCTTTAACTTTATAAAAAATTATTTTAGTCCTCTATTTAATTTTTTTTAGTATTTAAAATAACTTTTCTTAATCACCCAAATGGATAAGAAAGTTGATGTTTTTTTCACTTTGTTGGTATGGATACATTGGATTACTAATAGATGACATGTTAACACTTAATTAATTTTTGTAAAAATTTTTAAAAATTCAAAATAATTAAAAGTTATTTTTAAAAGAAAAAAATTAAAATTATTTAAAAAAGCATCAAAATTACAAAAAAATTAATTAAATGTCGAGATGTCATTAATTTTTTATTCATTTTAGAGTAATTTAACAAAAAGTATAAATTAAAAAAATTTTAAAAAAATTAAGTGAAAAAAGAAAATAATTTTTTTTTATAAAATTGAAGTAGCAATAAAATCATTAACCCCATGAGAAATTGTCTCTTACACTCTAGTGGTACTTTTAGACTTCAAATATACATTTTGGTATATTTAAAACAATAAATGAAATAAAGGCCGATTCTTAATCGGTGCATCTATTTTTTCCAAGACCATAAATGTGCCGACAACTGCTTTTTTTTTTAAAAAAAAAAATTGATAAAGGGAAATTGAAAATGTGTCAAATATGTAACTAACTTTCTAGGACGCGAATGTATCACCCTCGTCGTCCTAACAATGTTACAAAAATTCATTCACCAAATTATAATATTCCAAATAAAAATAACAATGTTACAAAAATTCATTCACCAAATTATAATATTCCAAATAAAAATAACAAAATAATAACGATGGGAAACTTTTTGATGATGCAGGGAATGATGGAAGGTCGTATGAATATTTAGTTGGTGTAAGCAGGGAAGTTGAGAGGTAACCATCAAATTTGGCTGCCATTCCCCTTTCAACTTGATCCTTTGCTTAAAGTTTCGGGCCTTTTGACTCCTCAGTCTTTGCTTAATTCTACCCTTCTCTTTTAGAAAGCGAAGGAAAGTAAAATCAAGTGATTTGGGTATAATTTGGGATGTGAGGATTGATTATCTCATTTCTTAATTATGAGATATGGGTATAATTTCTATGCAGAAAATATAAGTTGGTGGACGTGTTTTAAACATACAAAAATAGATTGTAGACATAAAGATTGGGTTTCTACTTGTATTATTATGTATGATTTTATATAATGAGTTAGACGATGATAGATTATTTAAAATGGAATTAAATAAATCTATTTTTAAAAAAATTAAATAATATATCATCGAATTTATTAATAATGCATAAAATTATGGATAATTAATATATTAAATATTAACCCATAAAAAATTGATCCTACCAATAAACACCATGATATAAATTTAGCATATGGCTAAATATATATCTGTAACCCTAAACTCGCTTGTGAAATAAAAAAAACTCTACAAGCATGCATGGGATAATTATTTATATTTAGTCATATAATAAATTATTAGTATCATTTTAATAATAAATTATAAAAACAATAATTTTAAATAATATTCTTCACATATTGAATATTATTGAAAATATTTAATATTAATATTTTAATAATAAATGTTTTGTAGTATAAAGTTAAAATATATCATAAGTCTATATACTCTTCACAAATTTGCAATTTAGCCTCTGTATTTTTACTTTCAATATTTTAGTCTTTCTACTTTTCAAATTTGAAAATCAAGTCCAATTATTGACATTGTTAAAATTTTTTTGTTAATTTTGTTAATGTCACATTTTTAAATAAAAAATCTTCACTTAGTAGTCATGTAATTAAAAAATGACGTTGTAATGAACCTGAATTTAACAAAATATTTGTAATATATTCAAAAAGAATGTAAAATATAAATTTATAGATGTAAAATAAACTCAATTAAACAATGAAAAGATAAGAAAATTTCAAATGTATGTTTGTTTCATTGAAAACAACTTTTATGTAATATTTTTAAGAAATCTGTCAAACAACAGAAAATAATTTACATAGATTCGTCCAAGCACCAAAAAATATTTAAATTTTCAGGAAAGCAAGTCATATTCTAAAAATTATTTTCTAGAAGCCATTTTCAGCGAAACAAACAGACCCTAAGAGAAAAAAAATTAGATTTTAATAGACTTGAGTATTTGTGGGTTAAATTTATTGATTATTTAGTTAGTTTGTTAATATCATGAAAGATACAGTCGTACCTACCATTTCAATCAAGTTGTTCATTTAAAATTGTTATTTTCGGTATTTTGATTGATTTATTGGTGATGAATGAGTTCAGTGTATGCGAAGATCAAAGGACTCCAGGGTATGCATTTATTGAGTCCGATGATTGCATGGATGCTATAAGTGCAATCCGTGAACTGGATGGTGGATATACTTTTTATTCTTCTATTTTTACCATGAATAATTGGTATTTTTTATTGTCTCATGCAATATGTGGTCTTTTGATGTTTTAATGGGGGTGTTGCAGTTTGCTTCCTGTTATATGGATGTTCCTTTTTTACGGCACTATTGCACCAGCTAAGATTGATACTTGAGAGCACAGGAGAGCCCTAAAGAAAGATCAATCTACGTTTAAGGCCCTCGAAGAGATTATTTGAAATATGGTTGCCTTTGCCAACTCCAATAAAAAAACCAAGTGCCATACACTTGCTTACTTTGCGATATAAGAAGAAAATATTATTGAGGATTTTAAAGCTTAAAGGAGATGTTATGGGGTTGTGGTAATTTTGTATCATGTTCACTTTTACTGTTAGAGGTGTGTTTCTCATGTATGTCAAGGTTACCTTTTTAGTGTTGTCGAGTTGGGTGTTATTTGAGTATCATAATAAAGTATGTGATTGAGTTAGTGTTACGAGTTCAATAACACCAACTTAATCAAAGATAAAATAATAAAATTAATAAACTTTAAATTAAATAGTAATAAAGCCAGAGTATTTATGTACTTTCTGCCGAAACCATTTTTTTGAAAACAGGAATCAACTAGGGTTTTGAAAACGAAAATAAAAATGGGAGTCGCCACTGATATTTATTAGGTGTGATCGAATCACCTTTGTTTTAATAAATCATTTTGGTTTACCTAAATGGCATTTTTGGTCTACGAATTTCGAGAAAATGGGTTCGAGAGTCGATTACGTGCAGGAAGGATTAGCACCCTCGTCACGCCCAAAATTGGTACCAATTTGATTAATTAGTGTCTTAATGTCGAAAGTTGAAAATTTGAAAAAGATTTTAAAAATACGATCTCTTTTAAAAATATTTGAAATTACTCGAATTGAATATTAAGATTCTCTCGTTCCGAAGGAATAAAATACCACATCCAGCACATTAGGACACGATGATTTAAATCCTCGAATCCGAGATCATCTCATGATTCCCGAGACTCATGCATTAAAATGTCAAAAGGATATTCGATTATTTGGCCAAAGGAAAAACCGAAACCCAGCACGTTAGGGCACGATTTCTCGAATTTCCAAGCACAGAATATTGCCTTATTTTGAAAGCTTTTGTTTTTGGATAAGATTAATAAAATATTTTAAAAAAGTGATATACGATTGATAGATTATATTTTAAAGAATCATTATTTAAAGGGTGAATGGGGTTGTACTCGATGAATAATGGTAATGCTACACAAATTTGGTGTAATGATAACGTAATACCCATAATACATAACATTGGTATCATTGATCTAAAATATTAATATGCATGAATAATAATAATAATAATAATGGAACAATAATATAATCAATAATAACGATGATGATGATAACGATGATATGGAAATACAAATAAGCAAATTATAATACATACAAGAATGATAATCACATAGCTTATACTATTTAAATACCAATATTAATAACCAAAGACAAATGAATCAAATAATAATATATTGTTTAGAAATAAATAATAAAAAGTAAACTAAAATAAAACAATTTTAAGATAAATGTTTAAAGAAAAATAAAATAGATACTATATAAGTTTAAAATAAGTAGTATTGAGAAACTTGAAATAAATAAATAAAATAGCGATTTAAGAATAAACGAATTTTAAAATTACACGATTTAGACTAAATAATATGTGAAATTTACAATAGATAATATAACTTAAAATAATACATAAGTTGAAACGAATAATAAGTGAAAAAGAAATTTAAAAAAAAGTAATATACAAAAGTTTTTTTTTAGAAAAGATGATATATTTATACAACAAAACAAAATAGGTAGTATATATATATATATATATATGATTTTAACAAGTGATAAAAATAGTTTCAAAATAATATACAAAAACAAATTTTTTGGTTTTTTTTTTTAAAAAAAAATAAAGAACAAGTAACACATTTCGAAGTAATTAACAAATGAAATAATTTAGGATAAAAAATGCAAAACAGTTTACTGTACATAATTTATAATTTAAAACAAACAATAGTTTAAAAGATTAATGTGTACAAAGGATCTTAGAATCGATAATATGTACATACATATATATGAACAGTTTAATATGAATAATTGTATATATATATATATATATATATATAAAGACAATTTAATACAAATGATATGTAAGATTTCACATGAATAATAATAAACAAAGCAAGCTTGCAAAATAGATGAATAAATTACACAAAGTCAGGGACAAAATTAAAAAATCTAGCCAGAACTTAGGATATGAATCATAAATAATCAAAAGTTGATTTAGGAGCAAAACAAATGGTGCGAAACTATTGGGGACCAAATGGGCAAATGTTCCCTAAATTCCTATGCGCACATCCAGTTGACAGCTCCAGGGACCAAATCGAAAACAAAATGAAACCTGAGGGCCAAATTTAAAAGAACAAAGAAGACAGAAAATAGGGCCTAATCGAACGAAGCCACGAAAGAGAGGGACCATTTGCGCAAATATCCTTTTAGAATGCGCAGGTCACCCTTTGAACTGAACGACGCCGTTTTCTTCAAAGTTTAAAACCCCCTTTTTTATTCTGTTGGATTTCAATCTAAGTTCAAAGAAGAAAAGAAACTAAAATTTTAAAGCTTCTCCCCTCTCCCTTCCTACCGGCGCTCGGGTTCTTTAGCTGCCGCACCACCGCGCCACCACCGTATCGGTGACCGGCGATGCTAAAGGTTAGGCCTTTTAACCCTCTCTCGAAGCCCCTTTGAAGGTCAAGTCCTCGATGCCCCACCATAAGCGAAAGGAGGAAACTTTTAGCCCCCATTTGAAACCGGTTGTAGCGACAGAGAAAGCCCTCTGACGTCGCACCTATGGGGGCTCAGGTGAGGTTTCTTGACTCCCTTTTCTTTATTTGTTACGTTTTATCAAAGAAAATAAGAAAATAACTGGAAATAAAAGGAAGAAAAAAGAAAATAATCGATATAGCAATCACCTTTATATTTCAATAAATTTGATTTCTTTTTTTGTTGCTTAAGTGTGTAAAAAAAATTACAACGATGGGTTTAGGCTTTTATAGCCAATTGAACGACTTTCTATTTCTCCATTTTTGTCATCTTTGTTTGTTTGCTTTTACTGTTGGTGTTCATTTTCTGCTCTTGTATTTACTGCGTTGTAGGTGTCAGAAGCATGGGCGGTTACTGGTTGGTGCGCGTGTGTGGCTGCTGGTGGAAGGAGATGAAGGGTCGGCGGCTGAAGGGAGTTAGGGAGGCTACTGGAAAATTTTTGTATTGGGCTGATAGATTGAGCTAGGGTTTAATAAAATTTGGGCTAAGAGTTTGGGCTGTTATTATTTGTTTTTTGGTTTTATTGTGTTTTATTGCCTTGGGCCAAAATTGGCCTATTACAGCTGCCCCTCTTTGCTCGTTGTCGTGTAACGAGAACGGAGCAAAGACTTTAAAAGGGCCAATTTTGCCTAGTCTCACCAAATCTTGATTTCTTTGGTGTTTCTGTTCTTCAAGTGGCCTCATTCCATTCCTCTGCATCTTTAGGGGTATAGGAATTAGTGCTTCAATCCACTCATCTGTAACTTCAAAGAGATAAGGTTTGATGTGATCTGCTCTACTGCAACCTCAGAGAGATAAGATCTAATTTTTAACGTCAATTCACTCCACTGCAACTTCAGAGAGATGAGATTTGTCATCTTAAGTCTGTTCCACTGCAACTTCAGAGAGATAAGACTTGATTTTTAACTTCAATTCACTCCGCTGCAACTTCAGGGAGATGAGATTTGTCATCTTGAGTCCGCTCCACTGCAACTTCAGGGAGATAAGACTAGTAAATTCAACCTGCTCCACTGCAACTTTAAGGAGATAAGGTTTGTATCTTCAACCCGCTCCATTGCAACTTCAGGGAGATAAGGTTTGATATCTTCAGTTCGCTCCACTGCAACTTCATGGAGATAAGACTTGTATCTTCAACCCTCTCCACTACAACTTCAGGGACATAAGGTTTGATTTCTTCAGTACGCTCCACTGCAACTTCAGGGAGATAAGACTAACTCATAGCTTCAATCTGTTCCACTGCAACTTCAGGGAAATAATATTCGCTATCTTTAACCTGCCCTACTACAACTTCAGGGAGATAAGGTTTGACGTGCTTGATCTGCTTCGCCGCAAGTTCAGGAAGGCAAGATCTATAATTTGTAGCCTCAATCAACCTTGCTACACTGTCCTCTGGGGGACATGAGCTGTAAAATCGATTCCTTGGGCCTATGCTTATTTCAAAATAATTAGGATGGCATGATCAGGATGAATCAAATGCTCCTAACTAGATGTGTGTGAATGATGTTCGCATGAATGCAAAGAATGTCATTTTAACACTTAATTTGGTATTACTCGTCTTTTGTTGAGGTCTTAATACTGACGTATTCCCCTTTATACTTATTCAGCCGGTATCTTTGAGGGTCACAATTTGGATCATTCTTTCTCAATTGTCCCCAACCTCTAAACCTGGTTAGTTCTGAATAGTGGTTTCGCTTCCGGCTCTTGTAATATTTAGAAGTTTTTAGAGTAATATGTGAAACTCCTTTTACTTGAATATTAATAGTCCATTAATCGTTATTTCAATAAAAAATGCTTGAAAAAGATTATAGCTCGACATGAATAAATTGATCAAAAGATCAAATTTTGACCAAGTACAGAATAAGAATAAGTCAAGATAGCAAATTTGCTAAAGAACAAAAATGAATAAATTAATCAAGAATAGCAAATTTTGCTAAAATATGAGATGAATAAGATGAAAATAGGTGCCTCAGACATCATAACATGAGCTTCTCTGTACAGAATTTCTCGAGGACCTCTTTCGAACTTGATAGGTGTTTGGCAGACTTAGAAGACTTCGTTGATGCCCCAAGATGTAACGTTTCTCCTTCTTGTCAGTTCGAGCATAGCGAGACCACTGCATGCCTCAAAATTTGAATTGCCCATTCTTGGGTTTTCAATTCAAAACCCCTTTGGTCTCAAGGCGCCCTTTGCGGGTTTTCACCTTGGCCTCTCCCTTTTTTTATTAGGCGAAATATTTCTTGACTGAATTTGAGTTCACGGGATTAGGCAAACTTTTTCCATCCATCTCGGTCAAAATCAGGGCTCCTGCAGTGAAAGCCTTATTCACTACATAAGGTCCTTCCCAATTCGACATCCATTTTCCTCTGAAGTCCTTCTGTATGGGGAGGATCTTCTTCAAAACAAGGTCTCCCTCATGGAATTCTCTGGGGCGAACCTTCTTATTATAAGCCCACATCATTCGCTTTTGATACATTTGACCATTACGGATAGCCTTCAGCCTTTTCTCTTCAATTAGGTTCAGTTGATCATACCAGGATTGAATCCATTCTGCTTCATCCAACTTTAGTTCAGACAAGACTCGAAGGGAAGGGATCTCAACTTCGATAGGAAGTACCGCCTCCATTCCGTAAACCAAAGAGAAAGGAGTTGCCTCGGTAGAGGTTCTGACTGATGTTCAATAAGCATAAAGAGCAAAAGGTAACTTCTCATGCCAATCTCTGTAAGTCTCAGTCATCTTTCCCACGATTTTCTTGATATTCTTATTGGCCGCTTCGACTGCACCATTCATTTTTGGACGGTACGACGATGAGTTGTGGTGTTTGAACTTGAATTGATTGCAGACCTTTGCTATGGTACTATTGTTCAAGTTTAGTGCATTGTCAGATATGATCCTTTTGGGTATTTCATATCGACATATGATCTCCTTCTTTAAGAACTTGCTAACTGCCGACTTCGTGACATTTGCATATGAAGTGGCTTCCACCCACTTGGTGAAGTAATCAATGACCACAAAGATGAATCGATGCCCATTAGACGCCTTCAGTGAGATTGGCCCAATGACGTCCATTCCCCACATCGAGAAAGGCCATGGAGAGGTCATGACATGAAGAGGTGAAGGAGGTACATGAATCTGGTCTCCATAAATTTGGCATTTGTGGCCTCATTCCATTCCTCTGCATCTTTAGGGGTATAGGAATTAGTGCTTCAATCCACTCATCTGTAACTTCAAAGAGATAAGGTTTGATGTGATCTGCTCTACTGCAACCTCAGAGAGATAAGATCTAATTTTTAACGTCAATTCACTCCACTGCAACTTCAGGGAGATGAGATTTGTCATCTTAAGTCTGTTCCACTGCAACTTCAGAGAGATAAGACTTGATTTTTAACTTCAATTCACTCCGCTGCAACTTCAGGGAGATGAGATTTGTCATCTTGAGTCCGCTCCACTGCAACTTCAGGGAGATAAGACTAGTAAATTCAACCTGCTCCACTGCAACTTTAAGGAGATAAGGTTTGTATCTTCAACCCGCTCCATTGCAACTTCAGGGAGATAAGGTTTGATATCTTCAGTTCGCTCCACTGCAACTTCATGGAGATAAGACTTGTATCTTTAACCCTCTCCACTACAACTTCAGGGACATAAGGTTTGATTTCTTCAGTACGCTCCACTGCAACTTCAGGGAGATAAGACTAACTCATAGCTTCAATCTGTTCCACTGCAACTTCAGGGAAATAATATTCGCTATCTTTAACCTGCCCTACTACAACTTCAGGGAGATAAGGTTTGACGTGCTTGATCTGCTTCGCCGCAAGTTCAGGAAGGCAAGATCTATAATTTGTAGCCTCAATCAACCTTGCTACACTGTCCTCTGGGGGACATGAGCTGTAAAATCGATTCCTTGGGCCTATGCTTATTTCAAAATAATTAGGATGGCATGATCAGGATGAATCAAATGCTCCTAACTAGATGTGTGTGAATGATGTTCGCATGAATGCAAAGAATGTCATTTTAACACTTAATTTGGTATTACTCGTCTTTTGTTGAGGTCTTAATACTGACGTATTCCCCTTTATACTTATTCAGCCGGTATCTTTGAGGGTCACAATTTGGATCATTCTTTCTCAATTGTCCCCAACCTCTAAACCTGGTTAGTTCTGAATAGTGGTTTCGCTTCCGGTTCTTGTAATATTTAGAAGTTTTTAGAGTAATATGTGAAACTCCTTTTACTTGAATATTAATAGTCCATTAATCGTTATTTCAATAAAAAATGCTTGAAAAAGATTATAGCTCGACATGAATAAATTGATCAAAAGATCAAATTTTGACCAAGTACAGAATGAGAATAAGTCAAGATAGCAAATTTGCTAAAGAACAAAAATGAATAAATTAATCAAGAATAGCAAATTTTGCTAAAATATGAGATGAATAAGATGAAAATAGGTGCCTCAAACATCATAACATGAGCTTCTCTGTACAGAATTTCTCGAGGACCTCTTTCGAACTTGATAGGTGTTTGGCAGACTTAGAAGACTTCGTTGATGCCCCAAGATGTAACGTTTCTCCTTCTTGTCAGTTCGAGCATAGCGAGACCACTGCATGCCTCAAAATTTGAATTGCCCATTCTTGGGTTTTCAATTCAAAACCCCTTTGGTCTCAAGGCGCCCTTTGCGGGTTTTCACCTTGGCCTCTCCCTTTTTTTATTAGGCGAAATATTTCTTGACTGAATTTGAGTTCACGGGATTAGGCAAACTTTTTCCATCCATCTCGGTCAAAATCAGGGCTCCTGCAGTGAAAGCCTTATTCACTACATAAGGTCCTTCCCAATTCGACATCCATTTTCCTCTGAAGTCCTTCTGTATGGGGAGGATCTTCTTCAAAACAAGGTCTCCCTCATTGAATTCTCTGGGGCGAACCTTCTTATTATAAGCCCACATCATTCGCTTTTGATACATTTGACCATTACGGATAGCCTTCAGCCTTTTCTCTTCAATTAGGTTCAGTTGATCATACCAGGATTGAATCCATTCTGCTTCATCCAACTTTAGTTCAGACAAGACTCGAAGGGAAGGGATCTCAACTTCGATAGGAAGTACCGCCTCCATTCCGTAAACCAAAGAGAAAGGAGTTGCCTCGGTAGAGGTTCTGACTGATGTTCAATAAGCATAAAGAGCAAAAGGTAACTTCTCATGCCAATCTCTGTAAGTCTCAGTCATCTTTCCCACGATTTTCTTGATATTCTTATTGGCCGCTTCGACTGCACCATTCATTTTTGGACGGTACGACGATGAGTTGTGGTGTTTGATCTTGAATTGACTGCAGACCTTTGCTATGGTACTATTGTTCAAGTTTAGTGCATTGTCAGATATGATCCTTTTGGGTATTTCATATCGACATATGATCTCCTTCTTTAAGAACTTGCTAACTGCCGACTTCGTGACATTTGCATATGAAGTGGCTTCCACCCACTTGGTGAAGTAATCAATGACCACAAAGATGAATCGATACCCATTAGACGCCTTCGGTGAGATTGGCCCAATGACGTCCATTCCCCACATCGAGAAAGGCCATGGAGAGGTCATGACATGAAGAGGTGAAGGAGGTACATGAATCTGGTCTCCATAAATTTGGCATTTGTGGCCTCATTCCATTCCTCTGCATCTTTAGGGGTATAGGAATTAGTGCTTCAATCCACTCATCTGTAACTTCAAAGAGATAAGGTTTGATGTGATCTGCTCTACTGCAACCTCAGAGAGATAAGATCTAATTTTTAACGTCAATTCACTCCACTGCAACTTCAGGGAGATGAGATTTGTCATCTTAAGTCTGTTCCACTGCAACTTCAGAGAGATAAGACTTGATTTTTAACTTCAATTCTCTCCGCTGCAACTTCAGGGAGATGAGATTTGTCATCTTGAGTCCGCTCCACTGCAACTTCAGGGAGATAAGACTAGTAAATTCAACCTGCTCCACTGCAACTTTAAGGAGATAAGGTTTGTATCTTCAACCCGCTCCATTGCAACTTCAGGGAGATAAGGTTTGATATCTTCAGTTCGCTCCACTGCAACTTCATGGAGATAAGACTTGTATCTTCAACCCTCTCCACTACAACTTCAGGGACATAAGGTTTGATTTCTTCAGTACGCTCCACTGCAACTTCAGGGAGATAAGACTAACTCATAGCTTCAATCTGTTCCACTGCAACTTCAGGGAAATAATATTCGCTATCTTTAACCTGCCCTACTACAACTTCAGGGAGATAAGGTTTGACGTGCTTGATCTGCTTCGCCGCAAGTTCAGGAAGGCAAGATCTATAATTTGTAGCCTCAATCAACCTTGCTACACTGTCCTCTGGGGGACATGAGCTGTAAAATCGATTCCTTGGGCCTATGCTTATTTCAAAATAATTAGGATGGCATGATCAGGATGAATCAAATGCTCCTAACTAGATGTGTGTGAATGATGTTCGCATGAATGCAAAGAATGTCATTTTAACACTTAATTTGGTATTACTCGTCTTTTGTTGAGGTCTTAATACTGACGTATTCCCCTTTATACTTATTCAGCCGGTATCTTTGAGGGTCACAATTTGGATCATTCTTTCTCAATTGTCCCCAACCTCTAAACCTGGTTAGTTCTGAATAGTGGTTTCGCTTCCGGTTCTTGTAATATTTAGAAGTTTTTAGAGTAATATGTGAAACTCCTTTTACTTGAATATTAATAGTCCATTAATCGTTATTTCAATAAAAAATGCTTGAAAAAGATTATAGCTCGACATGAATAAATTGATCAAAAGATCAAATTTTGACCAAGTACAGAATGAGAATAAGTCAAGATAGCAAATTTGCTAAAGAACAAAAATGAATAAATTAATCAAGAATAGCAAATTTTGCTAAAATATGAGATGAATAAGATGAAAATAGGTGCCTCAGACATCATAACATGAGCTTCTCTGTACAGAATTTCTCGAGGACCTCTTTCGAACTTGATAGGTGTTTGGCAGACTTAGAAGACTTCGTTGATGCCCCAAGATGTAACGTTTCTCCTTCTTGTCAGTTCGAGCATAGCGAGACCACTGCATGCCTCAAAATTTGAATTGCCCATTCTTGGGTTTTCAATTCAAAACCCCTTTGGTCTCAAGGCGCCCTTTGCGGGTTTTCACCTTGGCCTCTCCCTTTTTTTATTAGGCGAAATATTTCTTGACTGAATTTGAGTTCACGGGATTAGGCAAACTTTTTCCATCCATCTCGGTCAAAATCAGGGCTCCTGCAGTGAAAGCCTTATTCACTACATAAGGTCCTTCCCAATTCGACATCCATTTTCCTCTGAAGTCCTTCTGTATGGGGAGGATCTTCTTCAAAACAAGGTCTCCCTCATGGAATTCTCTGGGGTGAACCTTCTTATTATAAGCCCACATCATTCGCTTTTGATACATTTGACCATTACGGATAGCCTTCAGCCTTTTCTCTTCAATTAGGTTCAGTTGATCATACCAGGATTGAATCCATTCTGCTTCATCCAACTTTAGTTCAGACAAGACTCGAAGGGAAGGGATCTCAACTTCGATAGGAAGTACCGCCTCCATTCCGTAAACCAAAGAGAAAGGAGTTGCCTCGGTAGAGGTTCTGACTGATGTTCAATAAGCATAAAGAGCAAAAGGTAACTTCTCATGCCAATCTCTGTAAGTCTCAGTCATCTTTCCCACGATTTTCTTGATATTCTTATTGGCCGCTTCGACTGCACCATTCATTTTTGGACGGTACGACGATGAGTTGTGGTGTTTGATCTTGAATTGACTGCAGACCTTTGCTATGGTACTATTGTTCAAGTTTAGTGCATTGTCAGATATGATCCTTTTGGGTATTTCATATCGACATATGATCTCCTTCTTTAAGAACTTGCTAACTGCCGACTTCGTGACATTTGCATATGAAGTGGCTTCCACCCACTTGGTGAAGTAATCAATGACCACAAAGATGAATCGATGCCCATTAGACGCCTTCGGTGAGATTGGCCCAATGACGTCCATTCCCCACATCGAGAAAGGCCATGGAGAGGTCATGACATGAAGAGGTGAAGGAGGTACATGAATCTGGTCTCCATAAATTTGGCATTTGTGGCACTTCTTAGCATAGCTGATGCAATTCCCTTCCATAGTGGACCAATAATACCCAAATCTCATAATCTGTCTGGCCATTGTAAAACCATTAGCATGCATTCCGTAGACAACCTCATGGACTTCTTCTAGGATTTTCTTAGCTTTAATAGCATCTACGCATCTTAGAAGCATATGATCCTTCCTTCTCTTATATAGGATTTCTCCATCCAAGACATAATCACTGGCCAGTCTTCTCAGTGTTCTCTTATCATTCTCGGTTGCTTGATCAGGGTATTCACGATCCTTCACATATCGCAATATATCGCGATACCAAGGGTGGTCATCTTTCTCTTCTTCTTCATCGATGTTGTAGCAATGTGCCGGAGCCTCGTAAATGCTCATTTGGATAGGCTTCATCTCCTCTTACTTGTTTACTCTGATCATAGAGGCTAAGGTAGCCAAGGCGTCGGCCATCTGGTTTTCTTCTCGCGGAGGTAACAAAAAATGATGTCATCAAACTCCTTAATTAACTCCAAAACTAGCTTTCGATAATTGATCAACTTGGGATCTCTTGTTTCCCATTCGCCTTTGAGCTGATAGATCACTAGCGCAGAATCGCCATATACTTCCAATACTTTGATTTCATGTTCAATGGCTGCACGGATACCCATGATGCATGCCTCGTATTCGGCCATGTTATTTGTGCAATCGAAATCCAATTTGCTGGTAAAAGGATAATGATATCTGTTTGGGGATACTAGGTCCGCCCCAATTCCATTTCTCACTGCGTTTGAGGCTCCATCAAAGTTTAGTTTTCAAGGATGACCCTCCTTTTGAGCACCTTCTTCATGATTGTAACATACATTAGGTCTTCATTGGGGAAATCAAAGTCCAATGGCTCGTAATATTCCAAAGCTCTGCTGGCTAGATAGTCTGCTATTGCACTCCCTTTTATAGCCTTCTGATTTACATAGATTATATCGAACTTAGAAAGTAGGATTACCACCGAGCCATCCTTCCATTCAGCGCAGTCGACTCCATCATGTATTTGAGAGGATTGAATTTCGAGATGAGCCAAGTTGTGTGGTACAGCATGTACTGTCTCAGTTTCCGGGTTGTCCAAATCAAAGCTCAACACAACTTCTCAATTGGTGAATATCTTGTCTTGCATTCAGTGAACTTCTTGTTGAGATAGTATATCACTCTTTCCTTTTTTCCAGACTCGTCATGTTGGCCTAGCACGCATCCTATAGAATTTTTGAATACCGCCAAATACAATATCAGTGGTCTGTCTAGGCAAGGTGGCATCAGTACTGGGGCTTCGGACAAGTAATGCTTGACCTTATCGAAAGCTTCCTGGCACTCCTTATCCCATACACCCGGGTTGTGTTTCCTAAGGAGACGGAATATAGGGTCACATTTCTCCGTTAGCTGTGCAATGAACCGGGCGATGTAATTCAGTCTTCCTAGGAAACCTCGAACTTCTTTTTGAGTATACGGTGGAGACAGCTCCTGTATAGCTTTTACTTTGTCTGGGTCAATCTCAATTCCTTTTTCGCTGACTACAAATCCTAGCAATTTTCCCGACCTAACCCCGAAGGTACATTTTGCGGGATTGAGCTTCAGTTGGAATTTCCTCAACCTCAGGAACAGTTTCCTCAAGACCTGTACATGCTCTTCTTCAGTCCTGGACTTTGCAATCATATCGTCCACATAAACTTCGATCTCTTTGTGCATCATGTCGTGGAAAAGGGTTACCATGGCTCTTTGATACGTTGCTCCCGCATTTTTTAGTCCAAATGGCATTACCTTATAACAAAACGTTTCCCACATGGTTACGAATGTGGCCTTCTCCATATTTTTAGGGTGTATCTTAATCTGGTTATACCTGGAGAAGCCATCCATGAAAGAGAAAAGTGAGTAACCAGCCGTGTTATCCACCAAGGTATCAATGTGAGGCAACGAGAAATTATCCTTTGGGCTGGCCTTGTTCAAATCCCTGTAGTCCACGCACATTCGTACCTTCCCATCTTTCTTAGGGACGGGTACTACATTGGCTACCCATTCAGAGTATTTGACCACTCGTAAGAAACTGAAGTCAAAATGTTTCATGACCTCTTCTTTTATCTTCAACAAAACATCAAGCCTCATCCTTCGGAGCTTCTGTTGAACTGGTCTACACTCCTCTTTTATGGGGAGTCGGTGTACCACGATATCTGTATTTAACCCGGGCATATCCTGGTATGACCATGCGAAGATGTCCTTGAATTCTTGGAGTAACTCAATGAGGTCTTGCTTCGTTTCTGCGGCAATGCTAGCTCCAATCTTTAACTCTTTTCCTTCTCCTAAGCTCATAGTTTCCACTGACTCTTTGTGAGGTAAGATTTGTTTCTCATCCTGCTCTACCATCCTTAATAAATCAAGTGATGTGTTACGGTCTTGGTTATCTTCAAAATCCTGAGAATCTTTCATATCCGTATCTTGCTCAAAAGGAGGTTTTGAATCAGTAACAGCATCGCTCATATCATTAATATCTGGGGACTGTTAGAAGGGCGAAGAAAGGTGCAAAAATAAAAGAATCTAAGAATGATTATTTTCATGATTGGTTATGAATGAAATGTAAAGAATATTTGGTTATGAATGAAAAGAATAAAAGAACATTTGCTCGAAAATGATACAAAAAGGTTCATTTTCATTGAAATAAAGATATTTAGACATATGCCTATTTAACAAAGTGATTTTTATTGCTCCTAGGCTTAGAGCAACAAGTGTGTTTTGAACATTACTCTGAATTAATTCTAAAGGTTACAGGAATCTCTTCCATGGTCCAATTGTTCAGAACACTTCCAAGAGGGTAAGGGAAAATTCCAGATAAATCCCTTTCTTCGGTTCCTTCATCGGATACAGCGTTTATGCTCAAACTTCCCAACATTTCCTCCGCTACTTCTCTTCTTGCCATCCTTTGTTCAGGGTATATGGTCCCTCTTGAAACAAATGTCTTGGACAAATGAGGAAAGGTCATTGGCTCCCATTTGGCTTCCTCACTGCTCAAACGTGCTCTTCTCCTCTCTTGCTTTTTCTCCACTTCGTTCCTCTTTTGCTTCACATCTGGCTTGAATCCCAAACTGAAGCGGTCTCGTTTTTCTTTCAGCATTGGCACCTCATTCTTTCCTTGAAGGCATTTCCCAAGTCCCTTTCCTAGTAAGGCTCCCTTCCTGATTGTCATTTGTAGGCCCATCTTTGTGGATTTGGATATTTTGAGGATAGGGATCTTGTTGCCTTCGACGACGAAGGTTGCGTTGACAAATTCTAGCGATTGAAAAGAACATTCTATTGCTTCGTTGTCTGCCCCTATATATGGGATGTCACTGGTGACAGATGCTATGATGTCTTCCTCCGCGTTTATTATGACCAATCTACCTTCAGTTACCAATTTTAACTTTTGGTGTAGTGACGACGACACTGCCTCGGCCGAATGAATCCAATGTCTTCCTAGCAGGCAGTTGTAGGAAGGCTTGATATCCATCACCAAGAAGTCCACCTCGTATGTATTTGGACCAATCTGAAGGGGTATATCGATCCTTCCCATGACCCTTCTTTCGGTGCCAACAAAAGCCCTTACAATGTTTTGGCATGTTTTTATGTGGGAGCTATCCACGGGCAACCTGTTTAGCGTGGATAAAGGTAAGACATTTAGGGCTGATCCATTATCAACTAACACCCCTGGCAACGTATATCCTTTGCAACGTGTGGTTATATGTAGAGCCTTCATAGATCCCATACCCCCCGGAGGTATCTCATTGTCATTGAAGAAAATAAAATTGTCGGCACTTATGTTGCTAACCAGACAGTTCAACTTGTTGACAGGTATATCATCCGCGACGTAAGTTTCATTCAATACTTTCATCAATGCACTACGGTGGGCCTCTGAGCTCATCAGTAAGGCCAGTACCGATATGCGAGCTGGTTGTTTGTGCAATTGCTCCACAACACTGTACTCACTGTGATTTAGGAATTTTAGGAACTCTTTGGCCTCTTTTTCGGTCACTGGCTCATTGATAGGCGATTTAGGTCCTATCGTCTTTTCTTTCTTTTGCTCAACCACCACGGATTTCCCTTTTACCAGTTCTGCCTTTGTGTTCGGGGTGTAACGCCTTCTGCTACGTGTGAAGAATCCTACGTCTTGACCTTCCTCCGGAGTGTTAGCCAGGTTCTTCTCTCCCGAGATCTTTACATTACAGTCGTAATTCCACGGAACCCTTTTACTGTCCTTATAGGGGAAAGCTACAGGCTTCTGGATTATGACCTTCGGCGCGACTGGTACTCCAGCTTCACTAACCCTTGGTCGCGAGATGATTACCAAAGGGTGATTAACCCCGTAGACTTTCTTGGTTGATCCTTCCTCTGACGCGCAAACCTCTCCTTCTTCCGATCCTTCGATCTTTTTATAAAATTCCATTTTCTTATTATCCACAAAATTTTGTACTGTGGCCCTGAACTTGATGCATTCTTGGATGTCATGACCCACCTCGGCGTTGAACTCGCAGTATCTTTCTGCTCCTTCGGGTTTTTCTATTGATTCTTGCGTAATTAAACCTCAGTTTATCATTTGTTTCCAAACCCATCTCAATGGGGTTTTACTTCAGCCAGATCAGTCTTGACTCTTTTGCCTCCGCTCTCGCTTACCGCATTTACCCCTTTATTAGAATGACTGGGTAACGGGTTGCCTGTTCGTTAGGTCCTGTGGGGTCATCGAATTTTACTATGCCCATCTTTATAAACCTTTCAACTATCTTTTTGAAGGCGGTGCAATTCTCAATCGAATGTCTCGCGATATTCGCATAGTATTCGCATTGAGCGTTTGCGTCATACCATTTTGTGAATGGAGGTTGCAGAGGTTTCAAATAGAAAGGGGCTACCACGTGTGCATCGGATAAATTTTGGTATAGTTCCCTATATGTCATTGGAATCGGCGTGAATTGGATTCTTTCCATGGTAGGCCTTGGGTTGGAATCTTGCCTTGGGGGGCCTTGATGGCTGGTAATTGTTGTCCTTGGTTTGTTTACAGTGACGGGTTTTATATAGCCCTTATTGTACGCATTCACATTGTTCACTTCGTTGTCCTTTTTCCTCGGGGCCGGTCTCCTGGATCTTTCCCCCGCGTCTATCTTCCCGCTCCGGATTGCATTTTCTATCATCTCTCCCGACATCACTATGTCTGAGAAGCTCTTAGTAGCACTCCTCAACATGTGGTTGATGAATGGAGCCTTCAGCGTGTTGATAAAAAGCATGGTCGTTTCCTTCTCTAGAAGAGGGGGTTGGACTTATGTAGTTACCTCTCTCCACCTCTGGGCGTACTGTCTGAAGCTCTCACTCGGCTTCTTCTCCATGTTTTGCAATGTTATTTTGTTCGACGCTATGTCCGTCACGTGGCCGTATTGTTTCATAAAATTTTGTGCCAAATCATTCCATGAATTGATTTGAGCACAACTTAGCTGGTTGTACCACTTGGCCGCAGATTCGATCAAACTGTCTTGAAAGTAGTGAATTAACAATTGATCATTGTTGACATAACCTGTCATCTTCCGACAGAACATCGTAATGTGAGCTTCAGGGCAGCTAATTCTATTATACTTCTCAAACTCCGGAGTCTTGAATTTTGGTGGGAGTATTAGGTCTGGGACCAAGCTCAAGTCTTTAGCATTAACCCACCACGGTAGTCTGCGTTCTCCATTGCCTTAAACTTCTCTTCTAACCATTTACATCGGTCTTCAAGTTGTTTAGACACATCTACCCTTGCCTTCTCCGTTTCTGCTAGGTCATTAAGGTCAGGAACGACGGGATTAGTTGAGTGATCTTCGAGATTAGAGCCCGAGCCTGTTGGAAAATTCATCGGTGTTGAAGCACCAGCCTGATATTAGGGTCTGACGGTAACATGTACCCTTTGTGGGTTTACATCTGGTTGCGTTTGGGTGTGATTTGGGGTAAAACCCGGAAGATAAGAACGTTCTTCATTGTCGTTACCAGGATTAGTCACAGGGCTTTTCCCTTTGTCGAGTCCTCCAGCCAATAGCTGGGCCAGCTGGTTCATCATATTCCTCTGGGATTTGAGCATATCTGGTTGCATCTTTACTAATTATTCTTGCATTTGATCTTGCATATCTTTTTGCATCTGTTCTAATCTCTCTAGTCTCTGATCCATTGCTTTCGTTTTGCGACGGGTATTGTAGTGATATGTAATTGGTGGATTGTCGTTGGTTTCCAAGGTAACTGTCATAATTTTGATCAATTAGGGTCTTTTAATAGAATTTTAATGCAAATGATGTAATGTAATGCGAATGAATGAGATGAATACAAAAAGAGACATTGATTTTGATTCAATTCTATTAGATCAACTTCACTAGAAAACAAATTTCTTTACATAGAACGGACAATTACATATACGACTTTTCCCTAATACCTAAATCTTTAACTTTCTTAAGAAGCCAAGCTAAGTTCCAGCCTCGATCCGATTCTGACTCGTATTTTAGACTTAATACATCAGCCGAAACTGCCAAAGTTTGCAAATGATCGGCTACTTCTCGAACTTGAGCCACAGCTTCGCCCATAACATAATCTCTATCTCTGATCTGTTTTTGAGAGCGGTGGAGCTGCTCTTTCCATTGTTCATTGTTCACCTCAAGAAGTTCAACTCGAAGTTCACTGTTTCGCAGTACAGTCTCGAGCTCTTCTATCCTTCCTTTCAGCTCCTCAATCTTTTTTTGGCTGGCTCTTAATTTGATTACCGAATTGCGACTATGATGCAGATGCAATGACTTTTCCAATTCTGCTACTTGGGCGTGTAACTTCTCTTTTTCACTTTGACTTTCCAACAGACTCTTTTTCAAAGCATCCTCCCGTACTCGAGCATCTTGGAATTTCTTTTCCCACTGATCGGCTCTGGTCTTTTCTTCTTTAATTTCCTGCCGCCATTGCTCTGATGTTTTGCCCAAACCAGCAGTTTTGATTAATATACGTAGCTTTTTGTAGTCCGTCTTTAAGCTGTCCAAATCCTCCTCGGCTTTATTTTTTCCTTTTCTCAATTTTTCGGCCTCGAGCTTGTGGATGTCGACATCTAAACCTAACTACATCTTTTCCTCTTCCAACTGTTCTATCTTCTTTCCCAATTCCCGACTCCTTTTCTCG
Source organism: Gossypium australe (assembly GCA_005393395.2). Taxonomy (NCBI): domain Eukaryota; kingdom Viridiplantae; phylum Streptophyta; class Magnoliopsida; order Malvales; family Malvaceae; genus Gossypium; species Gossypium australe. The sequence goes on along the minus strand of CM016620.1, from coordinate 13,818,400 downwards.
AAATCCTGCTTGATAATCTCTAATTCAGACAGTATTACTTGTAGTAGCTCCTCTATTGGCCGAGCATTTCCTTGACTTGGTATCGGGATATTGTCGTTGACTCTTTTACCCCACCACCAGTCATACTCAGGGGTCGTCATTAGTCCTGCGGCGAGTCCTTTCATTCTTCGGGTTTGGGTCCACGCATTCGATATCTCGCGAACTCTCTTCTTATAATTATCACCCTTGTATGAAAACTCGCATTGGGCTAACCCATGCGTCACAGGTATGAACTACCTTGATCGATACTACCTCATTACGAGTAATGGAGCGTACCCAACAGCTCCCCATATCCCAGGTAAAGGGACCTAGTCAAAGTTTCCACACTGGTACAAGATCTCATTGAGAATCATCCACGGAGCTCTCCATTCGACGTCTTCAACTTGTAGATTCTGGAGAATTGCTATCCATTTTTCTTCAGAAAGGTCGTCCCGCCTCGGTGTAGCCGCTAATTCCTTCAAAGGAGAGTATTTCTCGGAAAAAACTTTATATAAGACATTTTCTATCTTCCAAAAGTGGCTATAGAACCACGATAGCAAAAGCTACGCACATCATATGAACCTCCCTTCGTCCGCTCTCCGGCAAGCATTCAATGATCTGAAAGTCTCAGCTAAGATCGTAGGGATGGGTGTGACGCCTTTATCAAGTCTATCGAACAAGTCCGAGACTACTTCCTCTACATGTCCCAATGCCTTGGGAAAGACGACCAAACCGTAGATGCTTAAGGCGAAAACATCAACCTTCTTTTTCATGTCCGGATGTGCTAGAATTAAGTCTCTCAAGTTCTTCCAAGGAATACACTTACTGTCTCCTTTTTGCTTAACCCGAGCTGCAACCCACTGCTCACTCATCCTCGTGATATTCATCAATTTCTTTACAAAGTTCGGGATATTAACCGCTCTACAATAGGCTTTGTCGGCTTTAATTATCGGGCAACGAAGCAGAGCTGTGTACTCCTCCACGGTAGGTACCAAATCGACTCTCCCAAAAGTGAAGCAACTATAGCCGGGATTCCAGAACTGAGCGAGGGCTCGAAATAAATGTTTATCCACCTTTATATCAAGTAGATAAGGTAGGTCACCGTAGTTATAGTAAAACAGCTGCTTGATCTCGTCACCCCATGAGTCCCATATTTCTTTTAACTCTTGCAGACTATTCTGAGTCACACTGATGCGGGTGAAATCCCATAACTCTGATTCATATCCCTCAGTCAGGCTATCTCCTTTCTCTCGCTGTATACTCTCGGACCATACTCAGATGGCCGCATTATCCTCCACTCTATCAAGAAACCCCTTTTCCATGCTAAGCTTCTCTATCTAGTAACCGAACGTGAATCAACACCTCTTTTATTGATGAAATGTCATGCAATAACACCAAAACACCACAAGACAGTATTATAGTATTATACAAGAAAGAACTCAAAACAAACAAGAAATAATCATGCACCTATTCGGGTAACCACTAGGGTTTGGCATGGTTCTTCCTAGGGTAGGCTCTTAGGGCTCATTATATGTGGTTCGGTTCTAAAGTAAGGGTACCTAAACTAGCAGATTTCTCGATCCTCACCCATTATAGGCTCATGTGGACCGAGTTCGGTTTAAGGGAATACATTTCCTTACGGCTATACAGAGATGAAAATCTCACGAAGATGCAGGTATGGATGTATCCCGGAAGCAATCCACTATCCTATACGGAGGTGAAGACCTCACGAAGGAATAGTTTCTTACTCCCACTTAAGAGGGTAAAATTCACGAATCGATGTGATGCAATATGCAGAGATACACTAGGAGATTTAAATCACAGAATAGGCATATTATTAGGGAAACCATGAAAGTAAAGAATGACATGCAATGAAATAATCGTAATTTTTAAACCGGATTTTCAAATTTTGACGAAAAGACAGAAATTAATCAATTTTGGCTCGACTCTCGTATCGTCCCCAGTGGAGTCGCCAAGCTGTCGAAACCATTTTTTTGAAAACGGGAATCGACTAGGGTTTTGAAAACGAAAATAAAAATGGGAGTCGCCACTGATATTTATTAGGTGTGATCGAGTCACCTTTGTTTTAATAAAATATTTTGGTTTACCTAAACGGCATTTTTGGTCTACGAATTTCGAGAAAATGAGTTCGGGAGTCAATTACGTGCGAGGAAGGATTAGCACCCTCGTCACGCCCAAAATTGGTACCAATTTGATTAATTAGTGTCTTAATGTCGAAAGTTGAAAATTTGAAAAAGAATTTAAAAATACGATCTCTTTTAAAAATATTTGAAATTACTCGAATTGAATATTAAGATTCTCTCGTTCCGAAGGAATAAAATACAACATCCAGCATGTTAGGACACGATGATTTAAATTCTTGAATCCGAGATCATCTCATGATTCCCGAGACTCATGCATTAAAATGTCAAAAGGATATTCGATTATTTGGCCAAATGAAAAACCGAAACCCAGCACGTTAGGCCACGATATCTCGGATTTCCAAGTACAGAATATTGCCTTATTTTGAAAGCTTTTGTTTTTGGATAAGATTACTAAAATATTTTAAAAAAGTGATATACGATTGATAGATTATGTTTTAAAGAATCATTATTTAAAGCGTGAATGGGGTTGTACTCGATGAATAATGGTAATGAGACACAAATTTGGTGTAATGATAACGTAATACCCATAATACATAACATTGGTATCGTTGATCTAAAATATTAATATGCATGAATAATAATAATAATAATAATAATGGAACAATAATATAATCAATAATAACGATGATATGGAAATACAAATAAGCAAATTATAATACATACAAGAATGATAATCACATAGCTTATACTATTTAAATACCAATATTAATAATCAAAGACAAATGAATCAAATAATAATATATTGTTTAGAAATAAATAATAAAAAGCAAACTAAAATAAAACAATTTTAAGATAAATGTTTAAAGAAAAATAAAATAGATACTATATAAGTTTAAAATAAGTAGTATATGAGAAACTTGAAATAAATAAATAAAATAGCGATTTAAGAATAAACAAATTTTAAAATTACACATAAATGATTTAGACTAAATAATATGTGAAATTTACAATAGATAATATAACTTAAAATAATACATAAGTTGAAACGAATAATAAGTGAAAAAGAAATTTAAAAAAAAAGTAATATACAAAAGTTTTTTTTTTTTTTAGAAAAGATGATATATTTATGCAACAAAACAAAATAGGTAGTATATGTATGTGTGTGTATATATATATATATAAAATGATTTTTAACAAGTGATAAAAAAAATAGTTTCAAAATAATATACAAAAACAATTTTTTTGCTTTTTTTTTAAAAAAAAATAAAGAACATGTAACACATTTCGAAGTAATTAACAAATGAAATAATTTAGGATAAAAAATGCAAAACAGTTTACTATACATAATTTGTAATTTAAAACAAACAATAGTTTAAAAGATTAATGTGTACAAAGGATCTTAGAATCGATAATATGTACATACATATATATGATCAGTTTAATATGAATAATTGTACATATATATATATATATATATAAAGACAATTTAATACAAATGATATGAAAGATTTCACATGAATAATAATAATAACAAAGCAAGCTTGCAAAATAGATGAATAAATTACACAAAGTCAGGGACAAAATTAAAAAATCTAGCCAGAACTCAGGATATGAATCATAAAAAATCAAAAGTTGATTTAGGAGCGAAACGAATGGTAAGAAACTATTGGGGACCAAATGGGCAAATGTTCCCTAAATTCCCATGCGCACATCCAGTTGACAGCTCCAGGGACCAAATCATAAACAAAATGAAACCTGTGGGCCAAATTTAAATGAACAAAGAAGACAGAAATTAGGGCCTAATCGAACGGAGCCACGAAAGAGAGGGACCATTTTCGAAAATATCCTTTTAGAATGCGCAGGTCACCTTTCTTCAAAGTTTTAAACCCCCTTTTTTATTCTGTTTTATTTCAATCTAAGTTCAAAGAAGAAAAAAAAAACTAAAATTTTAAAGCTTCTCCCCTCTCCCTTCCTACCGACGCTCGGGTTCTTTAGCTGACGCACCACAGCACTACCATCGTATCGGTGACCGGCGATGCTAAAGGCCAGGCCTTTTAGCCCTCTCTCGAAGCCCCTTTGAAGGTTAAGCCCTCGACGCCCCACCATAAGCGAAAGGAGGAAACCTTCAGCCCCCTTTCGAAACCGGTTGTAGCGATGGAGAAAGCCCTCCAACGTCGCACCTATGGGGGCTCAGGTGAGGTTTCTTGACTCCCTTTTCTTTATTTGTTACGTTTTATCAAAAAAAATAAGAAAATAACTGGAAATAAAAGGAAGAAAAAAGAAAATAATCGATATAGCAATCACCTTTATATTTCAATAAATCTGATTTCTTTTTCTGTTGCTTAAGTGCGTAAAAAAATTACAACGATGGGTTTAGGCTTTTATAGCCAATTGAACGACTTTCTATTTCTCCATTTTTGTCGTCTCTGTTTGTTTGCTTTTACTGCTGGTGTTCATTTTCTGCTCTTGTATTTACTGTGTTGTAGGTGTCAGAAGCATGGGCGGTTACTGGTTGGTGCGCGTGGTGGCTGTTGGTGGAAGGAGATGAAGGGTCGGCGGCTGAAGGGAGTTAGGGAGGCTGCTGGAAAATTTTTGTATTGGACTGATAGATTGAGCTAGGGTTTAATAAAATTTGGGCTAAGAGTTTGGGCTGTTATTATTTGCTTTTTGGTTTTATTGCCTTGGGCCAAAATTGGCCTATTACACTTTCATTTTTTTAAAGTCTACATTGTTCAAAATATTTATTTTCTAGTAACTTTCCACTCTTTTTTTTTTTAGAGATAACCACTCATCTTTTAAAAAAAAACTATAACTATTTATGCAGATATTTGCAACTTTTCACCCTTTTTAAAAATAATTATTAACTTATAAATTTTAAAAAATATTTTATCACCCACAAAAGTAGAAGATGGATTGAATAAATCGATGAATATGGACAAATTATTGTTGTTTAACTGAAACCTTTGGGATATAAATCCAACAAATATAATTAATGACTCTAACTAATCCTCCAAAAAAATATTTCTTGACAAATTGAAGGATGAACAATGAATTTCATGACTCCTTGAAGAAAATCAAGAAGAAAAAATCTCTTCTAAAATTACAAGAAAATAATCTTGCACGAAAGAAATTAACTTTAAGAGTTGAAAATTTTATTAATGAATAAATGCCTTTAATGAATAATGAAGAGACATGTATATAAGCTAATTAATTACATCCAAATAACAAAACTCTACTTAATCTTAAAAAAAAGTAGTTTTAGTAGAACTAAACTTTTTTGTTGACTAAGAAACATAAAACTCCTAAACAACTTAAAATACTTAAAAATATCCTAAAATTTAGAATAAATAAATAATAAAAATATAGAACCTAATAAATACAATATTAGGCTCATATATAATAAAAATTAAACCTAAAAATTGAACCCAAAATGATTTAAACTAAAATTAAAGCTCGAAACTCGTAATTTTTTTGTAATAATCCCGTCCAAAAATTCTGCTCGTGCAATCTTTACTAAAATGTTTATAATTTGTGCTCCTGGACTCAAAATTAAGTGATTCAAAAGTGCATTGTGAAAAATAGATCTTCGATCTATACGAAGGCATATTGATCCAAAAATGCCTGGATCCCTTCCAAAAATGCACTGCAAGTCAACTAATTATAGTATGGGCTAGGCGTATGGGCTTGATTGGGCTCCTTGAAGTGTAACGCTTAAGCTTGTTAACATATCCCACATGGGCTTGTCATCATGGATTGAGATTTTAAGTCCACGAACAAACTTGGACCCTTTTAATTCATCCTCGCTCCGTATTGAACTTCAAAGTTCATCATTTTGAAGCTTCAACTCTTCTCCACGAAATTTTTTGATGATAAAACCTTGAACGATTAAGTTGAGTTTTGACTTCAATTGCTTGGATTTGAATCTCATGATTGGGCCTTGAGGGAAACAAAGCCCATATCCATCATGGGCCTTGAATTGGGTCGGGCTGCTCGTATCATTCATAGATCTTTGATCGATATGAAAACATATCAACCCAGAATTGCATGGATCCCTTTTAAAAATGCACTGCAAGTCAACTGATTATAGCATGGGCTAGGCGTGTAAGCTTTATTTGGCTCCTTAAACTGTAACGCCTAAGCTTGTTAACATCTTCCACATGAGTTTGTCATCATGGATTGAGATTTTAAGTTAATTTTGTCATCACATATCAACATGAGGAGCTCTAAGATCATTATCAGGATAATCATTATTTCCAAATTTTTCAGACATCTTTCTAGGTATGTAAACAGGATAAACAAGTTCAACATCCAATCTCAGCTCAAACTTGTCACATCCTAATTGGCATGTACCAATTGACTAAAATTGAGACTTAGTTTACTATAATAATCGGCTAAACTCTAGCTATGACACCACTAAATGTGAAAACCACATTCGATTCGGTCTCTAGATCCGAATGTTTGACATCACATCACGTTCCCGAAGCAACTCAGACCATTTCAAATGATTTCAACAATGATGATGACGTTCAATCACATTACATAATATATTGTCACATCCCAAAAATTGGGTTAGTAGAAATTGGGTTAATGAACCGAGAGTGTTCACGCTTGAATTTTTTTAAAGATTGAGTAGTGGTGGAGCTGTCCTTGATGACCAGTGTTCGAATCCCTTCCCTCATTATTTTTTGTGTGGTGCAATTTTGTTGCTAACCTTAGCAAAGGTCACATCCCATGTTTTAATTATTTTCTGTTAAGTTGAGAATAATGAATAAATATGACCTAGTGGTTAAAAGCTTTAAAAGATTTCTAAAGGTCTTAGGTTCAAGTCTCCTCATCACCATTTTTTTAATTAATTTGGTAAATTTTCCATGTGCTTATTTACCATTGACGTCCAACCTTTCTTACCATACTTAGGAGAGATTCTTTCTTTTCTTTTTAGTCAACATACCATACTTATGAGGACATGATCCCCTTTTTACTCTCTTGTCCCCCTAACTTGCTTTTCTCTTCACCATTACCATGAGTGTAATACATTTAACCTAGACTAGTTGTGAACCTCCCTTGTCATCCATCTTTTGATCCTCCTCCTTTTCAATGTCGCACCTCCCTTAGTTCCTTCACTTTTTTTTCTCTCTCTCTCTTTTGTTTAGCCATCAATCACCATTCATCTCTGTTTTCTCCTTTCCTCCAGCACTTCTTGGCTCAAACAACTTCCACCACTTCACCGAACCACCACCTTGCCGCCACTTATCTTCTTTTCCTTCACCATTGGCTATAATGCCACCCTCCACAACCGTGCACCACCATAAACACCACCTCTTTTCCTTTCTTTCTCTTTTTTTTTCTTTCTCCTTTTAGCAAGAGATTGATTCCTTCTCTCTTTTTTCCCATCTACTGTAGCACTGTCACCCCCGTCGCCTCCGTCTTCGAACCTCTATTGCCGGCGCTGGTGGTTGAGTTTCTCTTCCTTTTTCCATAATTTTCCATCCCTTATTAGTGATCCAAAAATTCTGCACTGTTTATTTTATTTATTTCTTAATCCTAAATATATTTATCTTGGACTTACTTTCAAAATGATCCTTCTCCCTAGATCTTTCAACTCATCCGATCTGAAATCAAGACGACCCATTGATCCTATCATTCCAACCAAGATAATGAAAGTGCAAGGGTTGATTAGTAACCCTTCTCCTCCTTATTTTCCCTCTTGACTGAATGTTCGTAGGGTCTAGGTGAATTATTCTTTCATGTATTAACATTTAGTTATAATGAATTTTTGAAGGACCGATCGACATCAACCCAAAAATCATTAAACTTGGGAAAGGAATCACGATTCTCAACATTCATAAGGGTAAGTGTCATTAGGGAGATTCATTTAATTAACTTGTCTCTTACGATGTTCATAACAACATTAACAAGAGATCACCATTTGTGTGATTAGGTATTCTATTTGTTAGTTTCAAGTGTAGGCATCCTTAGAGAGTTGAGACATATCAGATCTACAATCAGGTGTGGGTTTTAACATTAACAAAAATAAATCTATGTTTTATATTGATTAAAATTATTATTATTTAAATTATGTTTGATGAGGATACTTTAAGTATCCATAAAGAGAGATAAAACCCATCGATATGAACTATGTCAAATAAGTGATTCCAAACTGTATATGTTGTGAAAAACATGTTGTGTGATCTCGATGATTATTATTGATATGAAATGTATGAAAATCACATTCTCATGTTATGTGATATTATGACATATGTGATTTTTGCATGATTTATAAAATGTGAAATATTGATATAAAGTGTATATATGTGATTTGCATGTTAAGCATGCCTATGTGATTTTAAGTGAAAACTGATATAATGAGCATGTTTCACATGCCAAAGTGGAAAGTGATTTTTAAGTGAAAAAGTGATTTTGTGGCCATATCACATGCTTGGGGTGGGATATGTGAAAGGTGGAAGAATGTGGCAGTATATCTGCAAAAGTGGTGGTTTGTCCAAAAACTTTATTATATGGTAGTATATCTACAAAAGTGGCGGCTTGTCCACAATTTGATTATGTGGCAATTTATTTGCATTATCGTGACACAATTCACAACTTGGTGTGTTATCAGATGAATGAGTTCTGGTGAACTTGATTGTGGTGTGTAGTGGAGATGAGTAGGACCGTTTTCATAAAACCGGCATCATTTTACGAAATGTGCATTGACATGATCATGCATAGTATAAATGTGAAATATTGAGTCATATGGAACTTATATGGTTATTATGATTGTATAATGTTGATCGTGTGTCAGAGTCTTAAAAATTTATATAATGAATGATCGAGCCTAGAAACTAACTATGACAACGATTGAGGCAAGCGCACCTATCGAACAGTAGTATAGTTTAATGGCAGGACCGGAATGTTGAACCCAAAGGAACCAAAAGTACTAATACTGACCTTCTTTTTATTATTTAGCCTAACAAAATAAGGAATTGTTGTTTAATCCAAAATTAACTAACTACCAAGCTAAAGATGCTAAGACACAGAGAATGAATTTGGGAAAATACTTGTGGGAAAAACCAATTGATTAAGAAAATACCCGAGGAAGAATCCACCTAGACTTCACTTATTATTTAACTCTGAACCAGACGATTTATTCACCAGACTTGACCCGTTGGATTCCCTAATTTATATTAATACCTCTTTCGAGGCTACTAACGTCTAACCTTAGGTTGATTAATTGAAATTTCTTTCTAATTAAAACATTTAGAATTGCACTGACTCGATCTATGGACTCCCATATTAGGTTTGACCCTAATCCAGCAAATTTTCATCACCCTATTTCTAGGGTTGCGATCAACTCCGCTTAACTATGCTAGATCTATTCTTAAATATGGACTTTTGCTCCACTACCTAAGCACATCAATACTTGAATCAATATCCTGAAATATCAAAGTAAGAATTAAGAACACATAGTTAAGAACAAATCAAGTATTTATCATATAGTTCAGAAAATAATAACAAGATTCGTCTTAGGTTTCATCCCCCTCAGGTATTTGAGGGGTTTAGTTCATAATCATAAAAGAATACATCTCAGAAGAAAATATAGAACAAAATATAAGAAAAACCATAAAACCCCCTGAAGGAATTTGAAGGGAAGATCCTCCGTCTTAAGTATAACTTTGGCTTCTTGAGATGAATCAACTGGCTTTCTTCGAGTAAATCCCACAATTCTGGCCTAACTGGCTTGGCTCATTGGCCTACTGAACGCCCCCTTTTAGGTCACAGTTAGGGTGTTTATATAGGATTTCGAAATGTCTTTCTTCACCCCTAAGTATCCTAATCCGAGTGGAATTAAAACAGGTTACGGCAGGGACACGCCCGTGGCACACACCCGTGTAAATCGAGGCCAGGCCGTGTTCAGGTCTGCTAAGGAGGCACGACCATGTGGCTTGGGCCCAGGCCGTGTCTATTTCATACTTTGGCCTATTTTCTCCGTTTTTGGCCTGTTTCTCGTTCTTTTCGTCCTCCGAGGCTCTCCTAAGTATAAAACATGAAATTAAAGGATTAGGAACACCAAATTCCACAATTCAAGGAATAAATCATCCAAAAGTATGCTAAATGTGGGATTAAAATATGAACATATTACGGTTTATCAAATACCCCCACACTTAAGCATTTCCTTGTCCTCAAGCAAAGTTCTCAACTCACAATTAAAATGAACTTCTTCAATTCATAATATTCATCAACAGTGTTTCATCATAATTCATAGATAATTTATACATTGATAATTTAACCAAAAGGGTTCTAAAGATTCAAACAATTAAAGTCATACATTTATAGCCCGAAAACATTAGGTGTTTCCCCTTATCTAAATGATTACCTTTAATTCAAGATTGAAAAGAGTTGACATCCTCATTAAAGATTCACTCAAATCACTCAAAGTGTTTAAGGTTCAAAATTAAGCACTCAAAAGTCGAACATGAAAAGTTAATCCTATAGTCTTGCATGAAAATCAAATCTCCACCACTGTAACATGAAATGACACACAAATCAAAAGGTCTTTAAAAAGGGTTGTAATGGGACTCGGGTTAAAGGTGTGGATAAAGGCTGAATTAAAGGGCTAGAATCGAGATTGAATTGACAAATTACCTAACTAGAAAAATAAACTAATCCTGAATAATTACATTAATTGAAAACTTGAAACACTAATAACACGAGCTTCTTCTCAATATTTGGAATTTAGACGTATAAGCTCAATAATCATAGAACTAATAATGAATATACTTCATTTTTTAAGAACAATATTTACAATTAAGAAGAAAGAACTTTAACAACTGAAATATAGAACATAGTTAGGTAATTGCTCAAAATCAAATCTCGACAAAAAGGGAGTCAAGAAATAGTGATAACAAATACAAGATGGGTTTTGGGTTAATATTAGTGGGTGAGTCAATAAAAAGGGTTGTTAAGATCAAAGGGGTTCACTAGGGTTAATTGTGAGGGTAGACTTTTTAGTGGAGTAAGTGGGTTAAATCCTATGTGCCTTTATCATCTCTGTGTATCAAATCAATAATGTGGTCTTGACATGTATAATCGAACCAAGTTCTAGAATAACAAATCAATGTTGACACACTCATAATAAAAAAGTGAGAACTAAAGAATGTATGCTCTAAAAGGTTCAAGATCTCACAAAAATTATGGGTTTTTGATATCAATTTTGTAAATTTCAAACTTCAAGGTAATAATTAGATTCAGGTAGACAACCTAACAAAATTTTAATTTTTGAAAATAAACTCAAACATGCTTGATTCTCTAGTCCCCTAAAGTTTAAATCATCACTGTACAATTATCAATGACTTAATCCAAAACATATCAATCAAAATCATGAATCAAAGGAAATTTAGTTCTAATAGTAATACGAGAAAATTACTTAAAAACAAGACATAATTCAAGGATTTGAGAATATTGCAATAAGTTAGGAACTTTTCGAAATAAATTCACCCCCCACACTTAAGATGTACATTGCCCTCAATGTACAAAGATATATATGAAATTATAAGAGAAAGGGAGAGGTGAAACTTCCTGAATTTTGGATGGCTTCTGTAACATCCTGAAAAGGGCCTATGCATTTTCGGTTTAATTGTATGAAATGACATGTCTTATGTGTTATGAATATATTTTGAGCATTTTTGGAAACCTGGAAATGTATGGAAATGTTAAGTTTAAAAGAGGAAAGTGAACATTTTTGGAAACTAAGAAAGGTTAGGAAATGATTTGGAAATGATTCAAAAGAGGAAAGTGAACATTTCTGGAAACTTGGAAATGTAAGGAAATGTTAAGTTTAAAGGAGGCAAACAAAAATTTTTGGAAACTTGGAAATGTAAAGAAATGTCACGTTTTAAGGTTTAAAAAGAGGAAATTAAGGCAAGGTGGCCTTAAGAAAATTAGTAGGAGGAATTTGACACACAAGCAGGCTTGGAAAAGTGGCTTGAAGATGCCACTTAGGGCCTCTGGAAATGGCGCCACATGCAAGGGTGTTGGGCCTGAGCTCGAGTCACTTGGGAAGCAAATAAAAGAAGTTTTATTTTTGCTTCCAGAAGCAGAGAGGTGGACGGCATTAAGGCTCTTAAAAGAGGAGTTTTATTCTCTTTAAATTTCGGCTAAATAGGGGATAAATAAGGGATTTATTTATCATTATTTTCAAGAGATAATTGTTGGATTAAATTCTTTAATTTTTAAATAAAGTGATAAAGATATGAGAGTGGTGGCCAAGTAAGGGACTCTAGCCTAGTAATTTTGGCTATAAAAGGAAGAGTAAGGCTATTCTTCATTCATTCTTTTCTCTTCAAGAAAACCTCTGCCGAAATTCTCTAAAGTTTCTTCTCTTCTCTCTGCCGAATTCTCTCTGCCATTATTCTCTTTTTCTCTTTTCTTTTTGATTCTCTTTGGCCGAATCCTTCTACACCCTATTCTCTTATTCTTGTTCTCTCAATCTCCTAAAAGCCGAATATTGTTGAGGATTCAAGCCAAGGTGTTGTCGACTACAACATTAGGGGAGGAATTTCAGGATATCAAGTGTTGCCGATTTCAATACTAAAGGTAAGGATGTTATTGACATCGTTTTGGTTCTTTTCTTTAAGCCGAAATTTAGATTCTAATGCCATTAATATCTTTGGCTGAAACTTTGAAGAGATCTTTCGGGATTTACTAAGTGTCGACTACAAGGAAGGAGAAGTTCTTTTCCCGAAGGTCCACCATAGGCCGCGTGTTCCCTAGTTATTCGGTGAGTTTCGGGATTTAAAATCCACAAGGTAAGTGTCTATAGCATTCTGCCAAGGCCATGTTTGGTAAATAGATGTGTTTTATTAGTTATTCAAAAGTCGAAACTAATCTATTCAAGTAATCTAGTGATTGCCGATTTCAAGAAAGAAGGATACAAAGTTTCGGGACTTGATTCTTAAGTCAATCGGCAACAAGGTAAGTTTTAGTGTACTAATCCTACTAGGATTTGGATTTATGGCCGAATGGCTCTTTACTAAGTATTAAATGATTGATTAAATGTAGAGATCTAAGATCTAAGGCATTAGATCAAGCTTTTCAGGATTTGGATTGAAAGCATTAAGCAAATCAGGTGTGTACCCTACCCTAAGCTTTAATATGGTCATGGCTATGTTTTAAATTAAATATGTTATTAAGAATGTGAAAATATGGCTAAAGTACCATTCAATGGTACAAAGTACTCAGGTACGTTTCCTACTCCTACTAGGATTATGAATATATGTTATTTGTAACATGTGAAAAAGTGATAAGAATGTGAATTAAGGCATGATGTGCATGATATGTATGATATGGGGCATTCGGGTTATATGAAAAGGGGAAGTGAATGTGGTGACCTAAGACCACGAACACAGTGACCTAAGACCGTGATATCTGAATGTGGTGACCTAAGACCACAGTAATCTGAATGTGGTGACCTAAGACCACAGTAATCTGAACGTGGTGACCTAAGACCACGAATGCGGTGACCTAAGACCGCGATATGGAGTGTAGCGGAAGGAGGGTCGACTTAGTAGTCCCCACGGTGTACAGGTTGGTACGGGGGAGTGTAGCGGATGGCTTAATAAGTTTGGGTTTGGGTTGCATCATTATTTTTACCTGTTATTTGAATATGTATGTGATATGATAATGCATGCCTGAAATGTTAAGACTTAGTGTTTGTGTACACATTGAGTCTGTTTGACTCACCCCATCGGGGAACTTTTTCTTCCAGGTGATGATCAATATTGGACCGGGTCGGCAGGAGCTTAAAGGTGGCCATGCACAACAAGGAAAATTTTATTATTTGGACTTTTATTTTATTTAAGCACTTTAATTCATTTTTGGGAATTATTTGATGTAATAAGGCCATAGTTGAACTACTTTATTTTTCCTTTATTTATTACGGTACCAATTTTTATTAATTAAAGATCAAGTGAAATTTATTTTCAAATAAACTCTAAATATTTTGTCACCTCAAATAAACTCGTTTTCAACTCAAGCCCAACCCAAAACAAACTTTCTTTCAAAACACCCAAGTTTTCCTAAGTCACAAAAGAATTTGAAACGGTTTACACCGGGGAACATACCAGATCCGGTCAAGGCTCGTGGGCCGGGTGTGGGGTGTTTCAGCTTCCTTGAGTTGGGAGTGGTCGTGGTGTGGTGGTCACCAACAATCTCTGCGCTAGATGAAGAAATTGGGAAACTTGTAAAAGAATTAGCCAGGAAATAATAAGAATAATTCAAAATATACTAATTATATATTTAAAGACAAGAAAGATAAAGAGAAAGAAAATAAAAAGTGAAATAAGACTAAAAGAAAAGATTAATGGACTGAAAAGTCCTTATTGTTAGATTGTTCGTGAGGTGGGTGTGATTTCTAAGGCTTGGTGTAGTGATTCCCTAACAACCTTTAGAACCTAAATCAAAGAAAACAAAACAAAAAAAATGATTAAATTAAGCATAAGAGAAATAAAGATAAGGAAAATAAATGAGAAGAGAAAAGAAAAAGAAAATTGAAATGGACTTAAGGGTCCTTATCTTGTCGAGTTAATGAAGCGGCCGGCATGAACTTATGTAGATCGGTCTCGTAGAGGGAGACTGTGCTAGGATCCTTCCATTTCTTTGACATGGATATGGTGTAGATCAAGAGTTAGAAGAATGAAAATGAAAAGGGAGGGGAGTGTAAAGGATATGGAAGAAGGAGAATGGGCAGTAGGTGAGAAGGGGAGAGGGGTGGTTTAAATAGAAATTTCAGATCTGGTACATCCCCACGCCTGTGCACCATGGACGTGTTGTGTCACACGGCTGTATCGCACGGCCGTGTTGTGCTTCGTTCGTTTCTGCCACGCCTGTGTGCAGGTTGTCACGCCTGTGTTTATAAAACAGTGTCGACCACAGCTGTATCGCACGACCATGGTGTTTATTCGGAGCCCGTGGCTTGAAGATATTTTTCGTCCTGTTTCGTACTATCTCTGCCACATCGGTACGAAAATCCGTGGTGTCCACATGGCCACGGCCACGGAATCTACACTTTGGTTAGTTTGTAGTTAAGTGCTAAAAAGGAAAATTAAAAGTAAAAATGTAAAAATTAATGGGGTTAGTGCTCGGGTTGCCTTTCGAGAAGCGCTCATTTAAAGTCTTAAGCTGGACTTACCTCTCATTCGCATAATCATGGTGGTTTGAGGAGTTGAAAATCCTTTCTCATGCTATCAGTTCTATTATCAATATATAGCTCGAGTCGAGTAGCATTTACTTTAAAAGTGTCGAATATAGGATTACTTACCTTGACTGTTCCGTAAGGGAAGACATTGAGTACCTTAAAAAGGATCTTTTCGTTTGTATCAAGGTCTGAGGTGGTGATCTGAGGGTCTGTTTTAGCCAACAATACCTGATCCCCAATCTTAAATTCGTTTGTCCCACGGAATGGCGTTGGTTCTTCTTCGTGTATTCCTAGTTTCTCCTTGAAATGTGTCTTCCACTTGTCTAGTTCATCGATCGGAATCCATCATTCCTCGTGAGTTATTTCCTTGTTGGCATAAGGTCTAGGATCTGGCTCAGTTGTGTAGTTTCGTGGTGCTTCCTGAAAAGAAGGTTTAATCGAATGGTCATTAATAGAATTTATGTTCTCACCTTGATTACTTGATGTCCTAGCCGAATCAAAAGCTTGAAGAGTGATTGTTTCGTCACCTACACGAAGTATGAGCTCTCCTGTACCAACATCAATTTTAGTCCTGGCAGTTGCTAAAAAGGGTCTTCCTAAAATTAAAGGAATATGATTGTCCTCATCCATGTCTAAAACGAAAAAGTCTACTGGGAATACGAATTTATCAATTTTCAAGAAGAACATCTTTGATTATACCCCTAGGAATTCTAATGGTTTTATCAACTAATTGAATGTTGATCCTAGTTTGTTTGGGTTTCCTAAGACCTAGCTGTTTAAACATTTTATAAGGCATAACATTTATGCTTGCCCCTAAATCAACTAAAGCATTATCAACAGATAAACTACCAATTAAGCATGGAATTGTAAAACTCCCTGGATCTTTTAATTTTCGTGGCAGTTTATTTTGTAACATTGCTGAGCACACAGCATTTAGTTCCACATGCAACTCCTCGTCTAACTTCTGTTTATTTGTCAAAAGCTCTTTTAAAAATTTCCTTGAATCTGGCATCTACGAAAGAGCTTTAAGAAACGGTAAGTTAATATGTAGTTTCTTTAAAAGTTTAAGAAATTTACCGAATTGCTCGTCTGTGTTGTCTTTCTTCATCGCATCGAGATATAGTATATGAGGTTGGTACTCTTTAACTACCGATTTTGGCTTGTCATGGTTTACCTCAACCTTTCCTTCCTCTACCACTTCCTCTTGTCTTAATTTGGGCTTATCTAACCCTTCACTGTCATGAGCTGTTATGGCTTGAAGTTGCTCCTTTGGGTTAGTTTCAGTGTTGCTTGGTAGGCTTCCTTGTGGTCGTTCTAATATGATCTTGGCAAGTTGTCCTAACTGGTTCTCGATCCCTTGAATCGATGCTTGTTGATTTTTAAGTGTGGTTTCGGTGTTTTGAAAACGAGTTTCTGACATCGCGATGAATTTTGTCAACATCTCCTCAAGGTTCAGCTTCTTTTCCTGTGGGTAAGGCTGTTGTTGGAAGTTTGGAGGGGGTTGTTGTCTCTGATTTCCTTGACCACCCCATGAAAAATTGGGGTGGTTCCTCCAACCTGGGTTATAAGTATTACTATAAGGGTTATTTTGAGGTTTAAAATTGTTACCCATATAGTGAACTTGCTCGTTTTCAGCGCTCGGGTTGTAAGGTGGAGATTCTGTATTGCTTATCCCTCCTCCATTCATATTGCACTGCATAACTAGATGTACCTGCAAAGAACCACATAAACATCAATCTTTTTATTCAACATCTCTACCTGATTTGATAACATGGTTACTGCGTCGAGGTTGAAAACATTAGCGGCTTTCGCTGGCCTTGTCCTCGTGACTTGCCACTGATAGTTGTTCAGAGACATCTCTTCAATGAATTCATAGGTAGCCTCAGGTGTTTTGTTATTCAAGGTTCCGCCGGCGGTTGAATCAATTAACTGCCTGGTTGAGGGGTTCACACTGTTGTAAAAGGTTTGGACTTGTAGCCACAAGGGTAATCCATGGTGTGGGCACCTTCTCAATAGGTCTTTGTATCTCTCCCATACATCGTAAAGTGTCTCTAAATCTATCTGCACAAAAGAAGAGATATCATTCCTCAACTTAGCCATTTTAGCCGGTGAAAAATATTTTAATAAAAATTTTTCAGTTATTTGTTCCCATGTAGTGATTGATCCTCGTGGAAGAGAATTCAACCACTGTTTAGCTTCATTTCTCAAAGAAAAGGGAAATAACCGAAGACAGATAGAATCATCAGAAACGCCATTTATTTTGAAAGTATCGTAAAATTCTAGGAAATTCGCCAAGTGATTATTTGGATCTTCATCCTGCAAACCATCAAACTAAAAAAATTGCTGTATCATCTGAATTGTGTTAGGTTTTAGTTCAAAATTATTTGCAGCAATAGCAGGTCTAACAATACTTGACCCAGTTCCTGTTAAATTAGGTTTAGCATAATCATACATAGTTCGAGGAGCATGATTTTCGGCCACCTCTGGAGGTAGCGGATTATTCTCAACCATCTCTTCAGTAGTGTTAATGTCATGCTCTTGCTCTTCTTGTATGTATTGTAGGCTTATCCTTATTTCTCTTCGGTTCTGCGAACTGTGCTTTCAATTTCACTATCATAAAATAGAGGTCCTGACGAGTGTTTTCTAGTCATAATCATACATAGTTCGAGGAGCATGATTTTCGGCCACCTCTGGAGGTAGCGGATTATTCTCAACCATCTCTTGGGTAGTGTTAATGTCATGCTCTTGCTCTTCTTGTATGTATTGTAGGCTTATCCTTATTTCTCTTCGGTTTCTGCAAACTGTGCTTTCAATTTCACTATCGTAAAATAGAGGTCCTGACGAGTGTTTTCTAGTCATAAACTAGAATACCTGCCAGAAGCAAAGAAGAAAATTTAGAAGAAAAAAATAAAAATAAAAATAAAATTTAATTGCAAAAATAAATAAAATATGGCTAAAGTAATAAAAATTAAGCGTTCTTAATATTTCAGTTCCCCGGCAACGGCGCCAAAAACTTGATCGCAGTGGGAAAGTCTTAAAATTTATATAATGAATGATCGAGCCTAGAAACTAACTATGACAACGATTGAGGCAAGTGCACCTATCGAACAGTAGTATAGTTTAGTGGCAAGACCGAAATGTCGAACCCAAAGGAAGCAAAAGTACTAATACTGACTTTCTTTTTATTATTTAGCCTAAAAAAATAAGGAATTGTTGTTTAATCCAAAATTAACTAACTACTAAGCTAAAGATGCTAAGACACAGAGAATGAATTTGGGAAAATACTTGTGGGAAAAACCAATTGATTAAGACAATATCCGAGGAAGAATCCACCTAGACTTCACTTGTTATTTAACTCTGAACCAGACAATTTATTCACTTGACTTGATCCGTAGGATTCCCTAATTTATATTAATACCTCTTTCGAGGCTACTAACATCTAACCCTAGGTTGATTAATTGAAATCTCTTTCTAATTAAAAACCCTATAATTGCATTAACTCGATCTATGGACTCCGATATTAGGTTTGACCCTAATCCGGCAGATTTTCGTCATCCTATTTCTAGGGTTGCGATCAACTCCGCTTAACTATGCTAGATCTACTCTTAAATAGGGACTTTTGCTCCACTACCTAAGCACATCAATACTTGAATCAATATTCTGAAATATCAAAGCAAGAATTAAGAACACATAGTTAAGAACAAATCAAGTATTTATCATATAGTTCAGAAAACAATAATAAGATCCGTCTTAGGTTACATCCTCCTAGGTATTTGAGGGGTTTAGTTCATAATCATAAAAGAATACATCTCAGAAGAAAATATAAGACAAAATATAAGAAAAACCATAAAACCCCCTGAAGGAATTTGAAGGGAAGATCCTCCGTCTTGAGTATAACTTTGGCTTCTTGAGATGAATCAACTGGCTTTCTTCGAGTAAATCCCACAATTCTGGCCTATCTGGCTTGGATCCTTGGCCTACCTGAACGCCCCCCTTTTAGGTCACACTTAGGGTGTTTATATAGGCTTTCGAAATGTCTTTCTTCGCCCCTAAGTATCCTAATCTGAGTGGAATTAAAACAGGTTACGGCAGGGAGACGTTCGTGGCACACACCCGTGTAAATCGAGGCCAGGCCGTGTTTGGGTCTACTAAGGAGGCACGACCATGTGGCTTGGGCCCAGGCCGTGTCGATTTCGTACTTTGGCCCATTTTCTCCATTTTTGGCCCGTTTCTCGTTCTTTTCGTCCTCCGAGGCTCTCCTAAGTATAAAACATGAAATTAAAGGATTAGGAGCACCAAATTCCACAATTCAAGGAATAAATCATCCAAAAGTATACTAAATGTTGGATTAAAATATGAATATATTACGGTTTATCAAATGTACATGTTCATATGTATGTGATTGTGTTTATGTCAATCTCATACTAGGCTTAAAAAGCTGACCCCCATTAGTGTTATAATCTTTCAGGTAACACTTAGACATAGGACTTGGATTTAGCATTTGGTGGAGCCTCTTGAATGGGTTTATCTTATGAATTTTTAACAATGAATTTTAAAACTATTTGGATTTTGTTTGTGGACTTTGGATTTTGGACATTTCTTTTTATTTTGGGTTGTGGTTTATTTTTCTTTAAAACTGTTATACATGCATGGAAAACTTAAGAGATTTCAAGTATTTTAAATTATGGAATTTATTTAAACTATTTACGATTTTACTTTGTTTTAAACAAAATTATAACTCGTAATTTTCTTAGTAGTTTTATGAAAGTCCGCTGCGAAAGAATTTTACCCAAAAATATTTTTTTAAATAATTAAAGTGCAAATTTTTTATTTTCAAATAACTTAATTGACATTACAATAAAATTTCACGCTTTCCTTTTAAATGTTTATATTTTTAAGTATTTCTCAAAGAAATAAAAGCATTAAATATTCAAATTCTTTTAGTTTTCACAAAACAACTCAAGCCTAGTTATTTTTAATAAGTAAATAATTTCGAGCATTGTTAATGTAACTTCCGAGATTCAGCCATAACGTCTAGGCCAGGTTTGGGGTGTTACATATACATACTCAATTTAATGAACAAACATGATTAATACATATAAAATAATATCACAAAAAGTGTTTTAGAATTGAACAGGGTAAAAAACGGTGTTAGGAGTTGAATCCAAACTCCTTTGTCAAATTTCAATATTGTGTCTCAAGAAAGGGGATTACATGTCTTAAGATAAGCCTTATTTTATTTTTGATAATTTTAACTTCGAATCAACATGTCTCGAGACAATAGAAGTTGTGTCTCAAGGCAAGGCCCTTTATGTCTTGAGACTAGTCTCAAGACAGACATCCTATGTTTTCTTATTTTAGCTTTGATGTTTCGATGTCTCGAGACAAAGGTTTTTGTCTCGAGACCTAAAATAAGGAAAAACTAATTTAGGTTTGATGTTTACTTGTCTCGAGACCATAGGATTTAGGTCTCGGGACCTAACTATCATTGTCTTGAGACATGTTCAACGTGTCTCGAGACATTTAGCCAGAAATACATAAATTGACCATTTTTGTTCATAGTGTCTCGAGACAAGACCAATATGTCTCGAAACCAAAGTACCAATTAGTCCAAAAATGCAATATTTCAAACATAAGAATGACACCTGTTTGTCACCTAAAACATGTTCATATCTTACCAACCTAATGCATATTACTTAACTTATAAACTCACATCCAATAACCTAAACTCATGGCATTGAAAGCACAAAATATCTCAATTATGGCTTGTTAGTAAAGTAAGCTAAAACATAGTTTAAACCAACCAAACTAAGCAATTTAAGTTCACCACATTGCCAACATATACACCATTAAAATATTTATAACTCAAAACCAATATAAGGACTTTAAAATATTCATAAAAGACCTAGGTACATGCCATATATAACATAATAAAACAATATCATTACGAGGATTGGCTAAGCTAAGAGTTGGAGATTTGGATGCTGACGGATTCTTAACCTCCTCGTACACCTATGTAAAGCTTGCTCATGGAACAAACAAATCCATATGCTGAATATTGAATACTCAATAGTACTAACATAATTTGAATCAAACATAAAAATGTTAATAAGGATACTAATAATACATTAAAGCAATTTACTTATAACTTCAAGATACATTATCATTTCATTACTTATTTCACAATATCAAAATTATTTTTTATTCAATTCAACAAGATTGATATCACAAATTAATCTCAAAATCACCTTTCATAAACAAAGTCAAAATAGTATTTGATTATCAAGTTCAAAATAACATATTATCATTAACTTAGTATAACATATCATTTTCAGAATCAGGGTGGCATATTGAGAAATTACTTTTAGCCCTATTAACTAGATGCAAACGCAAAAATAGGTACGCAAATTAATCCCTTAACACTCCACAATAAGCATCATAGTGCTGATTAGGCATAATGTAGTGGTCCCCCTAATACTCCACAATATGCAATGCACTGTAGTGCTAGAATGAGTCACACTGTAGTGCCAGAATGCTCCCACCAATCACATATACAAATCCTATGACATGCCAACTATATCCTAACTATTTCTAGCATCGTATAATAGGGGGATTTCATTATTTTACCATATCGATCTATGTAGTAATCAAAGTTTCCAAATCATTATATCAAAGCTTGCATATACATCTTCATAAACCATTATCTATTATATATTTATCAAGTGCCTATAATATACTACATGTATTATTTATCATGTCAACATAATGGATTTCACATATACGTACATGGCAACTTACCAATACACCAAGATTTAACATGATATAATCTCAAACACTTAGAATTATCTATCACTAACAAATTGATCGCCGAAATCAGAGCTTTAAAATTTATAATAAAAATGATTGAACCTAGAAACTAACTCTGACAACGATTCTAAGGCAAGCGCACCTATTGAACAGTAGTATAGTTTAGGCAAGACTGGAATATCAAATCCCAAAGGAACCAAAAGTACTAATACTAACTCTCTTTCTATTATTTAGCCTAAGAATTAAGTGAATGGTTATCTAATCTAAATTTAACTATCAACTAAACTAAAGACGCAAAGACAAAAAGAGAATGAATTGGGAAAAATAACTTGGAAGAAAAACCAATTAATTAAGACGACACCTTAGGAAGAATCCACCTAGACTTCTCTTGTTATCTAACACTGAACCAGACGATTTATTCATTTGACTTGATCCGTAAGATTCCCTAAGTTATATTAAACCCTCTCTCGAAGCGAATAATGTCTAACTCTAGGTTGATTAATTGAAATCTCTTTCTTATTAAAACCCCTAGAATCGCATTAACTCGATCTATGGACTCCTATATTAGGTTTCACCCTAATCCGGCAAAATCTCGTCACCCTATCTCTAGGCATGTGATCAACTCCGCTTAATTATGATAGATCTACTCTTAAGTAGGGACTTTTGCTCCACCAACTAAGCACATCATACTTGAATCAATATCCCGGAAATATCAACACAAGAATTAAGCACACATAATTAAGAACAAGTCAAATATTTATCATATAGTTCAGAAAACAATAAAAAGATCTGTCTTAGGTTTCATCCCCTTCAGGTATCTAAAGGGTTTAGTTCATAACAAATAAAGAAAACATCTTAGAAGAAAAGATAAAACAAAACATAAAAAATCCCTAAAACTCCCTGAAGGAATTGAAAGAGAGATCCGCCGTCTTGAGTAGAATTTCGGCTTCTTGAGATGGATCAACTGGCTATTTTCGAGTGATTCTCCACAAATCTGGTCTTTTTGGCTTGGCTCCTTGGCCTAGCTAACCGCCCTCTTTCAGGTAACACTTAGGGGGTTTATATGGGCTTTCGAAATATGTTTCTTCGCCCCTAAGTATCCAAATCCGAATGAAATTGCTCTTTGCCACGACAGGGACACGGCCATGGCACACGCCCTTGTGGATCGTGGCCAGGCCTTGTTCGGACTTCTTTAAGAGGCACGGCAGTGTAAGTCAAGATCAGGCCGTGTTCTAGTAGATTGACGTAGCACAGCCGTGTGGGCTTAAGTCTAGGCTATGTGGGCTTAAGTCCAGGCCGTGTCGATTTCCTCTTTGGCTCAATTTGGTCCGTTTTAGGCTCGTTTCTTGTTCTTTTCATCCTCGGGTGCTTTCCTGAGTATAAAACATGAAAACAAAGGATTAAGAGCACATTTTTACATAAATCGAGGCTTAATTTATCCAAAAGCATACTAAATGTGGGCTTAAAATATGTTACTTTTACGGTTTATCAAATACCCCCACACTTAAGCTTTTGCTTGTCCTCAAGCAAAATTCTCAACTCACAATTAAAATGAACTTTCCATAATTCATAATTCCTACCGACAATGTCTCATCTTAATTCATAGATAATTTATACATGGATAATTTAACTCAAAGAATCCTAAAGATTCAAACAATCAAAGTCATACATTTGTAGCACAAAAATGTAGGTGTCTCCCCTTACCTAAATAATTACCTTTAATTCAAAACCTACAAGGGCTGACATCCTCACAAAAGATTCATTCAAATCACTCGATGTGTTTAAGGTTCAAAATTAAGCACTCTAAAGCGAACCTGAAAAGTTAATCCCATAGGCTTGCCTGAAAATCAAATCTCCACCACTGTAGTATGAGATGATACACAGATCAAAAGGTCTTTAACAGGGTTGTAACGGGGCTTCAGTTAAGGGTATGGATATAGGCTGAATTAGAAGGTTAGAATCGAGATTGAATTGACAAGTTACCTACCTAAAAAAATGAATTAATCCTAAATAATTACATCAATTGGAAACTAATAATACTACTATTGATAATACTCTAATACGAGCCTCTTTTTCAATAATTGGAATTTAATGCATAAGCTCACTTAATCACACAACTAATAATGAATATAATTCAAATTTTTTTAGAACAAGTCAAATATATAAAGGATAAATTTAACTACTGAAATAATATAATTAGGTAACTAATCAAATCAAATCTCGATATAAGGGTAGTAAAAAAGGAATGGTGATAACAAATACAAAGGGTTTTGGGTTAATATTAGTGGGTGAGTCAATAAAAAGGGTTATTAGGATCAACGGGGTTCACTAGGGGTTAATTATGAAGGTAGGCTTTTAGTAGAGTAAGTGGGTTAAATCCTAGGTGCCTTAACCATCTCTGTATATCAAATCAAAGGTGTGGTCTCAACATGTATAATTGAGGCAAGTTCTAGAATAACAGTTCAAAGTTGACACACTCATAATCAATAAAGTGAGCATGAGAAAGAATATATGCTCTAATAGGCTCAAAATCTCACAAAAATTATGGGTGTTTTTGACATCATCCTTGTAAGTTTCAAATTTCAAGGTAACATTCAGATTCAGGTAGACAACCTAACAAAAATTTTTATTTATGAAAAATAGACTTATCATGCTTGATTCTCTAATATTCTTCTAATTTAATCATCAGTGCACAATTAACTATGACTTACTCAAAAACATGTCAATAAAAATCATAATTCATCAGAAATTTCATCCTAATTAGTAATATGAGAAAACTGATTAAAAACAAGACTAATTTCAGGGATTTGAGAATAATGAAGGAAGTTAGGCACTTTCTTGAAATAACTATTCACTCCCCACACTTAAGATGTACATTGCCCTCAATGTACAAGCATAGATATGTAATTTAAGAGAGAGAGGGAGGTGAGACTTCCTGAATTTGGATGGTTTCCTGGAGTTAGAAGTCGATAGGGGTGGTGGCTGCTACCGAGCTCTGTGCTAGATGAAGAAATTGGGGAGCTCGTAGAGAGTTAGCCAGGAGTTATTAAGACACATTTAAAATAAACTAAATATATAAATAAAGATAAGAAAGATAAAGAAAAAGAGACTAAGAAGGAAAATAAACTAAGAACAGAAGATAAAAGGGCTTGAGAATCCTTATTGGTAGATGGTTCGTGAGGTGGGTGTGACTTCTAAGGCGACGGAGGTGCTGGCGGTGGCGGAAGTGGAGTGATTCCCAAGTAGCCTTTTGAACTTCTCAGGCTGCGGTGGTGGTGGTCGTGGTTCCCAAGGTGTGATTCCCTAGCAGCCTGAATAACCTAACACTAAGAAACTAAAATATATTAAACTAAATTAAGCATAAGATTGTCAAAGAGAAGAAAATTGAAGCAAAAGAGAAAAGAAAAAGAAAATATAAATGGTCTCAAAGATCCTTGGCTTGTTGTTTGGATGAAGCGACCGGCATGAGCTTATGTATATCGATCTCCCTAAGGAGACTACGCTTGCTTTCTTCCGCTTCTTTGTCATGGCTTTGGTGTGGCTCAAGGGTTTAGAAACTTGTTATGGAGAGGAGAATGTGAGAAAAGGGGATAAGAAAAAAAGTGGGAAATGGATGAGAAGGATGATGAGGGGGTTGGTGTTTAAATATAGGCTCAATTCTGGTACTTTCCCACACCCGTGGACCGAGGGAGTGTCGTTTCACACGGCTGCCTTGCACGATCATGTGTCTAGGTGTGTTGATTCTCCATGCCCATTTTTCAGACAGCCACGCCCATTCTTGATAAGTCAGTGTCGTCCACGGCCGTGTCGCACGGCCGTGGGCTTTTTTCGGTGCCCGTGTTGGAGTGGTTGGGTCCGTGAACTTCAAAAGTTAGTTGAGTCTGATTTGTACCGCCTCTGCCATGTTGGTACAAAGATTCTTGAGGTACACACGGCCACGGCCACGGCAGTGTGGCTTGGAAATCTGCACCATTGGTTAGTTTAGAATTAGGTATAAAGAAAAGAAGAAAAGAAAATGAATTGAAAACAAAATTGTGAAAATAAATTGTGTTAGTACTCGGGTTGCCTCTCGAGAAGTGCTCATTTATAGTCTTAAGCTAGACTTTCCTCGTATTGAAAAATCAGGGAGGTTTAAAGGTTTGAATATCTTCCCTCATGCTGACAGTTCTATTTTTTCGATAATATTTAAGTCGAGAGGCGTGTACCTTAAAAGTGCCAAATATAGGATTGCTTACCTCGACTGTTCCGTATGGGAAGATATTGTGTACCTCAAAGGGGATGTCTTCGTTTGCTTTCAGGTCTGACATGGTGATTCGAGGATCTAATTTATCTAACAGTACCTGGTCTCCTATTTTGAAGTGGTTTGATGTTCCTATGAGCTCTTCTGGGGGCTCCTTCGGCTTTACTTCGCATGGTTCCTGTTCTTCTTTGAAGGATGTGGTCCACTTTTCTAGTTTGTCGATCCTAATGATTTGTTCCTTGTGTAATTCGTCTTTGATGGCATAGGGTCCATGATTTGGCTTAGGTTTGTAATCTTGTGGCGTTTCCTGTGATGAAGCTGGAACAATCTGGTTATCAATTGAATTTACTTTCTCACCTTCATCAATTGTTGTCCTGGCCGAGTCAAGAGCTTGTAGGCTGATCGATTCGTCACCTACTTGAAGTATCAATTCTCCTGTGCTAACATCAATTTTAGTCCTGGCAGTTGCTCAAAAGGGTCTTCCTAAAATTAAGGGAATCGAATTATCCTTATCCATGTCTAAGACAACAAAATCTACTGGGAAAATGAATTTATCAATTTTTACAAGAACATCTTCGATAATACCCCTAGGAATTCTAACAGTTTTATCAGCTAATTGAATGCTCATCTTAGTTTGTTTGGGTTTCCCTAGACCTAGTTGTTTAAACATTTTATAAGGCATGACATTTATACTTTCCCCTAAATCAGCTAATGCATTATCAACAGTTAGTCTACCAATTAAACATGGAATTGTAAAACTCCCTGGATCTTTTAGCTTCCGTGGTAGTCTATTCTGTAAAATTGCTGAGCATACTGCGTTTAATTCCACATGTGGCTCCTCGTCTAATTTACGCTTGTTCGTCAGGAGCTGTTTTAAAAATTTCCTTGAATCCGACATCTGAAAAAGAGCTTCAAGAAGAGGTAAGTTAATATGTAATTTCTTTAAAAGTTTAAGAAACTTACCGAACTGTTCCTCTGTATCGTCTTTTTCATCGCTTCGGGATAAAGTATGCGGGGTTTGTACTTTTTGATTACTGGTTTCGACTTGTTATTGACCTCAACCATATCTTCTTCTACCACCTCCTTTTGTTTTGTATTAGGCTCGTCTAACCCTTCACTATCTTGAGCTGTTGTGGCTTGAACTTGCTCCCTTGGGTTAGTCTCAGTGTTGCTCGGTAGTCTTCCCTGTGGTCTCTTAGAAATCTGCTTAGTAAGTTGCCCGAATTGATCCTTGAACTCTTGTGACAATGCCTCAATTTTTTTTTATCTTCTGGAAACGTGTGTCTGAGGCTGTTTTGAAGTTTGTTAGTGCCTCTTCAAGGTTCGGCTTCTTTTCCTGTGGGTAGGGCTGTTGTTGGAAGTTTTGGGATGGTTGTGATCTTTGATTTCTTTGACCACCCCATGAGAAATTGGGGTGGTTCTTCCAACCTGGATTGTAAGTGTTACTATAAGGGTTATTGTTAGATCGAAAATTATTACCCATATAGTTCATTTGTTCTCTCACCATGCCCTGTCCGTAGGGTGGGTACTCTGGATTCACCACTCATTCACTTGTGTCGCACTGCATAACTGGATGTACCTGCGAAGAACCATAAAAACTATCAAATTTTTTATGTAACAATTCCACCTGATTTGATAGCGC
Source organism: Gossypium australe (assembly GCA_005393395.2). Taxonomy (NCBI): domain Eukaryota; kingdom Viridiplantae; phylum Streptophyta; class Magnoliopsida; order Malvales; family Malvaceae; genus Gossypium; species Gossypium australe. The sequence goes on along the minus strand of CM016620.1, from coordinate 13,790,399 downwards.
GGTCACTGCATCAATGTTGAAAACTCTGGTTGCTTTGGCTGGCCTTGTCCTTGTAACTTGCCACTGATAGTTATTCAGTGACATCTCCTCTATAAACTCGTAGGCTGCTTCAGGAGTTTTGTTGTTCAGGGTTCCACCGGCGGCTGAATCGATTAGCTGCCTTGTTGAAGGGTTCACACCGTTGTAGAAAGTTTGGACCTGTAGCCACAATGGTAATCCGTGGTGTGGGCACCTTCTCAACAAATCTTTGTATCTCTCCCATGCATCGTATAGTGTCTCTGAATCTATCTGCACAAAAGAAGAGATATCATTCCTTAATTTGGCCGTTTTGGCCGGTGGAAAATATTTTAATAAGAATTTTTCGGTCATTTGATCCCATGTAGTGATTGATCCTTGTGGAAGAGAATGTAACCACTATTTGGCTTTATTTCTCAGGGAAAAGGGAAATAACCGAAGACGGATGGCATCATCAGAAACGCCATTTATTTTGAAGGTGTCGCAAAATTCTAGGAAATTTGCTAATTGTGTGTTAGGATCCTCATCCTGCAAACCATCAAGCTAAACAAACTGTTGTATCATTTGTATAGTGTTAGGTTTCAGTTCAAAATTATTTGCAACAATAGTAGGCCTAACAATACTAGACTCAGTTCCTGTTAAACTAGGTTTAACATAATCATACATAGTACGTGGAGCATGATGTTCGGCCATCTCTGGAGGTGGCGGATTATTCTCAGCCATCTCTTCTGTGGTATTTATTTCGGCTTCTTGCTCTTCGTCTATGTAGTTTAGACTTCGCCTTATTTCTCTGCGATTTCTATGAACGGTACCTTCAATATCACTGTCGTAAAGTAGGGGTCCTGTCGAGTTCCTTCTAGTAATAAACTAGAGGTACCTGAAAGGGACAAAAGAAAGAAGAAAGAAAATTTAGAAAAATAAAATAAAATTGAAAAAATAGAAATAAATAGTAAATATGGCTAAAGTAATAAAAATTAAGCTTTCTTAATATTTTAGTTCCCCGACAACGGCGCCAAAAACTTAATCGTCGAAATCAGAACTTTAAAATTTATAATAAAAATGATCGAACCTGAAAACTAACTCTGACAACGATTGTAAGGTAAGCGCACCTATAGAACAGTAGTATAGTTTAGGCAAGACCGGAATATTGAATCCCAAAGGAACCAAAAGTACTAATACTAACTCTCTTTCTATTATTTAGCCTAAGAATTAAGTTAATGGTTATCTAATCTAAATTTAACTATCAACTAAACTAAAGACGCAAAGACAAAAAGAGAATGAATTGGGAAAAATAACTTGGAAGAAAAACTAATTGATTAAGACGATACCCTAGGAAGAATCCACCTAGACTTCTCTTGTTATCTAACACTAAACCAGGCGATTTATTCATTTGACTTGATCTGTAAGATTCCCTAAGTTATATTAAACCCTCTCTCGAAGCAAATAGCGTCTAACCCTAGGTTGATTAATTGAAATCTCTTTCTAATTAAAACCCCTAGAATCGCATTAACTCGATCTATGGACTCCCATATTAGGTTTCACCCTAATCCGGTAAAATCTCGTCACCCTATCTCTAGGCGTGTGATCAACTCCGCTTAATTATGATAGATCTACTCTTAAGCAAGGACTTTTGCTCCACCACCTAAGCACATCATACTTGAATCAATATCCGGGAAATATCAACACAACAATTAAGCACACATAATTAAGAACAAGTCAAATATTTATCATATAGTTCAGAAAACAATAACAAGATCTGTCTTAGGTTTCATCCCCTTCAGGTATCTAAAGGGTTTAGTTCATAACAAATAAAGAAAACATCTCAGAAGAAAAGATAAAACAAAACATAAGAAATCCCTAAAACTCCCTGAAGGAATTGAAGGAGAGATCCGCCGTCTTGAGTAGAATTCCGGCTTCTTGAGATGGATCACTGGCTATCTTCGAGTGATTCTCCACAAATCTAGTCTTTCTGGCTCGGCTCCTTGGCCTAGCTAACCGCCCTCTTTCAGGTAACACTTAGGGGGTTTATATAGGCTTTCGAAATATGTTTCTTCGCCCCTAAGTATCCAAATCCGAATGCAATTGCTCTTTGCCACGACAGGGACACAACCATGGCACACGCCTGTGTGGATCGTGGCCAGGCCGTGTTCGGACTTCTTTAATGAGGCACGACCATGTAAGTTGAGATCAGGCCGTGTTCTAGTAGATTGACGTGGCAGGCTGTGTGGGCTTAAGTCCAGGCCGTGTGGATTTCCTCTTTGGCCCAATTTGGTTTGTTTTAGGCCCGTTTCTCGTTCATCCTCTGGTGCTTTCCTGAGTATAAAACATGAAAACAAAGGATTAAGAGCACCTTTTTACATAAATCGAGGCTTAATTCATCCAAAATCATACTAAATGTGGGCTTAAAATATGTTACTTTTACGGTTTATCACAAATCAACAAGCTTAGTTACTTAATTAAATTCACAAAAAGGAAAACAAATTAGAAAAGTATAAATCGGTATCACTAATCCTCGATGGCTTTCGTCTTCCCTTTATCTTTCGATGGACCGACTTCATCTTTAGCTACGTTCAATAAATTAAATACGAGTACAACTTCAAAAATCTCATATTCAAATAATTAAACATTCAAATTAAAAATGTTAAACATTGATTCAATTTAGTCCTTGTCTATTATCTAAGGACCTTAAACTATCAATTGCTACTTTAATACTAAAAAACTTTTATTCCTTACAAATTGGTCCCAATATTCAACGTTGGTCTCAAATTTAAATTTAAAACCTTGTTTCAAGTAAACCAAATACAATTCCAACATACATAACACATTATCTCAACTCAACAACTCATATTCCATGATTTTCAAATCAATTTAACCTTAAAATTTTCCAAGTGTTGTACCATGAAAATTTAATCAACACTTAACCATTTGAAAATTAAAAAAATGTGCTATAATAAACTAACATCCTAACTTTAAAACTTATCAAAAATTTCAAACAAAACATTACCTACTTCCACATGCAAGCTACGGCAATGGTGAAGAACTAAAGCCAAATTGTCTTTTCTTTCTTTCTTTGTTGTAGCCGAAAATGGGAGAAGAGAAATGAGCTTTCTCTGCCATATTTTCCTTATATTTTTTCCTTAACATTAAACTAATTATTTATTATCTAATGGCTTTAATTTATTCTTGCTAAAATAAAGGACATCAACGGCAAGGACCAAGGCTTGCCACTAACCTCAATTTATTCATGGAACAAATAATTTTAAGGCCATATTTAATTGCTACATAAGTCTTTCTCCTTTGTTCCCACATTTACTAACTTCTTCAATTTGGTACTTATACTATTTATTATACTCTAATCAATTTAATTGCTTATTAATTCCATATCTTAATCTCGTATACAATTTGCTATCTTCTTGATTTGAAATTTTTGAACGGTTCGGTTTAAGGAATTCAACCTTGAACCATGTTTTGAGACACCAACGAAAATAGAGTCGTTATAAAATCATTCCACTTGCATTCATAAAATCTTAAATTTACCACTCAACCAAAGTTTTATTTTAATAGTTTTTTATACATTTTAATTTTATAATGCACACTTTATTACCATATGTTTCATTATTTATTTTTATGTTATTTTTAAACTAACATCTGTGTTCTAAGCACCTAGTTTTCACAGGTATGCACGTGATAGAATTTCTAGTTATAATTATGTATTTTGAAATTAAAATGTGAGGATGAATTTTCACCTATTTTGCCTAACCTTAAATTTTGTTGGAAATAAAACAAAAATTTATTGAAAATAAGAATAAATATTCAAGAGGCCCTTGTAATTATAAGGTCATGAGTAATTTAATCAATCTCAAAATAAATAAAAGAGCTTACTCTGTGTTATTAGAAAGTGTGAAATAAAAGATAATAGATAAAAAATAATTATTTTCATTAATAAACAATTAGAAGAAGAGCAATTTTAACTAGGGAATTTAGCTCCTAAACTATTTAAAAGTGAGAAAAAAATAACAATTAAGTATGATGTTAATTATTTATATTTTCAAAAGTTAACCTAGTGAAAAACAAATGATAAATACAAATGCAAAAACATATGCATGTGCCCCTCCTCCATTGATTGCATTTTTAAAAGTAAAAATACGATAAAAATTCCACCATGTTTTATGGTATTCCAAAATTTATGAAAATATTAAAAAAATATTAATAAATATTTCAATATTTTGAAAAAAATAAAAAAATCTTTAAATTACTTGTTTTGAATTAAAAAGAAATATTTTAAAATTTAATTTTTAGATAATGGTTTGAAGATTTCATTTTAGAATTTTTGTTTTCAAAATTTTGGAATTTTTATTAATTTTTTGAATTCTTTTTACAAATTTTTAGAAAATTTTTAATTTTTATGAGTATTATATATTTTTTGAAATTTTATTTTGTTATTTTTAAAATTCAACCGTTGTGGATTTACATATCACCATGTTTTTCACAATTACATTTATTTTTCACTTTTAGTCATGTTAGCTATTAATGTGAATGGTTAATAAATTGGAATTAGTTTTTTTTTAAATAATAGAAATAGTTAATATTTTATATAAATGGTCTTTATTTACTCATTTTAATAGTTATAAAACTAAATTATTCAATTAGTTATGATTATTGTACAAGAAACTCCTAAATATTTATTCCTTGAAAATAATTTTTTAATGAAATTCCTTATTGTTACTCCAATTTAATTTTAGGTAAATTATAAGTTTAATCAATAATATATAATTAAAATTACATTTTGATTACTGTACAAAATTATTATATGATCAGTAACATTATCAATTTGTTTAGTAGTGTAATAGACATTGTCATGAATAATTTATTATTATTTTTTCTTTCCCCACAATTTCATGTGAACTTTTTTCTTTTCCTTTTCCCCCTTTCTTTTTCTTTTTCCTTGTTCTCTTCCTTATCCATATCACAATCTCCATTCCTCTTTTTCTCAAAAGCTTTTTCAACATCTTTCTCTCTTCAAAAAGGCTTCCATACACTCTTTTTCCATCCCCTTCCACTTTCCCAAGGACCCTAAAGGCACTATTGAAAGGCAATTAAGCATCTTACTGATTGAATCCTTATGTTCTAACTTTTAGGATATAACTACTTTATTAGTGATACGAACTTAGATTTTCCAAAAATAAGTACAAAAAAGGAAGAACAAAATTAGAGAGGAAAGAGAGAAATTAGGAAGATCAGTACTGTTTGCATTCATGGATTCCAACCTTTCACTCAACAACTTAAAAAGCCTAAATAACATATTGCAATTAGTTAGAAAATTGGGAGTGACAGTTGTGTACATAATATGCCTTGTTTCACTTAAAAAAAGGATAAAAAATGAACCGTTTTGACTTACTAAAACAACACTCACTGTAGCAAAACAGACTTTTAGCGGCGTTTTTCTAGGCCTTTAGTGGCGCTTTTACAAACGTCGCAAAAAACGCCGCTAAAGATGACGCTGCTAAAATTTGCGACGCCGCTATAGAACATGACCTTTAGTGGCGCTTTTCCCACAAATGCCGCTAAAGAACATGGCCTTTAGCGGTGCTTTTCCCACAAACGCCTCTATAGAACATGGCCTTTAGCGACGCTTTTCCCCCAAACGCAGCTAAAGAACATGACCTTTCGCGGCGGTTTCCCCCAAACGTCGCTAAAGAACATGACCTTTAGCGGTGCTTTTCCCACAAATGCCGCGAAAGAACATGATCTTTAGCGGCGCTTTTTCCTACAAATGCCACTAACTTTGGCATATTTGCAACATTCTATTTTCATCCATATACAACCCTTCCTGTAACATGAAATCTAACCAAAAACAACAAATCTAAATAATACTTCAAATTTAACAAAAGATATATGATATAAATTAATAAATGAAGTAAAATTCAAAATATTCTTACAATAATGTTAAAAGTTAAAATGTTAAAATTATTCTTACAATAAGAACATAAATGTCTAAGATGGTGGATTTTGCGACTGCTGAAACATTTTCATCATGTTCTGAAGCTGTAGCTGGAGTGCGTCGTACTTTTTGCTCTGCTTTGCTTCCCTCACTGCTGCCTCCAGTTTAAGTTGAGCAATTTCCTCAGTTGTGCTCGCATGCATCTCAGCTATCTGTTCTTTTAACCTCAGAACTTCAGCTTGAGTCTGACTCCCCGAAAGCATGTATTGCTGCGAGCTAGATCCAAAATATTGGTTTGGATTAACAAAAGATCCTTGAAATCGAACCCTACCATACCTTTCAGGACCCAATACTTCAGTAATAATTCTGTTATCAATGTCGTCGAGATTAACAGACCTATCACTTGAAGGAACCACTTCATACTTCGCCTTTTTTTCTTTTAGTTTCTCCTAAAAAATCAATCAAAGAGTTAGAAACGAAATATATAATAAAAACAAATGCAACATAACTTAACATTATTTAGAACTACTAACGAAAAAATAAACCATTATAATTAAACATTATAAATATTTAAAATAAATCAAAATTTATTAAGTAAATATACCATAATTTCTCTAGCTTCGGAAGTCATAGGAGCTCCATCTTTCTTCCTATGTGTAATGTCAAAAAGCTGCAGGCGTCCAACTTTTTGACCAGACGAGAGTTCCTACAATATAATAGTAAAAATATAATTTAAGAAAAAGTCATTAATATATGACACAATTAATAAATTCAAAATACCTCGGCCTTAGCTACATAAGCAAAACTTTTTGACCCTGCTGTGTGAGTGAATTTTTGTTTTTGCCTGCTTGTTGTTCCAACTCACTCACGATCCTACATAATGAAATTATTATAACGTATATAGTAAATATTATAAACCGAAATAATTATAAGAGTTTAGAAGTACATAATACCTCTCCTTTCTTTGAATTCCAGAATCTAACCACATCTTCCCATTGGTACCTCAGCATTCTCGGTGGGACATTTCGCAATTTCTCTTCGAGGCTTATATTTTTCTTAAAATATTCTTTCTTTAAAGTGCTTTTATGGTCTCCCTATTTTATTCCCAATGCCTTCTTGACATAATTATCCGAGACCTCTAATGTAACACCCTGGTTTTAGGGGTTAGGCTTTTGGTGCTTAGCTCAGGTGTTGGCACACTTTAGTGTGTGGTTGGGTGAGTTTTAGGGGTCCTGAGAACCCTAGGTGGTGGAGGAGTGCCTTAGGAAATTTTTAGTTTTAGTGGTTAAAAGGGGAGCTTGGCAAAGTTGGGTCTTAAGAGAAATTTTGGTGGAAATAAGGCACAAAGAATGGCTTGGCAGAGTGGCAAGGAGGCGCCACATAAGGCATGGAGAAGTGACGCCTTAAGGAGCTGGAAGGGGTCTCATGTTCGATTCGCGAGGGCAGCAGATGGGGCTTTGTTTTTGCGTCATTATGGTAAGGTGTTGGACGTTTTTTTTGAATGCTATAATGATGGAGGAAGACTTGGTCTTCCATTTTGAATTCGGCTAGGAAGGTGGGTTGTTGGGTGGACTCATTCAAACCTTTTTGAATGGGTGTTAGGGAGGAAAAGTAGGAGGATTTTTGGGATTTGGTGGGGGTTGAGTTGTTGGCCGAATTTAGTAGTATAAATAGGGGAGAGCTCACCTTTGGCCACCCTTTTTGTTCCATTAGCTCTTGCCGAATTTGCCTCACCATTTCTTTTGGCCGAAATTTTAAGACTTAGCCAAATTCTCCATTTATTCTTCCAATTTCACCTGAGTCGAAGCTTCCATTGCATCTCACTCTTCTTCTTTTGGATCCTTAGACCGAAATCACCTCTAAAGCTTGCCTTGTCGAATATCCCAAACTCCATCTAGGAATCTTGCCGAATCATCCATTCTCTTATTCTTCACCTTGGTTACAAGTCCCTGAAACCGAACCTTACTTTCTGTGGTGACCGATTCTTGGTTAGAGCAAAAGGGAGGGGTTAGCAAGGTAAGAGTGCGATAGTTTTTCCCTATGTTATGGATTCTTGTTTTGGCCGAATGGCCCTAAGTGTTCTTTGTTATGTGCTAAGGCCGATTGTAGGGGAGAAGAGCCTAACACAGGAGACCTTTTCGGGATTCGTATAGTCAACATTTGCAGAGTTTTAGTCAAGTGACGTTTCGGGATTTGATTGTTTGTATCCAACAGGTGCGTAATCATCGCACCATTTTCCTTCAGTTAATTGCTTGCTAATGCTTATGTTGGATAATTGGATATTGGGTGAGTAAGTTGGTGATATTATGTTATTGTGTTATATATATATATATTTGGTGTGGTAATGTTATGAGCTGTATGCTTATTTATATGATGACTTAACATGTGGCATTTACATACTTGCATGGGATTTGGATTGGATGGAGGAAGGAAGGGTGTACACATGATGTACGTGGTCTAATGTTAGCTCAGGCTACATTAGCGCTTGACGGTTAGCTGTGTGCTACCTCAAGGGAGGTGTGGCTCGGTGCCCATCTCGGCGGTTGATGGCTATGTGCGTCACCGTAGACGGAGCATGTTGTTGGGATCACTTTGGTTGATCGGTGGCTCAGCCACGGCCTTGAGCAGCGAGTTGCCAAGGTAAGGTTTATAAATCACGATGTGATCAGTGGTGGATTATCTACGGCCTTAGGCAGGGAGTCTGCTAAGGTAGGTGTTACGGTTGGATAGTAGGTTGGGCTGAAATGCATTCTGGCATGATTTGTTTCGAGGACTGTGTGGGTATGGGTCAAGCCCATACGTGTGGAAATAAGTGTTGTGATTATGCACTGAGTCAGTGGACTTACTCTATTTTTCCTAACCATTTCAGGTGATGCGTAGAATTGGACCGGGATCGGAGAGGACACATGGTGGCCCATGCAAGAAGAAGAGTTTAAATATTTTTTAAACTTATTCATATTAGTTATTTGGGTTTAAATATTGTTGTAATAAGGGACTTTTGATCTTTATTTATTTTGGGAACTATTTTATTATTATTTTAAGTTATGGTTGGATTATATTAAATTACTAAGTGAAGACGAATTTATTCTAACAACTTGATTATTCAAATTGGTTTTATATATTTACTAAAGTTTAATTTTTGACAATATAATAATATCAAAGTTTTTCATACAATATCAAATAAACATGGATTTTCAAAGGGTAATAAATTTACTGTTTTATTTTAAGTCAAAAAGATTTTCAACCGTCTTTCCGCAGTGACATAACCAGATTCGGTCGTAGTGAATGGGCCGAGTTTGAGGATGTTACAGATTGGTATCAGAGCCCGGTTCAAAACTCGGCTTTGAGGGTTTTGGGCCCAAAAACGTTTTCAAAATGGGCTTTTCGAAATGTGGGCTTTTATAAAAAGTTTTTCAGGTTATTCTGGCATGGCACCTGTACCTCCGACCCGAAGTCCACCAGGTAAGTACTTCTAGCTCTTGAAGTGTTTTGTTTGTGTGATTTATTATGGGCTTAGTTTGGGCTCGTAGATTAGAAATTAGGACTATTGGACCCTAGGATTAGTCTACTCAAACATATGCATAAAACTTAAAGACTATTAACAAACTTGTGAAGTAAGTCGCCGAGTTAAGGTGTGGTAACCACTGTACGCATGTCTAGGAGTGGCATTCAGTAAGAGCTTGGTATTTAAGCAGTCTTAGCGACTCACCTCCTCTTTACTTGAATCCTACCTGGTGCGTAGCTACAGTTCACCTTAACCAAGAGGACTTGTTCATAGGCTAAACCAATTATTAAAACCCGAAAGGGAATTAGCCTTGCTGTTTTTAAAACCTTCTGTTTTAAAATTTTTCAAACTTACCCCTTTGATTTGTGAAACCCTAAATCTGATTTTGAAAGACGTTTGTCGATTTACAAAATTTCCCAAAATGCCCCTAGTGGCAAAATTACAAAAATGCCCTTGTATTGTAAAATAACCGTACTACCCTCGACTTTTGATAAAATGATCTTTACTTTGTAAAATATCAAAATATTGAGGTTTCGAAATATTAAGATACCTTGGTTTGTGAAAATTTACAAAAATACCCTGGTTGATAAAATTACCAAAATGCCCTTGGTTTCTAAATTCTCAGATTTCTCTCGACTTTTACTGAAATATTCCTATTATAGCAAATATCAGAAAATCCTATTTTGTGAAATGTTGTGATATTCCGATTTGGAGAATTTACGAAAATACCCATGATTTCCAAAATTACAAAAATACCCTGCTTTCTGAAATTTTTGCAACGCACTTTGTTTGAAAAACAAAATTTTCAAGATAACCCCTGAGATTTTGTAAATTTTGAAGTATCTTTAAGTTGGAAACCTATTTTCAAAATTGACACTGAGTTATTACCTATATACCCCTATAGGAAAATGACGAAATTACCCTTGGGTTGAGAATGAAACTTTGGTTGCTCGAAAGAACTACTCTCGAAAACTTCTTTTCATAAAATTTGCTCGTGGATAAATAGTGGAACCAAATTTCTAATGCATAAAATTTCTAATCAGATTAAATCGAGGCGCTAGATATGAGTTCTAGGGGGCGTGGTCGCAATACTCGTGGACGTGGTAGAGGCAGGATGTCAGTATCGGAACCGGTTGGGTCTCGCCATGGGTCAGAGAGCGATGTACCGCCACCAGCTGTTGAGGTTGAACAACAGGATCAGACTGGAGGAGATGACGCAGTATCGCAGGCTATGCTGCGGGTGCTTGAGCGAGTGGCAGGAGCCAATGGGGGCAGTGGGACTCGGAAGTCAGTACCCGAAAGGCTTAGGGCTAATGGAGCTGAGGTTTTCAGAGGAGTGTCTGGGGTAGCTCCGAACGTGGCAGAGTACTGGCTTGAGGCAGTGGAAAGGATTATGGACGACTTAGACTTAACTGCTGAGGAGAAGCTTAAGGGTGTTGTTTCGTTGCTGCGAGATGAGGCCTACCAGTGGTGGCTCACCGTTAAGGAAAGTACCCCTGCTGATCGAGTGGACTGGGGCTACTTTAAGATCAAGTTCGAGGGGAAGTATGTCGGAGCGAGCTATGTGGACGCTCAGAGGAAGGCGTTCCTCAATTTGGTGCAAGGAAGCAAGTCAATAGCGGAGTACGAGGCTGAGTTTCTGCGGTTGAGCCGGTATGCTCGAGGCATCGTGGCAACTGATTATGAGAGATGCGTCAGATTTGAAGATGGGCTACGGGATGAGCTGCGGGTTTTGATTGCACCGCAACGAGAAAGAGACTTCGCCGTTTTAGTGGAGAAAGCTCGGATAGCTGAGGAGGTCAAGAAGGCTGAGAGGTAGAACAGAGAAAGAAACCGTGATAAGAGGAGCGTGGGATCGTCAGAATCGTTTGAGAGGTTTCAGAAAAGACCGAGAGTCGAGACTCCTGTCCGTATTGCTAAGCCAGCCGCCGGAAATCCAGATCGTCTGTGTGCCCAGTGCGGGAGGTATCATGTCGGCGAGTGCTAGAATCGGGTTCGGGAATGCTTTAGATGCAAGTCCAAGTCTCATCTGGTTAAGGATTGTCCCCAGAATCCGAATGGGACTCGAGCGGAGGGCCAAGGTTATGTGCAGCCAGGCAGAGGTGGTCAGCAGGCAACGAGAGGTCGTGGTCTGAACCATGGAGGAAATGGTTCCGGCCGAGGTCGAGGAGCAGTAGGCCGCGGTAATGGTGGCACTGAGGCAAGACAGCCAAGTCTGGTTTATGCAGTTCGTCGGAGGGAGGATAGTGATGTACCGGATGTGTCGGCGGGTAAGTTTCTCATGTTTGGAATATTCTTTGTTGTTTTGTTCCTTTGGGTGACTGTTTGTTTTGTTGCTCGTAAAGTATCTAGAACTTTAAGTTTGGACTTAGAAACTGTGCCTAGATAGTATGTTAGCTCTTTAAGATCAGAGTGCGCAGCCATAGCGTAGTGGGAGGAATTGGGCTGTTAGTTTAGACAAGTAATTTCGAGGACGAAATTATTTTAAGGAGGGTAGAATTGTAACACCCTGGTTTTAGGGGTTAGGCTTTTGGTGCTTAGCTCAGGTGTTGGCACACTTTAGTGTGTGGTTGGGTGAGTTTTAGGGGTCCTGAGAACCCTAGGTGGTGGAGGAGTGCCTTAGGAAATTTTTAGTTTTAGTGGTTAAAAGGGGAGCTTGGCAAAGTTGGGTCTTAAGAGAAATTTTGGTGGAAATAAGGCACAAAGAATGGCTTGGCAGAGTGGCAAGGAGGCGCCACATAAGGCATGGAGAAGTGACGCCTTAAGGAGCTGGAAGGGGTCTCATGTTCGATTCGCGAGGGCAGCAGATGGGGCTTTGTTTTTGCGTCATTATGGTAAGGTGTTGGACGTTTTTTTTGAATGCTATAATGATGGAGGAAGACTTGGTCTTCCATTTTGAATTCGGCTAGGAAGGTGGGTTGTTGGGTGGACTCATTCAAACCTTTTTGAATGAGTGTTAGGGAGGAAAAGTAGGAGGATTTTTGGGATTTGGTGGGGGTTGAGTTGTTGGCCGAATTTAGTAGTATAAATAGGGGAGAGCTCACCTTTGGCCACCCTTTTTGTTCCATTAGCTCTTGCCGAATTTGCCTCACCATTTCTTTTGGCCGAAATTTCAAGACTTAGCCAAATTCTCCATTTATTCTTCCAATTTCACCTGAGTCGAAACTTCCATTGCATCTCACTCTTCTTCTTTTGGATCCTTAGACCGAAATCACCTCTAAAGCTTACCTTGTCGAATATCCCAAACTCCATCTAGGAGTCTTGCCGAATCATCCATTCTCTTATTCTTCACCTTGGTTACAAGTCCCTGAAACCGAACCTTACTTTCTGTGGTGACCGATTCTTGGTTAGAGCAAAAGGGAGGGGTTAGCAAGGTAAGAGTGCGATAGTTTTTCCCTGTGTTATGGATTCTTGTTTTGGCCGAATGGCCCTAAGTGTTCTTTGTTATGTGCTAAGGCCGATTGTAGGGGAGAAGAGCCTAACACAGGAGACCTTTTCGGGATTCGTATAGTCAACATTTGTAGAGTTTTAGTCAAGTGACGTTTCGGGATTTGATTGTTTGTATCCAACAGGTGCGTAATCATCGCACCATTTTCCTTCAGTTAATTGCTTGCTAATGCTTATGTTGGATAATTGGATATTGGGTGAGTAAGTTGGTGATATTATGTTATTGTGTTATATATATATATTTGGTGTGGTAATGTTATGAGCTGTATGCTTATTTATATGATGACTTAACATGTGGCATTTACATACTTGCATGGGATTTGGATTGGATGGAGGAAGGAAGGGTGTACACATGATGTACGTGGTCTAATGTTAGCTCAGGCTACATTAGCGCTTGACGGTTAGCTGTGTGCTACCTCAAGGGAGGTGTGGCTCGGTGCCCATCTCGGCGGTTGATGGCTATGTGCGTCACCGTAGACGGAGCATGTTGTTGGGATCACTTTGGTTGATCAGTGGCTCAGCCATGGCCTTGAGCAGCGAGTTGCCAAGGTAAGGTTTATAGATCACGATGTGATCAGTGGTGGATTATCCACGGCCTTAGGCAGGGAGTCTGCTAAGGTAGGTGTTACGGTTGGATAGTAGGTTGGGTTGAAATGCATTCTTGCATGATTTGTTTCGAGGACTGTGTGGGTATGGGTCAAGCCCATACGTGTGGAAATAAGTGTTGTGATTATGCACTGAGTCAGTGGACTCACTCTATTTTTCCTAACCATTTCAGGTGATGCGTAGAATTGGACCGGGATCGGAGAGGACACATGGTGGCCCATGCAGGAAGAAGAGTTTAAATATTTTTTAAACTTATTCATATTAGTTATTTGGGTTTAAATATTGTTGTAATAAGGGCCTTTTGATCTTTATTTATTTTGGGAACTATTTTATTATTATTTTAAGTTATGGTTGGATTATATTAAATTACTAAGTGAAGACGAATTTATTCTAACAACTTGATTATTCAAATTGGTTTTATATATTTACTAAAGTTTAATTTTGGACAATATAATAATATCAAAGTTTTTCATACAATATCAAATAAACATAGATTTTCAAAGGGTAATAAATTTACTGTTTTATTTTAAGTCAAAAAGATTTTCAACCGTCTTTCCGCAGTGACATAACCAGATTCGGTCGTAGTGAATGGGCCGGGTTTGGGGATGTTACATCTAAAGCAAATCTCTCCTACAAAAAACACAAGTTTAGAAAGTAAATATAAATGAAACTTAAACCAAAGTATTATAAATTACATTCACGTTTTGTTACCTTAATATTATCGAGAGCTTGATTTTTGTTACTATCAGACATTTGATGCCATGACTCGTAGTTGATAGGCAACATATTGACATTTCGTGCTAAAATGCCCAAATAGCCTGCTAAAAGTCGAGCTTCTGATCCAACAGGCTAACCATGACTGTTTCTTGATACTTTGACATGCTCGACAGGAGTTAACTCGTATAATTCTTTTAGTAATGTACGTCCTTGAGCTTTGCGCGTCCCACCACTTTCAGCTGAAAAATGGTATATTATAATATAAGAATTTGAAAAAGAAATCAATAATAAAAGTCAACACGCATGTAAATTAAAGTTAACATTACTTTGAGGTTCTGCAGGTCCGTCAGATGTATTCAGAACATTCGAAGGTCCAATGGCAGTCTGTTGTTCACTATTTGTTTCTTCCAAAATTGGAGTATTCTGAACAATACTTAGATCTCGCAATCTTCTTCTAGGCATTTTTTCTGCAAAACACATAAAATAGTTGAAATTTTAGTAACTAATTACAACAAGAATAGTACATATAAAATAGTTGAAATATTTAAAAATACCAAGATTTAAAATATAATATTACATATAATTAGAAAATCGTAAAATCTTACTATATCATAATTCGCAAATATCTTCATCCACATCATGGGGAACCCATTGAGATTGTGTACTAGTACTAGGGATATTTTCATTTAAGCTTTGTTCTGGAAAAGGCAAAGTTTCTGATCTTTCAACAATGTCATCCCTACTTCCATTGCTCATGTCAAACAAGTCTTTAGGGGTGTTTCGGAGTACAATGTACCAGCCCTCATCAATTGGATCTTTTGAGTAAAAAACTTGTTTCACTTGAGAAGAAAATACATACGGCTCGTCTATCAATTGTTGTCCAGTGTGAATCAATCGAGAGAAGTTCACCATTGTAAAACCAAATTGATCTATTTTAATTCCGCGAGCAGTATTAACATCAGCCCAATCACATCGAAATAAGACAACTTTCCATTTGCCATAGTAATCCAACTCAATAATGTCAGTAAGAAGTCCGTAATACTCCACATTTCCCTCAACAGGATTACTGCCCCTAGCATTAGCATAACTTGTAATTGAAGAATTTACAACTATTCCACAATTTTGTGTTCTCCTCAATCTCTCACAACATTTTGTATGAAATTTGAATCCATTGATGAGGAAGGCACTATATCTTTTTACTACTCTATTTGGACATTAGGAAAGCCATTTAACTTCATTATTGACATCCTTTCCACTCCAAACCTATTGAATCGAAAGTAAATTGAGTAATTATAAATGTTATGAGAAAACATTATTTGTTAATGAAAGCTTCAGTTGCATACCGTTTGGCTTAACCATTCATGAAAAGCTTTTGTGAATAACTTATTAATCTCTCGATGTTGTAATCTTCGAGAGTGTGAACGAGATCTCAAGATTTGTTTGTACTCGCTATGTTAAAAAAAGTGGATTACTTGGTTAGAAAATAAACAAATAAAAAATATGATTATTTATCAAGTCCTAAAACTTAATTGCGTAATGGTTCAAGCGAAACATGGTGAAAAAGAACATATCGGTGTGCTTCTACCCAAGATATATCATCTAATTCTGTAATTTCAACTTTACCTATTGGTTCCCCGCAACTTTGAAATAAATAAGTTTCGTCCAAGTTAGGATCAATTAGCCAAACATTTCTACTTGGTCTATTCAATCTTGTTTCAACATCTTCTAAATATCTAGAACAGAAAGTCATCCACTCCTCTACCAAGTATCCTTCAGCTATTGATCCTTTTGGATAACGCTTGTTACAACAATAAGACTTCAATTTGCATAGGAACCTAAAGACGATATACAACATTATCAAAAGTTGTAACTCAAGGTATATTACCTTGTAAAAAACGCACTGTTTGAAGAAAACAATAATAAAAGTAACAAACATAACATAATTTCAATTTCATGACCATTAAAGCTTTTCTCTGTAACAATTACCCCCATATGCAAAGGATTATTATCCTCAAGGATCAAACTGGGGATAGAACTGTTGGAATTTGTGAAAGCCTTCCCAAGTAGCATCTTTAGGGAACGTGTTTGCCATTCAACCAATATTTCTATAGTAGCATGACTTTCTCGTTTCACCATTCTTCGACCCAGAATTCGGATCGGTACCTTTTAATGAGTGCCATTTGACCCAACTAAAGGCAAATGTTGTTGTGTAAGGACAGGACCAACATGTTTCTTGAGCTGAGAAACATGAAATGTATGATGAATTCTAGAGCCTTTAGGTATTGTCAACTTGTAAGCAACTTGCCCCACTAGTGTTGCCACTAGAAAAAGGGTCCAAAATATTGAGGGGAAAGCTTCTGATTTGAGTGCTGACGATATGGTTGCAATTTCAAGTAAACATAATCCCCAACTTGAAACACCCTTCTACTCTTCCTACAGTCTGCTAACTGTTTCATACAGTCATGTGCCCTTTGAAGATGAAACTTCAAAAGTTGCTTGGCTAATCCACTTTGCTGGAGGCTACGATCCACTATGGCTATTGAAGATTGCCAATTAAGTACAGTAGGTCGTGAAGGGGCTATTGCTCATGCAAGGCCTCGTAGGGAGTTGTTCAAATTAAGGGTGAGAAAAATCCAATTCGATTCAAAAAACTCGAGAAAAAATTGAAATTTTGAATTAAATAGTTCGAATTATTTGAGTTAATCAAGTTATTCGGATAAACTCGAATAAAAAATTAAGTTTTTTGGTTTAACTCAAATATGAATTACATAATTCAAGTTATCCAAAAATTCGAATAAGAAAAGACAAAACTATGTCGTTTTGATAAATGTTTACTTTTTTAAAAGTTAAAATTCAAAATAATTAAGTTAAAAGGTAAAACTACGTCGTTTTGATAAATGTTTACCAATTAAGTTAAAAGGCAAAATCATTATATTGTTCATGTAGTTAAATAATCTTGTACTTCGTCTACTAGTTAAATAATCGGTCCATCTAAACGCAATAAGTATAAATAATAGGATTCGTTAACTTGACTCGATTTGAAAAAAAATTCAAATTGAGTTCAGTTGCTAAAATAGGATTTTTCAACTCGACTAACTCGAAAATTTTTGACTTGATTCGACTCGACTCGACTCGATCGAATACTCACCCCTAGTTCAAATGGGTGAATGGTAGGTGGTGTTATACCACCATTTAGTAAGGGACAACCAAAGGAATCAATCTTGAGGTCTTTTAGTTCATGCAACGCAAATAAGCCTCTAGGAAATGGTTAAGCACTTTAGTCTAGCCATCCGTTTGAGGATGGTAGGCTGTAGACATGTGGATGTTAGTGCCAAGGCCTTTGAAAAGCTCCCTCCAAAATTTTCTAACAAGGACCCGGTCCCTATCTGATACAATGGTGTAAGGAAGACCTTGCAGTTTATAAATATGGTCTAAGTAGGCCTGGGCCACTGTGAGTGCTGAAAATGGGTGAGTGAAAACCACAAAATGGCCATAATTGGCCAACTGGTTGACTACAACTAGAGTATTGTCTTTCCTTTTTAAACTTAGGAGGCCCTCGATAAAATTTAAACTCATTGTAGACTATGCTTGATTAGGTATAGGTAAGGGCTGAAGCAAGCCTAGAGAAGCAGCCTGGTTAGACTTGCAAGCTTGGCAAATAGGGCACTCCTTCACCCATTGCTTGATGTATTTGGAAATTCTTCTCCAATAGAGTAAACTGGCTATTCGATATTTGGTAGCATGGACTCCAGAATATCCTCCAACTCCCCCCATGGAAATGGTTAAAAAGGTAATTTCTGAGAGTATCACAATTTCCCACTAAAACTTTGCCTCTCCTCCTCAAAACTTGTCCATCTCACGAGTACTTAGGGTAAAGGTGTGGTTGCTACTAAACTTCTAAACAGAGCTGATGTAGTTTAGGATCTACCAATAAGAAAGCTAAAATCTTAGGCCACATCTTGGACCAAATGATACTTCTAGTGCATTGTAGGAGTTGTCCCTCCTCTATTTGAGGTCTTCGAGACAAGGCATCTGCTGCTACGTTTTGAGTTCCCCTCCTATAGGTCACCAAGTAATCGTAGCTAAGCATTTTGGCAACCCATTTCTGTTGGTAAGGTGATAAAACGTAATATATACATATTTTAATCCCACATTTGGCATACTTTTGGATGATTTATCCTCTATATTGTGGAATTTGATGCTTCTAATCCTTTAATTTCATGTTTTATAATTAGGAGAGCATAGGAGGATGGAAAGAACGAGAAATGAGCCAAAAACGGAGAAAATGGGCCAAAGTAAGAAATCCACACGGCCTGGAGTTCGCCACACGGTCGTGCCACTTTAACAGACTCAAACACGGCCTAGGGCTCAATTCACAGGGCGTGTCCCTGCCGTGACCTGTATTAATTCCACTCGAAAAGGGGTACTTAGAGGCAAAGAAAGACATTCTGAAAGCCTATATAAACACCCTAGAGGGCAACCTAAAGGGGGCATTCGAGAGTTTGACAGAAGGCCTCTGTCAGGGCTTTTGACAGGAACAAAGCCAGAAAGAGCTGAAATTAGGGAATTACTCCAAGAAAGCCAGTTGATCCATCTCAGAAGCCGGAATCACGCTCAAGACTGAGGATCTTCCCTTCAATTTCCTTCAGGGGGTTTTAGGGTTTTCTTTATGTTATGTTATTTAATTTCTTCTGAGATGTATTCTTTTATAATTATGAACTAAACCTCTCAAATACCTTAGAGGGATGAAACCTAAGACGGATCTTGTTATTGTTTTCTGAACTGTATGATAAATACTTGATTTGTTCTTAATTATGTGTTCTTAATTCTTACTTTAATATTTTAGGATATTGATTCAAGTATTGATGTGCTTAGGCAGTGGAGCAAAAGTCCCTGTTTAAGAGTAGATCTAGCATAGTTAAGCGGAGTTGATCGTACTCTTAGAGATTGGACGACGAAAATCTACCGGATTAGGGTCAAACCTAATATGGAAGTCCATAGATTGAGTTAATGCAACACTAGGAGTTTTAATTAGAAAGAGATTTCAATTAATCAACCTAGGGTTAGACGTTAGTAGCCTCGAGAGAGGTATTAATATAAATTAGGGAATCTTACAAATCAAGTCAAGTGAATAAATCGTCTGGTTCAGAGTTAAATAACAAGTGAAGTCTAGGTGGATTCTTCCTCGGGTATTGTCTTAAACAATTGGTTTTCCCAAAAGTATTTCCCCAATTCATTCTCTGTGTCTTAGCATCTTTAGCTTAGTAATTAGTTAGTTTTAGATTAAACAACAATTCCCTTAATTCTTAGGCTAAATAATAGAAAGTTAGTAATTACTAGTACTCTTGGTCCTTGAGGATACGATATTTCCAGTCTTGCCATAGCTATACTACCAAACGATAGGTGCGCTTTCCTTATTAGATGTCATAGTTAGTTTGGACACGATCAAGTTTTTGGCGCCATTGCTGGGGACTAAGATATTAGGAACACTTGATTTTTATTACTGTAGCTATTATTGTTATTTATGCTTTTAGTTTTATTTTTTTCTTCTCTAAATTTGTTTTCTTTTCTTTGCTTTTGATAGGTTTTTCTAGTTTATGACTTGAAGGAACCCGTCAGGACCCTTGATTTTTGACAGCGATATAGAAGGTACAGTTCACAGAAACATAAGAGAAATAAGGAGAAGCTTACAATACATAGAAGAAGAGCAAGAGGACGATACCAATACTACCGAAGAGATGACTGATAACAATTTGCTACCTCCTGTGGTTGCCGCAAACCCGGTGAATCAAAATCCTGCTCCTCGTACTATGTATGATTATGCTAAACCTAATTTAATAGGAACTAAGTCAAGTATTGTTAGACCTGCTATTGCTGAAAATAATTTTGAACTGAAACCTAACACAATTCAGATGATACAGTAATTTGTTCATTTGATGGTTTGCAGGATGAAGATCCAAATAATCACTTGGCAAATTTCTTAGAATTTTGCGATACTTTCAAAATAAATAGCGTTTCTGATGATGCCATTTGTCTTCGGTTGTTCCCCTTTTCATTGAGGAACAAAGCTAAACAGTGGTTGAACTCGTTACCACGAAGATCAATCACTACATGGGAAGAAATGACCGAAAATTTTTTGTTAAAATATTTTCCACTGGCTAAAACGGCCAAGTTGAGGAATTATATCTCTTCTTTTGTGCAGATGGATTTAGAGACACTTTACGATGCATTGGAGAGATACAAGGATTTATTCAGAAGGTGCCTCACCATGGGTTAACCTTGTGGTTAGAAGTTCAAACCATTTACAACGGTGTGAACCCCTCAACTAGGTAGTTGATTGATTCAGCCACCGGTGGAACCCTAAATAACAAAACCCCTGAGGTGGCTTATGAGTTTATAGAGGAGATGTCACTGAATAACTATCAGTGGCAAGTCACGAGGTCAAAGCCAACAAAAGCCGCCAGTGTTTTCAACCTCGACGCAGTGACCATGCTATCAAACCAGGTAGAACTGTTAAATAAAAAGATTGATGGTTTATGTGGTTTTTGCAGGTACATCCAGTTATGCAGTGCGACACGAATGGAGGAGGGATGAGCAATACTGAATATCCTCCTTACAACTGGAGCGCTAAAAACGAGCAAGTTCACTATATGGGTAATAATTCTAGACCTCAAAATAACCCGTATAGTAATACTTATAATCCAGGTTGAAGGAACCATCCCAACTTCTCATGGGGTGGCCAAGGACATCAGAGACAACAACCCTTCCCAGGCTTTCAACAGCAACCCTACCCACAAGAAAAGAAGCCGAACCTTGAGGAGATGCTAACAAAATTTATAGCGGCGTCAGAAACCCGTTTCCAAAACACCGAGACAACACTCAAAAATCAACAAGCATCGATTCAAGGGATCGAGAATCAATTAGGGCAACTTGTTAAGTAGTTTTCTGAACGATCACAAGGAAGCCTGCCAAGCAACACTGAAACTAACCCAATGGAGAAACTTCAAGCAATAACCGTTCATGATAGTGAAGGGTTAGATGACACCAATTTGAGGCAAGAGAATATGGTAGAGGAAGGTAAGGGTGAAGTAAGTCATGATAAGCCAAAACCAGTAATTAAAGAGTACCAACCTCGTGTACCATACCCCAATGCGATGAAGAAAGACCACACAGATGAAAAATTCGGTAAATTTCTTAAACTTCTTAAAAAATTACATATTAACTTACTATATCTTGAAGCCCTTTCGCAGATGCCAGATTGAAGGAAGTTTCTAAAAGAGCTTTTGACAAACAAGAGAAAGTTAGACGAGGAGTCGCATGTGGAGCTAAACGCAGTGTGATTAGCAATTCTGCAAAATAAACTACCACGAAAATTAAAAGATCCAGGGAGTTCTACAATTCCATGCTTAATTTGTAGTTTATCTGTCGATAATGCTTTAGCTGATTTAAGGGCAAGCATCAATGTTATGCCTTATAAAATGTTTAAACAGCTAGGGCTAGGGAAACCCAAACAAACTAGGATGAACATTCAATTAGCTGATAAAACTATTAGAATTCCTAAGGGTGTAATCGAAGATGTACTAGTTAAAATTGACAAATTTATATTCCCAGTAGACTTTGTCGTTTTAGACATGGATGAGGACAATAATATTCCTTTAATTTTAGGAAGACCCTTTTTAGCAACTGCCAGAACTAAAATTGATGTTGGTACAAGCGAACTCATACTTTGTGTAGGCGATGAAACGATCACTCTTCAGCCTCTTGACTCAACTAGGACATCGACTAATCAAGGTGAGAACATAAATTCTATTAATTACCATTCGGTTAAACCTTCTTTTCAGGAAGCACCACGGAACTACACAACTGAGCCAGATCCTAGACCTCATGCCAACAAGGAAATAACTTATGAGGAATGAAGGCTTCAGATCGATGAACTAGACGAGTGGAAAACATATTTCAAAGAGAAATGAGGAACACACGAAGCAGAACCAAAGCAAAACCATGTCAAACTTAAGGATGAGCCAAACATATTTAAGATCGGAGATCAGGTAAACGCTACTCGACTCGAACTATATAAGAATCATAGGACTGATGGCAGGGGAGAGGAGTTTCAACTCCTCGAACCACCATGAATACGTGAATGAGAGGTAAGTCTAGCTTAAGACTTTAAACAAGCGCTTCTCGGGAGGCAACCCGAACACTAACCCCATTAATTTTCATATTTTAATTTTAATTTTTACTTTTAGCACCTAAATACAAACTAACCAAATTAACAAAACGCAGGTTCCCTTCCACACGGCCTTACACACGGACGTGGCCGTGGCCGTGTGGACACTGTAGATTTACACACCGGCGTGGCAGAGATAGTAGGAACCAAGGACGAAAAATCTCCAAGCCACGGTCGTGCGATATGGCCGTGGACGATATTGATTTATCAACATGGGCGTGGTGAGCACTACACGGACGTGGGAGAAACGAATGAAGCACAAAACGGCCGTGCGATACGGACTTGTGACCCAACACGCCCATACTACACGGGCGTGGGAAGCCACCAAATCCCTATTTCTATATAAACCCCTTTTTCTACACACTTTTTTCCACCAAACCCCTTTCCTCTCAACCCCAACCACCATAGTTTTTCTTCCTTTTTCACCATCCTTAACACTATCACTCAATTCCCAAAGGCAATGCCAACACTACCATTTCCATGTCGAAGAAGCGAAAAGACCCTAGCATAGTCTTCCCATGTGAGACTGATTTACATGAGTTTATTCCGGCCGCTTCATTGACCCGACAAGCCAAGGACATGTTCTAATGGCTATTAGGGAATCACCGCACCACGACCTTAGAAATCACACCCACCTCGCGAGCCATCTAACAATAAGGACTTTTCAGTCCATTAATCTATTCTTTTAATTTTATTTTACTTTTTACACTCTTTCTCTTTCTTGTCTTTAAATACATAATTAGTATATTTTGAATTACTCTTATTATTTCATGGCTATTTCTTCACAAGTTACCCAATTTCTTCATCTAGCGCAGTGATTGTTGGCGGCCACCATACCACCACCAGCGACGCCTCCTCCAACTTATCTTTCACCTCTGAATCAAATTTCTACACTTCCAACTCAAGGAATCCATCCAAAATTCAAGAAGTTTCACTTCTCCCTATCTCTTATGATTTCATGCTATATATCTTTGTACATTGAGGGCAATGTACATCTTAAGTGCGCGGGGAGGGCGGTGAATTCTAAAAGTTCCTAACTTTTTGCATTATTCTCAAATCCCTGAATTTTGTCTTTTCTTTCTCATATCACTATTAGAACAAATTCTGATTGATTTATGATTTTTATTGATATTTCTTGAATTAAAACATAGACAGTTGTGCATTGATTGTTTAAACTTGAAGGCTTTAGAGAATCAAGCATGATGATTTGATTTTTGAAAATTAAAAATTTGTTAGGTTGTTTCCCCAAGTTTAGGTATTACTTTGAAATTTAAAGTTCACAGGGTTGACATCAAAAACCAATAATTTCTGTGAGATTTTGAGCCTTTTAAAGCATACATTCTTTCGTGCTCATTTTTATTGTTGATTTGAGTGAGTTAATATTGATCTATTACTCTAGAACTTGCTTTGATTATACATATCGAGACCATACTTTTGATTTGATATACTGAGATGGTAAAGGCACCTAGGATTTAACCCGCTTACTTCCCAAAAGGCCTACCTTCATGTTTAACCCTTAGTGAACCCCTTTGAGCCTAACAACCCATTCATTGATTTACCCTTAATATTAACCCCAAGACTTACTCTTTTTGATTCATTAAGAATTTTTCCCTATTGAATTAACTCCTTTTTGTCGAGATTTGATTTGAGAAGTTGCCTAACTATGTTTTCCATTTCAGTTGTTAATTTCTTATTATTGTAAATGATATGTGTTCTTAAAAAAAAGTTGAAAGTATATCCATTATTAGTTCTGTGCTTTTATGAGCTTAAACAGTAAATCTCACATCTTTAGAAGAAGCTCGTATTATTAATGTAATTATTCATTATTAGTTTATTTTTCTAGTTCGGTAATTGATCAAGTCGATCTCGATTCTAACCTTCCCTTTTAGCCTGTGACCACACCCCCTAACCAAGCCACGTTACAACCTTTTAAAGACCTTTTTGATCAATGTATCATTTCAATTTATAGTGGTGGAGATTTGATTTTCATGCAAGCCTATGGTAATAACTTATCATGTTGACTATTGAGTGCTTAAATTTTTGGCCCTTAAACACTTAGAGCGATTTGAGTGAATCCTTAGTGAGGATGTTAACTCTGTGACATTTTGAATAAAAGGTGATTACTTAGATAAGGGGGGATACCTATGTTCTTCATGAATAAAATGCTCAACTTGGATCGTTTGAAACTCTGATGTTCTTCTAGTTGAATTCTCGATGTATGATTACCTATGGATTATTTCGAAACATCATTGATAGGAATTATAAATTGAGAAGAACGAATTTTAATTGTGAGTTGAGGATTTTGCTTGAGGACAAGCAAATGCTTAAGTGTGGGGGTATTTGATAAACCGTAATATATACATATTTTAATCCCACATTTGGCATACTTTTGGATGATTTATCTCTTGAATTGTGGAATTTGATGCTCCTAATCCTTTAATTTCATGTTTTATGCTAAGGAGAGCATAAGAGGATGAAAAGAATGAGAAACGGGTCAAAAACAGAGAAAATGGGCCAAAGTAAGAAATCCACACGGCCTGGAGTTCGCCACACGGCCGTGCCACTTTAACAGACTCGAACACGGCCCAGGGCTCTATTCACACGGGCGTGTCCCTGCCGTGACCTGTTTTAATTCCACTCAGAAAGGGATACTTAAAGGTAAAGAAAGACATTCCGAAAGCCTATATAAACACCTTAGAGGGCAACCTAAATGGGGCATTCGAGAGTTCGATAGAAGGCCTCTGTCAGGGCTTTTGACAGGAACGAAGCCAGAAAGAGTTGAAATTAGGGAATTACTCCAAGAAAGCCAGTTGATCCATCTCAAAAGCCAGAATCACGCTCAAGACTGAGTATCTTCCCTTCAATTTCCTTCAGGGGGTTTTAGGGTTTTGTTTATGTTTTGTTATTTAATTTCTTCTAAGATGTATTCTTTTATAATTATGAACTAAACCTCTCAAATACCTGAGGGGGATGAAACTTAAGACGGATCTTGTTATTGTTTTCTGAACTGTATGATAAATACTTGATTTGTTCTTAATTATGTGTTCTTAATTCTTGTTTTAATATTTCAGGATATTGATTCATGTATTGATGTGCTTAGGCAGTGGAGCAAAAGTCTCTGTTTAAGAGTAGATCTAGCATAGTTAAGCGGAGTTGATCGCACTCCTAGAGATAGGACAATGAAAATATGTCTGATTAGGGTCAAGCCTAATATGGGAGTCCATAGATCGAGTTAATGCAACTCTAGGGGTTTTAATTAGAAAGAGATTTCAATTAATCAACCTAGGGTTAGACGTTAGTAGCCTCGAGAGAGTTATTAATATAAATTAGGGAATCCTACGGATCAAGTCAAGTGAATAAATTGTCTGGTTCAGAGTTAAATAACAAGTGAAGTCTAGGTGGATTCTTCCTCGGGTATTGTATTAATCATTTGGTTTTCCCAAAAGTATTTCCCCAATTCATTCTCTGTGTCTTATCATCTTTAGCTTAGTAATTAGTTAGTTTTAGATTAAACAACAATTATCTTAATTCTTAGGCTAAATAATAGAAAGATAGTAATTACTAGTACTCTTGGTCCTTGAGGATACGATATTTTTGGTCTTGCCATAGCTATACTACCAAACGATAGGTGCGCTTGCCTTAATCATTGTCATAGATAGTTTGGACACGATCATAAGGTGTAATGGCCTGGCCATCAGTCAGAAATTTCAAACTCTGATGATTTGTCCGTATGTGAAACCATCTTCCAACAAGGTAAGGGTTCCATTTTTTAACTGCTAATAGTACGACCACCATCTCCTTGTCATATATGGATAATGCTTGATGCTTGGTCCCTAAGGCTTTGCTGAAATAAGCTAGAGGTTATCCTTATTGTTGCAAGGCTGCCCCAATACCTTGACCATTGGCATATGTGTCAATGTAAAATTCAGTGTTGAAATAGGGCAGGGCTAAAACTGGTACCTGACATAATGTTCACTTGAGCTATTAGAAGGTTGCCTCAACTTATGAAGACCAATTCTATTTGACATCTTTTTTTAATAGATTGGTTAAGGGATGAGCTAAGGTGCCATAGTCCTTTATTAATTGTCTATAATAACCAGAAAGCCCAAGAAACCCTCGAAACTCCTTAAGGAAAGTAGGGGTAGGCCAAGAAAGCACTACTTCCACCTTAGAGACATCCATGGCCACTGATCCTCTTGAAATGATGTGGCCCAGATATTAGAATTTTAGTTGTGCCAAAAGTGCATTTGGACCTCTTAGCATATAACTTATGTTGCCTTAGGAGTTGTAGGTAGGGATGAGAAAAATCCAATTTTATTAAAAAAACTCGATAAAAAATTCAAATTTTGAATTAAATAGTTCGAGTTATTCGAGTCAATCGAGTTATTCGAATCAACTCGAATAAAATATTAAAAATTTTCAGTTTCACTTGAATATGAATTATACAATTCGAGTTATCCGAAAATTTGAATAAGAAAAGCCAAAACTATGTTGATCGGTTGTTTAACATCATAGGAATAATGTGCAAGCGTACACTGTCGATGCAAGTATAGTAGACATATATGAGTCTGTCGGATATTGATCCCATGAGGATGGTTGTCTTTTGTCTATCAATGTCAGTGCAATAAATAGATAGAAATGAGTTAAATTGTGAAAGTAGTTGAGGAAGCAAGCAATAACTTATAAACAATAATATAAAATATGATAATGATAAACTGGGATCCCTAACATGAATATTCAATAGAATACTAAGTGCTCACAAGGTATAAAAGAATAGGTGATTGTTGATGCATTAAATTGCAATGAATATCTTACCAAGCTTAACTTCTATATTTAATCTAAGACTTAAACATGCACATTAAGAATAAGTGGATTAAATTCCTCTAATCTTCAAGCAACTTCCATTGTCATGCTTGTTAGCTTGAACTGTCACTGCACTTTCCAGTGTTAGTGACCGCAATAACACTTCCATGGTAAAACCATTCAAACACAAAGATTAAACAGTAGAAGCAAGATTGAATAAAATAACATTTAACCCAGAAATCATGTGTACTTCCATACAAACATGAAATAGAAAGTAATCACCATCATTTAGAAAAGAAATATAAAAGAAACAAGTGGAGAATACTATTCCTAGACAATCTCGACTTGAATCTCTCCATTCCCTGTTGTGTGGCACTCAGGGCTCCTCGTTAGGAGTTGATCTGGGTCCCTTTCATGTCGGTTCACCCATAGGAGACTTAAGCTACCATAGCTGAAAAGCTTCAAAAGATAGATTGAAGAAGATAATACCCCCAAAAAGCCTCAATTTTTTTCCTTTTCACGTGAATATTAATATTTATTCAAATTACACATGTGTCCTTTCATCAGGATCATGCTGCCTCTATACGCACAAGTTGGTTGTACCAGACTGGACAGCTCACACATTTTTGTTCTTATCCAGACAGCTGTCAGGTGCAGCGACAATTCTGGATGCAATCTGGAAACACTCATGCAGCGACATCAGTACCAGAACATGACAAAATTAGGGATAAATAGGCTAAGATCCAAAGAGTTATAAAATGTAATTTACTGAACTAAAAATGCTAAAATACGTGCTAAAGATAACTAAATGGAGAGAAATTAACCAATAAGTAGGGAGAAAACATATGTTCTTTCTAGTACTATCACACCCCCAAACTTTATTTTTTACTTGTCCTCAAGTAGAAAAAAAAAACTAGCAAGGGTACACAAGAATTTACTAGCAACTTGAATCACCTAAAATCCCAATGAATGAGTCCATTCAGATAACAGAATATTACATCGACAATACATAAGTATGAATGAATAAGATTGCAACTTCATCAAAACCAACATCATGCTTCAAATCCTAAATTCTATCTACCAATACAACATTTATTGTACAATACTAAGTATCTATGAATATCATAAATATATGTCTCTTCTTTTTTGTGAATAAGGGATATCGTTGCATTACTGTACCTTTGTTCCTGATAAGTAACGATGGAGTGCAACAAACCTCCAAGGAGTACGTAATTGCACCAACACACACTCATGCAGCGACAACATTTGGCCAGATTCATTTTTCTAACGCTTGCATTGGAGTGTTCCCTCTTTAACATTTAACAGTACACCCACTTTGGCATGCCTCTTATTCATAACTATATATATATATATATATATATATATATATAAGCAGTTGTAAAAGGCAGTTTCATTCAAGATTTAAGGAATGCTACTAGTCATCCATTACTAATGCAGCCTAAATCATTCATCAAATAATTGAAGATACATCATTCAGTTAAATTTATTCAACTCATTTACTGATAATTTACATGATTCAAGAATTAAACATCAAATGTAACCAAAATTTTCAAACACATTTGCATTAACCACAAATAAACCTTGCATGCTTCATTAAACTCAATTTTTTTTGAATGTGGGTGTATTTCCAAACCCATATGCATTCCTCCAAACTTAAAGTTTGTATTGTACTCAATGTACTAAAATTAAAATGCAATGACAATAGAAATGCAACGACAGTGTGCACTAACAGAATAAAAATAACAGCTACATGCAATGCATGAACACAACAACTAAAAAAACTGAAAATAAACTAACTCAGTTTTCCTCAGCCACAGATGTGGCTGCCCGATGTTTCTTCTTCTTCCTCTTTTTCTCCTCCTTGCGCTTTTTGTCTTTGGAGCGCTTTCTCTTCTTTTATTTGGGTTTCACACGGTCTTCGGATCGCTCCTTAGGTTCCAGCTCTGCCCTGGCATCATCACTTGCTTCCTATGCAGCTTCCGCCGGTCTAGCTCCATCTCATTCCAAATTGTCAGTAGTTGCACCCACAAACTCTGGTGCAATGACAATGTTTTGAGCAGATTCTTTTCGTTGACAATAAAGCCTAAGTGCGTCGACAATGATACTTAATTATTCTGCAAAAAAAAAAAAAGTAAAACAAACTTGAACAAAAAAAAATCACATAATGATAAAGTAAATAAAAATTAAAAATTTTCGACCAATTTAATGGTCTCTACCTGCTTTTGATTAATATTCCTAAAATAGTGTTTCAACCGCTGTCCATTCACTTTGAACTGGTGTCCATCATGTAAACCTCTAATTGTGACTGCACCATGAGGAAATAACTTCGAAAGATCCAAACCAACGTGAGTGCAATTTATCTGGTGCAATTTCAGTCTAGAATTGAATAATAAAACTTGTTAACCCACGATAAATTGTCACTGCAAAATAATTCTATCATGCCATTGTTTGGTCTTTTCCTTGTAAATTGCAGCATTTTCATAGGTGTTTTGCCTATTCTCCTCCAGCTCAGTGATGTAGCCTTTTCTTTCCAGCAGCTTCATAGGCTATGTTCACTTGCTTAATTGCTCACATTGATTTGTGCTCCAGTTTAACTGGCAAGTGACATGCTTTCCCTAAAACCAATTGATACGGCAACATCCCTAATTGACGTTTTTACGCTGCCCGCAATGCCCATAAAGCGTCATCCAGTCTGGAAGACCAATCTTTCCTCGAAGGGTTCATAACCTTCTCAGGAATGTTTTTAATTTGTCGATTCGATACTTCGACTTGTCCATTAGTTTGCGGATGATAAGTAGTAGTCATTCTATGATTAATTCCATATCTCTTCAGTGCGGTTGCCACTTGGTTGTAATGAAAGTGTGTACCCTAATCGCTAACAATGCCTTTGGTGTGCCAAAGCAAGCGAGTATATGCTTGTGAAAAAATATAAGCACTGTCTTTGCATCATCCTTTGGGACTGCAATAGCTTCAACCCACTTCGAGACACAGTCAACAACTACTAATATATAAAGATTTCCAAATGAACTTGGAAATGGTCCCATAAAATCCATACCCCAAACATCGAACAGTTCAACATCCATAATTGGTTGCTGCAACATTTCATTGCGTCAAAATATAAAACCAATGTGCTAGCACCTATCGCATTGATTCACAAAATTGTGGGCGTCTTTGAATAATGAATGCAGTAGAATACTGATTGGAGAACCTTAGCAGCAGTTCGTATGCCATCGAAATGACCTTCATAAAGAGCATTACGATAGTGCTTCAAGATTGATAATGATAAACTGGAATCCCCAACATGAATATTCAACAAAATACTAAGTGGTCACAATATTCAACAGAATAGTAAGTCCTCGCAAGGTAGAAAAGGATAGGTGATTGTCGATCCATTAAATTGCAATGAATATATTACCAAACATAACTTCTATATTTAATCTAAGACTTAAACATGCACATTAACCACACCTTCCAATGATGGAAATATAACACTATTAAGAACAAGTGGATTAAATTCCTTTAATCCTCAAGCAACTTCCATTGCCATGCTTGTTAGCTTGAATTGTTGCCGCACTTTTCAGTGTTAGTGATCGCAATAACACTTCCATGCTAAAAACATTCAAAACCAAAGATAAAACAGTAGAAGCAAGATTGGTTAAAATAACATTTAACCCAGAAATCATGTGTACTTCCGTACAAATGTGAAATAGAAAGTAATCACCATTGTTTAGAAAAGAAATATGAAAGAAACAAGTGGAGAATACTATTCTTAGACAATTTCGACTTGAATCTCTCCATTCCCTGTATTGTCGCACTCAGGGCTCCTCGTCAGGAGTTGATCTACGTCCCTTTCACGTTGGTTCACCCAGAGGAGACTTAAGCTGCCATAACCAAAAAGCTTCAAAAGATAGGTTGAAGAAGATAATATCCTCCAAAAAGCCTCCATTTTTTTTCGTTTTCACGTGAATATTAATATTTATCCAAATAGCACAAGTGTCCTTTCATTAGAATCATGTTGCCTCTATACGTACAAGTTGGTTGTACTAGACTGGACAGCTCACACATTTTTGTTTTTATCCGGACAGTTGTCAGGTGCAGCGACAATTTTGGGCGCAATCTGGAAACACTCATGCAGCGACATCAGTACCAAAACATGACAAAATTAAGGATAAATAGGCTAAGATCCACTGAGTTATAAAGTGCAATTTACTGAACTGAAAATGCTAAAATATGTGCCAAAGATAACTAAATGGGGACAAATTAACCAATAAGGGAGAAAACATATGTTCTTTCTAGTACTATCATACGTCGTTTTGATAAATCTTAAATTAATATTTCTAATCCACTAGCCTTACTTTCCTTCCTATCGTTCTAAATCCCCCTCCCACTTTCCATTTCTCATTTACTCAAAAGCTTTGGTTCCCTCCCCATGCTTGACGTCCCCTACTTTCAATTGTTTACCTATTTTTGGCTTCTTATTTGGTCCCACAACCACAGTCCTACAAGCCACAACCACCATCAATTGTTTAAGGTTAAACTGTAACTTTTTTTAGCTTTATGCGTGTAAGTGAGTAAGTGTTTTCATGTTTGGTTCTGTAATGGCATACTCTGTTTGGTTTTATAATGGCCTTGTGCCGAGAACATGGGAGGTTTTATTATTTAGCGAAATGAGAAAGCACTGGAAATGAGAAAGGAGCAAGGGAACACCTCCTCTGCTTTAAGGATTGTTGAGTGATTGTAACTATTATTACACGAAAGTTGAACAATATCGGATAAACATGAGAAAGGAGTAAGGGAACACCTCCTCTGCTTTAAGGATTGTTGAGTGATTGTAACTATTATTACTCGAAAGTTGAACAATATCGGATAAACATACTTTTTGTGGCCGCTCTTCACTTCCTTTTCCTTAAGTCTTCATATCAAAGCCAAGAAGAATGCTATTATTATTACTTGAGAAAGGGTGGTGAAAATGTTCTCCACCCTGCCATATCTTTATAAAGCCCTTTTTAGCTATGTAAACAAAAATATCGAATTTTTTGTAACTTATAAATTTAGCTTCTACTTTTTTTGGTTGTGTCGAAACTAGTAAAATCTAAATATTCTATGAATATTGTTTTTTTCAAGGAAGGGAAACTATAAAAATGTCACATCTCAAAAATTAGGTCAGTAAAATTGAGTATTAGATTGTGGGCTCGAGAGAAAAATTGGGTTTAATATCATAGAAATTAAAATAGAATAAAATGATTAAATAAATAATAATGGTAATAATAAAATATTAAAATAATTATTGGGTCTAAAATTGGGTGGTGAAAATTTGGATTAGGTGGTCAATTATGAAATAACTTAAAACGAATTTTAAAAATAAAATTGGGTTTGAAATTAATTGGAAAAAATGTGTTTTAATTAAACTAAGGGATGGTTTGAAAAATAAGGGAAATCTGGGAATTTTTAAAATGCAATTTCCCATTAATTTAAAAAATCTTCTTCCTTTTAGAAAACCCCCACGTCCCATTCCCTCCCATTTAGTTTCACATTCAAAAAATTTTCCAAGTTCAAATATGATATTTTCTCTCAAAATTAACTCATCCTTGGTGATTTCCTAGCTATCCAAACACCTCAACACCTTCCAATTTTAAAGAAAAATCATTAAATCCGCATCACTTCCAATTTTAAAGAAAAATCATTAAATCCGCATCAAATTCGTCATTATTCTTCTCATGCTCAACTTCGAATTAGATCAAAACATGTTATTTTCTTCAAATTGAGGTATCGTCTTGACTTATTATGATTAGATTAAATTTGATGTTTTTCTAATCCGGAATTTAACCGAATGTGTTGAGAGTTTTTAATATTTAAAGATTTTTAATCAAATTTCGGTTCAACAATGGTGAAATCCAAAATAACGAGTATGCTTATTGTTTTTGATTGATTTCTAATATATTTTTAACTAAATAAATGGTTTTTGGACTCAATTTGATAGACCAGTAATGAATTTTAATGAATTTCGAATTTCCCCTTTTTGTGTGTTCATACAAGCTTGATTTTTTCGAAAACTTTAAATTCGTGAGATTAGGTAGAATTAAATGTTTAAAAGTGAAATTAAATGATATTTAGGAATATTAGAATTGAAATTAAGGCTTAAACATAAAGTTTGATTGTTAAACATCTATTTCAACAAAACTAGTTAAATTTTCAGTATGAGAAAAGTGAGCTTAGAGTGGTGATTTTGCTGTTATTTTTTCTAAGTTTAAGGCTATTAATAATGATTTTATATTGTTGTGTATGAAAAGTTTTAGATTCATCAGGAGGTTTCACAAGCAATGCGAAAGGGAAAGAAAAACTTGTTTGAAATTGTTGTGCAAAAGGTATTGACTAAGGTGAATTGTTTGATATACTATACACAGGCTAAGGTAACATATGTGAACCCCTGCTTAATTAATATGCAACCCTTGATTTCTCTTGGTGCAAACCATTGCAATTTTGTTGAGTGTTGGGTATGCATGTTGTGCGATTTTAATGAGCCAAATGCATGAATTCGGAATATGCATGTAGTTATAAGAATAAAATAGATAGGCCGTAGATATAAACCATGTAGTTGACGTGATAAGTGTGTGTGAATTGTGCATCTAATTATTGCATTTTTCTTTGAGCTAAATATTAAAGGTAAGTTGAAGTACTGAAAGGCATGTGTATTTATATAATATATACGTATACGAGTTTTTTTATTTATATATAATATATATGGGTTTTTGTGTTATATATATAATATATATGAGTGTGGTTTATAATATATATGCGTGCATGGGTGTTATATATAATATATATATTAGGGTGCATATGTGTTATATCTATAATATATCTGCGTGGGGTTACTTATTCATAGTACATATATATGTGTGGTTTTGCTATATATTTGTTTTAGTGGTTAAGTGTTTGAGTTGTGTTTTAAAGGTCTTGTGAGTGAGTTCCTGCATGAGCGGATTGTCATTATTTTCTATGTGATGGCCTGATGGTCAAGGGTGTTCACCACCCCAAGTGTGGCCTAGGTTCGAGTCGCGCTAGTTGCGTTAATTGTTCTAGCTTTGCCCTATTATTGTAATTCACCAATATATATATATATATATATGTGGGTTTTATTATATATAATAGATATACATATGCGTTTATAGGTTTTGTATTATCTAATATATATAAATGTATATGGGACTTTTAATATATGCTAAAATTTGACAAGACAAAGGTCGCTAAATAGGTATGTATATATATGTAATATATATTCGAATATGGTTTTGTAATACTTGCAAATAGATATAACAAAATATATATAATTTGGACTTCTATAATATGCGAATTTTATTGATAATGCACATTTATGCATGCACGAACTCGTAAGTGAATTATGAGTTTTACGATATTGCGAGCTTTGATTAGTGCAAATTTTATTATCGTAAAATGCTAAGTGCGAGCTCAACTGTAGTGCAAGCCAATTATATTTGTGTATTATGTTATATTGTGAACCATGTTAACTTGGTGAATTATATTAATATGGCGAACTGTGTTAATTTGGTGATCTGTATTAATATAGAGAACTGTATTAATTTTTCAAATTTTGTATTGTGAGATTTTGAGTTGTATTGTATGTAAGCTAAACTATTGTGTGCCCTATGATAAATAAAATATACGAACAATGATTTATGTGAGCTATGTCATGAATGATATGTGAACTGTGTTATGTTTGCAATATATGTTGCATGAAATTTATATTATTTGTAAACCGTGCTCTATTGCGAATTGTGAATTGTGAACTGTGTTATAATGTGCGAGCTCTACTTAATTGCGAGCCCTATTTAATTTCAAGCCCTATTATACTGAATATTGTGAATGTGTTAAAGAGATATTTTGGCATTGTGACCTGATGGAAACATTGGATATAGTTGGCATGTCATAGGATTGTGAGTACTCACCATTTTTATTGCGATGGGCATTGTGGCCCAGAGATGCGTTGGAGAGATAAGAGAATCTCCAGTATAGCTCCATTCACCGTAGATAGCGTGGTATGTTTAGAGAGTGTGAGAATTCGTGCTACACTTATATCGGAGATAGCATAGGGCTTTTTAAGTCCAAAAGTGAGGTGTTATAAGGAGATCTGTTTATCCAATTTATGGTGATAGAGTTCACTTATAGATGGTGATAGAGTCCCCTATATATTTCATAATCACAAAAAATGTCAATTTATCATTATTTGAAATAAATGAGTTATGATGGAGTATGAATGGTTATTTTGCATGAACTTTTATGTGATATGAACCATTATTTGTTATGAACTGCTAATTGGAATGAACTGTTATTTCATATGAACATATGTTTTATGCGAATTGATATGTATCTGACCATTTTATGCGAATTACTTATTATATGTGCACTACTTATTTTATGAGAATTTTTGTGTCGTGTGAGTTACTATTTTGTGTAGATTGTAATATTATGTGGACCGTTATAGTATGCCACCCTTTAACCCAATGGATGTGTTTATTTGTAGTATGTTTGAGCACGCACTGAGCTTCAATAAACTTACCAACCTTTTTTTATAATATTGCAGTGACTTAGCTTGTGAAGAGGTGTGGGAGTGAGACATCCAAGTGATTCAAATTGAGGTTATACCTAGGTATGTTGTTGTATTCCAAACCCAATGAGAAAGACAATGTGGGACCAAATTATGGGGTTTAGTATTAGACTTAGTTATAATTGTCGAGTTGTAATTGGACACTACGAACTATTTAATTGGTTTAATTTGGAACTTTTATCATTGCGTTAAATAGATGATTGAATGATGGATTATGCTTGTTTGATAATTGGTTTGAATAACTATTTGACTAACTTGTAAGTGCAAGTTGAAGAGTCGCTAGTCGTCATGGTAAGCCTTAGATGTTTTATGTGCGATTTGGATACAAACATGTGCTTGGCATGCATGAGATGTAACACAAAATTTGGTCAAGTCATGTAAACTATTAAATGTCTATTAACTAATTAATTAATAATGCTATGAGATTGTGTGAGATGCTTTAATAAATTTTCCAAAATAAGACTTATACATTTAATCTTACAATAATATTGTTAAATTTTGTGAAATGGAGTTTTTCACAACATATCTATATATTACGTTTTTAATCTAATTATACGTTTTAAAACTAAATGGCTTTCCAAGTCTGTACAAATATAGCTCTTTTAAAAAAATACCCTATTGCATGCATGTATGTTTAACTAAAATTTTCGAGGTAATTTTTGTTAAATATTAAATTGTGAATTAGTCTGGTTATTGATTATTGATCAGAGTAGCGCAATGGAAGCATGAGATTAGATTTTATTAAATCCATGATTAATTGTATGGTGTGATATGTGGGTTGGTATGCTTTGTGGTGGTTTAAACAGAGAGTCACTTAGTTGGCTAATGTGACGTTTGAAATTTGATTCGGACCAATCGGGTTTGGGGCGCTACAAAAAACATAAAAAAACCAAAGACCCAAAATTTTCTTTTTAACTCCATTCACATTATAGACATTCTACGAAGAATCTTTGTAAACTTTAAACACTGCCATAACTATATAAGTATGCAATTCCAATATATTCAATGGATATCTTCAACATTCCATGCATTAACTAGTAGGTTACTCGACTTATGAGTGATAACATCATTTATTGCATCTACTTTTGCATCCCCACCTGCAAGCAGTGCATTGTTGTGTTTGTGCTATTAAAATAAAACAAAAGTTAATAAACTTGGAGCTTAACAACATTGTAGTGAAGATTGGTCACAACTTTTGATATATTAATTTTTTTTCTTGTGTTATAACTATGAAATTTTTGGTGTCTATTGATAAAAAAAGACACGATCATTAATTTTTTTATAGTTCAGTTTTATACATATAAATGAATGAGGTATCTAAGTAAAGCCCAAAATAAGTGTTACGACTTCTTTCATATTTGATTATTGATTTATTTTTATATTGTTTATTGTAAACTTTGTTTCTTTTGATTATTAGTTATGCGAACCACAACTCTTCAAATAAGAGTTTTAAGAATTTGGATTTTTATTCTCAATTTTTTTTAATTTTTGTTATGTTTACACAATTATGAGTTTCGTTAATATATTCTATAAGTTAAATTACTCTGTTGTTTTTGTTTTGGGTTAATTTTGAATGCTTTAATTTGAATTATTGATGGGTATTTTTGACCATTTTTTAATTTTAATTGGTTATATTTATGATTGTAGATGAATGACTGAATGCCATCGCAAAAGTCTCAAAGCAAAAAATCATTTCATGGAGCTACACCTACTTCTACTACTAAAGTTGTCCACACAACAATAAACAAAAGTACTCGAAGAAAGACCAAACTAGGGGCACCTTGTTGGCAACATTTCAGCAATACTCAATAGAAGATGGGGAGAATAAGGTGTAACACGCCTCACCCGTATTCACTATCAGAATAGGGTTACGAGGTATTTCCGATCAATACACATTATTTATCAAACATAACTTATACATTTAAGTATTCATTCTCAAACACCATTCAATCATATTCACTATGTCCCTTATACGGGCCTACGAGGCCTTAAACATGCTTGAGAAGTGGTTCGAGACTAAACCGATAACTTATAAAAATTTTGGAAATTAGAAAAATTTCAAACATAAAAGGGTCACACGCCCGTGTGAATAGGCATGTGCCTTACACGGCTAATAGACACGCCTGTGTCTTCGGTCGTGTGAAAACAGGGCATACATACTGACTTGCAACACACGGCCGAGGACACGCCCGTGTGCCAGGCCGTGTGAAATCTGGAGAGTATACTGACTTGGGTCACACGGCCAACCACACACCCGTGTGTCTAGCCCGTGTGCCCTACGAAATGGCCACACACGCCCATGTGCTAGGCCGTGTGCCATTTAGGCGAGTATACTGACTTATACCATATGGCCAGTCACATGCCCATGTGTGTGATCGTGTGGAGCATACTGACTTCACTTCAATATCGACACCAGGGGACACGGCTATGTAGCATAACCGTGTGTCGCACACAGCTGAGACACACGCCCGTGTCTCTGCCCATGTGGACAAAAATAGGCCATTTGTAAAGCCAATTTGCCACCCTTCTTGCACATAACTACACAAGCTCAAATGGCATCATTTTAAGACACAAATATGTTGCTAAAAGATCATCAACCAATACATAATCACACCATATTCATTTTAACTAAATTCAATACTCAATTCCAAACCATTTACATATTCAAATCATAATCCAAAACATACTAAAACAATATGCCATTACCAGCAATTTAACCTATCATCTCTATGCATTTTTTAATTCATCTTATCATTTATTTTAAACCTCAAATCATACCAGTTGACAACTAGCTAAATGAGCAACCATATAACCATCACAACATCCATGAAAAACATGCCAAAATACAAGGCCATTTATATACATCATATTTCACTTACCAAACTCATAAAATAAGCCAACCCAAATGGCCAAATACACACCAACATGTACATCATTTATGAGCCAAATCTCATGGCTAATATCATATCCCAGAGCACATCATCATATCACTAGCCTATAGATGCCATATACCATATAGCATCAAAAGTACCAACAAGTTGATCGATAGTGCGACGGTGTTCCTGATGATCCCCGAGTCTGAGCTAGCTTTGATTATCTATAAAACAGGGAAAGAGCACACGAAGTAAGCTTTAAAAGCTTCTTAAGCCATATACAAATAAAATTACCACATGAATCAACATCATTTCCATCAGTAGGCGAACTATGAGTAAACACATATAAGCTCACAAACCTTTCCCAATGTATACATATTCAATATCATAGGTGAATTCATCAAATACTCCCATTTTCCATACTTGTATGAATCTCGTACGTATCGAGTCACTTAACTCATTCACACATTCTTTCTCGACTTGACTTTGCTCGTTGAACCTTTCAGAATCGTTAAGGATACTCGAAAATCACATATAACTCATACAATGCCATATCCCATATATGGTCTTACATGTTATCACATATCGATGAAAATGTCCTAGACATGGTCTTACACTGTAACGCCCCAAAATTTTAATTTTTGGTTTCGTGTATGTGTGACACACAATGTCTATCTACTTCAGTGGTTATGTGTCCTGGGTGTGTGTGAGAGGTCCCAAGTTCAAGCCTTACTTGGGCAAATTTTGGTATTTTTTATAAATAAAGCCTTAACCTTGTGCAAATGGCTTAAGTTTAATTGTTGGTAAGTTTATATCAGAATGGCCCTGCTGGTTTGGTGGTTAAGTAGAGTGTTGGAGTGTTGGAGGTCCTGTGTTCAATTCTCTGTGATGGCGTGGAGACAGTATTTTTGCTCCAATTTTGGCTAAGAGTTGTGTTGGGGCAAAATTATGAGTAGTGTTTTAGTGGGTTAATAGAGAGTGATTTTAGGAGATAATTGGGGAGAGGTTATCAGAAAATAATTTGATTATCTTTTTGCTGCAAAAAAAAGTAGAGTTTCGGTTTTCTCTCCAATTCCCCAAACTTTTTCTGACGTTTTCTTCTTCTTCTTTTTTCCCTCCTTTGCCGATTCTTTCCCCTAGTTGCTGCCAAAATTTCCATTATTTTTTCCCTTTCTGTTTCTTTCTCTTTTTTTTTCCAATTGATTCTTTTGTTCATCATTGGTTGCGTGTGTTCGGTAAGTAACGATTTTGTATATTGTTAATCGTTCTTGGTTAATCCCTAAAAGGGGGATTCCTTTTTGTTGTTTAGGAGTTAATCAAGGGGCTGGTAGTTTTGAATCGACACTATGATTGTGCAAAGTCATGGTTACTCAAGCGAGGTAAGGGTTTTGCTAGGTTTTTTGTCGAGTTCCTTCCGAAATTGGTTGATTGAAAATGAATTAAGTGATTAATCTGGAGATATGTTGGTCGTTTTTTAGGTTCTGGAGGCTTAGGAGTGCTTAAGCATTAGAAACGATACCAGGTGTGTACCCGAAATGCAGAAAATGGGATTCAGCGAAAAGCTATAATTGCTTGCTGCCGAGAAATAAGAATAAATGATGCGAAAAATTGTAGAGAAAGGAAATAAGGGTGTTGTAAACTTGGAAATCAACATTTTGCACTAAAATAGTTTTGGGCAGTAGCAGTAGTCTAACTGTGAAAAATCATAAAAAAATAGTGGGAATTGAGTTAGAGGTTTACTAAAATATGAAATTAAAGTTTCTCATGGAAGAAACAGTGTAAGCAATGTAATTGTAAATCATAAGATATAATAAATTTTGTGAGACAAGGTAAGAATGATTTCGGGTTCCCTTATTCTGACTTAGGAAAATCACCAAAAATTGTAAAAAAATAATTAGGGGTTTAAATTTATATTTTTAAATCTTAATGAGTTTATTTTCAATAGAAACAAATGGAAACATCATCTAAATTCCGTACTAAGAGAAAAATAATTTTTAGAAAGGAAAGGATGAAGCTGTCAAACAGCAGAATAGGGATAATTTTAAAGATTTTACTGTACTTATTTGATAAACTATAAACTTTGAAAATTTTATGGTAGAAAGGTATTTGAGCCTAGTTTCAAAAACATCAAGGGGATCTTAATTTGGAATTCTGTAACTCAAGATATAAGTAATTTAGTGATAATGACTCACGTAGAGAGCTTTGAATGAACATATAAGTAAATAGTGAAAACATATATGAGTATAGAGCTAGCATGGGTTACTTTAAAAATGAATCACACGGCCAAGGCCAATTTGGGCCGAGTGGGCTACACGGGCATGTAGGCCCACACGGGCATATCACATGGGCGTGTGGGCCCATTTTTACCAAAATGTTTTTAAGGTTGCATGGGTCGCCCAAGTCGACTGTGGACCTATTGTAGGGTCGGTAAGTGCTACTTAGACCTCTAAATGTATGAAATTGACTGAATGATATCTGTAATGGGCATGTTAACATCTGAACTGAATATATGTACTGAAATTGCATAATAGCATGTCATCCATTGTGTGTTGCATTGCATTGGGTTGGAGGTTGTTATTCGGAGGAAGTGTACTAAACGGCTTTAAGGCTAATTTACTGGCAGCTCAACCGCAAACTACTGTATTGTGCTGCATTCGGTACTACTTAGAGTGTAGGGATGGGTGGGTTAATTATATCCCCACATAGGGTGTAGGGTTGGACGGAGATGGTGTGTAGAGGCTGGTTGGGTAGGATTTTGCTATTGCGTAACTATTACTGCTACTGATACTGTGATGGGCTAAGGCCCTACTGCATTTTGACATTGTACTGAGATGGGCTAAGGCCCAAACTGTCACTGATACTGAAAAAGGCTTAGGCCCAAGACTGTTCAACTGTGCACTGTGAATACTGATTCTTTGTTTGGTTCTGCAGAATTACACACTGAGTTTACGTAAACTTGCCCTTTTTGTTTAATGTACATAGGTAATCCCCAGACTTAGACGGATCAGTGCGACGGAGGACTCAGCGGTGACCACAGTAATTTTTGGACTTCATGGTTTTCAATTTACGATTTATGATTTGATTATTATTGATTATTTGAGTTGTAATTT
The DNA here is from genome assembly GCA_005393395.2 of Gossypium australe. Taxonomy (NCBI): domain Eukaryota; kingdom Viridiplantae; phylum Streptophyta; class Magnoliopsida; order Malvales; family Malvaceae; genus Gossypium; species Gossypium australe. The sequence goes on along the minus strand of CM016620.1, from coordinate 13,748,511 downwards.
AAGGACCCTCTGGGACATTGGTTTTAAATTTGGGTATTTATTTATTTATTTTACTTTATGGATTTATACCTGCTGGTCGTAGGAAATTTGATTTTCAAAAAGTTAAAGTAATTTCTAAATGCATGACCACCTAGACTGTTTTATTAAATCTTCTGCAATGAGAGATGTTTCAAAACAAATGTTTTAAATGAATAAAGACGACTTCTTAAGTTCTAACAAAGGTTTACTAAAGATAATAACATAGAATGTTTTCATCATAACATCGAGGTTGTAAAAACACTATCATGTGACATTGCCGGATACGGCCATAACCTCTAGGCCAGGTTTGGGGTGTTACATTTAATGGTATCAGATCCAGGTTACAAAACTCGACTGTGGATTATGGTTTTTATAAAAAAATGGGCTTTTGAAAAAATTGATTGATTTCCAAATGATTTGAATTGTTTTTACTGAATAAGTGGTACGCCGAGTCTCCGGCGCCGATCTTGTAAGTATTCTAAACTGTGATTTGTTTTAAACTGAAACTATTATGGATAGTATATTCTGAAACTACTGTAGGTAGTAAACTATATTGAAAACACTCTAGTTAGTGTATACTGGAAATTGTAGAGAAACTGAAAACTGTAGTGAGATTGCGATTTACGAAAAGGAACTCTGAATAATCGATATTGTTTTACATGAAACATTTGTTAATAAACACTAGAACTGTAACTGATTCATAAAACTATTAATACAGATAAACGTGATTAGGCAATGAGCACTCGAGGTATCTGTGGACGGGGTACTAGAGGTCGAGGTAGACGAGATCGAGTTGAGTCCTCTTTACTGGGTAGCATACCAAATTTGAATACGAGTTAGACGTCAGTGTCGTCTGCTACTGAGACTGGGTGTCAAGATCGCATGGCTGGGGATGACCCACTGTCCCAGGCTATGCTAAGGAGTTTGGAGAGGGTCGCTAGGCCCAATACTGGATCTGGGGGCCGAGGGTCGGTTACGGAATGACTCCGGTCCAATGGAGCTGAGCTCTTTAGGGGTGTCACTGGAGTTGCCCCTAATATGGCCGAGTACGGGATTGAGGCCACAAAGAGGATTATGGATGATTTAGGTTGCACCCCTGAGGAAATTTTAAAGGGTGCAGTCTCACTACTGCGGAATGAGGCTTATCAATGGTGGCTTACTGATAAGGGGGCACTCAGCCCGAATGTTTGACCTGGGAGTTCTTTAAGACCACCTTCCAGGGAAAATATGTGGGAGCCAATTATGTGGATGCCTGTTTGAGGGAGTTTCTGAATCTTGCATAGGGAGATCGATCAGTGGTCGAGTATGAGGCCGAGTTTCTGAGACTGAGCCGCTATGCTCGAGGTATGGTGGCATCGGAGTATGAGCGATGTGTTCACTTTGAGGATGGCCTTAGGGATAACTTGAGGTTCCTGATAGCTCCGCAGAGGGAGCGAGATTTTTCTGCATTGGTCGAGAAGGCGAAGATCACCGAGGAGGTTAAGTGCACTGAGCACCAAAATTGCGATAGAGAGAGAGGTACGAACAAGAGGATTTCAGAGCTCTCGAGTTTTGTACAGAGGCCTAAGAAAAAGGCCAGAGCTGATGGACCAGTTAGAGCTGGGCCCACTGTTGCTGTTATTGGACAGCAGCCGTGTGTTGATTGTGGTAGACACCACTAGGGCGAGTGTTGGAGGAGGACTCGGGCGTGTCTGAGGTGTGGATCGTTGGATCACCATATCAGGGAATGTCCACTGAGGGCTGATCATATGCAAGCTCAGGGTACGGGTAATGCACAACCAAAGAGGGTAGTACAACAGCCACCAAGAGGCCGTGGTTAGGCTAGGGGTGGTAATGGCATGGGCCGTGAGTAGAGAGCACCGGATAGAGGTGCTAGACAGACTGAGGCGATGTAGCCGGCTCTAGTATATACTTCACGTCGCTGAGATGATGGAGATGTTTCGAACATCATTACGGGTATGTTCCTTACTCATGATGTACCTTATATTGCATTGATAGATATAGGATCTATTCACTCCTATATAGCCTGTACTGTGTCTGGAAACTTGGGGATTTCAGTTGAGAGCATTACGAGTGAGGTTAGGTACTGAGCCCGTTAGGGCAATCTGTTAGAGTTAGCAAACTGTATAGGGACGTTCTTTAGAGGTATAAGGGGCAATCTTCCTAGTTGATTTGATAGAGCTTTCATTTGGGGAGTTCAACCTAATTCTAGGGATGGACTGGTTGGTCAAGCATCATGTTAGCTTGGACTGTGCGACTAAGAGGGTCGTACTAAGGACTAAGGAGGATAAAGAGGTAGTCATGATTAGAGAACGCCGAAATTACTTATCTAATGTGATCTTTGCACTGGTGGCAGAGAAGATGGTTCGTAAGGGATGTGAGGCATTCTTGACCTATGTAAGTGTTTCGGATTTTGGGGATTCTAAAATTAAGGATATCAGAACGGTAAATGATTTTTCGGACATCTTTCTTGAAGAGCTACCGTGGTTACCTCAATAACACCCCTAACTTGAAACCGTCGTCGGATTAGGGTCAAGAGGCATTACCGGACAATAGAATCATTTCACAACTCATTTACGATACAAAGTCAATCATCATCATAATACATCAAACATAAACAATTAGTCCCTTATTAAGGCGTATAAGACCTTAAACACATACTAGAGAGGGGTCGGGACTAAACTGAAGCACATACAGAAACTTCATGGAAATTTAGAACTTTTCTAAGTTTCAGGAGATACACGCCCGCGAGGGTAGCCCGTGTGCCTCCTACGGCTGCTAGACATGCCCGTGTGTCCTCCCCGTGGTTGAAGCTGACCTTTTCTCCACGGCCACCAAGCACGCCCGTGTACTTTGGCCGTGGTCGATCTTGTCAAAACAACACAGCTACCAGGCACGTCCGTGTGCCGTGGCCGTGTGCTCTTAGGCCATATACTGACTTACGCCCACGGTCACTAGGCACGCCCGTGTGCCACAACCTTGTTGCAAAAATAGGCCATTTGCAAGGCCAAAATGCCACCCACATGGGTCAATCCTACAAGCACATTTGAGCATCTTTATACACACAATTTGGCAACCAATTTCATGTCTAATAATCATCATATCATCACATATAATATCATTTCTAAGCATGCCATTTATACAACCAAATTACATATAAATCTAGGTATAAATCATCCATAACTTCACTAAATCACTAAGGCATTAATTCATCATTGAACTCACCATTTATAAGCTAATTCATTACCATCATGCTATATCAAAATATGCACCAAATACCATATTCACTCATGCACATTACCAACATTTAGCTAGCCATATCACATGGCTATTAACACATCTCAAATATGAGTCAAAACAACTAGCCTATACATGCCATATTTCAACTATGTACATATTTCCAAAAGTACCAAAATAGAATGCATATAGTGTGATTGAGATGCTGATGATTCCCGGATCCGAGCTAGCTTTACTGACACTGCAAAGCAGAGAAACAAATCACACAGTAAGCTTTTAAAGCTTAGTAAGTTTGTAACATAAAACATTAAACTAAACCAATCACCACATAGATCAATTCTCTCCTATTCATACCATATCATCCGTAGCTAAAATTATTCATTCATCCATTCATAGCTTTATCTATAAACTCATCAACCACAAAGGTTTAATACATGCCTTAGCTAACAAGTAGTTATTCAATTTCCAAGCTACTCAATGCTTGATATTACAGGTCGATCATCCTCTGGTATTCTTTCAGTTTAATCGCACACTTAGTGCCATATACATGGTCGATACATATTAGTCATCGCACACTTAGTGCCTAATCTTTCAATCGATTTATCTCGGTATCGCACACACAGTGCTATGTTAAATAACCGAAGCTTTCATAACATCGCACACACAGTGCTATTCATTTTTGTTTCAATTTCAATTTTGCACACTTAGTGCCATTAACTAAATCTTGCACATAGCATTTCAATTTCATACACATATACACATTCATTTCATAATGTTAAACCATAATAACATGTATTATATTCAAACTTACCTCGGACGTCGAACTATCGATACGGTCGATTAATCGAGCACTTTATCTTTGCCTCGATCTCGATCCGAACCTCTTCTCTCTTGGTCTATACACATTCAAATTCAGTCCATTCAATTACCAAATCATTTATTTTAATCCAAACACACATATTTAAGGCCTTTTACACAATAGCCCTCACATTTTCACATTTCGACACTTTAGTCCTTTATTCATAAAATCATCAAATACCCATAATTTGCTTGCACCTATGCTTACCCGAATACTCACTATACTCATACAAGCTCACACATTTCATTTGTTTCACATTTTAGTCCTCTAATTTCTTATTTTCTCAATTAAGCCCAAAATACTCAATTTCACTAAAAATCCCAATACAAACTTTTTTAATCCAACACCAAGTTTCCATATTTCACTATCAACTAACACATAACTCAAGTGTTCATCATTGACTCGTCACAAAAACATCATCAATTCACACAATTGCTACATGGGTTAGCGAGAACACGAAGCAACGATTACGAAAACGTAGAAATTATCAAAAATCGAAGCCAAAACATACCTTAATTTTGCTTAACAATGGCCGAACCCCTAGCTTTCTTTTTCTTTTTCTTTTTCCTTGATATTTTCGGCTAAGATGGATGAAATAATCCTGTAACACCCCTCACCTGTATCTAACTCCGGGATAGGGTTTGAGGCATTACCGGACTTAAACATTCACAATCATACAAAACCGGGTTACCAAATTTCACCCAAAATTTTAACTTTTCAAATACATGCAATTGACCTTGTCATCTAATTAATCACTTATACCACATAACAATACATTAACACATACCATGGACAAATAGGCTTACGAGCCAAAGTCATCATAAGCCACATCTCATGGCTATAATTAACAAATCAATATAAGCCAATACATTTGACTAATCACAACAATATCAATCATAGAAAAATTAAGTCCCTATACATGCCACTCACTTGAAAACATTTAACATACATATGTCCATACTCCAAGGATAATGGCTCGATAGTGTGATGCTGCCTCCAACGATCTCCAACCCTGAGCTGACCTGAAAAAACTAAAAGAAATAGAAAGGAGGGAGTAAGCTTTACGCTTAGTAAGCTCGCATGAAAATAATAAGCAATGTGATAACATTTTCAGATTCTTCCTATTTATTTAAATTCCAGTTAAGCTATTTTCTTGAGTCACAGTCATTAAATTATTTATATCTGGAGCTACGGAACTTCAAATTAAGATCCGTTAACTTTCCATGAAACTAGACTCATATATCTTATTACCATAAAATTTCCATAATTTTTTGTTTAGCCAATCAATACAGTTTATTCATTAACGATTCCCCTTTTGTACTATTTGACTATTCTGACCTCTCTTCACTACGAATCAATTTTCTCCTCATACAGAGTTCATATGACCTTCATATTTAGTTCATTTGAAAATAGACTCGTTTAGGATTTCAGGCATATAAATTATATCCGATAATAATATTTTTACAATTTTTAATGATTTTTCCAAGGCAGAATAGGGAATCACGAAGTCATTCAGAACCAGTCTCACTAAAATTTAAATATCTCATAATTTCCACTTGTTTTGCTTATTTTATTTCTTTTATATGAAAATAGACTCAATGCGATTTCAATTCATATCTTCTCCATTTTCTCATTCAACTTCCACTATTTTTGGTGATTTTTCAAAAGTACACAATTGCAGTTGTCCAGTACTGTTTTAATGCAAATTTCACTTTTTCATGATTTCCATATATTCACTTTCATTTTTTTACACATATGCACTAAAACAACATGTAACTTGGCACTTAACTATCACTTGATCATATGCACATCTCATCATTTGCATCCGTACTATTAATGCCTCATAATCTAAGCATTTTATTCAACATATAAATCATACAATAACAATTTTATACACATACCTGTACTACTTATTCATACGATTCTCTACTTAGTTTCATACCTGCACTTCACTTATACAAACAATTTCATATTCACACTTACTCATATAAATGCATCAAACACAATATTCACTTTCACATTATTATCACATGATTAAATCCTTTTCACATGCAATCACTTTACATTATATCAATTCAATACCCGTTGAACCATACGGAATACTAAAGGATATGCGGAATAAGGCACATAGTGCCACACTATAATATAGCCGAAGCTATCACTGTAATGTAGCCGGAGCTACCACTATAATGTAGCCGAAGCTACCACTATAACGCTGGGGTTTCCCTCGGGCCTGCTCACACAAGCTGTCAGTTCAGGGTTAATATACAGTGCTGCTCACACAAGCTGTCAGGTGTCTGCAACACATGCACGATCACCCAGCCACTGATATAACACAATGAACCAGCACCCAGGGAACACTTTCACACTGAAAACACTGAAATTCCTAGTGACATGTCACTTGTATCCTAATCGTTTCCTAAGGTTCAATCGGGACTTTTTCACACCTGTTAACACTTAGTCAATATTCACTTAATCAGTTGTCTCATGATACACTAATTCACAATTACTCATTACATTCACAATCATAGAAGTCACATTTAAGTACAATATTTCAATGCATTTCCATGTACCATAGACATATTTTAAATCAATTTATAAACTTGGCACATTAAGCATTTAATTCAATATAATTCACTAATTTAGCTTTCAAATATAAATTACAACATTATTGCATTATTATTAACACACCAACTTACCTCGAATGCCGAAACGACCATTTTACCAACTTTCTCGATTTTTGATTTTCATCTAGTTTTAGGTCCAAATCTCATTTTTCGGGGTCTAAAACATCACATTTCACTTATTTAATTAATTTACTATTCAAAACAGTCCTTAATTCAAATTTTGCAAAATTACAATTTTACCCCTAAACTTTTAAATAATTACGATTTTACCCCTATGCTCGAAAATTAAACTTTATTCCTTTTTCTTATGTTTTATGACATGCTGAACATTTTTCCCTTCTATAGCAACTTCAAATTCTTACTATAACACATTATTATGAACAATAACAACTTTTACCAATTAATTTTCACAGAAAATCACTTAGTAAAAATCGTTCCTCTACTCATAAACATGCATAATCTACCAAAATTCATCAAAACACACAATTATTCAACATGGGTCAATTTTTAAAATTAAACCTAGCTCAAAATAATGGTAGAAATAGCTAAACTAAGTTACCGGGATTTCAAAAAAATCGATGAACATTAAAAACGGGGCTTAGAAACACTTACTGTGAAGCTTGAAAAGCTTGAAACCCTTAGCAATGGAGTCATGAAATTTTCGGCAGCAACTTGAAGAAGATGAGCAGATTTTTTTCTTGTATTTTGTCTTTTTTTATTCATTAAAACACTAAATGACTAAAATACCCTTAAGGCTTTTCTTTCAATTTTGTCCTACTCATGCCCATTTTTGTCCATCAAGTTATCCAATGGTCTAATTACCTTTTAAGGACCTCCAATTTAAAACTCATAGCAATTTGACACCTTTAATGTATAGAACTCAACTTTTGCACTTTTTACAATTTAGTCCTTTTGACTAAATTGAATGCCCAAAAGTCTAAATTTTCGAACGAAATTTTCACGAAATCTTTCCGTGAAATTGTAGACCATAAAAGTATAGTAAAACTAAAATTTTCCTCGTCGGATTTGTGATCTCGAAACCACTATTCCGGCTAGGCCCTAATTCTGGATGTTACAAATCCACTATCTTCTTTCTTTTGTTATAACATTATAATATCTCTTTTATTATTATTAACTATTATAATTTATATAATATAAACTATATAAATATCATTCATAATGCCGCCCACTACCATTGTTTTTGGGTAATTTACAACATAAATTCTCCAATTTATAAAGACAACAACAGTTAAGCATCTAACAATTAGCACATAGCATTTTGCACTTTATGCGATTAAATCCTTTTTCGTAATTTGACACACAGTCGATAAAATTACCACACAGAATTTTTACACAAACTAAGTCACATACCATTCACACAGAAAATAACATTAAATTAACATCCCGACCTCGGATTTGTGGTCTCGAAACCACTGGTCTGACTAAGGTCTAAACCGAGCTGTTACAACTCTCCCCCTTAAGGATTTTCGTCCCAAAAAATCTTACCAATGAATAGGTGTGGATATTGCTCTCTCATAATGTTTTTAGACTTCCACGTAGCCTCTTCAACTCCGTGTTTGTGCCATAGTACTTTTACTAAAGAAATTTTCTTATTTCTCAACTCTTTAGTCTCTCGTGCAAAATTCGGATCAGTTTTTCACTATACTACAAATCTGACTGAATCTCAATCTCAATAGGAGCAATCACATGAGACGGGTCTGATCTGTTCCATCGTAACATCGACACATGAAACACGTTATGAATATTTTCTAACTCAGATGGTAACCTCAATCTATAAGCAACCGACCCAACTCGTTCAATAATCTCATACGGTCCGATGAACCTCGGACTCAGCTTGCCATTTTGGCCAAATCGAAGTATTTTCTTCCACGGAGACACTTTCAGAAACACTTTATTACCAATTTCAAATTCCATATCCTTTCGTTTCAAATCTGCATAAGACTTCTGACGATCTGAGGCTGCTTTCAAATTGTCACGAATTACTTTAACTTTCTATTCAGTCTCTTTTATTAAATCAACCCCGTGAATCTTATTCGCACTCAGCTCAGTCCAATACAATGGAGTTCAACACTTTCGACCATAAAAAGCCTCATATGGTGCCATTTTAATGCTAGATTGAAAACTGTTGTTATACGCAAACTCAATCAATGATAAATGCTTTTCCCACGTACTTTCAAATTCAAGTATGCAACATCTCAGCATGTCTTCGAGAATTTGAATGATTCGCTCGGATTGACCATCCGTTTGCGGATGAAAAGTAGTACTGAAATGCAATTTCGTGCCTAAAGCATGTTGCAATTTCTTCCAAAATCGTGAGGTAAATCTTGGATCTCTGTCAAACACTATAGATAAAGGTACTCCGTGCAATCTCACAATCTCATCGATATACAGTTCAGCTAACTTAACTAAAGAATAATCAGTTCTCACCAGAATGAAATGAGCTGATTTCGTCAATCTGTCCACTATCACCCAGATTGCATCTTTCTTACTCAGAGATAAGGGCAAACCAGACACAAAATCCATCGTGATTCTCTCCCATTTCCACTCAGGAATCATAATAGGTTGTAACAAACCAGATGGAACTTGATGTTCAGCTTTGACTTGCTGACAAATTAAACATTTCGACACAAAGTCAGAAATGTCTCTTTTCATGCCATGCCACCAATAGAACTGTTTCAAATCATTATACATTTTTGTACTCCCCGGATATACAGTCAAATAACTATTGTGAGCTTCATTCAAAATTATCGAAATTAAATTTGAATTTCTCGGAACACAAGTTCGATCTCTAAATCTCAAACAATTATCACTACCAATTCGAAATTCTGATTCAGCATTCAATTCACATTGAGTTCGTTTAGCCATCATTTCAACATCATTTTTCTGAGCATCACAAATCTGCTGTACAAACATCGACTTTACTTTCAATTCAGCTACCACCTCACTATCATCACACAGATCAGTATAGATGTGACATTTTTCCCCAAATAGATAGTGACGCCAAATCTTCAATGCGAACACAATCGCAGCCAATTCAAGATCATGCGTTGGGTAATTCTTTTCATGCGGTTTTAACTGTCTCGAAGCATAAGCAATGACTTTCCCTTCTTGCATCAGCACACAGCCCAAACCATTCAATGATGCATCACTGTAAATTATGAACTCTTTGCCTGATTTGGGTTGAATCAACACTGGTGCTTCTGTTAACAACACTTTCAACTGTTCAAAACTCTGTTGGCACTTTTCTGACCACTCGAATCTAACATCCTTCTGTAACAATTTTGTCAATGGAGTCGCAATCATCGAGAAGCCTTTCACAAATCATCTATAATATCCCGCTAGTCCCAGAAAACTACGGACTTCAGACACATTTCTCGGAGGCTTCCATTCCAAAATAGCAGAGATTTTACTTGGATCAACTTGTATTCCAGCAGCTGATACAATATGTCCCAGAAATCCAACCTCACGCAACCAAAATTCACATTTGCTAAACTTTGTATATAATTGTTTCTCATGTAGATTTTGTAGCACGATTCTCAAATGCTCAGCATGTTGCGTCTCATCACACGAATAGATCAAAATATCATCAATGAACATCACCACAAAGCAATCTAAATATGGTCTAAATATCCGATTCATTAGATCCATAAACACTGCAAGAGCATTTGTTAGTCCGAAATGTATCACTAAAAATTCATAATGCTCGTACCTTGTTCTGAGAGCAGTTTTCGGCACATCAATTTCTTTAACTCTCAACTGATAGTAGCCTGATCTCAAATCCTTCTTAGAAAAACTGTAGCTCCCTTCAGCTGATCAAACAAATCATCAATACGAGGCAACAGACATTTGTTCTATATCGTCACTTTGTTCAATTGTCGATAATCAATACACATTCTCATAGTTCTATCTTTCTTTTTCATAAATAACACAAAAGCTCCCTAGGGTGAGAAGCTCGATTGTGTAAATCCTCTATCAGTTAATTCTTGCAACTGCGATTTTAACTCTTTCAATTTTGTTGGTGCCATTCTATACGGAGCTATAGAAATGAGAGTGGTCCTCGACACTAATTCAATACCAAATTCCACTTCTCGAATTGGAGGTAATCCCGACAGCTCTCAGGAAACACATTTGGAAACTCACATACCACAGGCACTGATTCAACTTTCTTTTCCGACACTTTTGTATCAATCACATACGCCAAATAAGCTTCACAACCTTTTCTCACATAATTCATAGCTTTCATCGCAGATACAACAGCTGGTAATCCTTTCATATCGTTGGATTCAATTCAAACTATCTCACCATTCCGACTCTTCAACTTAATACTCTTTCTTTTATAATTCACGATGGCATTATGCAGAGTAAGCCAATCCATACCCAGAATTATGTCATAACTCATTGAATGGTAGTAACATCAAATTGGTCAGAAAACATATATCACGAAACATCAATGGGCAATTCTTGTATATTTTATCCACCATGACACACTTGCCTAAGGGGTTCGACACTCTAACCACAAATTCAGTAGACTCAACAGGTAGAGTCTTATTCAATACTAAGTTCATACACCCAAAGGAATGAGTTGATCCTGGATCTATCAATGCAATGAAATCAGTATCAAATAAAGTGAAAGTACCGGTGATAACGTCTGGAGATGATGCTTAATCTCGTGCACGTATAGCATAGGCTCGGGCAGGTGCTCTCGCTTCTGACCTCACAGTTGTGTAAGTTGTCCCCCTCTGACTTTTACTCACATTTCTGATGTTTCTGGGTGGTCTACCTCTAGCCGTCACATTACTTGGTCTTTCATTCTGGACATTTTCCTCTTCCACCATCTTCGGGCAATCTCGAATAAAATGATCTCGGGATCCACATTTATAACAAACTCTATTGTTATACTTGCCCCAGCACTCTCCCACATGTCGTCTTCCATACTGTCTGCACTCAGGTTTGTTACTCTTAACGCTACCAACACTTGATTCATTCGGAGCTTGAATTCGTGAACCAGTACTTTGTCTCGAACGATCTCTATTTGGATGTCCAAACGAAACATTTGAATGATTGCTTGCATCTCTATATGTTTTCGTTGAAGGTTGAGAGAACTTATTCATTGATCTCTTTCTTTCATCACGAGCCTCAGAATCTGCTTTTTTCTTTTCTTTACTGAACTCCTCAGCTTTGCATGCTCTTTCGACTAACACAACAAATTCATTTATATCAAGTATCCCAACCAACAATTTAATGTCTTCATTCAATCCCTCTATGAAACATTTGCACATAGTAGCTTCGGTCGAAACACACTCTCTCGCGTATTGACTCAATCTTACGAATTCCCGCCCGTACTCAGTAACAGACAAACGGCCCTGTTTCAATTCTAGAAACTCTTTACGTTTCTGATCAATGAAGCGTTGACTGACATACTTCTTTCTGAACTCGACTTGAAAGAAGTCCCAAGTGATTCTCTCTCTCGGAACCACATATATCAATATTTTCCACCAGTTATAAGCCGTGTCTCTCAACAAGGAAACTGCACACTTAATGCACTCATCAGGATTCGACGACATCTCATTGAACACTCTGATTGTATTCTCAAGCCAAAACTGGGCTCGCTCAGCATCGTCATCAGATGTGGCCCTAAACTCCTCGGCCCCATATTTTTGAATCTTGTCTACAGGTGGTTTATTCAATCTGATTAGATCTACAACTTGTGGCACAACAGGTACTTATGGGGATGGAGGTTGTGGAGCAGCCGGATTCATTCGAATGAACTCCGTAAACCACTCACTCATCATTCGGAAGAAGGCTTGCTTAGCCTCTCCTCCCTCACCACTGTCATTCGGCCTAGATGTGGCCAGCGCTGTCCCTTGAGCGAGGATAGGCGCATTGCTTTCTACATCGTCAGCAATTGCTCGATCGGGATCCATTACTATATGAAAACACATTTTCAACTGTCAGAATTCATTACACTATCGCAATTTTATAATATGGCATGTATAGCTAGACTCACACGCGCTACGTTAGTCTAAGAATCAACTAAACCGTAGCTCTGATACTAATAAAATTGTAACACCCCTAACCCGAAACCACCGCCGGATTAGGATTAAGAGGCATTACCGGACAATAGGATCATTTCACAACTCATTTACGACACAAAGTCAATCATCATCATAATACATCAAACATAAACAATTAGTCCCTTATTAAGGCGTATAAGGCCTTCACACATGCTAGAGAGGGGTCGGGACTAAACCGAAGCACATACAGAAACTTCATGGAAATTTAAAACTTTTCTAAGTTTCAGGGGATACACGCCCGTGGGGTAGGCCGTGTGCCTCCCACGGCCACCAAGCACGCCGTGTACTTTGGCCGCGGTCGATCCTGTCAAAACCACACGGGTACCAGGCACGTCCGTGTGTCGTGGCCATGTGCTCTTAGGCCATATACTGACTTACGCCCACGGTCACTAGGCACGCCCGTGTGCCACAACCTTGTGGCAAAAATAGGCCATTTGCAAGGCCAAAATGCCACCGACATGGTTCAATCCTACAAGCACATTTGAGCATCTTTATACACACAATATGGTAACCAATTTCATGTCTAATAATCATCATATCATCACATATAATCTCATTTCTAAGTATGCCATTTATACAACCAAATTACATATAAATCTAGGTATAAATCATCCATAACTTCACTAAATCACTAAGGAATTAATTCATCATTGAACTCACCATTTATAAGCTAATTCATTACCATATGCTATATCAAAATATGCACCAAATACCATATTCACTCATGCACATTACCAACATTTAGCTAGCCATATCACATGGCTATTAACACATCTCAAATATGAGTCAAAACAACTAGCCTATACATGCCATATTTCAACTATGTACATATTTCCAAAAGTACCAAAATAGAATGCCGATAGTGTGATTGAGATGCTGACGATTCCCAGATCCGAGCTAGCTTTACTGACACTGCAAAGCAGAGAAACAAATCATACAGTAAGCTTTATAAAGCTTAGTAAGTTCGTAACATAAAACATTAAACTAAACCAATCATCACATAGATCAATTCTCTCCTATTCATACCATATCATCCATAGCTAAAATTATTCATTCATCCATTCATAGCTTTCTCTATAAACTCATCAACCACAAAGGTTCAATACATACCTTAGCTAACACGTAGTTATTCAATTTCCAAGCTACTCAATGCTTGATATTACAAGTCGATCATCCCCTGGTATTCTTTCAATTTAATTGCACACTCAGTGCCATATACATGGTCGATACATATTAGTCATCGCACACTTAGTGCCTAATCTTTCAACCAATTTATCTCGGTATCGCACACACAATGCTATGTCAAATAACTGAAGCTTTCATAACATTGCACACACAGTGCTATTCATTTCTGTTTCAATTTCAATTTTGCACACTTAGTGCCATCAACTAAATCTTGCACATAGAATTTCAATTTCATACACATATACACATTCATTTCATAATGTTAAACCATATCTCAATAACATATATTATATTCAAACTTAACTCGGACGTCGAACTATCGATACGGTTGATTAATCGAGCACTTTATCTTTGCCTCGATCTCGACCCAAACCTCTTCTCTCTTGGTCTATACACATTCAAATTCAGTCCATTCAATTACCAAATCATTTATTTTAATTCAAACACACATATTTAGGGCATTTTAGACAATTGCCCTCACATTTTCACATTTCGACACTTTAGTCCTTTATTCATAAAATCATCGAATACCCATAATTCACTTGCACCCATGCTTAGCTGAATACTCACTATACTCATACAAGCTCACACATTTCATTTGTTTCACATTTTAGTCCTCCAATTTCTTATTTTCTCAATTAAGCCCAAAATACTCAATTTCACTAAAAATCCCAATACAAACTTTTTTAATCCAACACCAAGTTTCCATATTTCACTATCAACTAACACATAACTCAAGTGTTCATCATTGACTCGTCACAAAAACATCATCAATTCACACAATTGCGACATGGGTTAGCGAGAACACGAAGCAACGATTACGAAAACATATAAATTATCAAAAATCGAAGCCAAAACATACCTTAATTTTGCTTAACAATGGCCGAACCCCTAGCTTTCTTTTTCTTTTTCTTTTTCCTTGATATTTTCGGCTAAGATGGATGAAATAATCCACTATCTTCTTTCTTTTGTTATAACATTATAATATATCTTTTATTATTATTATTAACTATTATAATTTATAGAATGTAAATTATATAAATATCATTCATAATGCCGCCCACTAACATTGTTTTTGGGTAATTTACAACATAAATTATCAAATTTATAAAGACAACAACAGTTAAGCATCTAACAATCAGCACATAGCATTTTACACTTTATGCGATTAAATCCTTTTTCGTAACTTGAAACACAGTCGATAAAATTACCACACAAAATTTTAACACAGACTAAGTCACATACCATTCACACAGAAAATAACATTAAATTAACATCCCGACCTCAGATTTGTGGTCTCGAAACCAGTTCCGACTAAGGTCTAAACCGGGCTATTACAACCTCTGAATCACTAGTTAGAATTTGGGATTGAGCTACTTCCAGGTACAGCTCCGGTGTCCATCGCTCCCTATCGAATGGCACCGAAGAAGCTTGTAGAGCTTAAGGCTCAGATTCAGGAGCTGTGCTATTGATTTCCGAGGCAGTTGGGAGGATTATCTACCACTAGTGAAGTTCGCCTATAATAATAGTTTCCAGTCTAGCATCCAGATGGTACCTTATGAGGCACTGTATGGTCGTAAGTGTTGCACTCCTTTATGTTGGACTGACTTAGGCGAGCGACGTGTTCTGGGTCCTGAGATAGAGGATAAGGTTAGACTGATTCAGGATCGACTGAAAGTGGCTTCTAACAGACAGAAATCCTATGCAGACCTGAAGTGACGCGAGATTGAGTATTTGGTGGGGGACTTTGTATTCCTTAAGGTCTCGCCATGGAAGAAGGTACTGAGGTTTGGTCATAAGGGCAAGTTGAGCCCTAAGTTTATTGGACCTTACCGCATTTTGAAGCGAGTGGGACGAGTCGCTTATCAGTTGGAGCTACCTTCAAAGTTGGATCGTATCCATGATGCATTCCACGGCTCGATGTTGAGGCGCTACCGCTCTGATCCTACTCACATCATTTCCGTTGAGGAGATTGAGGTTAAGCCAGACTTGATATTTGAGGAGGAGCGGGTTCAAATTATAGATCGAGATGTAAAAGTACTGAGGAGGAAATCTATTCCACTGGTTAAGGTTCTTTGGCGTAATCATAGCACTGAGGAGGCTACGTGGGAGCCTGAGGATACGATGCGTCAGCAATATCCTTATATGTTCCGACCGGGTAAATTTCAAGGACGAAAATTTTTTTAGGGGGTAGAATTGTAAGGCCCAAAATTTTAATTTGTGATTTCGTGTATGTGTGACATACAATGTCTATCTGCTTCATTGGTTATGTGTTCTAGGTGTGTGTGAGAGGTCCCAAGTTTAAGCCTTACTTGGGAAAATTTTTTTATTTTTTATAAATAAAGCCTTAACCTTGTGCAAAGGGCTTAAGTTTAATTGTTGGTAAGTTTATATCAGAATGGGCCTGCTGGTTTGGTGGTTAAGTAGAGTGTGGTGTTCAATTCTCTGTGATGGCGAGGAAACAGAATTTTTGCTCAAATTTCAGCTAAGAGTTGTGTTGGGGCAAAATTCTGAGTAGTTGTGTTTTAGTGGGTTAATAGGGAGTGATTTTAGGAGATAATTGGGGAGAGGTTATCTTTTTCTAACGTTTTCTTCTTCTTCTTCTTTTCCCTCCTCTGCCGATTCTTTCCCTTATGTGATGCTGAAATTTCCATTATTTTTCCCCTTCCGTTGCTTTCTTTTTTTTTTTTCCAATTGATTCGATTGTTCATCGATGGTTGCACATGTTCGGTAAGTAACGATTTTGTCTATTGTTAATCGTTCTTGGTTAATCTCTAAAAGGGGGATCCTTTTTGGTGTTTAGGAGTTAATCAAGGGCCTAGTGGTTTTGAGTCGACACTATGATTGTGCGAAGTCGTGGTTACTCAAACGAGGTAAGGGTTTTGCTAGGTTTTTAGTCGAGTTCCTTCTGAAATTGGTTGATTAAAAATGAATTAAGTGATTAATCTGGAGATATGTTGGTCGGTTTTTAGGTCTTGAAGGCTTAGAAGTGCTTACGCATCAGAAACGATACCAGGTGTGTACTCGAAACACAGAAAAAGAGATTCGGTGAAAAGCCAAAATTGCTTGCTGTCGAGAAATAAGAGAAATAAGAAAAAATGATGCGAAAATTTGTAGAGAAAGGAAATAAGAGTGTTATAAACTTGGAAATCAATATTTTGTACTAAAATAGTTTTGGACAGTAGTAGTAGTCTAAATTTGAAAAATCATAAAAAATAGTTGGAATTGAGTTAGAGGTTGACAAAAATATGCAATTAAATTTTATCAAGTCTAGTTTTTCATGGAAGAAACAGTGTAAGTAATGAAATTGTAAATCCTGAGATATAATAAATTTTTTGAGACAAGGTCAGAATGATTTCAGGTTCCCCATTTCTTCCTTAGGAAAATTATCAAAACTTGTAAAAAAATAATTAGGGGCTTAAATTTATATGTTTAAATCCTTAATGAGCCTATTTTCAAGAGAAGCAAATGGAAACATCATCTAAATTCCGTACTAAGAGAAAAATAATTTTTGTAAGGAAAGGATTAAGCTGTCAAACAGCAGAATAGGGATAATTTTAAAGATTTTACTGTACTTATTTGATAAACTATAAATTCTGAAAATTTTATGGTAGAAAGGTATTTGAGTCTAGTTTAAAAAACATCAAGCAGATCTTAATTTGGAATTCTGTAGCTCAAGATATAAATAATTTAGTGGTAATGACTCAAGTAGACAGCTTTGAATGAACATATAAGTAAATAGTGAAAACATATATGAGTATTGAGCTAGCATGGGTTACTTTAAAAATGGATCACACGGCCAAGGCCAATTTGGGCCGAGTGGGCCACACGGGCGTGTGGGCCCATACGGGCAGATCACATGGGCATGTGGGCCTTTTTTTACCGAAATGTTTTTAAGGTTGCACGGGTCGCCCAAGTCGACTGCGAACCTACTGTAGGGTCGGTAACCGCTACTTAGACCCCTAAATGTGTGAAATTGACTGAATGATATCTGTACTGGGCATGTTAATATCTGAACTGAATATATGTACTGAAATTGCATAATAGCATGTCATCCATTGTGTGTTGCATTGCATTGGGTTAGAGGTTGTTATTCGGAGGAAGTGTACTGAAAGGCTTTAAGCCTAATTTACTGGCAGCTCAACTGCAAACTACTGTATTGTGCCGCATTCGGTACTACTTGGAGTGTAGGTATGGGTGGGTTAATTATATCCCAACATGGAATGTAGGGTTGGATGGAGATGGTGTGTAGAGGCTGGTTGGGTAGGATTTTGCTACTACATAACTGTTACTGCTACTGATACTGTGATGGGCTAAGGCCCTATTGCATTTTGACACTGTACTGGGATGGGCTAAGGCCCAAACTATCACTGATATTGAAAAAGGCTTAGGCCCAAGACTGTTCAACTGTGCACTGTGAATACTGATTGTTTGTTTGTTTCTGCGGGATTACACACTGAGTTTATGTAAACTCGCCCTTTTTCTTTAATGTGCATAGGTAATCCCCAGACTTAGACGGATCGGTGTGACGGAGGACTCAGCGGTGACCATAATACTTTTTGGACTTCATGGTTTTCAATTTACGATTTATGATTTGATTATTATTGATTATTTGGGTTGTAATTTAAGGACCCTCTGGGATTTTGGTTTTAAATTTGAGTTTTATTTATTTATTTTACTTTATGGATTTATACCTGCTGATCGTAGGAAATTCAGTTTTCAAAAAGTTAAAGTAATTTCTAAACGCATGATCACCTAGATTGTTTTATTGAAGCTTCCGCAACGAGGGATGTTTCAAAACAAATGTTTTAAATGAATAAAGACGTCTTTCTAAGTTCTAAAAAAGGTTTACTAAAGATAATAACATGGAATGTTTTCATTGTAACATTGAGGTTTTAAAAACACTATCGTGTGACATTGCCAGATACGGCCATAACGTCTAGGCCAGGTTTGGGGTGTTACATACATGAACATATAACGATGATAATGTCCTAGACATGGTCTTACACGTAATCACAAAATGATGCGAATGACCCAAACATGGTCTTACACGTAATCGCATCTCGGTAATCCTAATGTCATGACATTTGTATCTTACTATTCCCAGGGTTTGTACGGGACGTTCGGATGTTGTAACTCTGTTGATTCTTGCTCGTATTTGATAATTCAACATTTATAGTAATTCAATGACAATTAAACATATATAATTCAATTTAAAGACATTTATTTGCATATGAACTTATCTTGTATTCGGAATAAACGGACTAGATCGACTATTCGATAACCTTTGATTTTCCGCAATCTAAATCCAATTTCTTTATTTCTTTCGTTCTTGATCTATATACATTAAAAATTAACTTATTTATTCATCAAATCATTCAATTCAGTCCACAACACATATTTGGGCATTTTTACACTTTAGCCCCTAAAGTTCATATTTTTATAATTTAGTCCCTATGTCACAAATACACAAAATTCATGAAATTTCATTAAACCCAATCCTAGCTTAATTTCATATAGGTCCCTAGCAGCCCAAAACTTTCATTTATTTCACATTTCAACCCCTTAATTTACACTTTTCACAATTAAATCCTTATTTGACATTTTTATCAAAAATCACTTAACAAAACTTGTGTAACTATTAACAAATATTCATTTTTCATCATAAAAAATTCAAAATCTCAAGCATTCACCAATGGCACTTCACAAAGGCATTGAAAACTTCAAAAAATAAGGCATGGACTAGCTAGAATACAAAGCAACGATATTAAAAACGTAAAAATCATTAAAAACCGAGCTAAAACCATACCTTAATCAAGCTTCAAAGGTGCCGAAACTTAAAGCTCCCCGATTCAAGGTTTTCTTTTCTATTTTTTGTTGAAATAAACAAAGATGAACATGTTTTCATCTTTTGTTTTATTTAATATACATTGTTTTATTTAATTACCAAAGTAACCTTAGTTAAAATAACATTTAAAACATCAAATACATGCCCATTTATATCAAATTCCACTATCAATGGTATAATATCATCATAAGGACTTTTCATTTAATAAATCATAGCAATTAGACACCTTTAACAAGTAGAATGCACCTTTTTTATTTTAAGCGATTTAGTCCTTTTTCTCAAATTGAGCTATTAAATGATAAAATTAGCTCACGAAATTTTCACACATATCAAATAACATACTTTAAACACCAAAAATAATATGAAAATAATTTTCTGACACCGGATTTGTGGTTCCAAAACCACTATTTTGATTTAGCTAAAACCGGGCTGTTACAACTCTCCCCCTTAGGGATTTTCGTCCCCAAAAATCTTACCAATGAATAGGTGCGGGTATTGTTTTCTCATAGCATACTCAAGTTCCCACGTAGCTTCTTCAACCCCGTGTTAATGCCATAATACTTTTACTAATGCAATTCTCTTACTTCTCAGCTCTTTGATTTCATGAGCTAGAATTCGAATCGGTTCTTTAGCATATGACATATCTGATTGAATTTCAACCTCAATCGGGGAAATGACATGTGAAAGTTGGATCGATATCGTTGAAGCATCGACACAAGAAATACATTATGTATTTTCTTGATAAACCGTAATATTAACATATTTTAAGCCCACATTTACCATGCTTTTGGATGATTTATCCCTTAAATTATGTAATTTGGTGCTCTTATTCCTTTAATTTCATGTTTTATATTCAAGAGAGCATAGGAGGATGAAAAGAATGAGAAACGGGCTTAAAACAGACCAACTGGGCCATATTACAAAATTGACACGGCCTGGGCCCAAGACCACACGGTTGTGCCTATTTATCAGACCTGAACACCGAATTGATCGCATGAGAAAGGATTTTCACCTCCTCAAACCACCCTGATTATGTGAATGAGAGGTAAGTCTAGCTTAAGACTTTAAACAAGCGCTTCTCGGGAGGCAACCCGAGCACTAACCCTACTAATTAGTTTAGTTTTATTTATTTCCAAGTTTAGGCGCAGGATTTCCATACTCACACGGCCTTGCATACAGCCGTGGCCGTGGCCGTGGCCGTGGCCGTGTGGGCACCATAGGTAGGTAAAAGGGCATGGCCATAGACGTGTGGCAACAGGAGAAAATTTTTCCCAAAACACAGGCTACATCTCTATTTAAACCCCCTTCTTCCTTTTTCTTTTCCAATTGTCTTTCTTCTTTCATTCTCCATTATTTACTTTTATTTTTATTTTTATTTTTATTTTCTTTATTATTTTCTTCTTATTCCTCATGCCATTTAGATTTAGCTTAGGATACAATATAATCAGGTCGGTTGCTTCGAGGACTAGAATTCAAATGGTTCGAGGCGCTCCCCTACGTTCACCTCTGCCAATCCTATCCAGTGTCTTTTCATTAACTCCTTCCAAAATTCAAGAAGTTTCACTTCTCTCCCTATCTTATGATTTTATTATTATTTTGATATTATCTATCTTTGTACATTGAGGGCAATGTACATCTTAAGTGTGAGGGGGGTTAACTATAGTATTATTTGAAAATCCCTGAAATATACCTTGTTCTAAAGTAAGTTTCTCATATTATGATTAGAATGAAATTCCTGTGATTCATGATTTTATTGATATGTTTTGGATTAAATCATTGATAATTGTGCAGTGATGGTTTAAACTTTAGGAGACTAGAGAATCAAGCATGATAAGTCTATTTTTCAAAAATTAAAATTTTTGCTAGGTTGTCTACCTAAATTTGAATGTTACCTTGAAGTTTGAAATTTGCAAGGTTGACATCAAATACCCATAATTTTTGTGAGATTTTGAGCCTTATAGAGCATATATTCATTTTCGTGCTCACTTTTTGATTATGTGCGTGTCAACATTGATTTGTTATTCTAGAACTTGCATCAATTATTCATGTCGAGACCACACCTTTGATTTGATATACAGAGATGATAAAGGCACCTAGGTTTTAACCCACTTACTCCACTAAAAGCCTACCTTCATAATTAACCCCTAGTGTACCCCGTTGATCCTAACAACCCATTCATTAACTCACCCACTAATATTAACCCAAAAACCCTTTGTATTTGTTATCACCATTCTTTGACTACCTTTTTGTCGAGATTTGATTTTGAACAATTTCTTAACTATGTTCTATATTTCAGTTGTTAAAGTTCTTTTTTATTATGTACTTGATTTGTTCTTAAAAAAACGAAGTATATTCAGTATTTGTTCTATGTAATCGAGCTTATACGTTTAAAACTCTACATCTTGAAGAAGAAGCTCGTATTATTAGTAATGAAGTTTTCAATTGATGTAAGTAATTAGGATTAGTTCATTCTTTCTAGTTAGGTAAATTATCAAATTCAATCTCGATTCTAACCTTTTAATTCAACCTTTATCCACACCTTTAACCCAAGCCCTGTTACAACCCTTTCAAAGACATTTTGATTTGGGTATCATCTCATATTATAATGGTGGAGATCTGATTTTCATGCAAGCCTATGGGATTAACTCTTCATGTTTGACTTTTGAGTGCTTAATTCTGAACCTTAAACACTTCGAGTGATTTGAGTGAATCTTTAGAGAGGATGTCAATTCTTTTCGATTTTGAATCAGAGGTGATTATTTAGATGAGGGGAAACACCTATTTTTTTGTGCTACAAATGTATGACTTAGATTGTTTGAATCTTTAGAACTCTTTGAGTTGGATTATCCATGTATGAATTATCTTTGAATTATGATGAAACACTATTGATGAATATTCTGAATCGAGGAAGTTCGTTTTAATTGTGAGTTGAGAATTTTGCTTGACAATAAGCAAAAGGTTAAGTGTGGGGGTATTTGATAAACCGTAATAGTAACATATTTTAAGCCCACATTTAGCATGCTTTTGGATAATTTATCCCTTAAATTATGTAATTTGGTGCTCTTAATCCTTTAGTTTCATGTTTTATATTCAGGAGACCATAGACGGATGAAAAGAATGAGAAACGGGCTTAAAATGGACCAAATGGGCCATATCACGAAATCAACACAGCCTGGGCCCAAGACCACACGGCCGTGCCTCCTTATCAGACCTGAATACGGCCTGGCCACGATTCACACGGGCGTGTGCAATGGGCGTGTCCCTACCACGGCCAAGAGGAGTTTTACTCGGATTAGGATACTTAGAGGTAAAGAAACACATTCCAAAGTCTATATAAACACCCAAATAGGAATTTCACTCAGATTAGGATACTTGGAGGCCAAGTAACACATCTCAAAGCCTATATAAACACCCTAGGGGGCAACTTAAGCGGGGGAGTTCGGTAGAAGCCTTCTGCCAGGGCTTTTGTGAAGGCGTCCAACAAGGCCAAATAGTCGAGCCAAAGGGGTCAGAATTGTGGAATTTACTCGAAGATAGCTAGTTGATTCATCTCAAGTATCGGAATCATACTCAAGACGGAGGATCTCTCTTCAATTCCTTCAGGGGGTTTTAGGGATTTCTTATGTTTTGTTTTATCTTTTCTTCTGAGATGTTTTCTTTTATTATTATGAACTAAACCCTCAGATACCTGAGGGGCATGAAACCTAAGATGAATCTTGTTATCGTTTGCTGAACTATATGATAAATACTTGATTTGTTGTTAATTATGTGTTCTTAATTCTTGTGTTGATATTTCCGGGATATTAATTCAAGTATGATGTGCTTAGGTGGAGGAGCAAAAGTCCCTGCCTAAGGTAGAACTAGTATAATTAAGCGGAGCTGATCGCGCGCCTAGAGATAGGGTGACGGGATTTTGCCAGATTAGGGTGAAACCTAATATGGGAGTCCATAGATCGAGTTAATGCAATTCTAGGGGTTTTAATTAGAAGGAGATTTCAATTGATCAACCTAGGGTTAGACGTTAGTTGCCTCTAGAGAGGGATTAATATACATTAGGGAGTCCTATGGATCAAGCGAAGTGAATAAATAGTCTGGCTCAGTGTTAGATAACAAGTGAAGTCTAGATGGATTCTACCTCGAGTATTGTCTTAATCAATTGGTTTCTCCCAAAGTATTCTTCCCAAATTCATTTTCTTTGTCTTTGCAAATTTAGCTTAGTTGTTAGTTAATTTTAGATTAGATAAAAAATCCTTTAATTCTTAGGCTAAATAATAATAAGAAAGTTAGTATTAGTACTTCATGTTCCTTTGGGCTCGACAATCCGGTCTTGCCTTAACTATACTACTGTTCGATAGGTGCGCTTGCCTCAAATTGTTGTCATAGTTAGTTTCCAGGTTCGATCATTCTCTTTATAAATTTTAAGACTTTGACAGCACACATTAAGTTTTTGGCACCGTTGCCGGGGAACTAAATTATTAAGAACGCTCAATTTTTATTACTCTTGCCATATTTTATTTTTGCAATTAAATTTTATTTTTATTTTGCTAATTTTTCTTTTGTTTGCTTTTGACAAGTAATTTTAGTTTATAAAGGAGATGGCACTGAATAACTATCAGTGGAAAGTTATGAGGACAACACCAACAGAAGCCGCCAGTGTCTTCAACCTCGACGCAGTAACCAGGCTATCAAACCAGGTAGAGCTTTTAAGTAAGAAAATTTACGATTTATGTGGTTCTTCGCAGGTACACCCAGTAATACAGTGCGATATGCATGGAGGAGGGATGAGCAATACAGAATATCTACCTTATAACTCGAGCGCTAAAAACGAGCAAGTTAACTATATGGGTAACTATTCTAGATATCAAAATAATCCCTATAGTAACACTTATAATCCAGGTTGGAGGAACTATCCCAATTTCTCTTGGGGTGGCCAAGGAAATCAGCGACAACAACCCCCTCCGAACTTTCAACAACCATCCCACCCACAAGAAAAGAAGTCGAACCTTGAGGAGATGCTGACGAAATTCATCACGGTGATAGAAACTTGTCTCCAAAGCACTGAAACAGCACTCAAAAATCAAGAAGCATCGATTCAAGGCATCAAGAATCAATTAGGTCAGCTTGCTAAGCTGATCTTAGAAAAACTACAAGAAAGCGTGCCAAGCAACACTGAAACTAACCCAAATGAGCAAATTCAAGCCGTAACAGCTCATGACAGTGAAAGCTCTTTCGCAGATGCCAGATCCTAGACCTCGTGTCAATAAAGAAGAAATTCATGAGGAACGAAAGCTTCGGATCGATGAACTAGACGAGTGGAAGACACACTTAAAAGAGAAACTAAACACACACGAAGCAAAAACAAGGCAACTCCACGACAAAATTAACGAAGGGACAACCCAGCTTAAGATAGGAGATCAGGTACTCAAAATCTTCCCAGATGGAACAGTCAAGATAACTAATCCGAAATTCAGCACTTTGGAGGTAAACACTACTCGACTTAAACTATATATCAAAAACCGAATTGATCGCATGAGAAAGGATTTTTACCTCCTCAAACCACCCTGATTATGTGAATGAGAGGTAAGTCTAGCTTAAGACTTTAAACAAGCTCTTCTCGGGAGGCAACCCGAGCACTAACCCTACTAATTAGTTTAGTTTTATTTATTTCCATGTTTAGGCGCAGGATTTCCATACTCACACGACCTTGCACACGGCCGTGGCCGTGTGGGCACAATAGGTAGGTAAAAGGGCATGGCCATAGACGTGTGGCAACAGGACAAAATTTTTCCCAAAACACAGGCTACAGCTCTATTTAAACCCCCTTCTTCCTTTTTCTTTTCCAATTGTCTTTCTTCTTTCATTTTCCATTATTTACTTTTATTTTTATTTTTATTTTTATTTTCTTTCTTAGTTTCTTCTTATTCCTCATGCCATATAGATTTAGCTTAGGATACAATAAAATCAGGCCGGCTGCATCGAGGATTCAAATTCAAACGGTTCGAGGCGCTCCCCCACGTTTACCTCTGCCAATCCTATCCGGTTTTTTTTCATTAACTCCATCCAAAATTCAGGAAGTTTCACTTCTCTCCCTATCTTATGATTTTATTATTATTTTGATATTATCTATCTTTGTACATTGAGGGCAATGTACATCTTAAGTGTGGGGGGTTAACTATAGTATTATTTGAAAATCCCTGAATTATCCCTGAATTCAGCCTTTATCCACACCTTTAACCCAAGCCCCATTACAACCCTTTCAAAGACATTTTGATTTGGGTATCATCTCATATTATAGTGGTGGAGATCTGATTTTCATGCAAGCCTATGGGATTAACTCTTCATGTTTGACTTTTGAGTGCTTAGTTCTGAACCTTAAACACTTCGAGTGATTTGAGTGCATCTTTAGCGAGGATGTCAATTCTTGTCGATTTTGAATCAGAGGTGATTATTTAGATGAGGGGAAACACCTATGTTTTTGTGCTACAAATGTATGACTTAGATTGTTTGAATCTTTAGGACTCTTTGAGTTAAATTATCCATGTATGAATTATCTTTGAATTATGATGAAACACTATTGATGAATATTCTGAATTGAGAAAGTTCGTTTTAATTGTGAGTTGAGAATTTTGCTTGACGACAAGCAAAAGGTTAAGTGTGGGGGTATTTGATAAACCATAATAGTAACATATTTTAAGCCCATATTTTGCATGCTTATGGATGATTTATCCCTTAAATTATGTAATTTGGTGCTCTTAATCCTTTAATTTCATGTTTTATATTCAGGAGAGCATAAGAGGATGACAAGAATGAGAAACGGGCTTAAAACGGATCAAATGGGCCATATCACGAAATCGACACGGCCTGGGCCCAAGACCACACAGCCGTGCCTCCTTATCAGACCTGAACACGGCCTGGCCATGATTCACACGGGCGTGTGCCATGGGCGTGTCCCTGCCGTGGTCAAGAGGAGTTTTACTCGGATTAGGATACTTGGAAGCAAAGAAACACATTCTAAAGTCTATATAAATACCCAAATAGGAATTTCACTCAAATTAGGATACTTGGAGGCCAAGTAACACATCTCAAAGTCTATATAAACACCCTAGGGGGCAACTTAAGCGGGGGAGTTCGGCAGAAGCCTTCTGCCAAGGCTTTTGTCAAGGCGTCCAGCAAGGCCAAAGAGCCGAGCCAGTGGGGTCAGAATTGTGGAATTTACTCAAATATAGCCAGTTGATTCATCTCATGAAGCCGGAATCATACTCAAGACGGAGGATCTCTCTTTAATTCTTTCAGGGGTTTTAGGGATTTCTTATGTTTTGTTTTATCTTTTCTTCTGAGATGTTTTCTTTTATTAATATGAACTAAACCCTAAGATACCTGAGGGGGATGAAACCTAAGATGAATCTTGTTATCGTTTGCTGAACTATATGATAAATACTTGATTTCTTGTTAATTATGTGTTCTTAATTCTTGTGTTGATATTTCCGGGATATTAATTCAAGTATAATGTGCTTAGGTGGAGGAGCAAAAGTCCCTGCCTAAGAGTAGATCTAGCATAATTAAGCGGAGTTGATCGTGCGCCTAGAGATAGGGTGATGAGATTTTGCCGGATTAGGGTGAAACCTAATATGGGAGTCCATAGATCGAGTTAATGCAGTTCTAAGGGTTTTAGTTAGAAAGAGATTTCAATTAACCAACCTAGGGTTAGACGTTAGTTTCCTCAAGAGAGGGATTAATATACATTAGGGAATCCTACAGATCAAGTCAAGTGAATAAATCGTCCGGTTTAGAGTTAGATAACAAGTGAAGTTTAGGTGGATTCTTCCTCGAGTATTGTCTTAATCAATTGGTTTTTCCCAAAGTATTTTTCCCAAATTCATTTTCTTTGTCTTTGCATCTTTAGCTTAGTTGTTAGTTAATTTTAGATTAGATAAAAAATCCTTTAATTCTTAGGCTAAATAATAAAAAGAAAGTTAGTATTAGTACTTCAAGTTCCTTTGGGTTCGACAATCTGGTCATACCTTAACTATACTACTGTTCGATAGGTGTGCTTGCCTCAAATCATTGTCATAGTTAGTTTCTAGGTTCAATCATTCTCTTTATAAATTTTAAGACTTTGACAGCACACATCACTTTTCTAACTCAGACGGTAAAGATAGTCTATAAGTAACTTATCTGACTCGCTCGATAATCTCATACGGTCCGATAAATCGCGGACTCAATTTCCCTTTTTGACCAAACCGCAATATCTTTTTCCATAGCTAAACTTTCAGAAACACTATATCCCTAATCTGAAACTCAATATCTTTCTGTTTCAAGTCTGCATAAGATTTCTGTCCATCTGTTGCTGCTTTCAAACTATCGCGAATTACTTTCACTTTTTCTTCTATTTCCCTAATCAGATCAACTCCATGAATCTTATTCTCGCTTAGCTCAGTCCAGTACAATGGTGTTCAGCATTTACGACCATATAGAGCTTCATATGGTGCCATCTTTATAC
The DNA here is from genome assembly GCA_005393395.2 of Gossypium australe. Lineage (NCBI taxonomy): Eukaryota > Viridiplantae > Streptophyta > Magnoliopsida > Malvales > Malvaceae > Gossypium > Gossypium australe. The sequence goes on along the minus strand of CM016620.1, from coordinate 13,720,142 downwards.
TTGATTAAAAGCTATTATTGTAAGCAAATTCAATCAGCGGTAGATATTTCTCCCGGCTACCCTTAAATTCAAGAATACAACATCGCAACATTTCCTCGAGTATTTGAATAACTCGCTTGGATTGACCATCCGTTTGAGGGTGAAATGCAGTGCTAAAATGCAGCTTTCTACCTAAAGCTTCTTGTAATTTCTTCCAAAATCGCGAAGTGAACCTTGGATCTCTATCTGAAGCAATAGATAACGGCACTCCGTGCAATCGAACAATTTCTGAGATATACAACTCAGCTAATTTATCAAGTGAGTAATCCGTAATTACAAGGATGAAATGAGTTGATTTTGTCAATTTGTCAACAACAACCCAGATTGCATCTTTCTTTCTTAGAGTTAAGGGCGAACCCGAAACAAAATCCATAGTTACTGTATCCCACTTCCACTCAAGAATCATAATAGGCTGTAATAAACCTGATGTCACTTGATGCTCAGCTTTGACTTGCTGACAAACCAAACATTTTGAAACAAATTCTGAGATATCTCTTTTCATGCCATGCCATCAATAAAATTGTTTCAAATCATTATACATTTTCGTGCTTCCCAGATGTATTGAAAAATGACTTCTGTGTGCTTCGTTTAGAATCTTCTGAACGAGCTCGAAATTCTTTGGTACACATATTCTATCACGAAACATCAAACAGTTATCAGACCCTATTCGAAACTCAGAACCAGAAGTCGACTCACACTGAGCTCGTTTTGCTTGCAATTCATTATCAAATTTTTGAGCTTCACAAATTTGCTGTAGAAATAATGGTCTCGCTTTCAACTTGGCTACTATCGAACCGTCTTCAGACATAGCTAACTTTGTGTTCAAAGCACGTAGAGCAAATAAGGAATTTTGACTCAAAGCATCAATAACTAAATTTGCTTTTTCCGAATGGTAGCCAATTACTAATACATAGTATTTTAGCAATTCTAACCATCTCCGCTGTCGCAAATTCAAGTATTTCTGTGTCATCAGATATTTCAAGCTTTTGCGGTCGGTATAAATATGACATTTCTCACCAAACAAATAATGGCATAGAATTTTCAATACGAACACAATCGCAGCCAATTCTAAATCGTGTGTCGGATAATTCTTTTCGTGTGGCTTTAACTGTCTCGAGGCATAAGCTATCACTTTGACTTCCAGAATCAAAACACAACCCAGACCATTTAAATATGAATCACAGAAAACTACAAATTCTTTACTCTACTTAGGCTGAACTAACATTGGTGCCTCTATCAATAATGCTTTTAACTGTTCGAAGCTCTGCTAACACTTTTCTGACCACTCAAATCTAACATCTTTTTGAAGTAATCGCGTCATTGGAGTCGCAATCATCGAAAAACCTTTCACAAATCGTTTATAATAGCCGGCTAGTCCCAGTAACCTACGTACTTCGGTTACATTTATCGGAGGATTCCAATCTATAATCGCGGAAATTTTTGTAACACCTTTTACCCGTGTTAGAAGCCGAAATCGGAGTTGAGGCATTACCTAACTTAACTTGCTTAAACACATCACATTGGGCTATAAAATTTCTTTTTACCATAAAGAGTTTCCATATAAACCCATATTCTGCTCATTCTTGGCCTGCGAGGCCTTAAACATACTTCCGAGAGGTTTCAGAATTAAACCGGAAACTTTTACGAACTTAGAAAATTCTTCACCAAAACAGGGGCCACACGCCCGTGTTGTCCTAGGGACACACCCGTGTGCCCCTAAGACAAGCCCGTGTCTTTCAACCGTGGTCGACACTAACTTATTTCACATGGCCGGACACACGCTTGTGTCCCTAGCCCGTGTCCCCCACACATACTCGACACGCCCGTGTCTTAGCCCGTGTGCCAAAACCTTAGCATTCTATTTATGACGTCATCAACTTACTATGGTCACACGGCCAAGGCACATGCCCGTGTCCATATAACGTGTGTCGAATTAAATTTTATCTTTAAAGTGCAGACTTCGCACGGCCTGGGCACACGCCCGTGTCCAAGGCCGTGCCTCCCACACGGCTGAAACACACGGTCGTGTCTCTGCCCATGTGTTTACTATTGAGCATACTGACTTGCAAGCCTAGCATGCAAGGGGGCACACGGGCGATCAACATGCCCAAGGGGCTAACCGTGTGTCTCACACGGCCTCGACACACACCCGTGTCTCTACCCGTGTAGACATTAAAAAGGCTATATTCCAAGCCAAAAGCCACCCTGCATTGCAAACATGCTTACTCCAACTCATATCAACACAACTTATAACCCAAAGGCACAACCAAGAACTCAATTCAAAACATTCATACAAGTATAAACTTCATAATTTCATCCTCATAGAATTTATATATACTGATCAATTATTGACCAAATTCCAATTACAATCTACAAAATGAATTTAATAACATACATAGCCAACACTTTGGCTAACAATTACGACCTAACAAAATACCCAAGTCCTATACATGGCATACTCAAAATAAGTCTAAATTATTATACCAAAGTGATGTTGATAGTGTGATTTCTGAACTTCGACGTTCCACATTCCTCGAGTTATCTTGGCAATACTACAAGGAAAAAGGGCAATAAAAAGGGGTAAGCATAAAGCTTAGTAAGTTTGCATGGAAATAAATAGCAACAATAAGCTCATGATAAAATTCATCCATGACAATAATTAACCATGCACAAGGTTATAGGCTACTTGCCATACTTACTCATACTTGCCCTTATTTAGCACATACCATACCACATGTCGTAATTATTTCTTCAGAATCATTCACGAATACCTGTATTCACTCATTCACATGTCTTTAGTACTAATCTCATTTCTATTTCCAAAATTATTTATTTATCCCATTATTCACTAGGGATACTCAAAGACGCATTTTTATCGTCATTAATATAAGTAAAAAGCCAATGCCACACCCCAAATGTGGCCTTACATGGGGTCACCTCTGAGTGCCGATGCAATATCCCGGATATGGTCTTAGACGGAAATCTCACCTCAAGTATCGATGCCATATCCCGGATATAGTCTTATACAATTCTCATATTCATTACCGAAGCCATATCCCGGATATGGTCTTACACGAGATCTCAATTCGGTGCCGAGGCCATGTAAAGATATGGTCTTATACGGGATCTTAATTCGATGTCGAGGCCATGTTCTGGACATGGTCTTATACGGGATCTCAATTCGGTGCCAAGGCCATGTCCCGGACATGGTCTTATACGGGATCTTATCCATTTCATGTCTCGATGATAGCATTTTTACATTCATTATAGTCCATTAGGACTTCAACTTCTCAACTTACTCATTCAACATAAAATACTCAATTTAGTAGAACATCATGTATCAATATAATACCAAATATTCTCAAACGTGCTAACATAACGTTGAATTTATCACATACAAACTTACCTCGATTTGAAAATAAGCTAGATCGTCGATCTAGTTAGAGACTTTATTCTTTCCGCAATCGATGTGAATTCTTATTTCTTCTTGCTCTACAGTAGCAATTTAGCTCGTTTCAATCATCACATTAATAAAAGCATATTAATAATCATGCTTTGGCAAAATTACTATTTTGCCCTTAAATTTGGCAAAATTATCATTTTACCCCTAGGCTCAAAAATTTATTCTAATCAAATTTCTATCTTCAATAAGCCTAGGTGATCATTCATTTCTCTTATGGCTATCATCAAAATCCAACATGTCACACATTTACAAGCATTTTTATAACCTTTCTAATAAGGTCCTTTTAGGTGTTTTCATGACAACACCTTTCACAAAAGTTGTTCATCTAACAACTAAAACTCAATTTCTTCCATAAAAATGTAGCAGATAACAATGAAAGCTCTCATGGCAAAACTCTAAACTTTCACCATATTGCCAATTAGTCCCCTCATTTGAAAGCTTAAGCTCTAATGGGTTCTAAAAGTACAACTATCTTCAAGAAAAATCATTAAAATCACTTACTTGAATGGAGAAAAGCTTGTTGAAATTTTAAGCTTTCAAAAACCCCTATTTGCTTGCTATTTTTGGTGGAGAAAGATGAAGAGAAAAGATGGATATCATCTTTTCTTTATTTTATTCTATTTATCAATTAGTGTAAACCTTGACCAATTTGTCAATTCTTGTCTCCTATGATCTACCATGGCCGACCAACCATTTTCAAAGGGGTTAATTGCCTTTTAAAGACCTCGTATTAACATTCTATGGCTATTTGGCACCTTTATCTAATAAAATGGAACTTTCGCACTTTATGCGATTTAGTCCTTTTTCGCGATTAAGTAAGAAATCGATAAAATTAAAGCACCAAAATTTTCATACACTTATACCATCACACTATAACTCATAAAATATCATGGAAATAATTTTCTCTAACCTCGGATTGGTGATCCTAAGATCACTGTTTCGACTAGCCCCTAATTGAGCTGTTACAATTCTCCCCTTAAGGATTTTCGTCCTCGAAAATCTTACCGGTGAAAAGGTTGGGATATTGGTTTCTCATAGCCTCCTCGGGCTCCCATGTAGCCTCTTCTATACCGTGCCTTTGCCATAGTACTTTCACAAGGGCTATACTTTTGTTTCTTAACTATTTGACCTCACGCGCCAAGATTCTAACCAGCTCTTCACCATAAGTCAAATCCAGTTGTATTCTACCTCTGTTGGTACTATGACATGTGAAGGGTCTGAACGGTATCGACGCAACATGGATACATGAAAGAAATCATGAATCTTTTCCAGCTCAGGTGGCAAGGCCAATCGATAAGCTACCGATCCTATCTTCTCTATAACTTCATAAGGTCCAATATAACGCGGACTTAATTTGCCTTTCCGGCCAAATCTGAGGACCTTTCTCCATAGAGATACTTTCAGAAACACTTTATCACTGACTTGGAATTCAATCTCTTTCCTTTTTAAATCCAAGTAGGACTTTTGTCTATCTGAGGCTGCTTTCAGACACTCGCATATCACCTTTACTTTTTCTTCAGTTTCCCTAATCAAATTGACCCCGTGTATCTGTTTCTCTCTGATTTCTGTCCAATACAAGGGCGTTCAGCACTTACGCCCATACAATCCTCATAAGGCATCATTTTCAAACCTTACTAGAAATTGTTGTTGTAGGCGAATTCCACCAACGGTAAGTATTTCTCCCAATTACAATGAAGTTCCAAGACATTGAAGCATGTCTTCGAGTATCTGTATCACCCTTTCTGACTGTCCGTCGGTTTGCGGATGGAAAGCTGTACTAAAACTCAATTTTGTGCCCAAGGCCTCTTGTAACTTTTTCCAAAATCGCGACGTGTATCTTAGATCTCTATCCGAAATAATCGATAACGACAGTCCATGATGTCTCACTATCTCTGCCACATACAGATCCACCAATTTATCAAGCAAGTAGCCAACCCGCACTGGTATAAAATGGGCCGACTTCGTGAGCCTATCCACTATGACCCACACCGCATCTTTCTTTTTAGGCGTCAACGGTAAACCCATCACAAAGTCCATGGTAATACGGTCCCACTTCCACTCAGGAACCATAATGGGCTGAATTAGACCCGAAGGTACTTGGTGTTCGGCCTTCACGTGTTGACAAATCAGACATCTCGATACAAACTTGGAAATGTCCTTCTTCATACTAGGCCACCAATACCACTTCCTCAAGTCATTGTACATCTCCATGCTGCCTGGGTGCACAGTTAAACATCCGCTATATGCTTCATGCAAAATCTTCCAAATAAGTTCATCTTTTCTGGGTGCACAGACCCTATCCTGAAACATTAAGCATCCTTCTGGACATACTCGAAAGTCTGATTCAACATTTGACTCACATAAAACTCTTTTGGCTTGTAAGTTGCTGTCCTCTTTCTGCGCTTCACAAATCTCTTGAAGAAACAATGGTCTAGCCCTCAACTCGGCTAGAATAGAACCATCGTCTGACAAAGCCATCTGATTATTCATGGCTCTCAGTGCAAACAGGGATTTTCTGCTCAAAGCATTGGCGACCACGTTCGCCTTTCCTGGATGGTAGTGATTATAATCCTTAATTAGTTCCAACCATCTTCGTTGCCTTAAATTCAAATCCTTTTGAGTCATTAAGTATTTTTAGGCTTTTATGGTCGGTAAATATCCGACACCTCTCACCATATAAATGATGTCTCCAAATCTTTAGTGCAAATACAATTGCAGCTAACTCCAAGTCGTGAGTCAGGTAATTCTTCTCATGTGGCTTTAATTTCCTAGAGGCATAAACAATCACCTTGCCCTCTTGCATAAGTACACAACCCAAACCATTTATGGATGCATCACTGTAAACTAAAAATTCCCTTTTCGGGTCAGGTTGTACCAAAACAGGAGCCTCAGTCAGCAACGCCTTTATTTTCTCAAAACTCTGTTGGCACTTTTCTGTCCAAACAAACTTCACGTCTTTTTGCAATAGTCTCATCATCGGGGTAGCTATCATGGAAAACCCCTTGACAAAACGCCTATAATAGCAGGTTAGGCCTAGAAAACTCCTTACTTCGGTTACGCTCCTCGGCAGTTTCCAATCAACAATTGCTAAATTTTTACTCGGGTTAGCTTTAATTCCATCTCCCGAGACAACGTGCCCCAAAAATCCTACTTCCTTAAGCCAAAATTCACTCTTGCTAAACTTGGCATACAATTGTATTTCTCTCAAAATTTGCAGAACCATACTCAAATGCTCGACATGTTCGTTCTCATCCCGAGAGTAGATCAGGATGTCATCGTTGAAGACCACTACAAACTTATCCAAGTATGGCCGAAAAATGCGGTTCATCAGGTCCATGAAAACGGCAGGGGCATTCGTTAGACCAAAAGGCATGACCAAAAATTCATAGTGGCCATACCTAGTCCTAAATGCGGTTTTCGGTATATCCAAGTCTTTGACTCTCAGCTGATTGTACTCGGACCTTAAATCTATCTTGGAAAATATTGTGGCTCCCTTTAATTGATCAAATAAATCATCGATTCTTGGCAACGGGTACTTGTTCTTCACAGTTATCTTGTTGAGTTGCCGATAATCTATGCATAATCTCATAGAACCATCTTTCTTCTTCACAAATAAAACAGGAGCACCTTTATCCGTTAGCTTTTGCAACTATGCTTTCAACTCTCTTAGCTCAGTTGGGGCCATTCTGTATGGAGCAATAGAAATGGGGGCGGTACCCGGAGCTAGCTCAATCCCGAATTCAATATCTCTAATCAGAGGTAACCCTGGTAATTCTTCTGGGAAAACATCTGGATACTCGCATACTATGGGTACCGACTCAATTTTCAACTTAGTCTCTTTAGTATTTATCACAAAGGCAAGGTAAGCTTCGTACCCCTTTCTTAAATACTTCTGAGTCAACAATAAAGATATCACTGCTGGCAATCTATCTTGCTCATCTGATTCAACACGAATAAGATCCCCATTTTCACATTTTAACTCAATAAACTTCTTTCCACAATTCACAATTACACCATAAGTAACTAACCAATCCATCCCAAGGATGACATCAAACTCATCAAACGGCAATAACATAAGATCAACCGGGAAACAATGACCCCTAATCATCAAAGGGCAGCCTTTGTAAAATCTATCAACCAAGACATACTTACCTAGGGGATTAGACACTCTTATTACAAATTCAGTAGGCTCTATAGGCATGCTCATGCTAGAGACTAATTTCATGCATATGTATGAGTGGGTAGATCCTGGATCAATTAAAGCTATAACACGAGTATCATAAAGAGAAAATGTACCCGTGATTACGTCAGGGGAAGATGCCTCTTCACGAGCACAGATGGCATATGTTCTCGCCGGTGCTCTACCCTCGACTCTTGCAGCTTGCTCTCTAGATGGATTCTTGTTACCCATTTCATTTCCTGGGTTTCTCTGCGGTCTTCCTCTAGCAGCACTTCTCGGTCTTGCATTTTGAGACTTCTCTTTCTCGCCCACCTCGGGGCAATCTCTAATAAAGTGGTCTAAGGACCCACATCTAAAACAAGCCTTCTCATTTGATCGAAACTCACCAGAATGGCACCTGCCACACTGCGGGCATTCCGGCTTACTCGGTCGAACGTTGCCCACACTAGCAACTGATGTACTCTGCGCTTTAGACCCCGAAAATTGTTTGCCCTTACTTCGGTTTGAAAACCCGACTGAAGTGGCTGATCGAGTAGCGAAATCCCTTAATTTCTTAGATAAGGATTGGAGTGACTTGTTCAATTTTCTTTTCCTCGAGTCATGAGACTCAATCTCAGCTCTTGTTTTCTCTTCAGCCAACTCTTCAGCCTTACAGGCTCTATCTACCAACACTACAAATTCTTTTAGTATGAGGACTCCAGCGTATAAACGGATGTCTTCATTTAACCCATCCTCGAATCTCTTGCACATGATGGCCTCGGTAGACACGCACTCTCAGGCATACTTGCTAAGCCTTATGAACTTCCATTCGTAATCGGTCACTGACACACGGCCTTGCTTTAATTCCAAGAACTCTTTCCTTTTATGGTCGATGAACCTCTGGCTGATATACTTCTTCTGGAATTCCTCTTGGAAGAATTCCCAGCTAACTCTCTCCCTTGGTACCACTGGTATAAGGATATTCCACCACCGATTGACCGAATCTCTCAAGAGAGATACCGCACACCTCAGGTGTGCATGATAACTCATCGAATACTCTGATGGTATTCTCGAGACAGAATTTTGCTCTCTCCAAACCATCAACCTTACTAGCCCAGAATTCCTCGACTCCTTGCTTCTGAATCTTATCGACCGGAGGTCTTTCTCTTCTTACTACCTCAACCACTTGAGGAGCTACGGGAGCTGGTTGAGGAATAGGTAGGGGTGGAGGGGGTTGAGCATTAGGATTTGCTCGGGTATACTCAGTATACCAGTTGCTCATCATACGGAGAAAGGCTTCCCGGGCCTCTTCTCCCTGACCCAAGGTCTCGGGTCTGCTATTCGCTGGAGCGGTCCTTTGAGCAGGAGCCAACGCATTACTCGCAGCATCATCGGCTACAGTTCGGTCTGGATCAGAATCCATTTACTACATAAAAATGCAAATTTAAAACGTCAGGAGCCATCACACTATCATTACTCAATTACTCTTGCATATGGCATGTATCGCTAGACTTATACTTACGCTACGTTAGTCCTAGAATAGGCTAAACCGTACCTCTGATACCAATAAAGGTAACACCCCTTACCCGTGTTCGAAGCCGGAACCGGATTTGAGGCATTACCTAACTTAACTTGCTTAAACACATCACATTGGGCTATAAAATTTCTTTTTACCATAAAGAGTTTCCATATAAACCCATATTTTGCTCATTCTCGACCTACGAGGCCCTAAACATACTTTCGAGAGGTTTCAAAATTAAATCGAGAACTTTTACGAACTTAGAAAATTCTTCATCAAAATAGGGGCCACACGCCTGTGTGCCCCTAAGACATGCCCGTGTCTTTCACCCATAGTCGACACTGACTTATTTCACACGCCCGGACACATGCCCGTGTCCCTGGCCCGTGTCCCCCACACAGCCTCGACATGCCCGTGTGCCAAAACCTTGGCATTTCTGTTTATGACATCATCATCTCACTATGGTCACACGGCCAAGGCATATGCACGTGTCCTTATACCGTGTGTCGAATTAAATTCTACATTTAAGGTGCAGACTTCACACGGCCTGGGCACACGCCCGTGTCCAAGGCCATGCCTCCCACACGGCTGAGACAAAGGCCGTGTCTCTGCCCATGTGTTTAATACTGAGCATACTAACTTGCAAGCGTAGCATGCAAGGGGACACACGGGCGATCAACACGCCCATGGGGCTGACTGTGTGTCTCACACGGCCTCGACATACACCTGTGTGTCTACTTGTGTGGGCATTAAAAAGGCTATATTCCAAGCCAAAAGCCACCCTGCATTACAAACATGCTTACCCCAACTCATATCAACACAACTCATAACCCAAAGGCACATCCAAGAACTCAATTCAAAACATTCATACAAGCATAAACTTCATAATTTCATCCTCATAGAATTTATATATACTTATCAAGTATTGGCCAAATTCCAATGACCATTTACAAAATGACTTTAATAACATACATAGCCAACACTTTGGCTAACAATTACGACCTAACAAAATACCCAAGTCCTATACATTCCATACTCAAAATAAGTCTAAATTGTTATACCAAAGTGATGTCGATAGTGTTATTTCCGAACTCCAACGTTTCACGTTCCTCGAGTTATCTTGGCAATACTACAAGGAAAAAGGGCAACAAAAAGGGGTAAGCATAAAGCTTAGTATGTTTGCAAGGAAATAAATAGCAACAATAAGCTCATGATAAAATTTATCCATGACAATAATTAACCATACAAAAGGTTATAGGCTACTTGCGATACTTACTCATACTTGCCCTTATTTAGCACATACCATACCACATGTCGTAATTATTTCTTTGTGAATCATTCACGAGTACCTGTATTCAATCATTCACATGTCTTTAGTACTAATCACATTTCTATTTCCAAACTCATCTATTTATCCCATTATTCAGTAGGGATACTCAAAGACGCATTTTCATCGTCATTAATATAAGTACAAAGCCAATGCGACACCCCAAATGTGGTCTTACATGGGGTCACCTCTGAGTGCCGATGCCATATGCCGGATATGGTCTTATACAAAAATCTCACCTCAAGTATCGACGCCATATCTCGAATATGGTCTTATACGGGATCTCAATTCGGTGCCGAGGCCATGTCCCGGACATGGTCTTATACGGGATCTCAATTCGGTGTCGAGGCCATGTCCCGGACATGGTCTTATATGGGATCTCAATTCGATACCGAGGCCATGTCTCGGACATGGTCTTATACGGGATCTTATCCATTTCATGTCTCGATGATAGCATTTTTACATTCATTATAGTCCACTAGGACTTCAACTTCTCAACTTACTCATTCAACATAAAATACTCAATTTAGTAGAACATCATGTATCAATATAATACCAAATGTTCTCAAACGTGCTAACATAACGTTGAATTTATCACATACAAACTTACTTCGATTTGAAAATAAGCTAGATTGTCGATCTAGTCCGAGACTTTATTCTTTCCCCGATCGAGGTGAATTCTTGGTTCTTCTTGCTCTATAATAGCAATTTAGCTCGTTTTAATCATCACATTAATAAAAGCATATTAATAATCATGCTTTGACAAAATTACTATTTTGCCCTTAAACTTTGGCAAAATGATCATTTTACCCCTAGGCTCAAAAATTTATTCTAATCAAATTTCTATCTTCAATAAGCCTAGGTAAAGATTTATTTCTTTTATGGCTATCATCAAAACCCAACATTTCACACATTTACAACCATTTTTATAACCTTTCCAATAAGGTCCTTTTAGGTGTTTTCATGACAACACCTTTCACAAAAGTTGTTCATCTAACAACTAAGACTTAATTTCTTCCATAAAAATGCAGCAGAAAACAATGAAAGCTCTCATGGAAAAACTCTAAACTTTTCACCATATTGCCAATTAGTCCCCTCATTTGAAAGCTTAAGCTCTAATGGGTTCTAAAAGTACAACTATCTTCAAGAAAAGTCATTAAAATCACTTACTTGAATGGAGAAAAGCTTGCTAAAATTTTGAGCTTTCAAAAACCCCTATTTGCTTGCTATTTTTGGTGGAGAAAGATGAAGAGAAAAGATGGATATCATCTTTTCTTTATTTTATTCTATTTATCAATTAGTCAACAACTATTACCAACCTTGACCAATTTGTCAATTCTTGTCTCCTATGATCTACTATGGCCGACCAACCATTTACAAAGGGGCTAATTTCCTTTTAAAGACCTCCTATTAACATTCTATGGCTATTTGGCACCTTTAGCTAATAAAATGAAACTTTCATACTTTATGCGATTTAGTCCTTTTTCGCGATTAAGTAAGAAATCGATAAAATTAAAGCACCAAAATTTTCATACACTTATACCATCACACTATAACTCATAAAATATCATGGAAATAATTTTCTCTAACCTCGAATTGGTGATCTCGAGATCACTGTTCCGACTAGCCCCTAAATTGGGCTGTTACAGTTTTGCTCGGGTCAACTCGGATACCAACGGCTGAAACTATATGTCCCAAAAAACTAACTTCTCATAACCAAAATTCATACTTGCTAAACATTATGATAAACCATAAAAGCAACATATTTTAACCCCACATTTAGTATGCTTTTGGATAATTTAAGCCTCGATTGATATAAAAAGGTGCTCTTAATCCTTTCTTTTCATGTCTTATACCCAGGAAAGCACCCGAGGATGAAAATATTGAGAAACGGGCTTAAAACGGGCCAAATGGGCCAATTCACGAAATCGGCACGGCCTGACAACGATTCACACGAGCGTGTGCCATGGCCGTGTCCCTCTCGCTGGAAAGAGCAATTTCATTCGGGAAAGGATACTTGGAGGCAAAGAAACACATTCCGAAGCCTATTCAAACACCCTAGTAGGAATTCTACTTAAATTAGGATGCTTAGAGGCCAAGCAAGGCATCAGAAAGTCTATATAAACACCCAAGGGGGCAACTTGAAAGGGGAGTTCGGCAGAAGCCCTTTATCAGGGCGTCAAGCTAGGCCAAGTTAGCCAGTTGATCCATCCCAAGAAGCCGAAATTCTACTCAAAACAGCAGATTTCTCCTTCAATTCCTTGAGGGAGTTTTAGGGATTTCTTATGTTTTGTTTTATCTTTTCTCTTGAGATGTTTTCTTTACTTGTTATGAACTAAACCCTTCAGATACCTGAAGGGGATGAAACCTAGATGAATCTTGTTATTGATTTCTGAATTATATGATAAATACTTAGTTTGTTATTAATTATGTGAGCTTAATCCAAATTTGATGTGCTTAGGTAGAGGAGGAATAGACCCTGCCTAAGAGTAGATTTAGCATAATTAAGCAGAGTTGATCGCACACCTAGAGATAGGGTGACGAGATTTTACCGAATTAGGGTGAAACCTAATATGGGAGTCCATAGATCGATTTACTGCTATTCTAGTGGGTTATTATAAGAGAACGAGAGTTCCACTAATTAACCTAGGGTTAGACGTTATTCGCCTCGAGAGAGGGTTTAATATACGTTAGGGAGTCCAACGGATCAAACTAAGTGAATAAATCGTATGGTTTAGTGTTAGATAACAAGTGAAGTCTAGGTGGATTCTTCCTGAGGGTATCGTCGTGATCAACTGAGTTTTTCTTCAAGTTATTTCCCAATTCGTTATTTTTGTCTTTGCGTCTTTAGCTTAGTAGTCATTAATTTATATTTAAAGCAACTTCATTTTATTTTGGGCTAAATAATAAAAAGAAAGTTAGTATTAATACTTTTAGTTCCTTTGGGTTCGATAATCCGGTCTTGCCTAAGCTATACTACTATTCGATAGGTACACTTGCCTTTAATCGTTGTCAGAGTTAGTTTCCAGGTTTGATCATTCGTTTTATAAATTTTAAAGCTCTGATTTCAACGATCAAGTTTTTGGCGCCGTTGCCGGGGAAACTAAAATATTAAGAAAGCTCTATTTTTATTACTTTAGCCAAGTTTTTTTATTATTATTGCAATTTATTTTCATTATTATTTTATTTTTCATTATTATTATTTTTACTTTGCTAATTTTTTTTTATTTTTTGGCAGATAAATTTAGAGATGGCACTAAATAATTTTCAGTAGCAATTCATGAGGTCAGAGCCAACAAAAGCAGTCGATATCTATAACCTCGACCCAGTACATCCAATTATGCAGAACGGACCAAGTGGAGGCGTGGCGAATCCTGAGTACCCACCCTACGGATATGGCATGGAGAACGAACAAGTCCACTATATGGGTAACTATCCTAGACTTCAAAATAATTTTTATGGTAACACTTATAATACAGGTTGGAGGTATCATCCCAATTTCTCGTGGGATGATCAAAATAGCCAAAGACAGGAACTTCCTCCAAATTTTCAACAACCACCTTACCAACAGGAAGAGGAGTCGAACCTCGAAGAGATGCTGACAAAATTTATGGCAAACACGGAAAACCGCTTCCAAGAAACTGAGAGAACACTTAAAGATCGACAAGCATCGATGGAAAAACTTACTAAGTTAGTTGGGGAAGTCACTAATGCAGTCAGTCAACTTGCAAAGTTAATGGCAGAACGACCGCAAGGACGTCTACCAAGTAACACCGAGATTAACCCAAAGGAGCAAATTCAAGCCATCACAGCTCATGATAGCAAAAGGTTAGACGAACCAAACAAAGAGGTAGACGAAGGTAAAATAGAGGTAGCACAAGAAAAGCCAAAACCAGTAATCAAAGAGTACCAACCCCGCATACCTTATCCCAAAGCGATGAAGAGAGACGATACAGAGGAACAGCCTGGTAAGTTTCTTAAACTTTTAAAGAAATTACATATTAACTTACCGTTTCTCGAAGCTCTTTCGCAGATACCCGATTATAGAAAATTTTTAAAAGAGCTATTGACAAACAAACGAAAACTAGACGAGGCATCGCATGTGGAGCTAAACGCAATGTGCTCAGCAATTCTACAAAATAAACTGCCACGAAAATTAAAAGATCCAGGGAGTTTTACAATTCCATGTTTAATTGGTAGTTTATCTATTGATAATGCTTTAGCTGATTTAGAGGCAAGCATCAATGTTATGCCTTATAAAATGTTTAAACAACTAGGTCCAAGGAAACCCAAACAAACTAGGATGAGCATTCAGTTAACTGATAAAACTATCAGAATTCCTATGGGTATAATAGAAAATGTTCTAATCAAAATTGATAAATTCATATTCCCAGTAGATTTTGTTGTCTTAGACATGAATGAGGACAATTTGATTCCTTTAATTTTAGGAAGACCCTTTCTAGCAACTGGCAGGACGAAAATTGATGTTTGTACAGGAGAACTCATTCTTCGTGTAGGTGACGAATCAATCAGTCTACAAGCTCTTGACTCGGCCAGGACATGAAGTGATGAATGTGAGAAAATAAATTCAGTTGATAATCAAATTGTTCAACTTTCACCACAGGAAACACCACAAGGCTACAAACCTGAGCCGAATCATGGGCTCCAAGCCGTACAAGCTCATAACAGTGAATTGTTAGTAGAATCTAACCCAAGGCAAGAACCTGTGGTAAGTGAAGTAAAGAAAGACCACACAAATGAAGAATTCGGTGCACTCACACTTCATGTAGACGATGAAACAATCACTCTTCAAGCTCTTGACTCAGCTAGGACATCAAGTAATAAAGGTACGAACGTTAATTCGATTGATAACCATCTGGTTCAACCTTCTTTACAGGAAGCATCACGAAATAACTTAGCTAAGCTAGATCTTAGAACTCGTGCCAACAAAGAAGAATTATATGAGGAATGAAGCCTTAGGGTCGACAAACTAGAAGAGTGGAAAACACAATTTAAAGAAGAACCGAAACCACACGAAGTGAAACCGAAAGAAACCCCAGACGAGCTGATAGGAACAACAAATCACTTCAAAATAGGGGATCAGGTATTGTTGAATAATGAAGACCCTCGAATCACGAATTCATACCTCAAGACAAACAAAGAAACCACTTTTTAGGTACTTAATGTCTTCCTATATGGGCCAGTCGAGGTAAGCAATCCTAAATTAAGCACTTTTGAGGTAAACACTACTCGACTTAAACTTTATATCAAAAATCAAGTTGATCGCATGAGAAAGGATTTTCACCTCCTCAAACCACCATGACCATACGAATGAGAGGTAAAGTCTAGCTTAAGACTATAAACGAGCGCTTCTCTGGAGGCAACCCGAGCACTAACCCTATTTATTTTTACATTTTTATTTTTTTCTTCTTCTTTCATTTTCTTCTTCTTATTAGCACCGAACTAACCAAGAGAGCAGATTTCCAGACCACACGGCCTTACACACGGCCATGGCCGTGGCCGTGTGGCAAAAAAAATAAAAATAAAAAAATCTCTATTTAAACCTCCTTCTTCCTTTTTCTTTTCTAGTTGTCTTTCTTCTTTCATTTTCCATTATTTCTTTTTATTTTTGTTTTTATTTATTTTGTTTTATTTATTTTATCTTTATCTTTATTTTTACTTTATTTTCTTTATTATTTTCTTCTTATTCTTCATGATATTTAGATTTAGCTTAGGATACAATAAAATCAGACTGACTGCTTCGAGGATTCAATTTCAAACGATTTGAGACGCTTCCCCACGTTCAGCTCCAATCCTATCCAGTTTCTTTTCATTGACTTCATCCAAAATTCAGGAAGTTTCACTTCTCTCCCCATCTTATGATTTTATGATTATTTTGATATTATCTATCTTTGTACATTGAGGGCAATGTACAACTTAAGTGTGGGGGGTTAACTATAGTATTATTTGATAATTCCTAAATTATGCCTTGTTCGAAAGTAAAATCTCTCAGATTATGATTAGGATGAATTTTTCCTGATCTATGATTTTTGTTAATATGTTTTGGATTAAGTCATTGATAATTGTGCAGTGATGATTAAAATTGAAGGATACTAGAGAATCAAGCATGATAAGTCTATTTTTCAGAAGAAAAAATATTTAGGTTGTTGACCTGAATTTGAATATTACCTTGAAGTTTGAAATTTACAAGATTGACATCAAAAACCCATAATTTTTGTGAGATTTTGAGCCTATTAGAGCATATATTCTTTTTCATGCTCACTTTATTGATTATGAGTGTGTCAACTATGAACTATTATTCTAGAACTTGCTTCGATTATACATGTCGAGACCACACCTATGATTTGATATACCGAGATGACAAAGGCACCTAGGTTTTAACCCACTTACTCCATAAAAAAAAGCCTACCTTCATAATTAACCCTTAGTGAACCCCGTTGATCCTAACAACCCTTTTTATTGACTTACCAGCTAATATTAACCCAAAACCCCTTTGTATTTGTTATCACCATTCCTTTTGACTACCCTCATATCGAGATTAAATTTGATGTGTTGCCTAGCTGTTATCTTTATTTTTAAGTAATAGATACATTCATTTGTTCTAAAAAAAATCGAAGTATACTCAGTATTAGTTCTATTAAGTGAGCTTACATGTTAAAATTTCAAATCTTAAAGGAAAAGCTCGTATTATTAATCTTCAATTGATGTAATTATTTAGGATTAGTTGATATTTTTAGTTAGGCAATTTGTCAAGTCAGTCTCGATTCTAACCTTCTAATTTCAGCCTTTATCCACACGTTTAACCCTAGCCTATTTACAACCCTGTTAAAGACCTTTTGATTTGTGTATCATCTCATATTACAGTGGTGGAGATTTGATTTTCAGGCAAGCCTATGGGATTAACTTTTCAGGTTCGACTTTTGAGAGCTTAATTTTGAACCTTAAACACCTCGAGTGGTTTGAGTGAATCCTTAGAGAGGATGTCAATCCTTGTTGATTTTGAATCAAAGGTAATTATTTAGATAAGGGGAAACACCTACGTTTTTATGCTACAAATATATGACTTTGACTGTTTTGAATCTTTAGGACTCTTCGAATTGACTCATCCATGTATAAATTATCTATGAATTATGATGAGACATTATTGATAGAAATTATGAATCATGGAAAGTTTGTCTTAATTGTAAGTTGAGAATTTTGCTTGAGGACAAGCAAAAGCTTAAGTGTGGGGTTATTTGATAAACCGTAAAAGCAACATATTTTAATCCCACATTTAGTATGCTTTTGGATAATTTAAGCCTCGGTTGATATAAAAAGGTGCTCTTAATCCTTTCTTTTCATGTCTTATACCCAGGAAAGCACCCGAGGATGAAAAGAATGAGAAACAGGCTTAAAACGGGCCAAATGGGCCAATTCACGAAATCGACACGGCCTGACAACGATTCACACGGGCGTGTGCCATGGCTGTGTCCCTCTCGCTGGAAAGAGCAATTTCAATCGGGAAAGGATACTTGGAGGCAAAGAAACACATTCCGAAGCCTATTCAAACACCCTAGTAGGAATTCTACTTATATTAGGATGCTTAGGGGCCAAGCAAGGCATCAGAAAGTCTATATAAACACCCAAGGGGGTAACTTGAAAGGGGAGTTCGGCAGAAGCCCTCTGTCAGGGCGTCAAGCTAGGCCAAGGAGCCAAGCTGAAAAGGTCAGAGTTGTGGGAATCACTCGAAGTTAGCCAGTTGATACATCCCAAGAAGCCGGAATTCTACTCAATACGGCAGATTTCTCTTTCAATTCCTTCAGGGAGTTTTAGGGATTTCTTATGTTTTGTTTCATCTTTTCTCTTGAGATGTTTTCTTTATTTGTTATGAACTAAACCCTTCAGATACCTGAAGGGGATGAAACCTAGATGAATCTTGTTATTGATTTCTGAATTATATGATAAATACTTAGTTTGTTATTAATTATGTGAGCTTAATCCAAATTTGATGTGCTTAGGTAGAGGAGGAATAGACCCTGCCTAAGTGTAGATTTAGCATAATTAAGCAGAGTTGATCACACGCCTAGAGATAGGGTGACGAGATTTTGCCGGATTAGGGTGAAACCTAATATGAGAGTCCATAGATCTATGTACTGCTATTCTAGGGGGTTATTATAAGAGAACGAGAGTTCTACTAATTAACCTAGGGTTAGACGTTATTCGCCTCGAGAGAGGGTTTAATATAAGTTAGGGAGTCCTAGGGATCAAACTAAGTGAATAAATCGTATGGTTCAGTGTTAGATAACAAGTGAAGTCTAGGTGGATTCTTCCTGAGGGCATCGTCGTGATCAACTGAGTTTTCTTCAAGTTATTTCCCAATTCGTTCTTTTTGTCTTTGCGTCTTTAGTTTAGTAGTCGTTAATTTAGATTTAAACAACTTCATTTTATTTTGGGCTAAATAATAAAAAGAAAGTTAGTATTAATACTTTTAGTTCCTTTGGGTTCGACAATTCGGTCTTGCCTAAGCTATACTACTGTTCGATAGGTACACTTGCCTTTAATCGTTGTCAGAGTTAGTTTCCAGGTTTGATCATTCGTTTTATAAATTTTAAAGCTCTGATTTCAGTAATCACATTACAAACAACTATTTATCTCTCAAAGTTTTTAACACAATTCTCAAATGTTCAGCATGCTCAGATTCATCAAGAGAGTAGATCAAAATATCATCTATAAACACAATAGATCAAAATATCATCAATAAACACAACTATGAATTGATCTAAATAAGGCCTGAAGATCCGGTTCATCAAGTCCATAAAAACAGCAGGTGCATTTGTTAGTCCAAAAGGCATAACAAGAAATTCGTAGTGTCCGTACCTTGTTCTAAATGCAGTCTTTGGCACATTCGAGTCTTTCACTCGCAACTAGTAATAACTTGATCTCAAATCGATTTTTGAAAATACTGTTGCCCCTTTTAACTGATCAAACAAATCATCAATCTGCGGTAGAGGGTATTTGTTCTTTATAGTCCCTTTATTCAGCTGTCTGTAGTCAATAAACATTCTCATCGTGCCATCTTTCTTTTTCACAAACAACATCGGTGCACCCCAGGGAGAGAAACTCTGTCTAGCAAAACCCTTATGAGAAACTCTGTCTAGCAAAACCCTTATCTATCAACTCTTGCAATTGAGCTTTCAATTCTTTTAACTCTGTCAGGGCCATTCTGTACGGAGCTATCGATATCGACATTGTCCCCGGCACTAACTCAATACCAAATTCAACTTCTCTGATAGGTGGTAAACCTGGTAACGCTTCAAGAAATACATCTGGATATTCACACACAACTGGTGCTGATTCAATCTTTGCTTCGGTCACTTTTGTATCAAGTACATAAGCAAGGTAAGCTTCACACTCTTTCTCACAAGTCTCTGAGCTTACATAGATGAGATCAGAACTGGGAAACTATTTAGATCATCAGATTCAATTCTAATAGTCTCATTATTCTAACATTTAGTTCAATTGACTTTTGTCTACAATTCACTACAACACCATGCATCGTTAACCAATCCATACCCAAAATCACATCAAATTCATCGAACAATAAAAACATCAGATTAGCCGAAAAACAAAAATCTCGATGCATTAACGGACAATTCTTGTAGACTTTGTCAACCAAAACACATTTGCCTAAGGGGTTCGACACTCTAAGCATAAAATCAGTAGACTCTACAGGCAAAGTCTTATTGGATACTAAATTCATGCATATATAAGAATGACTTGATCCTGGATCTACCAATGCAATCACATTAGTATCATAGAGAGTGAAAGTACCGATAATCACGTCTAGCGAGGATGCCTCTTCCTGTGCACGGATAGCATAAGCTCGGGCAGGTGCTCGTGCCGTAGACCTCATAGTAGAGTCTTTTGTCACTCTCTGACTACCACTCACATTACCAGCATATCTGGGTGGTCTCCCTCTAACTGCAGTATTACTCGGCTTCATACTCTGAGTGTTATCTTTTTCAGCTAACTCTGGGCAATCTCTGATCAAAATGATCTAACGATACACATTTAAAACAAGCCCGATCATTCAATCTACAATCACCGTAATATCATTTTCCACACTGTCTACATTCGGGTCGATTTGGTTTCGCACTCCCAACACTAGTTATCGAGATAGTCGAAGCTTTAAAACTTGAATGTTGCCTTTCACGATCTTTGTTTGAATCCCCCACTGATGCATTAGAACGATTAAACTAGTCTCAGAATTTCTTCGATGAAGATTGATATGGCTTACTCATTGACCTTTTTCTCGAGTCTTTAGCTTTTGAATTTGCCTTTTTCTTTTGTTTACCAAGATCATCGACTTTACAAGCCGTCTCCACTAGAACGACAAGTTCTTTCAACTCTAGAATTCCAACTAGTAACTTTGTATCTTCATTCAATCCATCTACAAATTGTTTGCACATAATTTCTTCGGTGGAAACATATTCTTGGGCATACTTGCTTAACCGTACGAATTCTCTTTCATACTCAGTGACAGTCATCCAACCTTGTTTTAACTCCAGAAACTCTTTATGCTTTTTATCATGGAATCTTTAACTGTTGTACTTCTTTCGGAATTCGAATTGGAAAAACTCCCAAGTAACTCATTCTCTAGGAACCACAAATATCAACATTTTCCACCAATGGTACGCACTATCTCTCAGCAAAGATACAACACATTTGATACACTCATCAGGAGTACAAGACAATTAATCAAATACTCTGATTGTATTTTCGAGCCAGAACTCTGCTCTCTCTGTACCATCATCAAAAGTAGCCCAAAACTCTTCAGACCTATGTTTCGAATCTTATCTATTGGCAGCTTGTTCAATTATATTGGATCTATAACTTGAGGAAAAATAGGAATTTGTTGAGGAATAGGTGGGGGTGGAGGTTGTTGAGCAGCCAGATTCGTTCGAACGAACTCCGTGAACTACTCGCTCATCATCTAGAAAAAGGCTTGTTTAGCCTCACCTCTGTGACTACTCGACACGGGTCTAGATTCAGTAGGCACTGTCCTTTGAGCTGGAGCAGGCGCATTACTCTCTACATCATCCGCTATAGCTCGTTCAGGATCTATTGCTATACGAAAACAAAATTTAAGCTATCAGGAATCATTACACTATAGCAGAGTATATATGGCATGTATAGGTAGACTCTCACACACGCTACGTTAGTCCTAGAATCTACTAAACTGTAGCTCTGATACGAATAAATGTAACACCCCTCACCTGTATTCACTATCAGAATAGGGTTACGAGGTATTACTGATCAATACACATTATTTATCAAACATAACTTATACATTTAAGCATTAATTTTCAAACACCATTCAATCATATTCACTATGTCCCTTATACGGGCCTACGAGGCCTTAAACATGCTTTAGAAGTGGTTCGGGTATAACACCCCTAACCCGTATCTGTCGCTGGATTAGGGTTAAGAGGCATTACCGGACAAACAAAATCTTTTACAGACATTTCAAATTACAGTTCATTCAATTCAATCAAAACGTCCCTTAAATAGGTCAACGAGACCTTAAGCATGCTTTAGAATAGGGTTGGGACTAAGCCGAATGATAAACCGTAATAGTAACATATTTTAATCCCACATTTAATATGCTTTTGGATGATTTAAGCCTCCATTCATATAAAAAGGTGCTCTTAATCCTTTCTTTTCATGTCTTATACCTAGGAAAGCACCCGAGGATGAAAAGAGCATAAAACGGGCCCAAAACGGGGTAAATGGGCCATATCACGAAATCGACACGGCCTGGCCCAAAGATCATACGGTCATGCCTTATCAAGCATCTAGAACACGGCCTTACCCCTAATTCACACGGTCGTGCCTCGTTAAAGAAATCCGAACACGGCCTAGCCACAATTCACACGGGCGTGTGCCATGGCCGTGTCCTTGTCGCTGGAAAGAGCAATCTCATTCGGGAAAGGATACTTGGAGGAAAAGGAACACATTACAAAGCCTATTCAAACACCCTAGTAGGAATTCTACTTACATTAGGATACTTAGGGGCCAAGTAAGGCATCTCAAAGTCTATATAAACACCCAAGGGGGCAACTTGAAAGGGGAGTTCGGCAGAAGCCGGAACGGGTGGTCAAGCTAGGCTAAAGAGCCAAGCCGAAAAGGTCGGAGTTGTGGGAATCACTCAGAGTTAGCCAGTTGATCCATCCCAAGAAGCCAGAATTCTACTCAAGACGGCAGATTTCTCCATCAATTCCTTCAGGAAGTTTTAGGGATTTCTTAAGTTTTGTTTTATCTTTTCTCTTGAGATGTTTTATTTATTTGTTATGAACTAAACCCTTCAGATACTTGAAGGGGATGAAACCTAGATGAATCTTGTTATTGATTTCTGAATTATATGATAAATACTTAGTTTGTTCTTAATGATGTGCGCTTAATCCAAATTAGATGTGCTTAGGTGGAGGAGGAATAGACCCTGCCTAAGAATAGATCTAGCGTAATTAAGCGGAGTTGATCGTACACCTAGAGATAGGGTGACGAGATTTTGCTGGATTACGGTGAAACCTAATATGGGAATCCATAGATCGATTTACTGCTATTCTAGGGGGTTTTTATTTGAGAAAGAGATTTTTGTTAATTAACCTAGGGTTAGACGTTATTCGCCTCGAGAGAGGGTTTAATATACGTTAGGGAGTCCTACAGATCAAACTAAGTGAATAAATCATATGGTTCAGTGTTAGATAACAAGTGAAGTCTAGGTGGATTCTTCCTGAGGGTATCATCGTGATCAACTGAGTTTTTCTTCAAGTTATTTCCCAATTCGTTCTTTTTGTCTTCGCGTCTTTAGCTTAGTAGTCATTAATTTAGATTAAGGAAACTCCACTTTATTTTAGGTTAAATAATAAAAAGAAAGTTAGTATTAGTACTTTTAGTTCCTTTGGGTTCGATAATCCGGTCCTGCCTAAGCTATACTACTGTTCGATAGGTACACTTGCCTTTAATCGTTGTCAGAGTTAGTTTCCAGGTTCGATCTCATTCATTATAAATTTAAAACTCTAATTTCAGCGATCACCAAACACATACGAAAATTCTCGGAAATTTAAAATTTTTTCTAAGTTACAGAGGTTATACACCTGTGTAGGCAGGCCGTGTGCCTCCCACAGCCTTCAGACACGCCCGTGTGTCTAAGCCGTGTCAAAACAGGGCATACATACTGACTTGTCCACACGGCCGTGGACACGCCCATGTACCTCACCCGTGGTCATTACTGACTTCATCACACGGCTAGTCACAAGCCCGTGTGTCTAGCCCGTGGTCGATCCTGACTTGTTTTGAATTTCAACCACGAGGGACACGGTCGAGCCACACTTCCTTGTGCTCAACCGTGTGGGCAATTATAGGCCATTTTCAAGGCCAAAATGCCACCCACACTTGGGTCATCCCTACAAGCTCAAACAAGCATTATTCCATACATATTAGGCAACCAAAATCATGTCAAATGAACAACATATCATCCCATTCAATCTCATTTATATTCATGCCAACTTGTATACTAATTTGCACAACTAAATCTCATGTATAACCATGCATAGTACATTCACAACTTAGCATTCATATAATCATTTCAATGATCACACATATATGCTCATATAGCATAAATTTTCTTACCACAATCTTGACCATTTCATAAACATAAGATCATACCAAAATCAACATCATATAGCTTGACTCTTCCTTCATTACACAACCATTTAACTAGCCATATCACATGGCTAACCACATATTTCAAATATAACTCAAAACAACTAGCCTATACATGCCATACTTAGTATATACATTTCCAAAAGGTACCAAGATGAGTTTAGGTAGTGTGATGATGATCATCGATGGTCCCTGAGCCTCTCATAGCTTTAACGATCTATAAAACAGAATAAACACACACAAAGTAAGCTTTCCAAAAGCTTAGTAAGCCATATACAAATAAACTTAACATAAATCATTCATAAGCATAGCTATTTGAATTCATTAACATATCTTCATTTTAAGCACAAAATAATCTCTTTGGCTCACTTGATTTGCCATGCCTTACCAATTCATCATATCTCAAACATCATATTTGCTCATATCACAAACATACATACTTCTCAAATGCTCCTTTGCATCAATGCACATACTTACTCACCTTTCATGCTTATACAAAGCATACATATCAACGTACCTGAAATGGATGTACAACTCACATAGTCATTCATTCCTCAGACTTGCCTGCTGAACTGTTTGAAACTAAATAGGATACTCAGAGTGCTCGGAATAGTCGTATAATGCCAACGTCCCAGACGTGGTCTTACATGTAACCAGTTATCGATGCCACTGTCCCAGACAGGGTCTTACACGAATCATTACGATTGTTATACACAAATTTAATCAATGGTAGATAATGTTCCCACGTACCATCAAACTCAAGGATGCAACATCTTAGCATATCCTCGAGAATCTGAATGATTCACTCGGACTGACCATCCGTTTATGGGTGAAAAGCGGCACTGAAATGCAATTTTGTACCCAAAGCTTCTTGTAGTTTCTTCCAGAACCGTGATGTAAACCTCAGATCTCTATCTGATACAATGGACAATGGTACTCCGTGCATCTTACAATATCAAAAATGTAAAGCTCAACTAATCTATCCAGTGAGTAATCAGATCGTACCGGAATAAAATGGGCTGATTTTCGTCAATCTATCAACCACAACCCAAATTGCATCTTTCTTTCTCGAAGTCAGAGGCAATCCAGAAACAAAATCCATCATCACTCTATCTCATTTCCATTCGAGAATCAGAATCGGTTGTAACAAACCAGATGGAACCTGATGTTCAGCTTTAATTTGCTGACAAACCAAACATTTCAAAACATAGTCAGAAATGTCTCGTTTCCACCAATAATGTTGCTTCAAATCATGGTACATCTTTGTACTTCCCGGATGAACAGATAAGCGACTGTTATGTGCTTCATTAAAAATCAGCTGAATTAACTCTGGGTTTCTCGGAACACATAATCGATCTTGAAATCTCAAGCAATTATCAACATCAACTCGAAATTCAGAATCAGGGTTCGAATCACACTGAACTCATTTCACTAACATTTCATTATCAACTTTCTGAGCATCACATATTTGCTGTAAGATTAACGGTTTTGCTTTCATTTCAGCTAACACTGAACCATCATCAAACAGATCTAAATGAGCATTCATTGCATGTAATACAAATAGTGACTTCTGACTCAATGCATCGGCAACGACATTTGGTTTACCCAGATGATAATCTATCACAAGCTCATAGTCTTTCAACAGCTCTAACCACCTTCTTTGTCACAGATTCAAGTCTTTCTGAGTCATTAAGTATTTCAGACTTTTATGATCTGAAAACACATGACATTTCTCACCAAAGAGGTAGTGACGCCAAATCTTTAATGCGAACACAATCACAGTTAGCTCAAGGTCGTGTGTCAGACAATTCTTTTCATGCGGCTTCAATTGTCTCGAGGCATAAGCTATAACTTTGCCTTCTTGCATTAGTACGCATCCCAAACCATTCAATGAAGCATCACTGTAAATCACAAACTCTTTACCCGATTCTGGTTGTATTAAAATCAGAGCTTCAGTCAATAGATTTTTCAATCGATCAAAACTTTTCTGACATTTATCTGACCATTCAAATTTTATATCTTTTGGAAGCAATCTAGTCAATGGAGTTGCAATCATCAAAAAGCCTTTTACGAATCTTCGATAATAACCAGCAAGTCTCAGAAAAATGCGGACTTCAGACACATTCTTCGGGGGTTTCCAATCCAGAATAGCAGAAACTGTACTCGGATCAACTCGAAATCCAGAGGTTGATACAATATGTCCCAGAAAACCAACTTCTCATAACCAGAATTCACATTTACTGAACTTTGCATACAATTGCTTTTCTCGCAGAGTTTGCAACACAATTCTCAGATGCTTAGCATGCTTAGTTTCATCACGTGAATAAATCAAAATATCGTCAATGAAAATGACAACAAATTGATCTAGGTACGGTCTGAAAATTCTGTTAATCAGATCTATAAAACAGCAGGAGCATTCGTTAGTCCGAAAGGCATAACTAAAAACTAGTAATGCCCGTACCTTGTTCTGAAAGCAGTTCTCGGAATGTCTGAGTCTTTTACTCGCAACTAATAGTATCCTGATCTCAAATCTATCTTTGAAAATACGGTAGCTCCTTTAAGCTGATCAAACAAATCATCAATTATGGGTAACGGATATTTTTTATAGTCACTTTGTTCAACTAACGATAGTCAATGCACATTCTCATATTGACATCTTTCTTTTTCACAAACAGAACAGGAGCACCCCAAGGTGAGAAACTTAGTCTTGCGAACCCTCTGTCAGTCAACTCTTGCAACTGTGATTTTAACTCTTTCAGCTCTGTTGGTGTCATTCTATACGGAGCTATCAAAATAGGAGTCGTACCAGGCAACAGATCAATACCAAATTCAACTTCAAGTATCAGAGGCAATCCCGACAATTCTTCAGGGAATACATCAGAAAACTCACAAATAACTGGCACTGATTCAACTTTCTTTTCAGACACTTTCGAATAAATTACATAAGCAAAATAAGCTTCATAACCCTTTTTCACATAACCCTGAGCTTTCAACACAGATATTACAGCAGGCAATATGTTCAATCCACTAGACTCAATCCAAACTATTTCATCATTCTGACCTTTCAAATCAATGGTCTTTCTTTTGCAATTCACAACCGCATCATGTAATGGCAACCAGTCCATACCCAAAATTATATCAAATTCATCAAAAGGTAGCAGCATCAAATCAGTAGGAAAATAGATATCTCGAAACATTAACGGACAGTTCTTGCATACTTTGTCAACCAGGACACTTTTACCTAAGGGGTCCAATACTCTAATAACAAACTCAGTAGACTCTACAGGAAAAGTCTTACTGGATACCAAATTCATGCATACATACGAATGAGTAGAACCAGGGTCTACCAATGCAATCACAGAAGTATCATAAAGAGAAAATATACCCGTAATAACATCTGGAGATGAAGCTTCCTCACAAGCTCTGATGGCATACGTTCTGGCAAGCGCTCTAGCTTCAGATCTCGCTATAGTGTCTCTCGTAATTCTCTGACTACCACTGACATTTCTTAATTCTCTGACTACCACTAACATTTCTTGTATTTCGAGTAGGCCTACATCTTGCTGAAACATTATCGAATCTCGGATTCTGAACAATCTCTGGCTCAACAGACTCTGGGCAATCATGAATAAAATGATCTAACGATCCATATCTGAAGCAAGCTCGATCATTTAATCTACAACTGCCTGGATGCCTTTTACCATATTGCTTACACCCGGGTCACTCGGATCGGACATTTCTAACACTTGCTATTGAAGTTGCTGGAGCTTTTAAGTTTGACTGTGATCTAGCTCGATCTCTATTAGATTGTCCCACATTAGCCCTGGAATGGTTATGTTCATCTCTGAATTTCTTTGAAGCCAGCTGAAATGATTTGCTCGGAAATCTCTTTCTCACTTCTCTGGCTTCAGACTCAGCTTTTCTTTTATCTTTCCCAAGTGCTTCAGCTTTGCACACTTGATCAACAAGCACTGCGAACTCTTTTATTTCCAAAATACCAACTAGCAATCGAATATCTTCATTAAGGCCATCTTCGAATCTTTTGCACATTATCGCTTTGGTCGAAATGCATTCTCGAGCAATTTGGCTTAATCTCACGAACTCTTATTCATATTCAGTAACAGACATGCCGCCCTGTTTCAATTCCAGAAATTTCTTTCGTTTCTGGTCAATGAATCTTTAACTGATGTATTTCTTTTGAAACTCAGACCAGAAGAAATCCCAAGTAACCCGTTCCTTCGGAACCACTAAAACCAAAGTCTTCCACAACTGAGAGGCTGCATCTCATAACAAGGAAACAACACACTTTATACATTCTTCAGGAATCAATGACATTTCATCAAATACTCGGATTGTGTTCTCTAACCAAAACTCGACTTTTTCAGCATCGTCATCACTGGTGGCCCTAAACTCTTCAGCCCCATACTTGCGGATTTTATAAACCAGAGGCTTATTCAACAGATTAATACCCATCACCGGAGGTACAACTGAGGTCTGAGGGGGATTAGACGGGGGGCGGAGGTTGTGAAACAGTCGGATTATTTCTTACAAACTGATTAAACCACTCACTCATCATCTGAAAGAAAGCTTGTTTAGCTTCTCCCTCTTGACCGCTAGTAGCCGGTCTCGAATCAGATGGCGATGTCCATTGAGTGGGAGCAAGCGCATTACTTTCTACATCGTCAGCTACGGTTCTTTCGGGATCCACTACTATACGTAAAACACATTTTACACATCAAGATTCATCACACTATCACAATTCAGATATATGGCATGTATAGCTAGACTCTTACACGCTACGTTAGTCCAAGAATCGGCTAAACCGCAGCTCTGATACCAACCAAATGTAACACCCCTAACCCGTATCCGTCGCTAGATTAAGGTTAAGAGACATTACCGGACAAACAAAATCTTTTACGGACATTTCAAATTACAGTTCATTCAATGCAATCAAAATGTCCCTTAAATAAGTCAACGAGACCTTAAGCATGCTATAGAATAGGGTCGGGACAAAGCCAAACACATATGGAAATCCTCGGAAATTTAAAATTTTTCTAAGTTACAGAGGTGTCAGACACGCCCGTGTGTCTAAGCCGTGTCAAAACAGGGCATACATACTGACTTGTCCACAAGGCTGTGGACACGCTTGTGTGCCTCACCCGTGGTCACTACTGACTTCACCACACGGCTAGTCACACGCCCGTGTGTCTAGCCCGTGGTCGATCCTAACTTGTTTTGAATTTAAACCACGAGGGACATGGTCGAGCCACACGCCCGTGTGGTCAACCGTGTGGGCAATTATAGGCCATTTTCAAGGCCAAAAGGCCACCCACACTTGGGTCATCCCTACAAGCTCAAACAAGCATTATTCCATACACATTAGGCAACCAAAATCATGTCAAATGAACAACATGTCATCCCATTCAATCTCATTTATATTCATGCAAACTTGTATACTAATTTGCACAACTAAATCTCATGTATAACCATGCATAATACATTCGCAACTTACCATTCATATAATCATTTCAATGATCACACATATATGCTCATATAGCATAAATTTTCTTACCACAATCTTGACCATTTCATAAACATAAGATTATACCAAAACCAACATCATATAACTTGACTCTTCATTCATTACACAACCATTTAACTAGCCATATCACATGACTAACCACATATTTCAAATATAACTCAAAACAACTAGCCTATACATGCCATGCTTAGTATATACATTTCCAAAAGGTACCAAAATGAGTTTAGGTAGTGTGATGATGATCCTCGACTGTCCCCGAGCCTCTCGTAGCTTTAACGATCTATAAAACAAAATAAACACACACAAAGTAAGCTTTCCAAAAGCTTAGTAAGCCATATACAAATAAACTTAACATAATCATTCATAAGCATAGCTATTTGAATTCATTAACATATCTTCATTTTAAGCACATAAATAATCTCTTTGGCTCACTTGATTTGCCATTCCTTACCAATTCATCATATCTCAAACATCATATTCGCTCATATCACAAACATACATACTTCTCAAATGTTCCTTTGCATCAATGAACATACTTACTCACCTTTCATGCTTATACAAAGCAAACATATCAACGTACCTGAAACGGATGTACAACTCACATAGTCATTCATTCCTCGGACTTGCCCGTTGAACTGTCCGAAACTAAATAGGATACTCAGAGTGCTCGAAATAGTCGTACAATGCCAATGTCCCAGACGTGGTCTTACATGTAACTAGATATCGATGCTACTGTCCCAAACAAGGCCTTACACGAATCATTACAATGCCAATGTCCCAGACATGGTCTTACACGTAAATCTCATATCGAAGCCAATGTCCCAGACGTGGTCTTACACGAAATCTCGAATCAATGCCAACGTTCCAAACGTGGTCTTACATGATATCACATTTCGGACACTTATGTCATGACATATGCAATCCTATCTATTCCTTGGCTCATACGGGACTTCTCAGACTTTAGCAACCTGTCGACTTATTCGTAAACTCGGATTTCACATACATTCCATCTCAATAGATATTCATACCACTTCAAACTTCATTTATACACAAATAGTTCAATTCAAATACATTTATTTGTATATCAACTTACCTTGTACAAGAGGAACAGAAACGAACGGCTATTCGACTATTTTTTATTTCCTACGATTTAAGTCTGTTTTCTTCGGTTCTTGATCTATACATATTCAAATTTAACCCATTTACTCACCAAAACATTCAATTCAATCCAAAAACCCATATTTAGGGCAAGTTGCAAATTAGCCCTCACATTTTCTCATTTTGACATTTTAGTCCTTATTTCACAAAATCACAAAATCACAAAATACACATAATTTCAAGTTACCCATGCCTAGCCGAATTTTCACATGCTTCATACTAGTCCTTACATTTCATTTATTTCACAATTTTGTCCCTCAAAATATTATTTTCTCAATTAAATCCAAATTACTCAAAATCAACAAAACTCCAAAGACAAACTATGATAATCAAACACATATCTTTCATATTTCACTATCAAACATCACAAAACTCATATGTTCATCAATGGCGCTTTACAAAATATTCATCAATTCATAAAATTTAAGCATGTGTTTCAAAGTATTCGAAGCAACAATTACAAAAACATAGAAATTATCAAAAACCGAAGTCAAACATACCTTGAATCAAGCTTATACTTAGCCGAAACCTAGATGTTCTTCTTTCTTCTTTTTCTTTGCTAATTTTCGGCACTAAAGATGATAACCATGCTATTTTCATGCTTTTGTTTCATTAATAATCATGTAATTTACAAATGACCAATATACCATTAATGAAACAACTTTATCATCTTATAATGCATGGATTTAAATGTCCACTTACTAATAGTGGCATAATAACTTTTTAAGGACCTCATTTAATAAAGTCATTAACAAATAGATTCTTTTACAAAAAGCATGCTAATTTTGCATTTAATACAATTTAACCCTTTTCTCAAATTAAACACACAAATGATCAAATTAAATCACAGAAATGTCACACATATAAATTCAAATGCTGTAAACTCAGAAAATAATATTAAAATATTATTCTAACTTGGATTTGTGGTCCCAAAACTACTATTCCGACTAGGGTCTAAACTAGATTGTTACATCGAGACTAAACCGATAACTTATAAAAATTTTGGAAACTTAAAAAAATTTCAAACATAAAAGGGTCACATGCCTATGTGAACTGGTCGTGTGCCTTACACGGCTAGTAGACACGCCCGTGTCTTAGGCCGTGTGAAAACAGGGCATACATACTGACTTGCAACACACGGTCGAAGACACGCCCGTGGGCTAGGCCGTGTGAAATCTGGAGAGTATACTGACTTGGGTCACACGGCCAACCACACACTCGTGTGGCCTACGAAATGGCCCACACATGCCCATGTGCTAGGCTGTGTGCCATTTATGGGGGTATACTGACTTATACCATATGCCCAGTCACACGCCCGTGTGTGAGATCGTGTGGAGCATACTGACTTCACTTCAATATCAACACCAGAGGACACACGACTGTGTAGCATAATCGTGTGCCGCACATGGCTGAGACACACGCCCGTGTGGACAAAAATAGGTCATTTGTAAAGTCAATTTGCCAACCTTTTTGCACATACCTACACAAGCTCAAATGGCATCATTTTAAGACACAAATATGTAGCCAAAAGTTCATCAACCAATACATAATCATACCATATTCATTTCAACTAAATTCAATTCTCAATTCCATACCATATACCTATTCAAATCATAATCCAAAACATACTAAAACAATATGCCATTACCAACAATTTCACCTATCTTCTCTATGCATTTTTCTCATCATCTTATCATATATTTTAAACCTCAAATCATACCAATTGGAAACTAGCTAAATGAGCAACCATATAACCATCACAAGATCCATGAAAAACATGCCAAAATACAAGGCCATTTATATACATCATATTTCACTTACCAATGTCATAAAATAAGCCACTCTAAATGGCCAAATACACACCAACATTTACATCATTTATGAGCCAAATCTCATGGCTAATATCATATCCCAAAACACATTATCATATCACTAGCCTATACATGCCATATACCATATTTACATAGCATCAAAAGTACCAACAAGTTGATCGATAGTGTGACAGTGTTCCTGATGATCCCCGAGTCCGAGCTAGCTTCGATTATCTATAAAACGGGGAAAGAGCACATGAAGTAAGCTTTAAAAGCTTAGTAAGCCATATACAAATAAAATTACCACATGAATCAACATCATTTCCATTAATAGGCAAACTATGAGTAAACACATATAAGCTCACAAACCTTTCCCAATGTATACATATTCAATATCATAGGTGAATTCATCAAATACTTCCCTTTTCAATACTTGTATGAATCTCGTACGTACCTAAGTCACTTAACTCATTCACACATTCTTTCTCGACTTGACTTTGCCCGTTGAACCTTTTAAAATCGTTAAGGATACTCGTAAATCACATATAACTCATACAATGCCATATCTCAGATATGGTCGTACATGTTATCACATATCGATGCCAATGTCCCAAACATGGTCTTACACGAAATCATATAACGATGCCAATGTCCCAGACATGGTCTTACACGTAACCACACAATGATGCCAATGTCTCAGATATGGTCTTACACGTAATCACATCTCGGTAATCCTAATGTCATGACATTTGTATCCTATACTATTCCCAGGGTTCGTACGAGACTTACGGAGGTTGTAACTCTGTTGATTCTTGCTCGTATTTGATCATTCAACATTTATAGTAATTTAATGACAATTAAACGTATATACTTCAATTTAAAGACATTTATTTGCATATGAACTTACCTTGTATTCGGAATAAACGGACTGGATCGACTATTTGATAACCTTTGATTTTCCCCGGTTTAAATATGATTTCTTTCGTTCTTGATCTTTATACATTAAAACTTAACTTATTTATTCATAAAATCATTTAATTCAGTCCACAACACATATTTGGGCATTTTTACACTTTAGCCCCTAAAGTTCAACATTTTTACAATTTAGTCCCTATGTCACAAATACACAAAATTCATGAAATTTCATTAAACCCAAGCCTATCCGAATTTCATATAGGTCCCTAGCAGCCCAAAACTTTCATTTATTTCACATTTCAAACCCTTAATCTACACTTTTCACAATTAAATCATTATTTGACATTTTTGTCGAAAATCACTTAACAAAACTTGTGTAACTATTAACAAATATTCATTTTTCATCATAAAACATTCAAAAGCTCAAGCATTAATCAATGGCACTTCAAAAAATCATTGAAAACTTCAAAAATTAAGGCATGGGCTAGCTAGAATACAAAGCAACGATCTCAAAAACGTAAAAATCATCAAAAATCGAGCTAAAACCATACCTTAATCAAGCTTCAAAGGTGTCAAAACTTAAAGCTCCCCAATTATAGGTTTTCTTTTCTATTTTCTATTGAAATAAACAAAGATGAACATGTTTTCATATTTTTTATTTAATATACATTGTTTTATTTAATTACCAAATTAACCTTAGTTAAAATAACATTTAAAACATCAAATACATACCCATTTATGTCAAATTCCACTATCAATGGTCTAATATCATCGTAAGGACTTTTCATTTAATAAATCATAGTAATTAGACACCTTTAACAAGTAGAATGCAACTTTTGCATTTTACGCGATTTAGTCCTTTTTCTCAAATTGAGCTATTAAGCGATAAAATTATCTCACGAAATTTTCACACATATCAAATAACATACTGTAAACACCAAAAATAATATTAAAATAATTTTCTAACATCAGATTTGTGGTTTCGAAACCACTGTTCTAATTTAGCTAAAATCGGGTTGTTACATAGGGCAAAGTGGAATTATTGCAATGCCACTTACATAATGGAAACCGGGGCTTCTACCACCAATCTAAATAACCATTTGAAGACTTGCTCAAAAAAACCCCAAGGTAATACCTCTGATCTTAAGCAAGCAGAACTTGCATTTGCAAAATCTAGCCAAGAAAATGTAGATTTCTCAACTTGGGTGTTTAATCAAGATGATATTAGAAATGCATTGATTCATATGATTATTTTGGATGAATTTCCTTTTAAATTTGATTAGGGGAGGGTTTTAAGTTCTTTATTTTTATAACATGCACAAGGTTTCATCTTCCATCTCGTTGGACAAGTAGAATATTTTTGATAACAGACACTTGGGCTTCATTGGAAAGGATATCCTAGATGGTTCTAATAGCTCATTGGATAGATGATGAGTGGAGGTTACAAAAGAGAATTATAAACTTTTTCCCAATTTCTGCTCATAGAGGTGAGAGCATTAGTTAAGCTATTGAGAAATTTCTTCGAGATTGGGGGATTGAGAAAGTCTTTGCTATTACTGTTGATAACACATCTTCTAATAATGTTGCTGTTGGTTATTTGAGAAAGAAGTTGGTTCATCGAAAAGCTTGTGTTGCGAATGGTAAATATATACATATGAGATGTTCGACACACATTATTAATCTCATTGTTCAAGAAGGGGTTAAGGATGCTTTTATATATATGGATCGAGTTAGAGGAGATGTGAGATATATTAAAGCATCACCATCAAGTTTGTCTAAATTCAACAGTCGAGCAGAAGAAAAAATGGTATTTACTAAGGCTCATTTATGTCTAGATGTACCTGCTAGATGGAATTCAACTTCTATGATGTTAAATGTGGCTAAAAACTATGAATGTGTGTTCGAAGCTTATGTTCTTGATGATCATAACTATTTTTTAGACCTTAGTGTTGGATATGGAGTCCTCACATGTGATGATTGGGAAAATGTTCGAAGAATTATGAAAGTGCTTGAGGCTTTTCATGAACTTACATTGAAGGTGTCTGGATAATTACATGTCACCTCTAATTCTTTTTTTTTAAATAGTCATAGATATGCATTGTCTTCTTGATGGGTGGAAACATTGTGGGGATTTGGACATAAAAATTATGACTTAAAAAATGAATGATAAGTACAAGAAGTACTGGGGTGATTCAAAAGTGATGAACTTGCTTATTTATCTAGAAGTTATCTTTGACCCACGACACAAAATGAATTTTCTTGCATTTGTAGTCAATTTGTTGTTTCCTACTATTACAGATGACATTATAAGAATGATCAATAGAGAATTGCATTATTTGTTTGATGAATATTCAGAAATTTCAGGGAAACCATCACATGAACATTGAAGTTGAATCTAATTGTCCTACAGAGCTCTAGGTTCAAGTGAAAATAAACTAGATCAAGTAAAATCAAAGATAGGCTTAGTCATGTAACAATATATGAAGAGAAAGGAACATGTTGGCTTGGAAAGTAAATCTGAGTTGGATAGATATTTGGGAGAAGATTGTTAAAATGATTCAGATTCATTTGATTTGTTATTGTGGTGGAAAGTTAATAGTCCAAGATTCCCATTTGTTGCGCAAATGGCTCGAGATGTATTATCCATTCCTATCTCAACTATTGCATCCAAAAGTGCTTTCAGTATGAGGTATGTGTTCTAGATAATTTTAGAAGTTCTTTGACACCTTTTATAGTTGAGGCTTTGGTTTGCACACAAGATTGGCTTTGAAGATCAAAAGATCCTATCAACCTTGAAGAGTATGTGGAGGAACTTCAAAATATAGATGATGGTAAGGGATCCTTTAATCCAAAAAGTTAATTGCTTATTTTATTTATTTTTATAAACATTCTTACAATTTAACTAACATTTTTCTCTTTTGATATGTATTAGAATTGTCAAAGTTATCGGAACATGAAGATGGTAACATATTTAACTAAAACACAAAATTGAATGTTTATTTTAATTTTTCTGGTAAAGGTTTTCATAATTTAAGACTACATTTTTATTTTTGTTACAGAATTGCAGATACTATCTACAGTGTTTGAAGAAGATAAAGCTTGAAGATAGTTTGATTTTAACTTTTTGGAATAGATATTTTGTTAATTCTTATGGAAACTTCAACCTTGTATTTGCTTTGATTTGGTCAAAACAATTGGTTAAACTCTTGATTTTGTCGTGTAGGAAGCTTGAATCTATTTTGTTGAATTCGAGTCTTGGAATGTCACACCATCTATATCATACTTTTGGTGTATCATTTTGTTATATCATATTTTGTGTAGTAGTGGCATGTATCCCTTTATCATACTTTTGGTATATCATTTTGTTATCTTGTATATAAGATAGTTCTTGACGCATAATTATGCACTATGCAAGTATAATTATGCGTGTGGTGTAATAGCTTATGTAGTTAACTTGAATTATGGCCATAATGATTGTCTTGCAACGTTATGTATAGTTACTTTGCATGCTTAAAATATTTGTTTACATGTAATTATTAAGCAAATTATATTGTTTATGTAGTTAAATAATATTGTACTTCATCTACTCGTTAAATAATCGATCCTTGTAAACACAACATTGAGTATCAATAATAGGATTCGTTAACTCGACTCAAAATTTTTTGACTCAATTCGAAAAGTTTTCAAATTAAGTTTGGTTGTTAAAATAAGATTTGTCAACTCGACTAAGTCGAAATATTTTTACTCAATTCAACTCGACTTGATCAAAAACTCACCCTTAGTTGTAGGACTGCTCAAAGGTGCTCCAAATGTGATGGCTAGTTGTCCGAGCAGACAAGAATGTCATTAAAAAATACTAAGACAAACTTTCTCAAGAAGGGCTTGAAAATAGAATTAATCAACGATTGAAAGCTGGAAGGGGCATTGGTTAAACAAAAGGGCATAACTAGAAATTCGTAGTGGCCCTCGTGGGTTCTAAAGGCAGTTTTGTGAATGTCTTTATCCCAAATGCGAATTTGATGGTACCCATATCATAAATCAAGCTTAGAAAAATAAGAAGTAGTCCCTAGTTCATCAAGTAATTCTTCTATAACCATGATAGGGAAGGTATCCTTGATGGTATGTTGATTTAGCTGCCTATAGTCCATGCAAAAGCGCCAACTACCATCCTTCTTTTTCACTGTAACTCCCCAAACCCAGCCCAGACATTATGGCCGAATCTGGCAATGTCACATGATAGGGTGTTTGAAAACTAAGTTTCTACCATAAATCCATTTCCGTTTAATTACTTTTCTTATCTCTTATTAATTCCAAAATCCTTACTCGTTTAATCGATTTTTTTAAACACAATTCTTTGTGGAAGCTTTTAAATTCGTTTTGAGTAAATCGTGTGTCTAGAGAAAACTTTTCCTTTTCGAAAATTGAGTTTTCCTACGTCTAGCAGTTATAAATCCATAAAAGTAAATAAAACCAAATTTAAGCAAAAGTCCCAAAAAGTCCCCAAATTACATCCAAATAAACCACGATAAATAAAACCATAAATTATAAATCGTAAAAGTCCAAAAACTGTGGTCACCATCGAGTCCTCTGCCACCCAATCCATCTAGGTCTGGGGATTACCTGTGCAGATTAAATAGAAAGGAGTGAGTTTACGTAAACTCAGTGTTTAATCCTACAGAAAACAAGCAACAGTAAACACAGTACACAATCAAAAACAGTCTTGGGCCTAAGCCCTTTCAGTATCAGTATCAGTATGCACAAGGGCCTTAGCCTATCACAGTATCAGTAACAGATATACAGTATTCAGTAACCAAGTCCTACCCAACCAGCCTCTACACACTATCTCCGTCCAACCGTACACTCCATGTGGAGATTAAATCAACCCACCCATCCCTACACTCCAGGTAGTACCGAATGCGGCACAAAATAGTAGCTTGCAGCTGAGCTGCCAGTATACTAGGCTTAAGAGCCTTTTAGTACACTTCCTCCAAATAAAATCAATCCAACCCCATGCAATGTAACATACAATACATGACATGCTATCTCATAATATTAGTACATATAATCAGTAAATGTATACATGCATACTATCATCATACTCAATATATATCTACCAATTAATCAGTTCACATAATTAGGGGTCTAAGAAATGCTTACCAACCCTACAGTAGGTTCACAGTCAAATTGGGTGACCCGTACAACCCTAGCAAAAAATTCAGTGAAAATGGGCTCACACGCCCATGTGGCCTCCCCGTGTGGGCCCACACGGCCTAAATATTCCTTGGCCGTGTGGATCACATGGCATGGCCCAAAATCCCACAAGCCCGTGTGGACCCACACACTCGTGCGGCCCATACGGTCCAAATCGGTCCAACCCCGTGTGTCGCGCATGACCTGCCTGGCCATCACACAGTCGTGTCATGAGAGCACAGTCTGGCCTTGTCGAACACACGCCCGTGTTAGGGCACACGACCTACCACACGGGCAACCACACGGCATTTTTTCAATTGAAGCTAAAACAATCCCCGAGCACTCCAGAACCTATTTTCGACCATCCAAAAACCAATTTCAGTCACTTAAACCGATACCAAACTGAATTATTAAGAATAAACAATCCCAAATATTTCTGACAACTCATACCTTGAACGCACAATAACAAAATCACACTTCCTCGGCACTGATTGGAACCCACAGCCGCCTAAGCGTCTCCTAAACATGAAATAATTCCATTAATTACCGATTCAAGAATACCGAAACTAAAACACACTTACCCAACTTACCAAAACAGATGAAATCGACAGTTGGACCCAAAGAGACAATTTACAAAAAAATAAAGAAAACAAAAAGAGTGGGGGAAAGAGAAGAAAAATTCGGCTATAGAGAAAAAAAAAGATGGAGGAAACAAAAGCAAAGAAAAGAAAAACTGGCAAAAGAGGGAGCTAGACGTCGGTTACAAAGAGGACTTTGGGGAAACTGATTCACTCAACCCCACTACCCACATTATCTAAACCACCCACTATTCAGTTATCAGTTACAACTCAAACTCTCAGTCACCAAAATGAGCAAAAACAACTCTCCCTTGCCCACGCAGAGATTCGAACCCACGACCTTCAACATATTAACACTTCACTTAACCACCAGACCAGCAGGCCCATTCTGTTGTATACTTACAAACATTTAAATAAAAGCCTATTGGACAAAGTTAAGGCTTTACTCAGAAAAATCCAAAATTTTGCCAAAGGCATAGCTTGAACTTGGGACTTCTCACACACACAGAGAACACTTAACCACTGAAGCAGGTACACATTTGTGTCACACATTCGCAAGAACAAAATTTTAAATATTCTAGGGCATTACATTCACTATACTACAATTGTCTCTAATGATCCCAGCTTTAAGAATTTCCTTTATGAGCCTTTCCATTTCACACTTCTTTACAGTAGGATACCTATATGGTTTGTTTTCACTAACACATTTTCATCCTTGAGGGGAATATAGTGGTCTTGCAATCTGTGAGGTGGAAGTTCCTTTGGAGATTGGAAAACATCTTCAAATTCTATCAATACCAATTGCAAATCCCCACTATCAACCAAGCCTAACATATGTAGAAGGGTGCACTTGCTTAGGGTGATGAGCAATGGCCAAGTGCTCTGACCAGACAGATGTACCAACTTATTGCTTTAAGTACCTATCATAATCTGAATGACTTCTAGAAGTATTCATTGCAAAGTATAATAGTGATCCTTGTATAAAAACTGCATAGTAAGAGAATTGAAATTCCAGGCTATTGGCCCCAGGGTGGTTAACCTATGAATACCGAGAACCAGGTCACGTCTCTTGAGAGGTAAGACTAGGAAATCTGTTGTAAAATACTGACCTTATGCTTGCCACTACACTGGCCTACACACACCCTGAGTAGACATGATTCCCCCATCAGCAATAGTGACTTAGAACCTAGTAGAAGGTTTCATATGTAACACCCCATACCTAGTCCGGTCACCGGACTTGAGCTATGCAATGTCACTACAGTAAACAAAGAACATGTAATATCCTGAAATAGGGGTTATTTGTGATTGTATTATTTTGCATGAGTTCAGATTGTCGTGTTGTTAAGTGAGATGTTCTAGAGTTTAGGAATAAGCCAAGGGTAGGCCCGAGCTATAAGAAAATTTTTGTTTTTAAGCTTTAGTTAGAAAGAGTTGAAGGAGCTAAGGGTTAAGTGTAATTCGTGGGGAATTTAAACACAAGATTGGGTTTGGTAAAGTGGCAAGGAGGTGCCACTTAGGGCCTTATGAAGTGACGCCACAAGCAATGTGTGGGGGCTTAGGTTCAAATCCCATGGATGGCAATAAGGTGACTTTTATTTTTGCTTTTGTATGGCATGTGTTGGTCAAATTTTAATTATGGTAGGATGGACTTTTTCATTTATGGATAGTAGACTAAAGAAAAAGGCAAGTGCTTATTTATGGTATGGAATCATGAAGTTCTGGTAGGATAAGGGGACATAAGGCTTGAAGTATGGAGTGATGTTTTGGAAACTTTTCTATGGCCATTTGACCATGAATGTAGACGGTATAGTGGGCTAGGGGGTTGGCTTAATTTTGAATGTGATTAGGAGGAAATAAGGAGGAAAAGGTGGGATTTGTGATGAGAATGAATGTTGGCCGGCCAAGGAATGTCTTTGGTGACAATTTCGGTTATGTTGAAGAGGGAGGAGGCCGAATATGCATAGGGTGGTTTGGGCATTCTTTTTGTGCAATTTTGTTGTCTAGAAAGTTTGTGTGTTTTTCTTTTGGAAACCAAAATAGGGATCACTTGTGCACTATTTTCTTTCTTGACCTAAAGCTAAAATCCTCATGAGTGGTTGTCGTTTATTCCTTGAGCACTTAGCCGAATGTTCCTCTAAACTTCTTTAGTTTTACTTTACTTCTTTTTCTCCCAAGTGCTTACCTCTCTTTCTCTCATATCTCTTTCCTTTCTTTTCATAACTGTTCAAATATCACATCTTCTCCTTTTCTTCCTTTTTGTCGAAACTCTTTGAATCTCTTTTCTTTAAGCCTAAGCCGAATACCCATCATCTTTTCTCCCATCTCTCTTAGTTTTCTTCCATTGTTGCTCAAAGCCGAATCCTTCCTCTCCCATTTTATTTTACTTTGCCACTCTTTTCTTTCATTCTTTAGCCACATCTCATTTGTTTTTCTTCTTTCAAAACCTTAGCCGAATCATCTTGATCACTCAACCCTTTGCCGAAATCTCCCTCTTTCTTCTAATTTTGTTTTGGCCGAATATCAACCAAGAGTGGATCTTCTTTGGTTTCTTCTCCAATCAGATTTGGTAAGGTAAGTGGTAAGATATCTATGATAGCTCATCATTCTTTAAGTTGTTGAAAAGCCGAAGGCTTTTGAGTCTAAGGTTTGTTGATGGCCGAATGGCCTATGTTATTGATCTAAGTGTTGGCCGAATGTAGGGCAAGGAGATCTAGTGCGATAGATCGGGTCTTCGGGATTTAGTACTTGTGTTAGTGACAGGTGTGTAACTTACACACTTTATAACTTGGTAATATATATTAATAACTTAATCTTGATTAAAAGCCGAAAACTGTGAGATAT
Organism: Gossypium australe; assembly: GCA_005393395.2. NCBI lineage: Eukaryota > Viridiplantae > Streptophyta > Magnoliopsida > Malvales > Malvaceae > Gossypium > Gossypium australe. The sequence continues at coordinate 13,677,875 of CM016620.1, read as the reverse complement.
TGATATGATACTGTATGGGTATGAGCAAGGATTCGGGTAAGTCCGTTTCGATATGATTTGCTATATGATGCTTAATACCATGATATGAGATATATTTGCTTTATGATTCATAATAAAGTATGATGGCATGATTTGCATAATAACTGCACTATTATGGGTGATATGAGAGGAGGGGGAAGGATTTGATATCCTGTCTTTGGGACACCAGAGGTTTGGCACCTCCAGTGGTTTGGTACCACATATTATTTCGTGTCTTTAGGACACCAGAGGTTTGGCACCTCATAGCGACTCGTCCTAGTGGCTTAGCACCACAGTGGGTTGGCCTCACATTTGATATAACGGGATTGTCGCCAGTGATTTGGTATCACAACGTGGGGTGGCCCCACAGATGGATTATTCGTGACTTTGGGTCACCAGTGGTTTGGCACCACCAGTGGTTTGGTACCACACGGGGTAGAAATAGAGTTATGGATGGCTAGGTTTGGGTGCATTATATATATTGCTTGGTTATGATTTGTGTAAGCATGTTGCATTAACCGGGAGAGGGAGTATGCACTGAGTCTTGGTGACTCACCTACTCCCTTATCTTTTCAGGTGATTCGTAGATCGCGGATGAGGAGCCGGATGGACTCGAGGTGGCCATGCGATAGAAATTCGGTTTTACACGAACTTTGGTTTGGGTACTTTATTTTATTTAAATTGGGTTTTCATTTTTATTTGGATTTGTAATAAGGCCTTTTAAGTTATGTTTTGAATTATTCATATGTTTTGGATTAGACTTCGAACATGGTTAAGTAAATGACTTGGTTAATTTAATAATATGAGCGTAAGGTTTTCTAAACTACAAAACGCAAAGGTTTTCAAAACTTTACCATCGGGTAATACAAATCACTTGATAATAAATGACAACTTAATTGTTTTCGACAACTCAAACGGTTTCCAAACTTAAGTTTCCAAATTCAAATAGAAACGGTTTTCAAATTAATCATTTGGGTTTCTTTTAAAATTAGATCGGCAACTAAGTTTTAAAGTTTTTATTTTTCGGGATTTCAAAGTAAATTATCGGTTTTAACTAATCATGCACCTGATTTCTACAATTATAGAACAACAAAGAGTTTTCACTAAAATTTAATCGGTAACTTGATTTTCTTCAAAACATTTTTCTTCTGTGGCATACCAGATTCGGTCGTGGTGTGTTGACCGTGTTTGGGGTGTTACAATTGTGGTATCAGAGCCAAGTTCAAAGGCTCAGCTGTGGTCTTAAAATGTTTTTGTTTGAAATTATGTGATTTGAAAGGCATGGCACCGAGTCTCCGGCACCAATCTGCCCAGGTAAGTACCACTAGCCTTTGGTTGTGATTTTTAGATATTATAAACTTTGAATGACTAGTGTTAGTGGACTACCTTAGAGACTGAAATTTATAGGACTCTATGGACTAGCGAAAACAAAACTCTTTAATAAGAATTACTCAAAAAACTGTGCTTTATAGATAGTAGAATAATGACTAATGCATAAAACTTTTAAATCAGTTAAGTCGAGACTTTAGATATGAGCACTCGAGGTCGAGGTCGTATTATGCGTGGACGCGGTCGGGGTAGGATGGCTGTGTCTGAGCCAGTGAGGTCTGGTCAGGGGTCGGAAAATGAGATACCAGCACCACCACCAGCTGTAGATGGTGAGTTCCAGGATCAAACGGGGGATGACGTAGTGTCTCAGGCGATGCTGCGAGTTCTTGAGAGGGTAGCTAGAGTAGGTGGAGACGCGAGAGCTCGGAAATCTGTACCTGAGCGACTCCGAGCCAATGGAGCTGAGGTATTTCGAGGTGTTTTTGGTGTGGCTCCCAGTACGGCTGAGTATTGGTTAGAGGCGAGGGAGCGAATCATGGATGACTTGGATCTAACTGCTGAGGATAAGCTGAAAGGGATAGTGTCACTTCTTCGGGATGAGTCATACCAGTGATGGCTCACGGTGCGGGATAGTGCTGCAGCGGAGGACCTCACTTAGGACTATTTTAAGGCAGCGTATCAGAAGAAATATGTTGGGTCTAGTTACACTGATGCGCAGCGGAAGGCATTTCTGAGGTTGGTTTAGGGGAGTAAGTCTGTATCGGAATATGAGGCAGAGTTCTTAAGGTTGAGCCGATATGCTAGAGGTATCGTGGCTACGGAGCACGAGCGATGTGTCAGGTTTGAGGACGGATTGAGGGATAAGCTGAGATTGCTGATTGCTCCACAGCAGGAGCATGAGTTTGCTGTTCTGGTAGAAAAGGCTAAGGTAGCCGAAGGGATTAAGGAGTCTGTGAGGCAGAATATGGATAGGAATAGGCACAAGAGAGGTTTTGGATCATCTGGGTCAACCGGTAATTCTCAGAAAAGGGCTAGGCAGAGTGGGCCGAACCAATCTGGGAGGCCTGTTACTGCTAATCAGGGACCAGCGCAGTGTAATCGGTGCGGGAAATCTCATTGGGGCGAATGTTGGACCGGTGGGAAAGGATGTTTTGAGTGTGGTTCGCTGGATCATCGTGTGAGGGACTGTCCACGTAAGCTAGCTAGGAATCAGTCTGAGGGTCAAGGTCGTGCTCAGTTCAGAAATGAGGGACCGCCACCGCAGAGGGGTCATGGTAACGATAGAGGAGGTAATGGTTCTGGTCGGGGCCGCGGAGCACCAGGCAGAAGTGCAGGCAACACTGAGGCAAGACAGCCTGGGTTGGTTTATACAGCAAGGCATCGAGAGGAGGGCGACGCATCGGACATCATAACCGGTACGTTTTTAATCTTTGGTTTACCATATACTGCTTTGATAGATGTGGGTTCGACGCATTCGTATGTTGCTAGTAACATAGTAGAGACCATGAACTTAGACTCTGAGACTACTTCTAGGAAGATGACAGTACTTAGCCCTCTAGGTCACTCTGTAGAAGTGAATAAGCTGTAAAGGGATGTACCCCTAGAACTCCAAGGGGTAGTGTTAGTAGTTGATCTGATGGAACTGCCGTTTAGGGAGTTCGATCTGATTCTTGGGATGGACTGGTTGGTCAAGTACCAGGCAAGTTTGGATTGCCCTGCTAAGCGCATGGTTTTGAAGACAGCTGATGGTAAAGAGGTGGTTATGATAGGTAATAGAAGAGATTATCTATCCAACGTGGTATCTGCGTTGAAAGCTGAGAAGATGGTCAGGAAGGGCTGTGAAGCATTTATGGTTCATGTGTGTGTGTTGGAGGCTAAGGAGTCTACTGTAGGGAATGTCCGAACGGTAAAGGAATATGCTGATGTATTTCCAGAAGAACTTCCGGGACTGCCTCCGGATCGTGAAGTTGAATTTGGTATAGATTTGTTACTCGGGACTGCGCCAGTGTCTATCGCTCCGTATAGGATGGCGCCGAAGGAATTAGTGGATTAAAAACTCAGATTCAAGAGTTGTTGGACCGAGGTTTTATCTAACTAAGTGTTTCGCCTTGGGGAGCACCGGTACTCTTTGTCAAGAAGAAGGATGGTACGATGCGGATGTGTATAGACTACCGCCAATTGAATAAGCTGACGATCAAAAACAAGTATCCATTGCCGAGGATAGATGACTTGTTTGATCAGCTTAAGGGGGCAGCGGTTTTCTCCAAGATTGATTTAAGGTCTGGGTATCATCAGCTTAAGGTGAAAGAGGCTGATATCCATAAGACGGCATTTCGCACTCGGTATGGGCACTACGAGTTTCTGGTAATGCCGTTTGGGTTGACCAACGCGCCGGCAGCATTCATGGACATGATGAACCGGGTATTCTAGCAGTTTTTAGACCAGTTTGTTGTGGTATTTATAGACGATATCTTGGTGTACTCAAAGTCAGAGGAGGAGCATGATGCGCATTTACGAGTAGTGTTGCAGATTTTGAGGGAAAAGCAGCTATATGCCAAATTTAGTAAGTGCGAGTTCTAGCTTAGGAAGGTGACTTTCTTGGGTCACGTGGTGTCAGCTGAGGGGATTAGAGTGGATCCTCGAAAGATTGAGGCAGTGTTGGATTGGAAGCCGCCTAAGTCAGTGGCAGAAATTCGGAGTTTTCTAGGTCTGGCAGGGTATTACCGAATATTTGTAGAGGGATTTTCTTTGATCGCAGCACCAATGACCAAGTTATTGAGGAAAGGAGTTCCATTTGTATGGACTGAGAAGCAGCAAAGAAGTTTCAACAAGTTGAAGAAGATTCTGACTGAAGCTCCAGTTTTGATTCAGCCTGATGCAGGCAAGGAATTCACGATTTACTGTAGTGCATCACATACTGGTTTGGGATGTGTGCTGATGCAGGAAGGGAAGGTAGTGGCATATGCATCTCGACAGTTGAGACCACATGAGGTTAACTATCCGACGCATGACTTGGAATTAGCTGCAGTAGTTTTCGCTTTGAAGATATGGAGACACTATTTGTATGGAGAGAAGTCGATAGTCTACACGGATCACAAGAGTCTAAAGTATCTTTTGACTCAGAAGGATTTGAACTTGAGGCAGCGCAGATGGATTGAGTTGTTGAAGGACTACGACTGTTTGGTTAAGTATCATCCGGGCAAGGCTAACGTGGTGGCAGACGCGTTGAGCCGTAAGGTTGTATCAGATTTAAGAGCGATGTTTGCCCATCTTAGCTTGTATGACGATGGGAGTCTGTTGGCAGAACTGCAAGTTAAGCCGACTTGGTTAGAGCAGATCAAGGAGAAACAGTTAGAGGATGAGGGTTTGAACGATCGGAGATTGCAGGTTCAGAATGGTGGTTTAGAGGATTATAGTTTGTCCAGGGACGGAGTATTGTGTTTTCAAGGGAGAGCTTGTATGCCTAAGGATGTCGAGTTGAGGCAAAGAATACTTCAGGACGCACATAGCAGCCCATACGCTATGCATTCTGGAGATAGCAAGATGTATCGGGATTTAAGAGAGCAGTTTTGGTGGCCAGGTCTAAAGCGGGAGGTAACTGAGTTTGTAGGTAAATGTTTGACGTGTCAGCAGGTCAAGGCTGAACATCAGTTTCCGTCTGGGTTACTTTAGCCGGTGAAGATTCCACAGTGGAAGTGAGAAAGGATCATTATGGACTTTGTCAGTGGATTACCCCTTACACCTAGTAAGAAGGACTCAGTTTAGGTAATTGTGGATCGTCTGACTAAGTCAGCTCATTTTATTCCGGTAAGGGTGGATTACTCCTTCAGAAGTTAGCTAAGTTGTATGTGGTGGAGATAGTGAGGTTGCACGGTGTGCCAGTGTCGATCATCTCGGACAGAGATCCTACATTTACGTCGAGGTGTTGGAGAGCGTTACATCAGGCTTTGGGTACGCGGTTGGATTTCAGTACCGCATGTCATCCACAGTCTGATGGGCAGTCGGAAAGGGTTATACAGATTTTAGAGGATATGTTGAGAGGTTGTGTTTTGGACTTCAGAGGCAGCTGGGAAGAGTTTTTGCCATTAGCTGAGTTCGCATACAACAATAGTTATCAGGCAAGCATTAAGATGGCACCATATGAGTCGTTGTATGGTAGAAAGTGTCGCACACCTACATGCTGGACAGAGTTGGGTGAGCGTCAGATGTTAGGACCAGAGTTGGTTGCAGAAACTGAGGATAAGGTGAAGTTGATTCAAGTTCGGTTGAAGGAAGCTTCGGACAAGCAAAATTCTTATGCCGATCTGAAGCGGAGAGATATAGAGTTTGCTGTGGGTGACAAGGTCTTCTTGAAGGTCTCACCATGGAAGAAAGTATTAAGATTTGGGAGAAAATGCAAGTTAAGTCCAAGGTTTATTGGGCCGTATAAAGTGTTAAGACGAGTGGGACCAGTAGCCTATCAGCTCGAGTTGCCAGCAGAGCTGAGTCAGATACACGATGTATTCCATGTCTCCATGCTTAGACGCTATCGTTCTGATCCATCGTATGTTGTGGCAGTGGAGGAAATAGGGGTGAGTCCAGATTTGACGGTGGAAGAGGAAACAGTGCAGATTCTGGATCGAGATGTGAAAGTGTTGCGTAGGAAGTCAGTTCCATTAGTGAAGGTATTATGGCGAAATCATGGCGTGGAAGAAGCTACGTGGGAACCGGAGGATATGATGAGACAGCAGTACCCTCAACTCTTTTGACCAGGTAATTTCGAGGCCGAAATTATTTTAAGGGGGTGGAATTGTAATATCCTGAAATAGGGGTTATTTGTGATTGTATTGTTTTGCATGAGTTCGGATTGTCGTGTTGTTAAGTGAGATGTTCTAGAGCTTAGGAATAAGCCAAGGGTAGGCCCGAGCTATAAGAAAATTTTTGTTTTTAAGCTTTAGTTATAGGGAGTTGAAGGAGCTAAGGGTTAAGTGTAATTCGTGGGGAATTTAAACACAAGATTGGGTTTGGTAAAGTGGCAAGGAGGCGCCACTTAGGGCCTTATGAAGTGACGCCACAAGCAATGTGTGGGGGCTTAGGTTCGAATCCCATGGATGGCAATAAGGTGACTTTTATTTTTGCTTTTGTATGGCATGTGTTGGTCAAATTTTAATTATGGTAGGATGGACTTTTTCATTTATGGATAGTAGACTAAGGAAAAAGGCAAGTGCTTATTTATGGTATGGAATCATGAAGTTTTGGTAGGATAAGGGGACATAAGGCTTGAAGTATGGAGTGATGTTTTGGAAAATTTTCTATGGCCATTTGACCATGAATGTAGATGGTATAGTGAGCTAGGGGGGTTGGCTTAATTTTGAATGTGATTAGGAGGAAATAAGGAGGAAAAGGTGGGATTTGTGATGAGAATGAATGTTGGCCGGCCAAGGAATGTCTTTGGTGACAATTTCGGTTATGTTGAAGAGGGAGGAGGCCGAATATGCATAGGGTGGTTTGGGCATTCTTTTTGTGCAATTTTGTTGTCTAGAAAGTTTGTGTGTTTTTTTTTTGGAAACCGAAATAGGGATCACTTGTGCACTATTTTCTTTCTTGACCTAAAGCCGAAATCCCCATGAGTGGTTGTCGTTTATTCCTTGAGCACTTAGCCGAATGTTCCTCTAAACTTCTTTAGTTTTACTTTACTTCTTTTTCTCCCAAGTGCTTACCTCTCTTTCTCTCATATCTCTTTCCTTTTTTTTCATAACTGTTCAAATATCACATCTTCTCCTTTTCTTCCTTTTTGTCGAAACTCTTTGAATCTCTTTTCTTTAAGCCTAAGCCGAATACCCATCATCTTTTCTCCCATCTCTCTTAGTTTTCTTCCATTGTTGCTCAAAGCCGAATCCTTCCTCTCCCATTTTATTTTACTTTGCCACTCTTTTCTTTCATTCTTTAGCCACATCTCATTTGTTTTTCTTCTTTCAAAACCTTAGCCGAATCATCTTGATCACTCAACCCTTTGCTGAAATCTCCCTCTTTCTTCTAATTTTGTTTTGGCCGAATATCAACCAAGAGTGGATCTTCTTTGGTTTCTTCTCCAATCGGATTTGGTAAGGCAAGTGGTAAGGATATCTATGATAGTTCATCATTCTTTAAGTTGTTGAAAAGCCAAAGGCTTTTGAGTCTAAGGTTTGTTGATGGCCGAATGGCCTATGTTATTGATCTAAGTGTTGGCCGAATGTAGGGCAAGGAGATCTAGTGCGATAGATCGGGTCTTCGGGATTTAGTGCTTGCGTTAGTGACAGGTGTGTAACTTACACACTTTATAACTTGGTAATATATATTAATAACTTAATCTTGATTAAAAGCCGAAAACTGTGAGATCTCGATATGATACCGTATGGGTATGAGCAAGGATTCGGGTAAGTCCGTTTCGATATGATTTGCTATATGATGCTTAATACCATGATATGAGATATATTTGCTTTATGATTCATAATAAAGTATGATGGCATGATTTGTATAATAACTGCACTATTATGGGTGATATGAGAGGAGGGGGAAGGATTTGATATCCGTGTCTTTGGGACACCAGAGGTTTGGCACCTCCAGTGGTTTGGTACCATATATTATTTCGTGTCTTTGGGACACCAGAGGTTTGGCACCTCATAGCGACTCGTCCTAGTGGCTTAGCACCACAGTGGGTTGGCCCCACATTTGATATAACGGGATTGTCGCCAGTGATTTGGTATCACAACGTGGGTTGGCCCCACAGATGGATTATTCGTGACTTTGGGTCACCAGTGGTTTGGCACCACACTATTATTGGATATCGTGACTTTGGGTCACCAGTGGTTTGGCACCACCAGTGGTTTGGTACCACACGGGGTAGAAATGGAGTTATGGATGGCTAGGTTTGGGTGCATTATATATATTGCTTGGTTATGATTTGTGTAAGCATGTTGCATTAACCGGGAGAGGGAGTATGCACTGAGTCTTGGTGACTCACCTACTCCATTATCTTTTCAGGTGATTTGTAGATCGCGGATGAGGAGCCGGATGGACTCGAGGTGGCCATGCGATAGAAATTCGGTTTTACACGGACTTTGGTTTGGGTACTTTATTTTATTTAAATTGGGTTTTCATTTTTATTTGGATTTGTAATAAGGCCTTTTAAGTTATGTTTTGAATTATTCATATGTTTTGGATTAGACTTCGAACATGGTTAAGTAAATGACTTGGTTAATTTAATAATATGAGCGTAAGGTTTTCTAAACTACAAAACGCAAAGGTTTTCAAAACGTTACCATCGGGTAATACAAATCACTTGATAATAAATGACAACTTAATTGTTTTCGACAACTCAAACGGTTTCCAAACTTAAGTTTCCAAATTCAAATAGAAACGGTTTTCAAATTAATCATTTGGGTTTCTTTTAAAATTATAAAAAGGTTTTTTCTAATCTATGGATCGGCAACTAAGTTTTAAAGTTTTTATTTTCCGGGATTTCAAAGTAAATTATCGGTTTTAACTAATCATGCACCTGATTTCTACAATTATAGAACAACAAAGAGTTTTCACTAAAATTTAATCGGTAACTTGATTTTCTTCAAAACGTTTTTCTTCTGTGGCATACCAGATTCGGTCGTGGTGTGTTGACCGGGTTTGGGGTGTTACAGAACATCCCATACCATTTTTGCTTCAAAATCATATTATCAATTCATAATATATACAAATCATGATTAACAAACTAATTCGGGTCCTAACCGAGCTTTTGAAACCTCTAAAACAAGTTCGGGATTAAATAAGGACCATATTAAAATTTTTGCAACAAAATGGGGTAAATGTAAAAATAGGGGTCATATGGCTGTGTGGCTAGGCCATGCGAAAGGTTGTGCATGTGTGTGAATATGTCACACAATCATGTAATTAACTGGAATCGTGTGATCCAAATATTACTAAACTTGTAGTAACCACATAAGCATGTGGCTAGCTCGTGTGCTAGGCTGTGTGGGACAATTATGTGCCATTTTAAAATTTATCTTGAACTAAACAAGCCTATGTTCTAAATAGTACCTAAATGAACAAATAGCTTGTATAAGAATAAACTAATATTCATACTAACTCATGTAACAAACCATTCATATAACCATTCATCCGTGTCATTTAAATTTTTATTCATTTCTAAGCATAACAATTTAAACAATCAACATCCATAGAATAATTCACCTAATTCGTTATATGCTTTCCAACTCAACTCAAAACATACCTTATTTACAATTCCTAGTCTTCTAACCAATATGTCAATTTGGCACCATCACAACCAAACTATTATATTATCATACATACCAACATGTCAAAATACATATTTCTTAAGATATCATTCACATTCCATCATGGTCAATATTGCCTACGTTCATCAAGTCACAAACCAACTTGACCAACTAGATCTCCAATATACAACTACCTTTTGGCACATATACCAAACATTTCATTTTCATACATTTCATGATTCAAGATCAAGTATACCCTTACTACATACATATTCACCATTTACCATATAAGCATGCCATGGGAATCTTAAAATTCAATCCTACATATCAACACTATGAACACTTTACCACATAAAATTTTAAGCTCAAGACATAAATCTCAAAATAGCTTATATACATGCCACATAATCGAAGTAAAAACAATTTCAAAATCTACCAAAATAGAAGTTTGATAGTACGAGCCTTGAAGTTGATTCAACAACCTTGTTCCGCAAAATGTCAACTAAAAAAATAGGAAATGAAATAGAGTAAGCTTTACGAAAGCTTAGTAAGTTCATATAATAACATATACATTAACTTACCTTATCAACCAAAAATATAATTATAAAACTAGGTATTAACGACATTTCCAATCCTGATATTTCATATCACAAGAAACAAGTGAGACTTTTCATATATCATGTAACAAGATCTTCAATGTATGTAACAGCCTATTTTTAGTCAAATCGAAACAGTGGTTTCGGGACCACAAATTCGAAGTCAAAATAATTATTTTATTATTATTTTAATACTTACAGTAGGATAGAATGATTGTGTGAAATTTTTTTTTAGAAATTTTATCGTTTGAATGCTTAATTTGATAAAAAAGGACTAAATCGCGTAAAGTGCAAAAGTGGCGTTCTAATAGTTAAAGGTGTCAAATAGCTATAGAACCTTAAATTAAAGGTCCTTATGTGGTAAATATACCATTTTTAATGTTATTGGACTTTTATGGACTTGCATTAAGTGTTATTAATAGTTTATAATAAAGGTTAATTAAGTAATTTAGAAATTAAGGTTAAAATAAATGAAATAAAACAAAGTACCATCTTTTCTTCTTCATGTTTCAACTGAAACTAGGGCAAGGAAACACCATTTTTCATCTCCTTCATTCGGCCATGCTATTCTTGCTCAATTAGGTATGGTTTTTGTCCCGTTTTCAATGACTTCTATGTTTTTGAGATCGTTGCAGCTTAGTCTAGCTAGCCCAGGGACTATTTTTCAAAATTGTTAAAGGTTTATGGTTTTTCCATTGATGAATCTATATGTGTTTTGATGTTTGATGATAGAAAATGCATGCTTGTTGCTAGATAAATAACATTTGTTAAGTGATATTTAGTAAAATGTCCAAATAGGGATTAAATTGTGAGGTGTGTAAATTCTGTGGTTAAATTGTGAAATAAATGAAAAATATGGACTGCTAGGGACCTAATTAAAATTCAACTAGCATGGGTTTTGGTTGAATTGCATGAATTTGTAATTTTATGAAATAAGGACTAAATTGTAAAAATGTGAAATATTAGGGACCAAAGTGTAAAGTGGCTTTAAAGTGTATTTTGGACTAAATTGAATAGAGAGATTATTAAATAAGTTAATTTTGATTACATTTAGATCAAGAAAAGTGAAATACGTATTTAGATCGAGGAAAGAACAAGATTTCGATTTAATAGACTTAATTCATCATTTTCGCATTTGAGGTAAGTTCATATGTAATAAGTTTTATTATAATTGTATTTTATATGCTTTGATATTGCATAAACTGTGAATACGACTTTACGGACATGTTCGAAAACAATTCGGCAAGTGTGAAATCCCGGTTGAACCTTAGGAATAGATTAGGATACGAATGACATGTCATTAGGGGTTATTACTGTTTTGGGTGCTGGTCCATACGTCCTACCGGTGGCCAAGTTATCAAGCATGTGTTACAGATTCTCGACAGCTTGTGTGAGCAGCACCGTGTAGCTACGTCATGACAATCATCTTGTGTGAGCAGACCCGTTGATAGCTCGAGAGTGAGCATTATTGAGATATGATATTGAGATAGCTTCAGCTACGTATTGGCACTTTTGTTCAAGATTTTATTGAGATAGCTTCAGCTATATATATTGGCACTTAGGGTGTGAGATTCTCGAGTATCCTGTATTATTCCAAATGGTTCAACCGGTATATCGAGGATATGAAATTGTGAGAAATAGATATGTATCGATACAGGTATATACGGAAACTGAATATGCGTTGAAGATATGAAATAATTGAGTTCATGGTTAAATAGATGATTGAATATATGTTAACATTGTGGTTATATATATTTTGTAGTATGTTATATGTATATTTTGAATGGAAACTAAATGGTGAGTTTTGTTTATTATTCTCATACGAGCTTACTAAGCTTTATAGCTTACATCGTTTATTTTTCCGTGTTTTATAGTGAAATCAAGCTAGCTCGGATTCGACGATCATCGGAGACTTCATCACACTATCCAACTATCACTTTGGTACTTTTGAATTTAAGTATTTTGAGTATATGGCATGTATAGGGATTTTGGGTGATTTTGATATATGTGTTGATAATGAATTTAGCCATTTGAATTGGCTTGTAAATGTTTAAATTTTGGTTTTGTATATAGCCATGAGAGTTGGCTCAATTTGGTTGGTTTGGTTGTGTATACATAAGTGCATATGGCTTTGGTTATGTGTTAAATGATGAATATGTGTTGCTTGTTGATAATAGGTATTGTGGATGTCAAATGGTTAATGAATTGAGAATTAGTATGCTTGTGGGTTTAGGTAAATTGGTTCATGTTTGAAAGTGTCCATTTAGTTGAATTGGGAATGTGAAATTGGTATAAATGGGGCCTATTTTGTGACTTTTGTGTACTGTGGATGATGGTATAGAACTAACATGAATTAGGCTTGATTTAGTTGGTTTGAATGCCTATTTATGCCATGTCTTGGTGCCATTTGGTTTGGCATAGGTGTATATAAATTTGGGTGGCAAAATGGCTTGGTAAATAGCCTATTTTTGTCCACACGGACGTGTGTCTCAGCCGTTTGTGACACACGGTCAAGATACACGGCCATGTGTCCCTTGGTGTTGAATTAAAAATCAAGTCAGTATGCTTCACACGATTTAGCACACGGGCATGTGACTTGGCCGTGTGGCATAAGTCAGTATACCATATAGGTTTGGCACGGCCTAGTACATAGGCGTGTGTGCCACTTTTATGGCACACGGGCTAACCACACGGGCGTGTGTTGGCCGTGTGACCCAAGTCAGAAAGTTACACGGGCTGGGACACGGCCATGTAATCCCATTTCGAATGTCCACACGGCCTGTGACACGGGCTTGTCTTTGGCCGTGTGAGACACACGGCCGGGCCACACGGGCATGTGCCTCCTGAAGGTTGAAAAATTTTCTAAGTGTTTCAAAAATTTCTTGAGCTATCGATTTAGTCTCGAACCACTTCTAAAGCACGTTTAGGGCCTCGTAGGCTTGTATTAGGGACAATGTGATTGAGTTTGAATGATGATTGCATGAAATTTGAAAATGTACGTGAAATTATTGTTTAATTGTTTTATAAGTCCGGTAATGCTCCGTAACCCTATTTCGACGTTGAATACGGGTGAGGGGTGTTGCAGTATAATTCAAGTATTCAATATATTTCAAGTCAACAAGTCATTCATTTCTTTTATTTAATCAAAATAGCCCAATGAATAATAGTAAAGAATTCGAATACATGGGTTACAGTGACAGGGAGCACCGAAGTGCTAACAGGGCACAAAAGTCGTACAAGAGCATGAATGTGCTATCAGGAGTATTGGAGTACTATCAGGAGCAATTATTTTAGACCCAGAACATTTACAATGCCGTAACATTTTTTGGAATCAAAGCATGTATCAAAACCATTTTATAAACTTACATTTTTACATACAGGGTATTATACTCACATTTGTAAATCTTTTCAATCTAGTCCAAACCCACCTTATATGCTAGTTACGAATTACTCAAGATATATTAAGTACATACAAACAATTATAATGTAAATGAATAACATTTAGAACATTTATCTTCACTCCATTTCTTTGAATATATTAAGTACATCTATTTTTATTTGAATATATATTTAGCAAATGTAGAAGAATAACTTCTCCATTTTCACTCCATTTCTTAGCAACGCCAAAATTACTAAAAAGGAATTTGTATGAACTGAAATATGTTAAACCAGTTGCAGATCTTTTCTAGTCCTACATGATATTTAGTTATATCATATTTATGTTAAGTCGTTTATTAAATTTTGATATTGGTTATTGTTTTCCCTCTTGTACTCTTATATGCAATAGTTCTTTTCTTATGGAAATGATTTGTGCTCCCCCATGCATTTTCCCCATATTTTACAGTACTTTCTTGTAAAAATGTCGGCCTAATTTTTATACCCATTAATGAATAATCTATATTCTTGATGGGCGTCGAAACCGCCAAATATAATTCCTACAAATAGCTCTAAATAATAGTAGAGTGGTAGTAGGGTCGATTCCACAGGGATCGGACGTTTTTGTCAATTTTTGCGTTTATCTTGTGAACAGAAGTTTGTCGTGGCAAAGGTCGTACCCACGACTTCAACGAACCTGCTGAAAAATAAATAGATTAGGGGGGTTTAAAAACGTTTGGAAACTAAATAATTAAGATAACACAAAAAAATAATTAAACAAACTAGAAATTAAATTGAAAATTAAAATCAGGTTTTTGAAATCAAAGTAATTGAGCCTTAGCCTTAGACTTGGTAATTCAGTGTCAATAATATATCCTCGAAAATTGATCTTCTCCTCTAAACGATAAGCTGGTTATAGCGATTAAGAACGTCCTAACCACCAATTCCTCCTTTCGTAGCTGGTTCCGGTACGACCTGCAAACCAACCCTTACCGATTATCTAACCGAGATACACGTGTTCTCGATTGAAGATTCCGGTAGCCTTGCATTCTGAGGAACCCAACTCGAATCAACAGCCTCAACCGCATGGGTCGTTTAAACCCGATCACCTCCTCATTGATTTGTTCTCGAAAACTCGAATACAGCACGGCCGATTCTAATCTCCAACTGTCGACAAATACGACCCCAATCCAACATGCACTTTGACTTGGAATCAAATTCAACCTTAAGGGATGAGTTATCAATCCCGATACTTAGGAAAAAGGTGAATATCGATTGGACGGATTTTAGCTCGAATTCATATCTCACGATTCCCAACCGGAAAGAGTATCGGCCTAAGGCTAAGATAGAATTTAGTGTCGCATGATTTTACTCATGCTTGCAAGTTGTGGAAGGTGGTTGAATTTTGTATGAGAATGGAAGAAATTGGGAAGTGAAGGGGCTTGGGAAGTAGTTGGACAAATTTAGAAAGAAATAGGAAATTGAAATGAAATGGACAGGATTCTCACGTCAAATTGAAAGAGAGAAAAAAAGTAAATTCACTCCAAATTGAAATAGGAAAAAGACAAAAAGGATAATTCAATTCCAAATAGAAGTAGGAAAAGAAGTATTTGATTGATGATTATCCAAATACAATTAACCCCTATTTATATACATGGGGTTTACTAAAAATAGACTTAATTAATTTAATATAAAATCCTAAAATAAAAATAAAAATAAATAAATAAAAATAAAATAAACAAAAATAGGATTTTCCATATTTGGCTTTTTACAAAGTCAAATTGTTTGATGAGTCATTGGCTTCCTCCATCTTTCTGATTTGGCCCTATTTCCATTATTTTCTTTCAATTTAGCCCTTTTCAGCATGTTTTCGATCAATTGCGTCCCTAACAAGAATTAAATCATAAAAATACAAATTAGCAGGGGTTAATTCAAAAATAAACCAAATTAAATATAAGAAATCATGCAAAATAATCATGTTATCAAATCCCCCCTACTTAGCTCATGCTTGCCCTCAAGCATTTTGTTCTTTCAAACATTAGAATTAATTCCACAATTTATTAAGACCCGAGCCTCTTTTCTGCATCCTTACTCAACGTAAACAACATAGGCAAAAATAATTAAATCAATGCTCAAAACATATAGTTTAATCAACAAGACAAGTGTCATAAGATTTGAAATATGCAAACTAGATAATTTCATTAAATTGAGTTTGAATCTAATAAATTGCAAGGCATTATTAATATACTTTTAGAAAAAAAAATTAGACATGGTCAAGCCTTTTTACGCGAACTAGGATGACAACCCAAGTACCCTATCCCAGTTACTCAGTTCAAACAGTCTTTATTATTGAGCTCTGTTAGTGGAATGTTATTAAGTTATCGACTTGTCACTCGAACCTTTTTACTCGAGACGAGATGACAACCCAAGCACCTCGCCCCGGTTACTCAATCCGGTCACGTTTGCGAAACTTTCACTCATAACTTGAGCCTTTATTTATTTATTTAATTTTTATTTTTTTTCATTTTTTTTCATGCACAAGCAAATATTTTTTCAAACAATCAATTCATGAAAATCTAGCTACATACATCAACCTTAAAACACAAGTGTCGATTAATCTATATACTTGAGCATTTAAATTCAAAAAAATTTCCCAATTGTCCAAGTTGACTAAGTATAAGATTAAAGGCTCAATGTCAAAATAAACTGTTGAATGAATTCAATGCAAGATTTAACATATGCAAAAGAGAAACATGCAGCAAGAACCAATCAACCATCCATGCATACTTACTATATTCATCCCCCTACTTAGCTCATGCTTGTCCTCAAGCATGTGTCATATTATAGAAAAGAAAAAAACAGTAGCTCAAATAAATAAAATGAAAAGTTCAGAGTACTCCCCATGTGTGTCTTCAATGATTTCGTTGATGTTGGGGGTAACGGCTTTGCAGGAACCACCTACTGAGGATCACCTTGGTCCGTTATCGAGTCCTCGTTGGCTAAAGTGAACAGATACTATGCACCAGGTAGGATTCCAGAGAAGAGGAGGTGAGTCATTAAGACCGCTTAAGTACCAAGCTCTCCCTAAATCCAATCCTAGACATGCTTATACCCATTGCCACACCTTAACCTTATAGTAGAAAGGGGGAGACGGCGACAATGGTACAGTGGCGTTGGTGATGGTAGTGCGATGGCAACGGTGATGGATGCTGCGACAGTAACAGAGATGGTGACGGTGGCGTAGGTTGGTTGTGGGAAAGAGGGTTTGTTGTGAGGAAGATAAAGATAGAAAAGGGGTGTGGAGATTTGGGCTAAGTTTAGGTGGGTTTGTGTTGTTGGGTTGGTATATGGGTAGGTGTTGGTGGGTTAAATGGATGGGTATTGGGTTAAATTTGGGTTTGTGGGTGTTGGGTTTTGGTGTTAAGGTTGGGTTTTTTTTTTTTGGTAAATACTTGTCACCATATTAGCATGTCGTGCCCGCGCCACCACTGTTATCCGACTTTCGAGAAAAATTGATGCTCTCCATTATTTTCCTGAAAACATCAAACTAATTGAACTAAGTAAAAATTTATTTATTTACACCCTAAATCTACTAAAACTTGAAATTAAATAAATGAAAAGAAATTTGGGTTGCCTCCCAAAAAGCGCTTTTGTTTAACGTCGTTAGCTCGACGACCTTAAATGTTATTCGTTTGGCTTATTGAGAATTAGTTTCTCCATCTTGTGCACTTGGATGTCATTGCAGAAAGGTTTCGACCTTTCTCCATTATCTTTGAAGCCCTTCCCGGGTTCCCCTATCATTGGTGGATTGAGGAGTCTTTGAGCTTCTTCGTTCAAGTTTGCATTTTTCACTATCGGAATACTTGTACGTTCTAGAAATTATTTTAGCTCTAATGTCGAGGCTTTCATGACAGCTTCACGTATTGGCTTTTGGATTATCGATAATTCCTCTTGCTTAACATCAAGATCAACATTCCTGCAAGGCACAGTTTGTGACTTATCATTGGGATGTCCCATATCCTCATAAACATTAAACCTAACCACTTCGCCATCAAATTCCATGGTGAGTGTTCCACTCCAAACGTCAATTTTCGTTCGCGCGGTACTCAAGAATGGTCTTCCAAGCAAAATGTCAGATGAATTGGTTGAGTTATCATCTTCCATATTAATAATGTAGAAATCCGCAGGGAAAACTAATTCGTTAACTTTGATAAGGACGTCTTCAAGCAGCCCTTCGGGATAGACGACTGACCTGTCCGCCAACTAGATTATTACTCCTGTTTCTTTCAAAGGACCCGCGTTAATTAACTTATAAGTAGAATAAGGCATAACATTAATAGAAGCCCCTAAATCACACATGGCTTTCTTAATGCCTACATTACCTATCTCACAAGAAATAGCAAACATACCTTGGTCCTTGTATTTGGGAGGAACTTTCTTTTGCAGTATTGCGGAGACATTTTCTCCTATATTTACTCTTTCGTTACCTATCAACCTTCTCTTGCTAGAACATAATTCTTTTAGAAATTTCGCATAACGAGGGATTTGTTTGATAGCGTCGAGTAAAGGGATATTTACCTCCACCTTCCTGAACGTCTCGAGGATTTCTTTTTCCTTCTTCTCTTTCTTATCTTTTGCAAGCCTCCCTGGAAAAGGAGGTGGCATCACAACTGGTTTCTGAATTTCTAACTCCGGCCTAGCTGTTGGATCAGACATTTGCTTTTCTCGTTCATTGTCTCGACCATGACTTTTGGCTGGCACTGTTTCCAGAACCTTACCGCTACGAAGAGTTATTGCACTTACATTCTGTCAAGGATTCGGCTCGGTCTGGGAAGGTAATTTACCTTGAGACTCCAAACGTTAACTGCCATCGAGAGTTTACTAACTTGATTAGTTAGTTCTTGTATTGATGCATCTGTCCTCTGTTGATATTTTGCAGCATCGGCGGCAAGTCTTTCCACAATAGCTTCTAGAGATGTGCTCGACTTGGGTTGCTATTGTGGTGGTTGCAGAGGTCTCGATTGGTACGATGGATTATATCGGGGATTACCTCTATAATTCAGGTTGAGATGATCCTTCCACCCTGGATTGTAGGTGTTGGAGAAAGGATCATAGCGTCTTTGCGGAGGTCCCAGAAAACCTCCGACAGCATCAACATGTGCCATTAAATTGTTGTTAAGGATTGGGCACGAATCCGTCGGATGTTCGGATGTAGAACAAATTCCACACAGTTGGGTCAGATTCTTCTTCTCTGTAAGCAAAGACTGAACAACATTGGTAAGCTTATCCAATTTATCTTCTAAAGATGAAACGTTTACCCCATGAACCCGTCTTGTGGGTTTCGAATTCGGCTGATACTGTTGAGAATTTGCCGCCATGGTGGATATCAGTTCTCTTGCCCTTTGAGGAGTCATATTGACAAGCTCCCCTCCACTAGCAGCATCGATCATCTTCATTTCCATAGGGAGCAATCACTCGTAGAAATATTGAAGGAGTGATCGTTCAGTCAACCCGTGTTGAGGACAACTTGCACATAGTTTTTTATACCGCTCCCAATAGTCATAGAGCGATTCATTCTCCATTTGGCAAATTCCCGCTATGTCCCTTCGAAGTTCAGCTGCTCGTGATGCTGGGAAGAACCTGTCAAGAAATACACGAGATAAGTCATCCCACGTTTTGATAGAACCGAGGGGTAAGTAAAATAACCATTCTTTTGCTGTATCAACTAAAGAAAAAGGAAAGGCCTGAAGTTTGATTTCATCTTCGGGTACTCCCTGCGGTTTCATGCTTGAGCAGACCATGTGGAATTCTCTTAAGTGGGTGTGTAGATTTTCATTCTTCAAGCCTCGAAAGGTGGGCAAAAGGTGAATCAAGCCTGATTTCAGCTCGAACGGGGTTCTTCCGATTGGATAGTTGATGCATAACGGTGTTTGCTCGTTGGGAGCAGCGACTAGTTGACGAATGGTTCGGTTCGCCATCCTTTCTGGTTCACCGAGGTTGCCTTTCGCTTCTTTTGTAAAAAGTGGTTCGGTCTCAGGTTCAACCATTTCGACTTGTTTCCCACGTCGAATTGCCTCTGTACGAATTGCTTCACTCAACTTTTCGACGTCGGATTCTAGGATCCCTTGTCCTAGTTCAGCTTCTTCTTTACTTGTGCGTTTAAGAGCTTCTGTCTCCTTTCGTTACGCTCGCACTGATTTCTCGATCTCTAGGTCGTATTCGAGATCTCCTGGTGAAGACCTGGTCATAAGGTAAACAAGCAAAAATTAGAAAAGTATATCCAATCCCCGGCAACGGTGCCAAAATTTGATGGGCGTCGAAACCACCAAATATAATTCCTACAAATAGCTCTAAATAGTAGTAGAGTGGTAGTAGGGTCGATTCCACAGGGATCGGACGTTTTTGTCAATTTCTGCGTTTATCTTGTGAACAGAAGTTTGTCGTGGCAAAGGTCGTACCCACGACTTCAACGACACTGCTGAAAAATAAATAGATTAGGGGGGTTTAAAAACGTTTGGAAACTATATAATTAAGATAACACAAAAAAATAATTAAACAAACTAGAAATTAAATTGAAAATTAAAATCGGGTTTTTGAAATCAAAGTAATTGAGCCTTAGCCTTAGACTTGGTAATTCGGTGTCAAGAATCGATCCTCGAAAATTGATCTTCTCTTCTAAACGATAAGCTGTTTATAGCGATTAAGAACGTCCTAACCACCAATTCCTCCTTTCGTAGCTGGTTCCGATACGACCTGCAAACCAACCCTTACCGATTATCTAACCGAGATACACGTGTTCCCGATTAAAGATTCCGGTAGCCTTGCGTTCTGAAGAACCCAACTAGAATCAACGACCTCAACCGCGTGGGTCGTTTAAACCCGATCACCTCCTCCTTGATTTGTTCTCGAAAACTCGAATACAGCACGGCCGATTCTAATCTCCAACTGTCGGCAAATACGACCCCAATCCAATGTGCACTTTGACTTGGAATCAAATTCAACCTTAAGGGATGAGTTATCAATCCCGATACTTAGGAAAAAGGTGAATATCGATTGGACGAATTTTAGCTCGAATCCATATCTTACGATTCCTGACCGGAAAGAGTACCGGCCTAAGGCTAAGATAGAATTTAGTGTCGCATGATTTTACTCATGCTTGCAAGTTGTGGATGGTGGTTGAATTTTGTATGAGAATGGAAGAAATTGGGAAGTGAAGGGACTTGGGAAGCAGTTGGACAAATTTAGAAAGAAATAGGAAATTGAAATAAAATGGATAGGATTCTCATGTCAAATTGAAAGAGAAAAAAAAAAGTAAATTCACTCCAAATTGAAATAGGAAAAAGACAAAAAGGATAATTCAATTCCAAATAGAAGTAAGAAAAGAAGTATTTGATTGATGATTATCCAAATACAATTAACCCCTATTTATATACATGGGTTTTACTAAAAATAGACTTAATTAATTTAATATAAAATCCTAAAATAAAAATAAAAATAAAATAAACTAAAAATAGGATTTTCCATATTTGGCTTTTTACAAAGTCAAATTGCTTGATGAGTCCTTGGCTTCCTCCATCTTTCTGATTTGGCCTTATTTTCATGATTTTCTTTCAATTTAGCCTTTTTCAGCATGTTTTCGATCAATTGCGTCCCTAACAAGAATTAAATTATAAAAATACAAATTAGCAGGGGTTAATTCAGAAATAAACCAAATTAAATACAAGAAATCATGCAAAATAATCATGTTATCGATTCTAGTTCAATTAATGATTTGTTGAGTTCACAAATAAATATAATATGATTTTTTTTTTTTGGCAGTAAGAGTTGAGTGCTATGAACGAGTTCAGGCTACTATGGCTTCAAAACGAGTATGCATTTTCTATTGTCGCGAGTGGATATTCTTTTTTAGAGTGAACCGATGTCCCTAGGTTTTTTTTTTTTTTTCCTGCGATAACTACAAGCTAGAGTTGACCCACAAGCATCCCCTTTTATCAATGGAAAAAGAATTTAATGTGATCACATAGTTGAACTTGAGTTTTGAGATGAGAATTAATGGAGAATCTATTCTTATGTAAATGCCAACTAGCCTTAATATTGAAAAAGAGAAGTGAGCCGACTAGCTTTAATAATGAAAAAGAGAAGTGATAGGGGAAAGAAATTCAACTTTGTGTTCAAGCTTAGCCTAGCAAAGATAACCAAGCTCCAAGCTGACCACAAGTTTTTTTTTCAACTTCGATCATACGCCATAGATTACATAGAAGAGAAATGGAGTTTGTAAGAAGAAGAAGAAGAAGAAGAAGAAAGAGTTAATGTAAAAATGAGGGGAAAGATAAAAAATTTGTTCATGACCATGTCAATTTGTCATTATACCTTTCATGACAATAACATAATAAATTGACAATGTTAATGATCATATAATAATTTTTTAAAATTTAATTATCAAAATCTAAGTTAAACATATATAAATGAGTTTGCCTTTTTATTTTTACTAACGAATATGAGATTCAATAACCATGTGTTAATATATAAACTTTAAATGATTATTACTCCATAATTAATGTCACAAATAATGTCACAAATTTGCCCAAGGAACAAAAATGTCTTGGAAATTGTCTTCGACGTGGATTATGACAATTTATTTTATATCAATACATACAATACAATAGTTGTTCTAACACCTAACAATATATCTTTGTATTGTGTTTGTGTTATTTTTTGTGATATAGTTATTTTTGAGATATTATTGATATGAATTTTGATATATTTGTGCTCACAAGCTTTAAGTTAGAGTTATTTACAGTAATAATAATTCTAACTACGATAATCGGTTAGATCTAAAAGTATTCATAGATCGAATCAAGTCGGACTTAAGTATAATACGAACATACTTTATATTTTGTTTAAGCATGACCTGATCAAATCAACTCTCTCCCTCTCTTTATTATCATAAGTGAACTGGTGAATTAGGCTATATATGCTTTCTTTCTTTATTATCATCAGTGAATTGGCGAATTAGGCTAATGGCCAATTTAGCATTGATTTTAATAAGCACTTTTGGGACAAAAAACACTTTTGAGATCAAAATATTGGTAAACAAAATACTTTTGATCTTTTTAAAAAATACTTTTGGAACAAAAATATTTTGCAAAAGTATTTTTTTAACCAAAAGTAGAAGCATAATATTTTAATTTTTACTCAAAAGTGATTTTTGACTTAAAAACACTTTTGAAAAGCTGTGTTAAACTAAACCTAAGCCAACAATCGTCATACACCGTAAATCATGAAATCAACAACAACAGAGAGAGAGAGGGAGAAAGATGGGAGTGGGGGAGGACGGTGAGGAGGGTTTTTTTAAAAAAAAAGTTAATTTAATATTAATATAAAATTTAAATTTATTACTATATTTTAAAAATATTTATATATATTTATATTTATATATTTCTTTAATTTTATTAGAATTAGGATCAAATTCCATTTGTAAATTTTGAGAATTATTTTTTTTAAATTATGAATAAATTGATATAATATGTAAAAGTTAAGAATTAAATTTTTTATTGTACCAAATTTTCAACCCCACTTCACCCTCCATTATTGCAATCAATGGAAATGGACAAAAAAAAAATTCAATTAGTTGGGCGACTAATTTAAAAAAAAAATTATAGATGAGCGACAAAAAAAGAAACAAATCCATAATTGTGTGATAAAAAAATGACCTATATTTAGGCGACCTATGGTGTAATTTATCCTAAAAAAAAAAAACATAATGTAATATATTAGAAACTTAGAAATGGACGGAGCTCAAGCTTTAAATATTCAAACTTAAGTCTGAAAATTATTTTTTAAACTGCAATTTTTTTCCTAACTTTTTTTTTGAGCCTAATATTTTGCTTATACCCTTCCAAGTTCTGATGCATGTTCGTATGAAAAAAGGGCATTGGTTAGTATCAAACTCATTACTGCATGATTTAGAAAATCAGAAGCAGTCTCTGAAATTAGAACACTTTGAAGATAAAAAGAAAAAATCATAGACTCAGCTCAAGTTGTTGATATATGCACATCGAGAAATTGAACAAGAACAATTTTCTAGACATATCATTATCAAAACATCTCAAACAACAATAAACGAGATGGTTAAGGCAACTGGGGAAACTAGAAGTTAAAACAAAACTGGTCTGAAAGAGAGATATATATGTAATTAATAGGTGAAAATATAACGCCATCCGAACATCCATCCATCCACCTCATCATCAGGTTGTTTCCTTAGTCAGCTGAAGCCCAGTCTTTACGGATGTCAAATGTATAGTTGATCTCCAAGTGGCACTTGTTATCATCATCAAGGAACTGATAAAAAGCAATTTCGTAAGTAGAAATCACACTTGATATATAGATACATATGTAAAACTTAGTTGAACAAACCTTTGACTTTGCAGTATATGATCCTCTAGCCATAAAACCAGAAGGGGCAGTCTCTTCTGGCATTTCATGTGTATAAGGCTCTTGTTGAGGACTAAAGGTTCCAATCATATCTTTTGTGCTGAAAACTGAAAGACAAGATTCATTTTGAAGTGCTTTTGTAACTTCAAATTTGTTTTGCAAGAATTAGGACATGTAATAAGAGGCTTACCCCTGAGACCTGATTTCCAAACAGTATTTGTGTACCTGAGACCAGATACAATGTTGTTGCTAACTTGGAAGGAGAATTTCAACCGATAATGGCTACCTTCTTTCAGTGTAAACCATAAGCCCTGGGGCTTTCCATCTTCAGGGATCGAAAGAACCATGTCTGGCCTTTCCGGCGACACGATGGCCACGCTAAGGAACTTTACTTCAGGATCAAGTGTTTCTGCAAATACAAGGGTGAAAACCACATCCAAAATGTTCTATCTATTTTGATTCATGTCAAATTCTGCAGGTTCTTTAAGACTTGCATGAAAGATTTGTTTGTTCTAATTTACCTAGAGCCAGAGCAATAGTACTGAAACATGCCATACAATTGAATTATACAGAAACCTATGTTACAAAGGGATTTAAAAAAAGACAAAAAGAAATGAAAGCGGTACCTCCAATGTTGTTAATATCCACACTTCCGAGAAGCTGTTCTTTCCACTTCCTTAAGCTCTCATCATCCTGCAACTCAAGCAAATGATGATAAAAAGACAAATTCCAACTATACATGCATGAGAGTTTGAGTAAATCCAAGTGAAAGAAAGAGGATGAAAAGTTTAAACCTTATCTTTTTCAAGCTGTTCCTTGAGACTACACTGGGGACCCAAATGAAGTGCGCTCTCATCATCGTTATCCTCCTCCTGATCAGTGGTATAGAAAGAGGAATCATCACTCATTTGTCTGCCACCACCCCTGGCAGCTCCTCCTTCATCCTCGCTTGCCTCCTTCTCCTTGTTCTTGTTGTCATCAACTAACCCCATTGATATTACCGACACTTGGTGGAAAGCTCCCAAACGGCAAAGCAATCAACTCATCAACAGTGGGGAATGGGGGAGCAACAAACCCAAATTCAGTTTCAACCCTTGTCGTTCTAACCTAAGACCCAACAGGCAAAAGGGGAAAAGGAAATGATGGGCAATGAATGAGAGTGGGAATGGTGAAGAAAGGTGAGGATTGTCTTAGGCTAAAGCAAAAAGACAGAAGAGAGAGAGAGAAAGGAAAGACAAAAAAGAAAAGGAGAAAGAAGGGGATATTGGTCCTTTGTCTGGTAGCTGAGAAAGTTTGAAAAACTCAAAATGGAGGAGAGGGAAAGCCGCAAAGAGAGTAGGGAGTTAGTTTTGTTTTTTTTGGATTTGGTCTTCAATCTTGAAAGGGTAAAACTTATAAGAAATGGGCATGTGGTGATCCGAATCTCAAGTCATTGTATAATATCATTCTCTTTTACTTTTCTTTTCTGCGATAAATTAATGGGTTAATCGATTCTTACCAACATCTGTAAGAGTAGTTATTACCATTGGATTGGAGGGTATATTTCATTTCTTATCCTTTATTCTTGTTTTGGGTGTATAATATGAATTTGTTTTTGAATATACATTTAAAAAATTACATTATATTCGTTTCATGCAATTCCACGTTAAAAAAAATTGTAGACAAATCAAGTTTTTCGACAGCTCATAAAACCTCAGGTGTCAAGTCAAATTTTTTATGAGTTGTAAAAATGACAACATATTTATATTATAATTATTTTTCTCTTAATTATGAAATAAATATCAAGATTTTATATTATCAATAATTAAAATAAAATAATTAAGTGATAATATCATATGATTATTTTATCATTAATTAATTAAATTAATAAGAGATAAATAATAAATAAAATAGTTTAAATTCTTGTAGAACAATCAAAAGGAACAGTTAAATTCTAGAAGAACTCTCTTTTATTCATGTAGTTGGCACTATAAAAAGGGGTCACCCCAAGCCATTCTGGAAAAGTTCAAGAAGCTTAGGAAATCTCTCTAGAATTTTCTAAAGAAGTCAAAGAACTTAAAGAAATTATGAAGAACACCGCATCAATTCTGAAGAAAAATTGCCTTCCAATCTAATTCAACTGTAGAGAAGAAGACAAAAGTTGTTCCTAAAAAAAACCACATTTCAATCCAAATCAACTAAGAAAGGAGGTCCAAACCCGTTTCAAGAGCAAACCAACACGACCCTTTAAGCAATCTACATCCATCCAAGATTAAGTCCATGACTTTCAAGTATTCAAGGATATTTTTCTTTGTATTTAATAAATTTCCAAATATTGTAACTTTTCTATTAAAGTTATAAATAAATTTGACTCCGAACTTTCAAGTAAACTTTCGACTCGAAATTTGTGTGTGCAAATTTCTGGCACACCTGGTGGGACGATCTCTACCTTTCATCTATTCCCTCGAAAAATCAAAGTTCAAAGTTGTGATGGCCTCAAAGAAAATTATCATCACCAAGCCCGTTCAAGTTAATCCTGCAACCTGTTCGGCATCATCATCAAGCAACAATGTCACTGCTCATCCCTTTGGCATTAGACAAAAGACGAAAGCTCTTTAAAGTTATTAAGGCAAGTTGTTGAATTCGGTGCCCTAAATATAGTATATTCATTTGTATACTTGTAGT
Source organism: Gossypium australe (assembly GCA_005393395.2). Lineage (NCBI taxonomy): Eukaryota > Viridiplantae > Streptophyta > Magnoliopsida > Malvales > Malvaceae > Gossypium > Gossypium australe. The sequence continues at coordinate 13,651,213 of CM016620.1, read as the reverse complement.
TTTTTCGAACATATTGATTTTAATAAAATTTTCCATAAGTTGCATTAATATCCTTTTTATATTGTTCTCAATGGTTTTTTCACGCAAAGAAAAATGGAAGCAAATATTGGTTCACTGGTTATCTAATGTTTAACTAATATAAGTGGTATTACGCGGTCGAATAGTAATACAGAAAGATTGTAACACCCCAACCCGGCCTAGACGTTATGGCCGTATCTAGCAATGTCAGACGATAGTGTTTTTGAAACCTCGTTATTACGATGAAAACATTCCATGTTATTATCTTTAGTAAACCTTTGTTAGAACTTAGGAAGTCGTCTTTATTCATTTAAAACATTTGTTTTGAAATATCCCTCATTGCGGAAGCTTTAATAAAACAGTCTAGGTGATCATGCGTTTAGAAATTGCTTTAAATTTTTGAAAACCGAATTTCCTACGACCAGCATGTATAAATCCATAAAGTAAAATAAATAAATAAAAACCCAAATTTAAAACCAAAGTCTCAAAGGGTCCTTAAATTACAACCCAAATAATCAATAATAATCAAATCATAAATCGTAATTTGAAAACCATGAAGTCCAAAAAATACTGTGGTCACCGCTGAGTCCTCTGTCGCACTGATCCGTCTAAGTCTGGGGATTACCTGTACACGTTAAACAAAAAGGGCGAGTTTACGTAAACTCAGTGTGTAATCTCGCAGAAACAAACAAACAATTAGTATTCACAGTGCACAGTTGAACAGTCTTGGGCCTAAGCCCTTTTCAGTATCAGTGACAGGTTGGGCCTTAGCCCATCTCAGTACAGTGTCAAAAATGCAGTAGGGCCTTAGCCCATCACAATATCAGTAGTAGTAACAGTTATGCAGTAGCAAAATCCTACCCAACCAGCCTCTACACACCATCTCCGTCCAACCCTACACTCCATGTGGGGATATAATCAACCCACCCATCCCTACACTCCAAATAGTACCGAATGCGGCACAATACAGTAGTTTGCAGTTGAGCTGCCAATAAATTAGGCTTAAAGCCTTTCAATACACTTCCTCCGAATAACAACCCTCAACCCAATGCAATGCAACACACAATGGATGACATGCTATTATGAAATTTCAGTACATATATTCAGTTCAGATATTAACATGCCTAGTACAGATATCATTCAATCAATTTCACATATTTAGGGGTCTAAGTAGCGCTTACCGACCCTACAATAGGTTCACAGTCGACTTGGGCGACCCGTGCAACCTTAAAAACATTTCGGTAAAAATGGGCCCACATGCCCATGTGATCTGCCCGTGTGGCCCACTCAGCCCAAATTGGCCTTGGCCGTGTGATCCATCTTTAAAGTAACCCATGCTAGCTCAATACTCATATATGTTTTCACTATTTACTTATATGTTCATTCAAAGCTGTCTACTTGAGTCATTATCACTAAATTATTTATATCTTGAGCTACAGAATTCCAAATTATGATCTGCTTGATGTTTTTGAAACTAGACTCATATGCCCTTCTACCATAAAATTTTCAAAATTTATAGTTTATCAAATATGTACAGGAAAATCTTTAAAGTTGTCCCTATTCTGCTATTTGACAACTTCATCCTTTCCTTACTAAAAATTATTTATCTCTTAGTACGTAATTTATATGATGTTTCTGTTTGTTTCTATTGAAAATAGACTCATTAAGGATTTAAACGTATAAATTTAAGACCCTGATTATTTTTTTACATTTTTTTATGATTTTCCTAAGTCAGAATTGGGGAACCCGAAATCATTCTGACCTTGTCTCACAAAATTTGTTATATCTCATGATTTACAATTCCATTGCTTACACTGTTTTCTCCATGAAAAACTAGACTCAATAAAATTTAATTTCATATTTTATTCAACCTCTAACACAATTCCCACTTTTTTTATGATTTTTAAAAGTTAGACTACTGCTGCTGTCCAAAACTATTTTAGTGCAAAATGTTGATTTCCAAGTTTATAACACCCTTATTTCCTTTCTCTACAATTTTTCGCATCATTTTCTCTTATTTCTTGACAGCAAGCAATATCAGCTTTTCGCCGAATCCCGTTTTCTGCGTTTTGGGTATATACCTAGTATCGTTTCTGATGCGTAAGCACTCCTAAGCCTCCAAAACCTAAAAATCGACCAACATATCTCCAGATTAATCACTTAATTCGTTTTAAATCAACCAATTTTGAAAGGAACTCGACTAAAAGCCTAGTAAAACCCTTACCTCGCTTGAGTAACCACAACTTCGCACAATCACAGTGTCGATTCAAAACCACCAGCCCCTTGATTAACTCCTAAACACCAAAAAGGAATCCCCTTTTAGAGATTAACCAAGAACGATTAACAATAGACAAAACTGTTACTTACCGAACACGCGCAACCAACGATGAACAACCGAATCAATTGGAAAAAAAAGAGAAAAAGAAACGGAAGGGGCAAAAATAATGGAAATTTCGGTAGCAACTAGGGGAAAGAATCGACAGATGAGGGAAAAAAAGAAGAAGAATAAGAAAACATCAGAAAAAGTTTGGGGAATTGGAGAGAAAACTAAAACTCTACTCTTTTTTTTGAAACAAAGAGATAATCAGATTATTTTTGTAACATCCTGATTTAGTGGGCCTGTGCATTTTGTGTGTTGTAAGTTTAATTTGTTAATTTAAGGGTTAGGGGTCCAGATTGGGCTCGAGAATGGGCTGAGGTCTTGACTAAATATTTTGTTTAGACACTTTAGGGCTTAAAATATTGTATCCATAGTTTAAAATATCAAATTGGGCTTGTGGCCCAGTGGGAAAATGGCGCCACTAAGAGGGAAGGGAGTTGGCGTCAATGGCAAAGGAGGAGGCCCAAGTTTTGGCCGCTTGAAGCCCATGTTTTTGGGCCAAATTCGGCACTCATAAGGGGACTAAGGGGGGGACGGCAACAAGGATATAATTTAGGAAAATTTTAATGTTTTAATTTGTGGATAATAAGCTAATAAAGGAGGGAGGAAGTGGTGTGATGTAGGTCTCTTTTGGATGTGTGTTCTGATAAGGATGAGGGAAAGGATGAGGAGCTATCAAGGAGGATAGAGGTGGCCGAATATGGGACTGTGTGTGTAAAGGAGGGGACGGCTAGATAGAGTTAGGAAAAGCTGAAATTTATTTAGTTTCTTTTTCCTTTCTTCTTCTTTTCTCTGAAGCTCTTTCTCTCAGTCTTCTCTGCTGCCGAAATCCTTTCTTTTTCTTCCTAGCCGAAATCTTCAAGCTTCTTTCTTGATTTCTTTTCTTCTTCTTTTTGCCAAAAACCGAAACTCTTCACTCAGTTCTTCTAAAAGCCGAAAACGCATCAGCCTTCTTTTGTTCATACATTTTCGGGATTTTCTTAAAAGCCGAAATCCCTAGATTTTATCTCCTGTGATTGCCGAATCTTTCTACAAGGGATAGCCGAAACCTTCTATAGAGGTAAGTATCGATTTGGGTTTTCTTTTGATCTTTTTCGACTTTTGGAGACTATAGCCGAATGGCTAAATAGTTGGCTAATCTCGTGTTTTCTCTTATTTGCGGCATTCTGGGATTTAAAGGGGATTCAATCGCTTAGATTTCTAAGCCAGAGTTCGGTAGCACTTGGATCGTAACACTTTCGAGATTTCAAGGTAAGGAGATCTGCTAATTTAAAACATATAATCCGAGTAAAATACTAACCCTTGGCCGAATATAGGAGAGGCCCTATCTTCGCGTTCTTCCGGCTTTTGAGCAAAGTTGTAGACAAAGGGCATTAGATCTGATTAGTGAGGATATTGACATAGAGAGTAGTACTACGCATTAATCAGGTGTGTAACTTCTCACACCATTTAGATTGTCTGCTAATATATGTTATTAAATCTGCTTATACTCTGTTAAATGTCGAAATCCCGGCATAACGTTTGAAAACCCGAGGAGGGTAAAAGTGAATCACCAGGTTAGTGATCTCTGTCATTCATAAGTGAATGTTTCTGCTAATGATATGTTTTTGTGATTGCACGGGTTTGGGTAATTAATGAAAGGGGAAGTATTCTGTTGTAGTGGCTTTTTGCCATGATCTGTTGTAATGGCTTTTTGCCATGATCTGTTGTAGTGGCCATTGCCATGATCTGACGATGTGCAGCTAACTGAAGCATGACTGCCATCGATGGTGTGTAGCAGTGTGGGTTGATTGTAGAAATCCCCAATGGTGTGTTCGGCAGGTAAGGGTGGTGTGTAGCGGATGGAAACCTAGGATTGGGTTGGGCTTTGCATAATTTCTGTTATTTCAGGTTTTGATATCTATTCTGCGGGGCTAAGGCCCAATCTGATGGTGCATGAGGGTTGCACACTGAGTCTCGTGACTCACCCTATTATTTAACATTTTTCAGGAGACACGTAGAGCATCGGACCGGGCTGGAGAGGAACGCAAGGTGGCCATGCATGAGATTATTTTGGATAATGCGACAGCCATTATTTTATTTGTTTATATTTAATATTTTTGGATTAGTTGGGTTTTTATTTCGGTGTAATAAGGCCATGGGCCATTAGATTTTCTTTTATTATTTGGGTTTTATTTTGGGCTTTCATTATTATTAAATATTTGGATTTTACGTTTTAATTAAGCTAAGGCATGTACCAAATTTCGGTTTCTAAATCACTAAGGCATTAATTTAAAATGTATATCTTTTACAAACTATTCAACCATTTAGTTTTCCCGATTAAAAGGTTAAACTCAAGAAACATATTTCCCGAAATGGCGATAACTTTTAAAACCTCCTTAGTGACATGCCAGATCCGGTCATGGTGTTTGGGCCGGGTTTGGGGTGTTACAATTTTCTGATAACCCCCCAATTATCTCCTAAAATCACTCCCTATTAACCCACTAAAACACAACTACTCAGAATTTTTCCCTAACACAACTCTTAGCCGAAATTTGGGCAAAAATACTGTCTCCACGCCATCACAGAGAGTTGAACACAGGACCTCCAACACTCTAACACTCCACTTAACCACTAGACCAGTAGGCCCATTCTAATATAAACTTACCAACCATTAAACTTAAGCCCTTTGCACAAAGTTAGGGCTTTATTTATAAAAATACCAAAATTTTTCCACGTAAGGCTTGAACTTGGGACCTCACACACACACACCTAGAACACATAACCACTGAAGCAGATAGACATTGTGTGTCACACATACATGAAATCAAAAATTAAAATTTTGGGGCGTTACAAAGACAGCTTGTATTAGTAGATGAACCTAAACATGTCCATAGTCTAATAAAAAATGAGCAAACTGATTGAAAGTCTACTATGTCATCTATCAAGTTCAATTGGGGAGATGATTTGTCTTAAACATCAGAGCAGATGACTCCCAGAAGATAAAGACATAGATGTGACTGATTGGATTGATAGTACATCGAAGAGAACCCAAGTAGAATAGATCCTAAATCTGCTTATGGATTTATTCACTTGTGATGTTCATAGTGTGGCATACCTTCATCATGAAAGGATGATGGGTGATGAATGGGTGACTCGTATACTTTGATGTAAGTAAAAGTCTAAGTTCAATAGATAAGAAATCGAAAGCTGGTGCGTTGGGTATACAGCGTCCACAGTATGTAGCATTATTTACAATAGTGAGATTCATAACCCTAGAAATTAGTAAATGATATTCTCTCATTGGCAATACATGATAGATGAAAAGTAAACATTGCCATGGGTCATATTATTTTGATAGTGATTAACTTTCCAAGAAGAAAGATTTAATGGTTACCATAAGATAAAATAATATCATATTGGAAGAACAGATTTATCCCAAAGAGACACTTATGACAAGGTCATTAGACGAGCACTGATCGAGTAGCTTTAGTAATGGTATGTAATTGGGGAGAGCTTAATTACGATACTATAGTGGAATGACTTCGTGAGTAAATAAATTTATAATTAATAGGCAAACTTAATTATAAATCATTTGAGCCCTAATTACATATGTCCAATCGATCTCTCTAGTAACTCGTTGAAACAAAAAATGAATTGCTTATAGAATTAAATGAAATGAAATTGATAGAAATGATAAAGTTAAAGAAATGGGTGACATTCGAAAATGAATAAGGTATCTCACTAAGTATGAAAATGACTTGATAATTAAATTAAATTTTTGAATTATTATTTAATCAAATAATTGAAGTTTGAAAAATGGAATTAAATTAATTGGTCATTTGAATTCGCAGAATATGAAAATTAAATATATTTTCGTGACTAAATGAATTTATAATTAATAGGCAAAAAACTGGAACTTAATTATAAATCATTTGAGCCCTAATTACATATGTCCAATCGATCTCTCTAGTAGCTCGTTGAAACAAAAAATGAATTGCTTTTAGAAGTAAATGAAAAGAAATGAATAGAAATGATAAAGTTAAAGAAATGGGTTACATTCGGAAATGAATATGGTATCTCACTAAGTATGAAAATGACCTGATAATTAATTTAAGTTTTTGAATTATTATTTAATCAAATAATTGAAGTTTGAAAAATGAAATTAAATTAATTCGGTATTTGGATTCATTGAATATGAAAATTAAATATATTTTCTCATAGATTTTTTATAGTAAAGTTGCCATGACTTTAACAGACCTAGAATTAGATTGAGAAAATTATTTAATTGAAAAATTAATTAATTTAATGCATAATATATATTTTGGGAAATAGAAAAATATGTATAGAGTTGGATTAAATTATAAAGTATTGGGTTAAAAGTTTAGAAAGCATATATAATTGGACTTAGTACAAGAGAGGCCCAAAACCCCTCATAATACATATGAGGGACGACAACCCTAGTATATTTAACTAGGGTGTGTCACCTCTCTCTTCTAGTAGAACTAAGAAAATAGTTTTTCTTTCAAATAAGTATTATTTGTTTTCTACTAATTAAACCAAGATTCTTTTATCTTTCCATATAAATAGATGGTATTGGTAAGATTAAAAACACACAACTTTGAGAAGTTGTTATTCCACCTCAAAATAGTGAGAATTTATTTTCTAGGAATAAATTCTAAGTTCTGGGAATAACAATTCTATGGGTTTCTGTAGAGAGAGATTTACTTTCCTATTGATATTAAGAAAATTATTTCTAGTTCTATATTTGATTCGTGATTGTTCAAGCCCACATTCGAAGTAATTCGTGAAACGAGAATAGTAGAGAAGGTCATTCGGTTGAAAGACAAGAATGTTAAGGATTCGTCTCGTACAAATCACAAGTACTTTTCGAGAAAATTTTATTACTATAAATATAAAAAAAATTGGATTGATTTTCAAAATTTTCATTTTCCATTGTGACAGAAACAAACTGGATTTGTTTCCAGCGATTGGTATCAGAGCTAGATTGTGCTATGTTTATAGTATAAATTGATAGCAAATTTTCTCTCTTCTTCATGTTTGGTTAATTTTTGATAAGATGTGGCATTCTTATAATTATAAACATGTTTCGAGTTATGTATGTGAATGAATGTATTTTATTATTTATATGATAAAGTAATTTTTTCAAAATTGTGATTTCTAAAAATTAAAGTGGTAATTATTATTTTAATAATTTATGAGATATGTAATTAGATCGTGCACTAGCATTTCCATGTAGGTTTTCTTTATTTATTTTTTAGAATAAACTGAATTTTATCATAAGATAAAATACAATCATATTGGGAGAACAAATTTATCCCAAGGAGACACTTATGATAAGATCATTGGACGACACTAATCGAGTTGCTTTCATAATGGTATCCCGTTGAGGTGAGCTCAGCCACAATACTATAGTAAAATGACTTCGTGACTAAATGCGTTTATAATTAATAGGCGAAAAGCTAAAACTTAATTAAAAATCATTTGAGTCTCAATTGCATGTCCAATTGGTCCCTGTTTTAGCTTGTGAAAACTAGAAATGAATTGCATGTTGAATCAAAATGAACAGAATGAATATAAATGGAGAAATGGAAAACATTCAAAAATGGTTATGGTTTTCTCCGGAATGGAGAAATGGAATCATTTGGAAATGAATGAGGTTTTCTTAAAATGGAAATGGAAATAAAAATGGAAATGGAAATTAAAAGGGAAATGAAAATGAAAATGAGAAATGAGAAATGATTCATTTGTAAATGAACATGGATTTCTAAAAAATAATTGAAAGAATGAGTTTATATTTTTATGTTATTTTAAAGCCCGAAAATGAAAATAAATCATTCAATCATAGTAAACAAGTTGAACAATTAAATATTAAATATATTTTCTCAAAATTTTACCAAGGGTAAAATCGTCATAATTTTATCGGGGGTAAAATTGGGATGGAAAAATTATTCAATATATATTTATTGAATTTTATTTTGGGAAATAAAAAACAAATATTGGGTTGGATCAATTTATAAAGTATTGGGTTAAAAGCCCAGGAAGTACTTGTAATTAAACTTGATATGAAGAAGCTCAAAAACCCCTTATGTTAATAGGATGGACGACTAGCCCTAGCTAATATTAACTAGGGTTGCCACTATCTATACTCCTAATTACACAAGAAGATCATGTTTCTAGTTGAACTAAATTTCTACAATTCAACAAAGGTTCTACCTTCTCTTCCTATAAATAGATGACACCGGTAGAGCTACAAACACAACTTTAAGATATCATTATTCTTTTAAAAAATAGAGAGACATTTATTCTCTTAGAACTAAATATATTTTTCATAATAACTATTCTGTTGGTTTTTATTTGAAAAGAGAAATTTTCTTTCCACATAAAAGAAAATAATTTCTAGTTTTATGTTTTTTATTCAATTGGTTCAAGCCCACACTTAAAGCAGTTCATGGTACAAGAATAGCAGAAAAGATCGTTTGGTTGAAAGCTTAAAACGACAATGATCGATCTATTTGAAACACAGGTACAATTTCGGTCTAGGGTTTATTACTATAAATAACACAAATCGGATCGGTTTTTAAAATTTTAATTTTTCGAAGTGTAAGAAAGCTTTCTTCAAACTGAATTTTTTCCAACAAGTTTCAGTGAGGAGATTTCCTAAAAGAGATAACTTTCTTGTGATAGCATATGATAGCTTTTCGACCTTGAGGCAAGTATTATCATGTGGGATTCATTGAAGAAGGTTTTCTTTTTTTTTTTTTTGTAAAGGACAACTAGTCATACATGTTACTTGTTGAAATTGTCCCAAGATAACTCAATCGTGGTGCATGGAATGATAGATGTTAAGTTGATGGTTATAAACTCAAGATCATTATAGTTAAGTAACTTCCCAAAAATCTATGCTTAAGTTAGAATGATGGCCAAATGTGAAGTGATTATTAGTATGTGTGAATACTTAAGGAATTAGATTCAGGTATTAAATGGATGAAAATCCATGTTCTTACTAGTTGGTTAAGATTTCCACAAGGTGAATTAATTCAATGGGTGTAGGACTTCTCATTGCAACAACTTACAAATGTTTTCAAACTTTAGTATAAGAGCATGCATTATCTTAATGCATATTCTATGTTGGTAAAAGTTTTATTAATATTTACTAAATACAAATATATTAATGAATGAATATTTTATATTTTCAGTTAAAAACTGACACCTACTCCCTTACAAAACATACTTACTGAGAACAAATTGAAAAAAATAACTATAAGGAATGGAAAAGGTGTAACACCCCAAACCCGGCCCAAACACTACAGCCGGATCTGGTATGTCACTAAGGAAATTTTATAAAAAGATGTGGCACTTTGGAAAACAATTATCAGGTTTTAAGTATTTATACCGAAAACTTAATAGTTTATTAAGTCATACAAGATATAAGTTATAAAATGCCTTGGTGAATTTTAAATAAAAACCGAAATTTTATACATGTCTTAACTTAATTCAAACATAAAATGTAAATGCCCAGTAATAAAAGCCCAACATAAAACCAAAACATAAATTATAGTCTAGTGGCCCAAGGCCTTATTACAACAAAATTTAAAATCCACTAATAAAAGAAACATTAAAGTACCTAAATAATGAAGAGTCCTTTGCTGAATCCAAATAATCTCTCGCATGGCCACCTTGCGCTCCTCTCCAGCCCGGTCCGATGCACTAGGTGCTACCTGAAATTGTTAAAATAATAGGGTGAGTCGCGAGACTCAGTGTGCAACCCTCATGCACCATTAGATTTGGGCCTTAACCCCACAGAACATATAACAGAATATAATATATCAGAAAATATGCAAAGCCCAACCCAAATCCTAGGTATCCATCTGCTACACGCCACTCGTACCAGCCATTCACACCATTGGGGATTTCTACAATCAACCCACACCGCTACACGCCATTGATGGCAGTCTTGCTGCTCATCGTCAGATCATGGCCGTAGCCACTACAACAGGTCATGGCAAAAGTCGCTACAATAGGTCACGGCAGAAGCCGCTACAACAGGTCACGGCAGAAGCCGCTACAACAGGTCACGGCAGAAGCCGCTACAACAGGTCACGGCAGAAGCCACTACAATAGGTCACGGCAGAAGCCGCTACAATAGAACACTTCCCCTTTCAATAAACCCAACCCCATGCAATCACAGAAAACAGCATACATATCACATATGTCACCTTAACAGGAACATTCACTTAAGAATGACAGAGATCACTAACCTGGTGATTCGCTTTTACCCTCCTCGGGTTTCAGCCATGATGCCGGGATTTCGGCGTTTATCAGAATATAACAGATTTATAACATATTTTAACAGGCAATCTAAATGGTGTGGAAGTGTTACACACCTGATATCGCGTAGTTTTACTCCCTTAGTTAAATCTTTACTATCTGGATCTACAACCCTTAGTCTAAAACCTTGCTCAAAAGCCGGAAGAATACGAAGATTTGGGTTCCCCTACATTTGGCCAAGGATTAATAAATACCCAAATTTACACGTTAAAAATCAATAGATCTCCTTACCTTGAAATCCCAAATTTACATGCGGCCTCTTCTTCCTCTTTTAGCGCTCATCGTTGATTCTCGTATTATCTGAATTAGAAGTTTTATGAATTATAAATTTCTTTCACTGATTAACCATGAACAATCTTATGGACAATAGTTTCAAAAGTAGTTCTTTCGAATTTGAACCTATCTATAGTTTCAGTCTCAAGTTTATCACCTAATTCTAGGAACTACATACATTCAACAATCAACATACAAACAATATCCATACACCCACATTCAATACATAGGGGTATTTTCGTTATGCCATTACCCAGGGGTATTTTCGTAATTTTATCCTACAGGGGTACTTTCGTAATTTTCAAAATAGAGTTCCTTGTTGATTTCATGAAATAAGGGTATTTTGGTAATTTTGCAATCTAGGGGTATTTCGGTAATTTTTCAATCCGCGAGTATTTCAGTAATTTTCCAATCCGAGGTATTTCGGTAATTTTGAAATTAGGGGTACTTTGGCCATTTTACAAATCAGGGGCAGTTTAGTAATTTTTACAAATCAAGGATATTTTCAATTTTTTTTTAAAAAGAAACAGGGGTATCTTGGAGGATTTGATTTCAAAAGAAAATAGTAGTGTTCAGGTGTTTGTGAGTTTTGGTTGCTGTCGTGTGTTGTGTGAGTTTTTTTTTAAGGAAAAATTTCGTTGACTTTGTAAATCGGGGTATATTTGCAAATCATGGGTATCCTGGTATTTTTTTTTCAAAATAAGGGTATTTTAGCAATTTTTGTAAAAATAAGGTGGTTGGTCCCTTTCGGGTTTTAATTATAGATTTTGGCCCGTCAACAAATCCTCGTGGCTAGGGTGAACAGTCACTACGCACCAGGTAGGATTCCAGCGAAGAGGAGGTGAGTCACTCGGACTGCTTAAGTACCAGGCTCTTCCGGATCCAATCCTAGACATGCGCATGCCTGTTGCCACACCCTAGTCTTGCGACTCGTTCACGGGTTTGTTTAGTGAAATTAAGTCTTATGAGATTTAAGGAGTTATTGCAGCTAAGCCTAAAGTCCATCAAGTTCTAATCTAACTAATCTACGTCCCATAAAGCCCACATATACTTCACACAATGGTTTAGAATACTTACCTGGCGGACTTGGGCCGGAGACGCAGGTGCCATGCCGAGCTAACAGACCTGTATCATTTTTAAATATGCATGTTTCGAAAACCCTACTTTAGAAAACGTTTTGAGCCCAAAACCCCCAGAGCCGAGTTTTGAACCGGGCTCTGATACCAATTTGTAACACCCCTAAACCCGGTTCATGCGTTTCAACCGGATCTAGTATGTCACTAAAGAAATTTTTATAAAACATGTCGTAGCACTTTGGAAAAACATTTATCAAGTTTAAATATTGATACCGAAAACTTAATAATTTATTAAATCATATAAGGTATAAAGTTATAAATTACCTTGGTGAGTTTTTAAATAAAAACTGAAATTTTATACATGTCTTAACTTAATTTAGACATAATATTTAAATGCCTAGTAATAATAGCCCAACATAAAATCGAAACATAAATAATAGTCTAGTGGCCCAAGGCCTTATTACAACGAAATTGAAAACCCTTAATCAAAAATATTAAAAACAATATTCTAAGTAAAATCTTCTGCTGGATCAAGTATTCTCTCGCATGGCCACCTCGCGCTCCTCTCCAGCCCGGTCCGATGCACTAGGTGCTACCTGAAATTGTTAAATAATAGGGTGAGTCGCGAGACTCAGTGTGCAACCCTCATGCACCATTAGATTTGGGGTTGCACACTGAGTCTCGCGACTCACCCTATTATTTTAACAATTTCAGGTAGCACCTAGTGCATCGGACCGGGCTGGAGAGGAGCGCAAGGTGACCATGCGAGAGATTATTTGGATTCAGCAAAGGACTCTTCATTATTTAGTTACTTTAATGTTTCTTTTATTAGTGGATTTTAAATTTTGTTGTAATAAGGCCTTGGGCCAATTTGTAACACCCCCAAACCTGACCCATGCGTTTCAACCGGATCTGGTATGTCACTAAAGAAATTTTATAAAAAGATGTGTAGCACTTTGGAAAAACATTTATCAGGTTTAAATATTTATACCGAAAACTTAATAATTTATTAAATCATATAAGGTATAAAGTTATAAATTACCTTGGTGAGTTTTTAAATAAAAACCGAATTTTATACATGTCTTAACTTAATTTAGACATAAAATTTAAATGCCCAGTAATAATAGCCCAACATAAAACCGAAACATAAATAATAGTCTAGCGGCCCAAGGCCTTATTACAACGAAATTGAAAACCCTTAATCAAAAATATTAAAAACAATATTCTAAGTAAAATCTTCTGCTGGATCAAGTATTCTCTCGCATGGCCACCTCGCGCTCCTCTCCAGCCCGGTTTGATGCACTAGGTGCTACCTGAAATTGTTAAATAATAGGGTGAATCGCGAGACTCAGTGTGCAACCCTCATGCACCATTAGACATGGGCCTTAACCCCACAGAACATATAACAAAATATAATATATCAGAAAATATGCAAAGCCCAACCCAAATCCTAGGTTTCCATCCGCTACACGCCACCCTTACCTGCCAATCACACCATTTGGGGATTTCTACAATTAACCCACACCGCTACACACCATTGATGGCAGACATGCTGCTCATCGTCAGATCATGGTCGTAGCCACTACAACATGTCACGGTAGAAGCCGCTACAACAGGTCACGGCAGAAGCCGCTACAACAGGTCACGGCAGAAGCCGCTACAACAGGTCACGGCAGAAGCCGCTACAACAGGTCACGGCAGAAGCCGCTATAACAAAACACTTCCCCTTTCAATAACCCCAACCCCATGCAATCACAGAAACAGCATACTTATCATAGATTTCACCTTAATAGGAACATTCACTTAGGAATGACAGAGATCACTAACCTGGTGATTCGCTTTTACCCTCCTTGGGTTTCAACCATGATGCCAGGATTTCGGCATTTATCAGAATATAACAGATTTATAACATGATGCCGAATATAACAGATTTATAACATGATGCCGGGATTTTGGCATTTATCAAAATATAACAGATTTATAACTTATTTTAACAGGCAATCTAAATGGTGTAGAAGTGTTACACAATTGATATCGCGTAGTTTTACTCCCTAGTTAAATCCTTACTATCTGGATCTACAACCCTTAGTCTAAAACCTTGCTCAAAAGCCGGAAGAATACGAAGATTTGGGCTCCCCTACATTCGACCAAGGGTTAACAAATACCCAAATTTACACGTTAAAAATCAATAGATCTCCTTACCTTGAAATCCCGAAAGTAACACGATTTGAGTGTTACTGAACTCTAACTTAGAGATCTAAGAAAATGAATCCCCTTCAAATCCTGAAATGTCACAAATAAGAGAAAAACTTAAGATTAGTTCCCTTATAGCCATTTGGCCAAAGTCTCTAAAAAGCCGGAAAAGATTGAAATCTTACGAATCAATACTTACCTTCATTTTCTTTCGAGATTCGGCACAAGCAGATACCTCAGAGAGAATTCAGCAAACACAGGAGATGAGATCTAATGATTTCGGCTTTTATGGAAATCCCGGAAAAGATGAACTGATGCGCTTTCGACTTTTAGAAGATCTAAGTAAAGTGTTTCGGCTTTGGCTTAGAAAGAAAGAAAGCAAGGAGAGATTTAGAGATTTCGGCTAAAGTATTTGAAAGAGATGAGGAAGAGATTGTCAGAGAGTTCGACCAATAAGGGAAAAAGAAAATAAAGAAAGTTGAGAGGGAGAATGGAGTGGAGGTTTCGGCAGAGAAAAGAAAAAAGATGAAGAGAACTATACAGCAAATTTCGGCACAAGGAAAGAAGAAAATAGTAGGGTTCAATTGCCGAATTTGATGAGATATCCCCCCTATTTATAGAAATTTCGGCACTTACCTAACCTTGCAGATAAATCCTATCTTTTCTCCTTAATCTTAATCTACTAACTCATCCAAAAGAGACTTAATTAGCTCCAACTCCTCCCTCCTTTATCAGCTTATTATCCGTAAATTAAAAACATTAAAATTTTCATAAATTATAGCCTTGTACTGTCCCCCCTAGCTCCTCTTTAAATGTCGAATTTGGCCCAAAATCATGGGCTCCAAGTGGCCAAAACTTGGGCCTCCTCCTTTGCCAGTGACGCCAACTCCCTTCCCTCTTAGTGGCACCATTTTGCCACTGGGCCACAAGCCCAATCTTGATATTTTTAACATAGATAACTATCTTTAAAACTTATAATGCCCAAACAGAATATTTTAACTAAGGTCTCAGCCCATTCCTGAGCCCAATTAATACCTCAATTCTCAATTTAACATATTTAAGCATTCATTACACAAAATGCACAGGCCCTAAAATTCAAGATGTTACAAAAGGAACCTTATAATTGTCTTAAGCTGTGAGGAACTCAAAGCAGTACTTGATAATACATACCCGCCAACCACTCAAGCTAAGGCTCAAAAACAATGGGAGGAGGTTGATGAGATAGCTCGTTGCTATATGTTGGTAAGTGTGACTGGTACTCTTCATAAGCAACTAAAGACCTGTAAGACTGCCAAAGTAATTCTAGACAAACTACAAGACATATTCGGTGGCCAAGCTACCTTGGCTCAATAGTCAACTATAACTAGTTTGATGAATGCCTAGAAAAAGCCCGATACTCTAGTCCAAGACCATATGATCACTATTATGAGTTACTTTGTCAAGGTCATAGATACGAGGCTAATTTGGACTAGAACACACAAATTTAGATGGTGTTTAAAAGCTTGCCCAAGGATTTTGCAGGCTTTAAGGCTGCTTATAACCTTGGGAACAAGAGTCTAACGCTTACACAACTCATGAAAGAGCTAGAATCCAATGAGTTGATGTTTGATGGCGATCAACTAATCTAAAAAATAGAAGCAAACTTAGCGATTTCTTCTTCCTATAAAGGGAAGGGAAAACATGCTAAAAGAAACAATGTTAAGTCCTCTACGCCACCTAAAGTGGAAAGAATGAGAACCAAGAAGACTATAAACTTATTTAAGTCTAAGTGTTTCTTCTACAATAAGAAAGGGTTACCTAGCCACTAATGGAAAAGGTATGAAACTTTTTATGATAGAAATTATCTTAGTGGAAGATTTGACAGACCACTAGGTCGTTGATTTTGGAGCCACTAACCATGTGTGTGTTTCTCTACAAGGGTTTGAGGAAATGAAATATCTTAGTGATAAAAGTCTTTTGTTACAGACCGAAAATGGGGAAAGTGTGACAACTAAAACAGTGGGAGATGTACAAATTTATTTTGATAATTTTAGGAAGATTATTTTGAAAAATGTTTTTTATGTTCCAAGTTTCAAAATAAACTTAATTTCTGTTGCATGTTTATTTAAAGACGACTTGACTATGAATTTTAACAATATTGTTGTAATATTTAGAAATCATACCCTTACCTGTAATTGATGAATGAATAATTATATTTATTTTATCAAACCAAAGATATACACACTGCTTGAAATTGAATTATAAAATAAAAGGTTTAAAATTTCTCACTCTTATGAGGCGTACCTGTGGCATTTGAGACTTGGTCATATTAATCAAGAAAAAGTCACTAGACTTGTAAAAGATGACACCTTAAGTTCGCTTAAGGAAGTTGATCTTCCATAATTTGAATCTTGCTCGAAAGTTAAGATGACTAAGTAACCTTTTAATTTGGATAAGTCACGTGCGAAGAGTTTTGACATATGTTTCCATTGCGGATTTATACCAGCAAATTCACTCTTGAAAATTAGTTTTTTGAATTCCTGATTAATGAAATTTTATGTATAATTCCACGCTTTACAAACTTGAACCCGCGACCAAGTTTTTACGGACTTAGACCTACAAATTCTGTAACAACCCAGACCCAGTCTATGCGTTTAGACGAGATTTGGTTTGTCACACCAAACATACATTCGTTTATTCTCGAGTGATTAAAGTAAAATTTGCTACAAGACTTTTTGAAAATAGAGTTTAATAAAATTTAATTCGAGGATTTGAAATTTTTGACTTAAGAAAATACTTATTTGAAAACTTACCATTGAAATATAAAAGTCAAAATCTTAAGATAGTTTCAAAGAGACTTTGAAAGAATTTAAAATAATTAAAGTGTCCAAAAATTTTTATAAAACCAATATTTTAAAGAAAACTTAATATATTTAAGATAAAACCATATTAAGAATTTGAAATAAAATCAAATCCATCCACACAATAAAATCCATAAAAACATAAATTAAAGGCCTTATTACATCAAACCCAAAATAGTAATTTAAAATAAAGTTCATAGTAAAAAAAAACCATGCTTGTAGTATGGCCTCCACCAAGTCATCTCCGGCCCAAGTCCACGTCAATTTCCATTACCTGAAAAGGTTGATAAAATTGGGTGAGTTACAAAGAACTCAGTGTGCAACCCACTTACCACCATAATTGGGCCAGATCGTCAAGATATTATGCTGGGCTTGAGCCCAATTACTGAATTCAATAATATATCATAAAATGAAATAAAATAATTTAAAAATGCATGTAAAATGAATTTCCCAAACCAAACCTAATATCCATCCGCTAACACCCCCGTACCAACCAACACACCTGTGGGGATCAAGTCAACCCACCCCGCCAAACACACCGATCATAGGCTTTAAGCCTTTAAATAATTTTGTAGTGCACTACCGAACTAGATTGTGACATTGTCACTGAACTAGAGGCATTAAGCCAAATTTGTGGCAGGGCCACCGAACTAGAGGCATTGAGCCATATTTGTGGCAGAGCCACCGAACTAGATTTTTGGCAACTGGCCATTCTTCTCTTCATATACCCCACCCCATGCAATCATGCGTGTATAACAAAATATAGTCATATAACAATTTTTCAATTAATCCATAACAACGGTGGGTTTATCATTAAACATTTCATTTGGCCCATAAAAAAATAATTTAGCAATTAGCCCATTTAGCAGTTTAGTGAACTTTGGCCCATATATCGAACTAGAGTATTTTGGCCCAATTTATCGAACTAGAGTATTTTGGCCCAATTTATCGAACTAGAGTATTTTGGCCCAATTTATCGAACTACAGTATTTCGGCCCAATTTATCGAACTAGAGTATTTCGGCCCAATTTATCGAACTAGAGTATTTATCGCAATTTTTCCAACTTTAACCGTTTTCCCACTTTGCATCAATACACAACCTAATCCCGTATGTGACGCATCACAATAAACTGTAAACTCCTTTCCAGCCTCAGGTTGAATCAATACCGGCGCTTCCGTTAAAATCTTCTTCAATTCATCGAAACTTTCTTGCTGCTTATCAGTCCATATAAACGGTACTCCCTTTCGCAAAAGCTTATTTAGGGGTGCAGCAATCAACGAAAACCCCTCAACAAAGCGTCTATAGTAACCAGCCAAACCCAAGAAACTCTGAATCTCAGCTACTGACTTTGGTGGTTTCCAATCCAAAACAGCTTCAATCTTCCGAGGATCCACCCTTATTCCTTCGGCTGATATCACATGACCCAAGAAAGTCACTTCTCTTAACCAAAATTCACATTTACTGAATTTGGCATACAATTGATTATCTCGAAGCAACTGTAATACAATTCGCAAATGCGAGTCATGCTCTTCTTCATTCCTTGAACAAACCAGAATGTCATCAATGAATATCACCACAAACCGGTCTAAAAATGGTTGAAAGACCCGGTTCATCATATCCATAAATGCAGCTGGTGCATTGGTCAACCCAAACGGCATCACCAAAAACTCATAGTGTCCGTAACGGGTTCGGAACGCCATCTTGTGAATATCCGTTTCTTTTACCTTAAGCTGGTGATAACCCGACCTTAAATCAATTTTGGAGAAAACTGAAGCTCCCTTCAATTGATCAAATAGGTCATCAATTCTCGGCAGAGGGTACCGATTCTTGATCGTCAGCTTATTCAGCTGCCTGTAGTCAATACACATACGCATCGACCCATCCTTCTTCTTAACAAACAAAACCGGTGCTCCCCATGGAGACACACTCGATCGAATAAAACCCCGATCAAGCAGTTCTTGAATTTGAGCTTTAAGCTCCGACAACTCCTTCGGTGCCATTCTATAAGGAGCAATGGACACTGGAGCAGTTCCGGGCAAAAGCTCAATACCAAATTCCACTTCCCGATCTGGAGGTACACCAGGAAGTTCTTCGGGAAAAACATCAGGGAACTCCTTCACAGTTCTCACATCTTCTACTGACAGCTCTTTGGCATCTAAAGCACTAATAAATGCTAAAAATGCTCCGCACCCTTTTCGTACCAACTTCTCCGCCTTTAACGCAGAAATCACGTTTGCCAAGTAATTTCTCCGCTCGCCTATCATAACTATCTCCTTATCCTCCGCAGTTCTTATCGACATCCGCTTTTCAGCACAATCTAATTGCGCTCGGTGCTTAGCTAACCAATCCATGCCCAAAATGATATCGAATTCGCCAAAAGGCAATTCCATCAAATTTGTTAGGAATGTTTCTCCTTGAATTTCTAAGGGCACGTCTCTAAACAGTTTATTTACCAACACCGACTGTCCTAAGGGACTAATTACCCTCATCTCACTATCGGAAATTTCAGATTCTAAATTCAAGTTCCCAGTTATGGTGCTAGCAACGTACGAATGGGTAGAACCAATATCAATCAAGGCAATAACGGGTACATCAGAAATGAAGAATGTACCAGTTATCACATCAGGTGCATTTCCATCCTCACGACGTCTGACTGCATACACTAATCCTGGCTGTCTTGCATCCGTGTTGCCTCTAGGACCATTGCCTCAACCCGCTACACCTTGACCACGTCCAGCCCCATTACCACCACGACCTGGTCCACGACCTCTCGGTGGTTGCTGAGCTCCTCTTGCTGGTGGTGCATCAGTAGTACGAACTTCTTGAGTTGTATCCATACGTCGAGGGCAACTCCTATGTTGATGATCCATCGATCCACATTTATAGCAAGCACCCGTTTTCCTCCAGCACTCTCCAGAATGCCTTTTTCCACATTCAGCACAATCTCGACTCTGATTAACAGCTACAGGTGTTCTTCCTTGAGCTGGTTCCTCATTCCGAGACCTCTTCGGAAACCTTTTTGAAGAACCCGAATACTTCATATCTCTCTTGCTTCGAACTTGCTCCCGATTCTGTCGTTCCGAATTCTTAGCCTCTTCGGCTATCTTGGCCTTCTCCACCAGCGTGGCAAAAGTTCTAACTTGTTGTGGGGCTAACAGAACCCGCAACTCATCTTTTAAACCATCCTCAAAGTGTACACAACGCTCATGATCCGTTGCCACCATCGTTCGAGCATAGCGACTCAAACGTAAGAACTTAGCCTCATATGCTGCCACCGTCTTATTTCCTTGCACCAAGTTCAAGAATTCCTTCCTTCGGGCATCCACATAGCTTGTTCCTACATATTTCCCTTGAAAGGAAACCCTGAAGAATTCCCAATTAACTAATGCAGCATCAGTGCCTTCCCGGACAGTAAGCCACCATTGGTATGCTTCGTCCCTTAACAAAGATACCGCTCCTCTTAGTTTTTGTTCCACAGTGCACTCAAGATCGTCCATAATTTGCTCCACTGCCTCAAGCCAATATTCAGCGACATTGGGAGCTACACCAGAGACACCTCTGAAAACCTCAGCTCCACTGGATTTCAATCGCTCCGATACCGACCCACGAGCTGTTGGTCCAGTTCTGGATCCAGCGACCCTTTCAAGTACTCGCAGCATTGCTCGTGTCACAGCATTATCTTCATCCATATGGTCATGTGATCCCGTCTCACTCTCGAGTGACGCAGGTGCATCCATTTCCGGCATATGACCCGGTGCTTCAGTTGCGCCCCTAACACTTCGTCCTCTACCACGGCCACGTCTACCGCCTCCACGGCCACGTCCTCTAGTGCTCATAGCGACTAATTCGATTTAATCTGATTAAGAGTTTTATGAATCAGAAAAAGATTTCAGTTGTTTATTAACGATGTTTTATGATATGAAAGAGATAGAGTTGTTTTCGCAACCATATCCTATTGTCTCAATCTCTACGGTTTTCAACACCTAAAACTAAAAGTTCTAGAGTGTTTCTTACAATCATATCACAATGATAATAAACAATCAGTATACAGATACTTACTTGACTTGGCGCGGGATGCTCATGGTGCCATACTACCTTTAAATCAAAATCTAGAAATTTAAATTGTTTTTCAAACAGATTTCATTGTTGAACCCAAACCACAGCCGAGCTTTGAAACTGGGCTCTGATACCATTAAATGTAACAACCCAGACCCAGTCTATGCGTTTAGACGAGATTTGGTTTGTCACACCAAACATACATTCGTTTATTCTCGAGTGATTAAAGTAAAATTTGCTACAAAACTTTTTGAAAATAGAGTTTAATAAAATTTAATTCGAGGATTTGAAATTTGTGACTTAAGAAAATATTTATTTGAAAACTTACCATTGAAATATAAAAGTCAAAATCTTAAGATAGTTTCAAAGAGACTTTGAAAGAATTTAAAATAATTAAAGTGTCCAAAAATTTTTATAAAACCAATATTTTAAAGAAAACTTAATATATTTAAGATAAAACCATATTAAGAATTTGAAATAAAATCAAATCCATCCACACAATAAAATCCATAAAAACATAAATTAAAGGCCTTATTACATCAAACCCAAAATAGTAATTTAAAATAAAGTTCATAGTAAAAAAAACCATGCTTGTAGTATGGCCTCCACCAAGTCATCTCCGGCCCAAGTCCACGTCAATTTCCATTACCTGAAAAGGTTGATAAAATTGGGTGAGTTACAAAGAACTCAGTGTGCAACCCACTTACCACCATAATTGGGCCAGATCGTCAAGATATTATGCTGGGCTTGAGCCCAATTACTGAATTCAATAATATATCATAAAATGAAATAAAATAATTTAAAAATGCATGTAAAATGAATTTCCCAAACCAAACCTAATATCCATCCGCTAACACCCCCGTACCAACCAACACACCTGTGGGGATCAAGTCAACCCACCCCGCCAAACACACCGATCATAGGCTTTAAGCCTTTAAATAATTTTGTAGTGCACTACCGAACTAGATTGTGACATTGTCACCGAACTAGAGGCATTAAGCCAAATTTGTGGCAGGGCCACCGAACTAGAGGCATTGAGCCATATTTGTGGCAGAGCCACCGAACTAGATTTTTGGCAACTGGCCATTCTTCTCTTCATATACCCCACCCCATGCAATCATGCGTGTATAACAAAATATAGTCATATAACAATTTTTCAATTAATCCATAACAACGGTGGGTTTATCATTAAACATTTCATTTGGCCCATAAAAAAAATAATTTAGCAATTAGCCCATTTAGCAGTTTAGTGAACTTTGGCCCATATGTCGAACTAGAGTATTTTGGCCCAATTTATCGAACTAGAGTATTTTGGCCCAATTTATCGAACTAGAGTATTTTGGCCCAATTTATCGAACTAGAGTATTTCGGCCCAATTTATCGAACTAGAGTATTTCGGCCCAATTTATCGAACTAGAGTATTTCGGCCCAATTTATCGAACTAGAGTATTTATCGCAATTTTTCCAACTTTAACCGTTTTCATGCTTTTACTCAAAAGTATTAATATCACAAAATTTCCATTTTTACCATTTTTACGGTTTTATCACGTTACTTACGATTTGATATCTAACCCGAATATGAGTGTGAAGTTACACACCTGGTTATGGAGAGAACTAAACTTTCCCGCTCTTCAACACCTATACATATCATGATAATTAGAACACTATAATCTAATAAATCCGATCTAATCATAATGATCTAAAACTTTACCCTCGGATTTCCGTAATACTTCTACTTGCGATTTCTCCCCGATTGATGGTTCGCTAACCGAATCGAACCCACAAACGAATAATGGTTCGGGAGTACGAACGACTTCGAACAGTTGATTTTCCTCGGTTGAACGTCCGCAACCCGGTGGAAAATCCCGGATTCCCGAAATAGCCCTTTGTTTGTACTTAGGGGGAATAATGGAACCTCCCCTCTTTCGAAGACTAAACACCGCCCTTTTCTTCCCTATTTTGAATGTCTTCAAAGACAAAGGAACATTAATCTAATCTAAAATAATATCGAAATAATACTAAAGGTTTTAAGGATGTGATTTTCCTTACCACAATAAGTCGATTCCAACGTTTCTACGATTCTCTCGAACACTTGAGTTCCGATCTTCCGTTATTGCACTATATTATAACGAATAAAACGTTAATAGAACGAACGTTTATTTCGATCCAAATGGTCCTTCATGACACCATCTATAATCGGCCATAACACTATTAACTAATCGAAAACGAAAAAGAATCCCTTACCTAATTTCCACGGTCGAAAAGAAAGGATTGAGAATGGTGTTGTGATAGATGAAGATTTCGGCTATTAAAAATCAAAGAAAAGAGAAAATAAATTCGGCTATGGGTACTCTAGCATTCGGCCATTGAAGAAAAAGGAAGAAAATATGAGTGAAAAGAAATAAAGATGAGAGAAGAATGATGATGATGTTGTTTTGATTTTTAAAGAGAATAGAAGAGGAAAGAAAGAAAGAGATGAGTTTTGAGAGCAATGTATATTCGGCAAGGGGGAGAAGAAAAGAAAAGAATGGTCTTTTAGGTATTGGTAAAATCGGCACTATGAGAAAGGCACAAAATTGAACACTAAAGTGAAAAGCAAAAATGACCAATTGGTCAAAATAATCAAGGCTTACCAATGATCAATTTCGGCTAAAGGGAAAAGAGGTTGAGAGAAAAGTTGCAAAACTTTGCACAAAAACTAAAGATGACCAAAAGTAAACTCCTAAACCTTACCAAGCTACTAGCAAAATTCGGCCAACCTCCCCCCTAGCCATATTGCTGTCCAAATGCATGGTCAAAAGGCCATGATATTGTTTCCATAAAAATTCCCTTGATACTTGCCCTATATCTTCATATCTTTCCTTAATTTCTTGATTCCCTTCCTTAAGTTAACAATTTCCTTATTCCTTTGATATACTAACCAAAAATAACATGGTCAACACTTTCCATAAATGAGCTTGGCCAACACATGCTAGGAAAACCAAAAATAAAAGCCACCTAATTGCTATTTAAGGGATTCGAACCTTCTCCCTCATGCACTATCTCATGCGCCAACACCACTTTGCCATTAACTCATCTTATGCTTCACTTTGACACTTAAATTAACTTATGTGTCAATGCCACTTGCTCCACTTCAATAAATTTTCAAAACTAAAAATTATTCAAAACCCAATTAATTCTATACTCTTCTTCAGGACTATAATAAACACGAAAAATAAATAAGAAAATTTTTCCTTCATAATTTAAACACCAAAATACGCAATAAAACAAGACTCAGATTTTTAGGGTGTTACAACTTCACACCTTGTGAACATATACTTGAAGGCGGTTGTTGCAGATACATACTTGTACTCATACTCAGGAGATAGTTTCCACATACACATTCTTGAAAATAGATGTCCAGTGGATTGTCTTAATTTGTAAATTTGATGATAAGTTATGCGGACTTATATACACAGATTCATGCTTGGTGGAAACATTCATGCAGATTCGTTCTTGTTAAGAAATCTCACTAACTCATGCTTAGTAACCTTTCTTGCGGACCCTGATTTAATAGTATTCCTTGCAAACTCATGCTTGAAATAGTCCTTGCAGACTCATACATGGAATAGTCCTTATGAACTAGTACTTAAAAGATATTGCCTGTGGACTCTTGCTTGAAGGTTCATAGATACATGTTCATATATGTTAGCTTCGCGCTTGGTAGGCTAAGACATGAAAAGTCGTTCCTTGCACATTCAGACGTGTGGGTTTAATGAACATACAATCCTGTAGATTTTTATGTGGTGGAGTCCAACGTATAACCTTAGCATGAGAGTTTGAGAACAGGTCCAACGGACCATCATATCTTGAAATATGAGGATAAATCCAGTGGTCTGTCATGACTTGCATATACCCATGGCCATGGGACTTGCATACACACATGAGCCTCAAAGCCATAGACTTCGTAGAGTCTCATACGTGAAAAGAACCCTCGTAGGGTCATCGCATACTTGTGCGCATATGTCTCTGTACAGTCCGACTGAACCTCCGTAAAGTCAAATAACAACCACATTTGGTTAGAATATTTTGTTTCACTCCAATTATTTCCCAACTAGCCACATAAGTATCCCTTAATTACTCTAAGGCCCACTTCAACCCAAATTTTTACAACTTGGTACTAAAAATTTCCATAGGGACTAATAAAAAGAAATTAATTAAACAAGGGACTTCAGTTCAAATATATTCATGCTTTATTTCTAGATTTGGGTGACACTAATTATCATATAGATTAGGACTTGAATCAAGTCGAGCATAACCAAGAAAAAAGGGAAAATTGTTGAATAGTCATTACAATTCAACTTGTTTGCCGATTTTTTCAGGTAAGTTCATAGGTATAATTGGGTTTAAATTGTTATATAGTTATGAATGTGTGAATGTTGATTTATATTTTGAATTATTTATGATTTAGAACGAAAGGTGAGATATGGACTAACTTGTAAAGGAATAGTTAAATGTGTTAAATGTGCCCCGAGTGAACATGTTAAAGGTTAGGATACGATTGACATGCCAATAGGGTTGTTGAGTACTTGTACGGGTTTAGCACTATGGTGTTGTTTGCTTCGCACTTCAGTACTCTTGATTTAGCACTTTGGTACTCTCTGTTTAGCACTTTGGTGCTCTCTATTCAACACTTCGGTGTTCTCTGCTTAGCACTATGGTACGTGCTGGTGTGGTGTAGTTACTTGAGTATCTGAGTCTATTTAGTATAATTCATTGGGCTAATATGATAAAGAAAAAGAAGGATGAAAAATATTTTAATTGAGGAACCTTTTTTAATGTACTAAATTGAATGACATATGAAATGTTGAAATCCTCTGTTGTTCAATTATGATGAACTCACCTATTTTTTGTGAATTGCTATGTTAGGCTTAACTTGTTATGTTAACTAATTTAATACGTTTATTTATAATTCGAGGTAAGTTTATCGTTTATTTACCTATGAACTTACTAAGCATTTGAAATGCTTACCTAGTTTTTTCTGTCTTTATAGATAGTCGATTTGCAGAACAAATCAGTCAAACTTCACAAAGCTTACACTATCCTACTATTGACTCGGTAAACTTTTACTCGTTTAATTTGTCAATGAACCGTTAGTTAAACCTTGGTTAATGTTTGAGTTTGAAACTAATGTTCATATATGTGCTAAGATATGTTTTGATAGTATGGTAAACTTATATATGTGTTGTGGCATGAATTTGTTATATGTGAGGTCATTTGAGTAGTGTTTAATGGAAAGTTTGGAATGGATAAAATGATGTACTTGAATGCATGTTGGGATGTTGGATGAGATTGTTATGTTTGATAAGGAATGGTGCTAATTTGTGACATATTGTTTAGTTGAATTTTAGGTTTCCAAAAGTAAATGTTGAGTGTGTTTTGGAATGGTTTTTGTGCATGATTTAATTGTGTCTAGGACATCATTTGAATGCATATTGGCTTGGGGGTGACAAAGCGACTAAAATGGTAGTTTTGGCATTTTTGGCAGAAAGGTATCGATACCCTAGGTAAAGGTATCGGTACTTTGCATTTTAAACTATTTTTTCAAACACCGAATATCAATTTGGTATCAATATTGAAATAAAGTATCGGTACTTGATACCAGAGTATTAATACTTTACAAGGGTATCAATATGAGTGAACTCTTGTTTTAAAATTTTGCAAAATAGAATGCCAAAACGGTACTGATATTAAAAATTGGTATCGATACATCAAGCCTAGTAGCAATACTTCCTGATTTAATTTTATTTTAAACATCAAACCTAAAAATGACATTGGTACCTTTCTAGGATAGATGCTTCTTTCCAAGTTTTGAAACTTTTGCATATTGGTCCTTATTCAATCCTGGGTTAACCAAAGAGCTTACAAAAGCTCATACATGACTCGAAAAAGTTTTAAATTACACTTAAAGGTGGAAATGTTTAAAATTAATGGTTCGATTTGATCATTTGTTAAATTTCTGTAATTGTTTTGTTTTCAACTGTAGCATCCTGTAACTTAAACCCGATGATCAGGTTGGGTGAGGGGTATTATAGGTGGTCTTTCTATTTCTATAGGTCAATGACATTCTACTCATTAGAAATGATGAATGGACATTTTCATTGGTTAAAATGTGGTTAACCTAACAATTTAACATGAAAGACTTGGGAGAAACTTATTTTTTTCTAGATGTTAGAATCCTAAGGGATTGAAATAAAAAAGTGATAGCATTATTACAAGCTTCGTACATAGATAAGATATAGAAACTTTATGGAACGACTAACTCAAGGAAGGGAACTCAACCTTCTGTATTAGGCACTACAGCAAAATAATTTTTTAGCGGCGTTTTTTTGGCCTAAACCAATTTGCGGTGTTTTTATAAGCGCCGCAAAAAATGCTGCTATAGATAACGCCGCTAAATTTTGCAGCGTTTATGTGGAAAAACGCTGCTATAGAACATGACTTTTAGCGACACTTTTCCCACAAACGTAGATATAGAACATGACCTTTAGCGGGGCTTTTCCAATAAACGCCGCTAAAGAACATGACCTTTAACGGCGTCTTTCCCACAGACTCCGCTATAGAACATGACTTGTAGCGCTTTTCCAACAAACGCTGCTAAAGAACATGACCTTTAGCGTCGCTTTTCCAAAAAACGCCGCTAAAGAACATGACCTTTAAAAAAATTATTTTAATTAAATAATATTTATTTCTATGATAAATATTATATTATGTTTTATTTTTGAAATTTGAATTTTAAACTATATAATTTTAAGGGTAAATAAAAAATATTATTTAAATTAAATTTTCTATGAAAATTTTAACTTTAAAACTAAATATAAAAATTAATAAATTTAGAATTTAAAATTTAAAATAATAAATTAATAACACAATTAAAATCCAAAAGTTAGAACTCAAATTATCTTAAATAGTAAAATAAAAATAAAAATTAGAATCAAAACTAAAATAAATAATAAAAATTGGATTAAATATAAATATATCAATAAAATAAGATATTATAATGAAGTTACTTAAATGAAATAAGGACTTAAATCATAACCATGTAAAATATAAGATTTGAATATCCATTCCCATGTGAAATATTAACATTGATTATTTAAATTGATCAAGCTGCTAATGAATATTCTCTTTTCTAAGTCAAAATTCCAATTCGTGTTTTTCTTCTTTCAACTCAACTAAAAATAAAATGTTGAAAACGAAACAATTAAATAAAAAAATAGAATAATTAGTTGGCACGAGATTATTACTAAGTATATGCAAATATGCAAGTAGATTATTACAAAACTGGGTATAGTTTTTGATCAACTAATTAGTTGATCCTACTGCAGGTTCTATCTATAATCTGCTTAACTAACATACAAACATAAGGCACTCTCATACTTTTTTTCACATAAAATATCTAAAACTCACACCTGAATCTAGTTAACATAAGAGATAAGCAACAGTGAAGTATGTAATCACCTCAGCAGATAGAATTTGATGGTCAGATTCAGCCATTCTTTTTGAAAAAGCACCAACTGGTTCAGGGTTAAGTAAAGGAGGAACCTCGTAAAAGCTACATTTCTCAAAAGCCTCTTTTACAGATAATACTGGTTTTAAATTCTTCTCGTCATAATGAACCACTGCAAGGTTGACTGCCATGTCTGCATTTTTTTGTGTAACTGCAACCTGAAATAGTAGTAATTTATATGTTCAATTTTGAGAATGTCATTTTGTTTATGATATTAGACACAAATTTATGGTTATATTTGGATTCCTAAACCTCAAATTTTGGAGAAGAGGGTGGCGGTGGAGTAGAGTGGGTCGGTTATATTTTAGTTTTTCCGTTTTTTACATTGTAATTGAGGGCCAATTTCTTTGCCTAGCCAATAAGATTTATTACATTATTATTTATAAGCTTGCTTTAATCTTGTTTTATTTTTGAAATTTGTTGCCTAAAAGATTTAATCAAGTAGTAATAGTTTCTTCACTTATTGCTATAATTGACTATAATCCTTTGTATTATAATTTATACCCATCTACATTCATCTTTCCAACATTCTGTATAAATTAAAAGTCACAAAGCATCACCAGTTTTCACAGCACCTCTCTAACTTAGCCACTTAACACTTAGCTTTTACACGAACTTACCTGCTCTTTTCAATGCTATGCGAGTGAGCTCAAGAATAGCTCTTTTCAGCTACTTTGTCAGAAAGTTTATTTCAATGATCATCTCGCAACTGTCTTGCAACAACCTTGACTGCCCAATTCAAGGCCACACAAAAACAAAAATGAGATTCAATGTTCTATATAGGATCATACAAGTGAAAGAGTGTAATGTAAAAGAGTTATTCAACCTAATTGAAGCTGTCAAGAGAGATAGATATCCAACTCCTACTCTTATATATAGCATTTTTGAGAGACAAAACAAGACAGTATATTGGCTATTCAACCTCATCACAATCAAAGGTAAACCAGTGGCACCCAAGCAATTTCATCTTTCTGGGTGATCGTGTCTATTAGAGTATTAAAAATTTATATAAAGAATGATCGAGCCTAGAACTAACTGTGACAACGATTGTGGCAAGTGCATCTATCTAACAGTAGTATAGCTATTGCAAGACCGGATTGTCGAACCCAAGGGAACCAAAAGTACTAATACTAACTTTCTTTTTATTATCTAGCCTAAGAATTGAAGGAATTTTTATCTAAATTAACTAACAACTAAGCTAAAGATGCAAAGACAAAGAGAATGAATTTGGGGAAATACTTGTGAGAAAAACCAATTGATTAAGACAATACCCGAGGAAGAATCCACCTAGACTTAACTTGTTATCTAACTCTGAACCAGACGATTTATTCACTTGACTTGATCCGTAGGATTCCCTAATTTATATTAATACCTCTTTCGAGGCTAATAACGTCTAACCCTAGGTTGATTAATTGATATTTCTTTATAATTAAAACCCCTAGAATTGCATTAACTCCATCTATGGACTCCCATAAAAGGTTTGACCCTAATCCGGTAGATTTTCATCACCCTATTTCTAGGCACGCGAGTAACTCCGCTTAACTATGCTAGATCTACTCTTAGGCAGGGGCTTTTGCTCCACCACCTAAGCACATCAATACTTGAATCAATATCCCAGAAATACCAAAACAAGAAATAAGAACACATAGTTAAGAACAAATCAAGTATTTATCATATAGTTCAGCAAACGATAACAAAATTCATCTTAGGTTTCATCCCCCTCAGGTATCTGAGGGTTTAGTTCATAATGATAAAAGAATACATCTCAAAAGAAAAGATAAAACAAAACATAAGAAAACCCTAAAACCCCCTGAAGAAATTGAAGGAGAGATCCTCCGTCTTGAGTATAACTCCGGCTTCTTGAGATGAATCAACTGGCTATTCTTCGAGTAAATCCCACAATCCTGGCCTCTCTGGCTCGGCTCCTTGGCCTAGCTAGGCGCCTAGCTGGACTCCTACTGAAGGTTGGCCTCTATGGTGTTTATATAGCTTTTGGAATGGCTTTCTTTGCCTCTAAGTACCTTAATCCGACTGAAACTCTTCTTTCTCACGTCAGGGACACGCCCATGGCATACGCCTGTGTGAATCGTGGCCAGACCGTGTTCAAGACTATTAAGGAGACACGACCGTGTGGTCTTGGGCCCAGGCCGTATTGATTTCGTGATATGGCCTATTTACTCCGTTTTGGGCCTATTTCTCATTCTTTTCATCCTCCTGTGCTCTTCTGAGTATAAAACATGAAAACAAAGGATTAAGAGCACCAAATTACACAATTCAAGGCTTAAATCATCCAAAAGTATGCTAAATGTGGGATTAAAATATGTTCATATTACAGTTTATCACTGGGTTCAATGGTTTGTAGTTTCTTCCTCAACATGAAAATTTCCCTTGTTAATGTCATACTCAATACCATCAGAAAAAGCGCCTTATTTGAACACATCCACAGGCTATTCCATATTTAGAAGTTAAAAAAAAAAGCATTTTTTGTTGGGCATGCACCAAGCAAGTTTAGTTACCTATATAAGACAAAAGGGACAGATAGTTTTACTCTGAACCTGGCCAACCAGATTACTTACCTTCAAAGGAAGAGAAGCTTCAATTTCATACAACACAAAATATCTTTTTGTTTGGAAAGCTTAGGTTAAAGCACTAGATTGTAACAACTTTTATTGTCGTGAAGCATCTATATGCTTAATACCATATTTCCTTTGGCTCTAACAAAATGGATACATCAACATTCCAAATATTCAGGTATATCCTGCGGTTGAACAATTACTATCACCAAATTACTTTCCTACACTAACAATTAAAATTTGTAATATCCTAGATTTAGGGGTTATGCATTTGGTGCATAATTCAAGTGTTGAAGGGCTTAGTGGATGTGTGGATGTGTTTTAGGGGTCCTGAGAACCCTGGGATGTAGGGGAATGCTTTGGAAAAATATTGGATTTTAAGTGAAAGAGGGGAAGCTAGGCTAAGGAGGCCTTAAGGGAATTTATGAGGGAATCTGGACATAAGAAATGCCTTGGTAAAGTGGTTGCAAGGCGCCACTTAGGGCCTTGGTGATTGACGCCTCAAGCAAGGGAGAAGGGAGGAGGTTCGAGTCTTGATGGCAGCAAAGTGGGTGGCTATTATTTTGCATTTTGGCGTTAAGGGAGAGGGGGAGTGATGGACGGCTTTGGACTTTCAAATGGATAAGGATAAGTCTTGCTATTTCTTTTTAATTTCGGCTAGAAGAGTTGGATATATATGGTTTTATTTTATTTATTTTAAATGGGAAGATAAGGGATAATGTGATGGATTATTTTTAGTAGATATGAGATAAATGAGGAGATAAATTGTTGATTTATTTTTATTTACCTTGAATATGTGTTAAAGAGATAAAATAGGAGAAAGTGTGGGGATGTGATAAGAGGATGAAGCTATGGCCGATTGTGGGACTTCTTGGGGGTGGTATAATCGGTTTTGAAGTGTGTAGGTGGTAGTTGTGCCGAAAGTGTGTAGTATAAATAGGGGTGCTCACCTTTTGGTAATTCTTTTCTCCATTTAATTTCTTCTTGCCGAAAATTGTACCTCTCATCTCACCCTCTCTTTGTGCCGAATTTCCTCACTTTCTTTACTTACTCTTTTCTTCTTTATTTTCTTTCAACCCCGAATCCCTTTCTATTTCGTTGAAGCCTAATGTCCCATCACCCTTTGTAAGGCTTAGCCGAATCTCTAAGGTGCCTATTCTCTCTTCTCCTGCCGCAAGTCTTAAAAGCTGAGATCTTTTCTCTTTAAGTCTCTTCAGGTAAGCGATAGTGGTAAGTATTCTTCTTTTTTAAGCAATCGGTCTGCTTCTTTTCTTTTGGGATGCCGAAATCTGTGGTTGGCCTTGGTACTTGGGTTGGCCGAATGTTCTTAGTGCCTTAATCTCATGTTTTTGGATGTAGCCGACGTTAAGGAGCACTAAAGGAGATCTCTCGGGTTTTTAAACATCAAGGTAAGCCTATATGTAGTTTCGGCCAAAGGCCATCTTCATGGATTTATGGTGTATAGCCGATTCTAACAATGGCATATAGGATTTCGACAGTTTCAAGCAGCAAGCAAGTATTACGGGATTTGGTAAGCAAGGTAAGGAAGTGTTGACATGCGGCCATAGGCCATATTTGGTATTTTAAGTGTGACCGATTTGACTATGATGGTTTAGGGGCTAATCGACAGGAGTAAGCAGAGTGTTGGAATTCGAGATCATTTTGGTAAGAATATTCAGTAAGTTTAGATCTACTCCTTATTCGCTCAAAAGCTGAAGGCTAATCGTTTGTAGGTACCAGTGGGTGGCCGATTGCAAGGGGAACTCAGTGTGTGGATTCGGGATTTGGTAGGAGACCAAATCGGCATTAAGGGAGAAGGAAAAACCACGTTCCGGGATCGTGTAGCTAGGGATTTCGCTAATAGTGAGGTGTGTGATTAACCCACTGTTTTCCGGGTTTATGTTATATTGTATGTGTTGTGTAAATGCTAATATGTGCAGTGGCAATTATGAATGGATACCCTTAAGGGGGTATATCGGAAAGTAGGTCAGTGTTAATTATTAAGAATGTGAATATGCCAATGGGAATATGATTGTGTGCTGAAAAGCATGTGCATGCATTATTTTATTATGTTATGACATTATCATATG
This sequence comes from Gossypium australe, assembly GCA_005393395.2. Lineage (NCBI taxonomy): Eukaryota > Viridiplantae > Streptophyta > Magnoliopsida > Malvales > Malvaceae > Gossypium > Gossypium australe. The sequence goes on along the minus strand of CM016620.1, from coordinate 13,617,833 downwards.
TTGCATGTGCATGGGATGGGATATGAATGTGACTATCGAAGGACAAGGTGTACAATTATGTACGTGGTCTGATGTTAGCCTTGTGCTACATTGGCGCTTGATGTTAGCTATGTGCTTCATCAAGGGAGGTGTTGGCAGTGACATACCAGATCCGGTCAAGGCTCGTGGGCCGGGTTTGGGGTGTTACAGTTTGGTATCAGAGCCCGGTTCAAAACTCGGCTTTGAGGGTTTTGGGCCCAAAAAAATTTTCAAAATTGGGCTTTTCAAAAATATGGATTTTCATAAATTTTTCAGGTTTATTCTGGCATGGCACCTGTATCTCCGACCCGAAGTCCACCAGGTAAGTACCTCTAATTGTTGAAGTGATTTGTATATGTGGATGTTATAGGCATAATTGGGCTCGTAGATTAGAAGATTAGGGCTATTGAACCCTATGGCTAGTGCACTCAAACACATGCATAAGACTTAAGAATAACCGAACAAACCTGTGAAGTAAGTCATCGAGTTAAGGTGTGGCAACCATTGTGCGCATGTCTAGGAGTGGATTCGGTAAGAGCTTGGCATTTAAGCAGTCCTAGCGACTCACCTCCTCTTTACTCGAATCCTACTTGGTGCGTAGTGACGGTTCACCCTAACCAAAAGGACTTATTCACGGGCTAAACCCGATAACTAAAACCGAAAAGGGATTAGCCGTATTTTCATAAAAACTTCGGTTTGAAAATCCTCAAATTACCCTTTTTGATTGTTAGAAACCCATGTCGTAAAATATTTTCTGAAATATTTCCGATTTACGAAAAATTACCTAAATACCCCTAATGGCAAAATTACTAAAATACCCCTGGTTTCTAAAACTACCACACTACCCTTGACTTTCATAAGATTTTTTTACTTTGCAAAAATATCCAAAAACCCTATTTTGCGAAAACTCAAGATACCCTGATTTGGGAAAATTTACGAAAATGCCCTTGACTTCCAAATTACCGAAATAACCCCTGAATATCAAAATTTCTGCAATATCTTGATTTGGAAGATCTTTCTTTCAAAAATATCCATGAGTTTGGAAAATTTTGAAATGACTTTTGGTGATTTTTGAATTGACCCCAATTTATTACCAAAATACCCCTGTAGGACAAATGACGAAATTACCCCTGGGTTGGGAATGGACAAGGATGCCCATAGTAGCATAGTAAATGTTGTGGATGAATGAATGTGTCTCTAATGATGTGGATGAATGTGAATGTGTGATTCTCTGAATTAGAATAGTGATCTTGAGCTGAAACTTTAGTTGATCGAAAGAACTACTTCCAAAAATTTCTTTTCATAAATTTGTTCGCGCATAAACAAGTGGAACAAAAGTACTAATGCATAAAAATCTTTAATCAGATTAAATCACGATGTTAGACATGAGTTCTAGAGGACGTGGTCGCCGTGGACGCGGTAGAGGTAGAATGTCGATATCAGAACCAGTAGGGTCTGGCCATGGGTCAAAAAACGATGTGCCCCCACCACCAGCTATTGGTGTTGAGCAGCAAGATCAGACGGGGGACGATGCTGTATCGCAGGCTGTGCTGCGAGTCCTTGAGATGGTGGCTGGAGCCGGTGGAAATATGAGAACTAGGAAGTTTGTACCCGAGCGACTCCGAGCCAATGGGGCTGAAGTGTTTCGTGGAGTATCTGGTGTGGCACCCAGTACTGCCGAGTATTGGTTGGAGGTGACCGAGCGAATTATGGAGGAGCTGGATCTGACCGTTAAGGAGAAAGTGAAAGGAATGGTGGCGCTGCTCCGCGATGAAGCATACCAATGGTGGTTAACAGTTCGGGATAGTGCCACAGCTGAGGATCTTACTTGGGAATATGTTAAGGCGGCATAGCAGAAGAAGTATGTTGGTGCTCATTATATTGATGCGCAAAGGAAGGCGTTTCTGGGGTTGGTTCAAGGGAACAAGTCCGTAGCAGAGTACGAGGCAGAGTTCCTAAGGTTAAGGCGATATGCTCGAGGAGTAGTGGCTACGGAGCATGAGCGATGTGTCTGGTTTGAGGACGGACTGAAGGATGATCTGATGTTACTGATAGCTCCACAGCAGGAGCGGGAGTTCGCTGTGTTAGTAGAAAAGGCTAAGGTAGCTGAGGGGATTAAGGACTCTGTGAGACAGAATGGAGATAAGGATAGGAATCGGGATAAGAGGAATTATGAACCGTCAGAATCATCTGGGAGTCTTCAGAAAAGACCGAGGGTTGAGAATTCTGCTCGTGTTTCTATGCCAGTTGCTGGAAATCCGGACCGTCCGTGTGCTCAGTGTGGAAGGTATCATGTTGGCGAGTGTTGGAATCGGGTCCGGGAGTGTTTTAGGTGTAAGTCCAAGTCTCATTTGATTAAAGACTGTCCTCAGGGTCCGAGTAGGGCTCGGACAGTAGGCCAAGGTTATGTGCAGCCAGGCAGGAATGGTCAGCAAGCGACGAGGGGTCGTGTCTGAATCATGGAGGGAATGGTTCCGGCAGAGGTCGTGGAACACCCAACAGAGATGCTGAAGGTGCAGATGCGAGGCAACCAAGGTTGGTTTACGCAGCCAGGCGTCGCGAGGAGAAAGATGCGCCAGATGTGACAACGGGTATGTTCCTAATTTTTGGAATATCCTTTACTGCCTTGTTTGTTATAGAGCTAGTTCGTACTTGTGTTGCTAGTAAAGTGGATGGAACCTTGAGTGTGAACTTTGAGACCGTGCATAGAAAAATGTTAGTTTTATTGAGATCGGAGTGCACAGCAGTAGCGTAATGTGATGAGTTAGGATGTACGATTGCTCGATAGTAAGTAATTTCGAGGACGGAATTATTTTTAAGGAGGGTAGAACTGTAATATCCTAGATTTAGGGGTTATGCATTTGGTGCATAATTCAAGTGTTGAAGGGCTTAGTGGATGTGTGGATGTGTTTTAGGGGTCCTGAGAACCCTGGGATGTAGGGGAATGCTTTGGAAAAATATTGGATTTTAAGTGAAAGAGGGGAAGCTAGGCTAAGGAGGCCTTAAGGGAATTTATGAGGGAATCTGGACATAAGAAATGCCTTGGTAAAGTGGCTGCAAGGCACCACTTAGGGCCTTGGTGATTGACGCCTCAAGCAAGGGAGAAGGGAGGAGGTTCGAGTCTTGATGGCAGCAAAGTGGGTGGCTATTATTTTGCATTTTGGCGTTAAGGGAGAGGGGGAGTGATGGACGGCTTTGGACTTTCAAATGGATAAGGATAAGTCTTGTTATTTCTTTTTAATTTCGGCTAGAAGAGTTGGATATATATGGTTTTATTTTATTTATTTTAAATGGGAAGATAAGGGATAATGTGATGGATTATTTTTAGTAGATATGAGATAAATAAGGAGATAAATTGTTGATTTATTTTTATTTACCTTGAATATGTGTTAAAGAGATAAAATAGGAGAAAGTGTGGGGATGTGATAAGAGGATGAAGCTATGGCCGATTGTGGGACTCCTTGGGGGTGGTATAATCGGTTTTGAAGTGTGTAGGTGGTAGTTGTGCCGAAAGTGTGTAGTATAAATAGGGGTGCTCACCTTTTGGTAATTCTTTTCTCCATTTAATTTCTTCTTGCCGAAAATTGTACCTCTCATCTCACCCTCTCTTTGTGCCGAATTTCCTCACTTTCTTTACTTACTCTTTTCTTCTTTATTTTCTTTCAACCCCGAATCCCTTTCTATTTCGTTGAAGCCTAATGTCCCATCACCCTTTGTAAGGCTTAGCCGAATCTCTAAGGTGCCTATTCTCTCTTCTCCTGCCGCAAGTCTTAAAAGCCGAGATCTTTTCTCTTTAAGTCTCTTCAGGTAAGCGATAGTGGTAAGTATTCTTCTTTTTTATGCAATCGGTCTGCTTCTTTTCTTTTGGAATGCCGAAATCTGTGGTTGGCCTTGGTACTTGGGTTGGCCGAATGTTCTTAGTGCCTTAATCTCATGTTTTTGGATGTAGCCGACGTTAAGGAGCACTAAAGGAGATCTCTCGGGTTTTTGAACATCAAGGTAAGCCTATATGTAGTTTCGGCCAAAGGCCATCTTTATGGATTTATGGTGTATAGCCGATTCTAACAATGGCATATAGGATTTCGACAGTTTCAAGGAGCAAGCAAGTATTACGGGATTTGGTAAGCAAGGTAAGGAAGTGTTGACATGCGTCCATAGGCCATATTTGGTATTTTAAGTGTGACCGATTTGACTATGATGGTTTAGGGGCTAATCGACAGGAGTAAGCAGAGTGTCGGGATTCGAGATCATTTTGGTAAGAATATTCAGTAAGTTTAGATCTACTCCTTATTCGCTCAAAAGCCAAAGGCTAATCGTTTGTAGGTACCAGTGGGTGGCCGATTGCAAGGGGAACTCAGTGTGTGGATTCGGGATTTGGTAGGAGTCCAAATCGGTATTAAGGGAGAAGGAAAAACCACGTTCCGGGATCGTGTTAAATTCAAGTAGCTAGGGATTTTGCTAATAGTAAGGTGTGTGATTAACCCACTGTTTTCCGGGTTTATGTTATATTGTATGTGTTGTGTAAATGCTAATATGTGCAGTGGCGATTATGAATGGATACCCTTAAGGGGGTATATCGGAAAGTAGGTCAGTGTTAATTATTAAGAATGTGAATATGCCAATGGGAATATGATTGTGTGCTGAAAAGCATGTGCATGCATTATTTTATTATGTTATGACATTATCATATGTTGCATGTGCATGGGATGGGATATGAATGTGACTATCGAAGGACAGGGTGTACAATTATGTACGTGGTCTGATGTTAGCCTTGTGCTACATTGGCGCTTGATGTTAGCTATGTGCTTCATCAAGGGAGGTGTTGGCTAGGTGCCACATCTCGGCGGATGATAGCTGTGTGCATCACCGTGGATTGAGGATGACCTCGAGTCACCTCGTGGATATGGACATGTGGGGTCACTTAGGTGATCGGTGGCTTAGCCACGGCCTTGAGCAGCAGGTCTGCCAAGGTAAGATATGTGGGATCACTTAGTTGATCGGTGGATTAGCCACGGCCTTGGGCAGCAAGTCTGCCGAGGTAGGTGTAACGGATGGACATTAGGTGGGGTAGGGCTTCATAATTGCATAATTCTGTATGTGGACTGTGTGGAAATGGGCCAAGCCCAATATGTGAAATTAAGTGTTTATATGGGCCAAGGCCCAATTGTGGAAATGATGTGAATAAGTTGCCTTACTATCTGAATTGTGATATGATATGTGGTTGTGGGCTAAGCCCACATGTGGGTGGGATTCAGTGGACTAATTACACACTGAGTCTGTTTGACTTACCCAAATTTTTACCAACATCGCAGGTGATGCATGACGCTTGGACCAGGTTGGAGTGGATATGAGGTGGCCCATGCAGAAGAAGTTTCTACTTATTTTAATAAAGTTTATATTTTCAGTATTTCAAGTATTTGTTTATTGTAATAAGGCCACTTTAAGTATTTGAGGTTTATTATTATGTTTTAAGTTGGATTGTCGATTATAATATTATCTGAAAATGTTTTAATTTTTAGCAACTTATATTTTAAAATATATTTTATTTCGGAATTTTAAATACCCAATGTTTTATTAAAGACAATAAATTTTTATGTTTTCACTTTAAGTCAAAATATTTTTCAAACGTTTTCCGCAGTGACATACCAGATCCGGTCAAGGCTCGTGGGCCGGGTTTGGGGTGTTACAAAATCCATTCTTATCTTCCTAAGGAAGATTCCCAGTTCTATATTTTCTTCCCCAAGAAAATAGGAACTTACAGCTAAGTTGCTCTCCTTTATTTAAATCTTGTTCTCTGTAAATCTTGTTCCATGGATTTAATCCGATTCAATGATTCAAGAAGCATGCCTCTAAAATATAACAGATAATATTAGTTTTTTTTTATTAGATTTATCTGTGAAGTTATGGTTCTTTCTTTCTAATAGATTATCTATCAAGTTGATTCAAGTAATTAAGCTTATTGACTAGAAATAAACAAAGAATCTTGGATTTCTAAATTCTTAATAGGATCAGCTATATTTGTTGAAAGATTCATTGTATGCTAAAGTTGCACCAAAATCCACAGCCAAATACTCAAAAACTCTATTTGTATATACTATATTGTCATTCAAAAACTTTCAGTCAAATACTCAAAAACAAACCTTCTGAAAGTAGTGTTTGATATCTTTCAGCAAGGCATCTCAGGAATGGACAGGCATACTTCGGTGCCACTAAAAACAAATAAATAAGATCATAATGTTTTATATAACCTAAGATCAGAGAAATGTTTAAGTATGGCGCATACTTGAACTTTGTATCATTCTTAGGAATTGAAGGTAGTCTAGTCAGCCTTCTAGTAGAAACACTTCCTCTAAGATTTAAGTGATAATGATATATCTTATTATCAGTAATGCTTGCAGCCAGACACAAAATTGACTTTATTAAATACATAACGAAGAATTTAACAGAAGGGACACACACACACACACACACATATGCATGTATATATATATATTGTTTAATATGCTCTAACTGGCGGAATAAATGGAAAAATTTTAATATTAAAAAGAAAAGAAAAGAAAAGAAGCATGCCTCTTGACAACATTTCAGGCACTATAATAATTTGTTCATCCAAATGAATTATTTAAATTTCAGATCATAAATACATATTAAAAAGCGTAGAAAACTTAAAGCAGAATTGAGTCATTCACAACCTTAAATTATTGCCTACACCTTAAGCAGCTAACAACTGATAGGCAATACACATACCCTAGTGGTAACCACATTAATCCTCCAAAAAGGAGATCCCTTGTAACAGCCCGGTTTAGACCCTAGTCGGAACAGTGGTTTTGAGACCACAAATCCGAGGTTGGAATAATATTTTAATATTATTATTGGTGTTTATTATATGTGATATAGCCTGTGTAAAAATTTGGTGTGAAAATTTTATCGACAATGTGTTGAATTATGAGAAAGGATTTAATCGCATAAAGTGTAAAATGCTGTGTGCTAATTGTTAAGTGCTTAATTGTTGTTGTCTTTATATTGTGGAGGCCTTATGAGGCAATTAGCCCATTATTAAAGTTAGTGGATGGTTAAATGACACATTAACCTTAATGTTTATTTGTCTTATATGATTAATAAAAAGGGCAAATTGGTAAAATGATTATTAAGTTATTATAATTAAAACAAAACAAATGAAATGGCCATTCTCAAATCTTTCATCCACCAAAATTAGAAAAGAAAGAAAGGGTTAAGAGCTTTGCAGGTTTTGGCACATTAAGTTCTTGATTGAGGTATGTTTTGAGCTCGGTTTTTGATAATTTTTACGTTTTTGCGATCGTTGCTTAGTGTACTATCAAACCCATGTTTTAATTTTAGAAATTGATAGTGATTTTGAGATAAGCCATTGATGAATGCTTGAGCTTTTTGATAGTTAATGATGAAATATGAAAGCTTGGTATTGGATTAACATATCTTGTCTTTGAAATTTTGGTGAATTTAAGTAATTTGGGCTAAATTGAGAAAAGTATAAATTAAGGGCCTAAAACATGAAATAAATGAAATGTGTGGACTTGTTTGATTATAGTGAATATTTGGCTATGCATGGGTGATATGAAATTGTGTGTATTTGATGAATTTATGAAATAGGGACTAAAGTGATGAAATGTGAAAATGTGAGGGCTATTTTGTAAAATGCCCTAAATATGTGTGTGTGGACTAAATTGAATGAATTGGTGATTAAATGGGCTAAATTTGAATGTATATAGACCAAGAAAGTATAGGTTCGGATTGAGATCGAGGTAAAGACAAAGTGCTCGATTAATCGACCATTTTGATATTTCGACGTCCGAGGTAAATTCGGACATAATATGTGTATTTAACTATGTTTAATGTTATTATTGAATTGTGAATGCTATGTAAGGACTAGATTTATGTGGCACTAAGTGTGCGTATCCGGAAATGTGACCGAGATGATTAGCACTGGGTGTGCGAAATAATATACGCTTCGGCTTTATGGATGGCACTGTGTGTGTGATACCGATTTAAGATCGGTTTGAAATAGATGCACTAAGTGTGCGATGTTAATTAAGCTTCGGCTATTGATTTGGGCACTATGTGTGCGATTGAACCGAAGAAGTGACAAAAGTTGATCGAAATGAAAATTTGAGTATTGAGTAGCATAAGTGATCAATAACTAAGTGTTGGCTAAGGTACGTTCGAAACCTATGTGGTTGATGAAATTATGAATGAGTTTATGGAAGGTTAATTGAACATATTAGCTTTGGATGGTATGTTATATGTGATTGTGAATTAATCTATGTGATGGTTTGTTTTGGTATAATGTATTATGTTACGAACTTACTAAGCTTTTGAAAGCTTACTGTGTGATTTGTTTCTCTATTTTACAATGTCAGTAAAGCTAGCTTGGATCCGGGAATCGTCATCATCTCTATCACACTATCGGCAATCTATTTTGGTACTTTTGAAGATGTGTTTGTAATATCCAGAATTAGGGGTTATTTGTGATTGAACTGTTTTGCATGTGTTTGGACTGTGTGTTATTATTTGAGATGTTTTAAGACTTAGTTATAAGTTTAGAGCAGGCATGAGTGGTAGGGAATTTTTGTTTTTAAACTTTAAGTAAAGGGAGCTAAAGGAGCTAGGGGTTATAGGTATTTCAAGGGGGATTTTAGCACAAAAAGTGCCTTGGTTAGGTGGCATGGAGGCGCCACTTAGGGCCTTGTGATTGATGCCATCAGCAGGGGAAGGAGATCACAGGTTTGAGCTGCAGGAACCCCACTATTTTCTTATTATTTTGACGCCAATGAGGGGAAGGAGTTGTGCTCAGCTCAAATTCTGCCAGATAAAGATGGACTAAGTCAAACCTATTTGAAATTTACGGCAAAGAGAAAATTTAGGAGTTTGATGAGTTCAAACTCATTTGAATTGTTGGTCAGGAGAGAATTTAGGTGGTTGCCGAATTTTGAACTCCTGCTTAGAGAGGAGTGTTCGGTTTGGAAGCTAAGGGGAGGAAGGGCCGAATTTCTTAGGTGCTCAGATGACATTTTCGGCTAGCTAAGGTTTGATGCAATCGGTTGGGAGCAAAGCCGAATCTTCATCTTGTTGTGTTTTGTTTCTTCTTGTACCATTTTGAAGCACCTAGCCGAACCTTTAAGTGAGCTCTCTTTTTCTTCTTCTTTGAAACCGAAAGCCACAAGCACCATAGACTTTTGCCGATTTCTCCCTTGGGCACTTAGCCGAATATTGCACTTGCTTTCTCTTTATTTCATTAGTAGCCGAAACCTTACTCTCCTAAACACCTCCTCTCCTTTACTCTCCATTCTTGTTGGTGGCCGAATCTTCTATTCTTCCATCTCTCTCTTTTCTTTTCTTATTCTTGTTCAAAACCGAAAGCACCCTCTTCCCTTTCATCTTTTTTCTTTTCTTCTCTCAAAGTCTTTTGCCGAAACCCTCTCCACCTTTCTTTGCCGAATTCCCACTCTTCCCTTTTTACTTTCTTTTTCCTTCTCTTCTCCCATTCTAGCTGAATCTCCCTACCTTCTTCTTGTGGTGTTCTGACCGAATAGCAAACAAGGGTGGATCTCTTCTTCGGGATTTCTTCAACCGGTTTTAGGAAGGTACTCCAGGACTTTGAAGCAGTCGATCTAGGCTCTCTATTCTCTGGCAATCAGTTTGGTAAGTCAAGTGGATCAAGGGAACTGGTACTGTAGATCGGGCTTTCGAGATTCAGTGGTAGCGTTAGTAGCAGGTGTGTAAACGCTTACACACTTTATTAGTTTAATAATGCTTATTATGTTATGATATAACCTTTGATGTTAGCGACTGTGCCTTGTGGGCATAAGCTTGGATTCTGGGTAAGTCCCCTACTATGTGATTTACGATGTATATTTGTATATGTTATCATGTTCTGTTATATGCTATGCTATACATAAATGCATGATGTATGAGTTCACGACACGTATGATATGAGCATGATGATGATGGGATTGATGACAGGAGGGGGATGATATATTTGGACTGTCACCAGTGGTTTTGACCACAAGATGGGTTGGCCCCATCAGTTGATTTGTGACTACTGTCACCAGTGGTTTTGACCACACTATTGATATGATTTGTGACTAGTCCCAGTGGTTTTGACCACCAGTGGTTTCGACCACACTTGTGATAATTGTGACCTCGGTCACCAGTGGTTTTGACCACATATTGATATTGTGACTCGTCCCAGTGGTATGGTACCACAGTGGGTTGGCCCCACATGATTATTACGGGATTGTCATCAGTGGTTTTGACCACAAGATGGGTTGGCCCCATCATTTGATTTGTGACCTCGGTCACCAGTGGTTTTGACCACAACGATATATATATTCGTGACTTTGGTCACCAGTGGTTTTGACCACACGGGGTAGTTAAAGGAGATTGGATGGCTAGGTTTGGGTTGCATAATCTGCATGTTTTACTGATGATCTGTGTAAGTGCTTGAATTACCGGGTTAGGGATTTATACACTGAGTCTTGGTGACTCACCCCTTCCCTTACATTTTGCAGATGAGACATAGATTGCGGATATGGAGCCGAGGAGGACTCGAGGCGGCCATGCATCCCAGTTTTGGTTTTGGACTTCAAACTTCTATTTCGTCTTTATTAGCTTTCTTTTAGTACGGTTTTTGGTTTTGTAATAAGGCTGCTGGTATTATTTTGGGTTTTAATTACTTACTTTTACTTTGATTAAATTACTCATAAATTGGATTATAGACTTGTTAAATTAACCGGTAAAAAGCATGTTTTCAAAACTATAACTCTTTCGGGTTTTAAAAACGTTACCATCGGGTAACAGAGTTCACAAAATAATGAGGTAACTTGAATGCTTTTATAACTAAAATTTTCAAACAACTTCAAAAGCAAATGGTTTTAACTTGATTATACTCGACACACTCCGTTTTTAATAAAAACTAAACATTTTTCTAAAATTTGCAGAATCAAGTGAATTTTTCTAGTATAGGTTTAAAACAACCTTTACAACACTTAAACAACTTTTTAAACGATCAAAGAGTCTCTTGGGAAACTTTGCGACACATTTGTGTTTTCAAGTGATTTTCACTCCGTAACATGCCAGATTCGGTCGTGGTGTGTTGACCGGGTTTGGGGTGTTACAATTTTGGTATTAGAGCCAGTTTCAACAACTCGGCTGTGGGCCCGAGGCCCAAAAATTTTTTAAATGGGGGTATGAAAGGTTTGTTTGGGAAAAAGAACAGTGGTGAACGCATGGCACCGAGTCTCTGGCACCAATCCGCCTAGGTAAGTACCCCAAACTGTTGCTTGTTGATGATATGATTCTGTTGGTAATGGCATGATTGAATGGTAGTAGGAACTACTCTAGAGACTCAAACTATAGGATGATGTGTACTCGCGGAAACAACCCCTTTACTAAAACTTTTCATAAGATTGTGCTTTAATAGACAGTGGAATAAAAGTCTAACGCATAAAACTTTTAATCAGCTTGAATACAACGGTAGATATGAGTGCACGTGGACGTGGGCGTAACATTCGTGGACGAGGTAGGGGTAGGATGACGGTCTCGGAACCGGTAAGGTCTGGTCATGGATCGGAAAATAAGGTACCACCGCCGCCAGCTGTGGGCACAGAATATCAGGATCAGACGGGTGGTAATGACGCAGTGTCGCAGGCTGTATTGCGGGTGCTAGAAAGGGTTGCAAGTGCAGGCGTTGGAACTTGAGCTCGGAAATCGGTGACCGAGCGACTCAAGGCTAATGGTGCAGAGGTATTCAGAGGTGTGTCTGGTGTGGCACCTAGTACGGAAGAATATTGGTTGGAGGCGACGGAACGCATTATGGATGACCTGGACTTTTCAGCTGAGGAAAAGCTGAAGGGCATAGTATCTCTGCTGTGGGATGAGTCATATCAGTGGTCGCTCACAGTTAGGGACGGAGCGATGGCAGACGATCTCACTTGGGAATTCTTTAGAACAGCCTATCAGAGGAAATACATAGGCGCTAGTTATGTGGATACGCAGCACAGAGCTTTCTTGAACTTGGTCTAGGGCAATAAGACTGTAGCGGAATATGAGGCAGAATTTCTTCGGTTGAGTCGGTATGAACGGGGTATTGTGGGTACTGAACATGAGCGCTGTCTCAGATTTGAGGATGGGCTGAGAGACGAGCTGCGGATGATAATTGCCCCACAGCAGGAACGGGAGTTTGTCGTTCTAGTGGAGAAATCTAAGGTGGCTGAAGGGGTAAAACAGTCGGTAAGGCAGAATCAGGATAGGGGTTGGAATAAAAGGAGTTCTGGATCATCTGGGTTTTCTGGAAATCAGCAGAAGAGGGTTAAGTATAGTGGGCCGAATCAAGCTGCTGGGTCTGCTGCTACTAATACTCAGTGGCCGCCGTGGTGTGCTCGGTGTGGAAAGACTCACACGGGGGAATGTTGGTCTGGCAACAGGGGATGTTTTGAGTGTGGATCACTGGGGCATCGAGTTAGGGATTGTCCACAAAGATCAGCTAGGCTGCAGTCTGAGGATCAGAATCGTGCACAGTTTAGGAGGGATAATCAGCAGCCACAGTGGGGCCGTGGTTCAGTCAGGGGAGGTGATGGCTCTGGTAGAGGCCGTGGAGCACCGGGCAGAGGTGCAGGTGGTACAGAGGCAAGACAGCCAGGGTTGGTCTATGCAGCGAGGCGTCGAGAGGAGGGCGACGCACCGGACGTCATAACCGGTACGTTCTTAATTTTTGGAGTACCTTTTAATGCTTTAATTGATGTTGGTTCGACGCACTCGTATGTTGCTAGTAGCATAGTGGAAACCCTGAACTTAGACTCTGAGGTTACTTCTAGGAAGATGACTGTGATAAGCCCTCTAGGTCACTCTGTAGAAGTAAGTAAACTGTATAGGGATGTACCCCTAGAACTTCAAGGGGTCGTGTTTTTGGCTGACTTGATAGAACTACCGTTTGGGGAGTTCGACCTGATTCTCGGGATGGATTGGCTAGTGAAGTATCAAGCTAGCTTGGACTGTGCAGCTAAGCGCATGGTGTTAAAGACCATGGAAGGTGAGGAAGTGGTGATGATAGGTAATAGGAGAGATTACTTATCTAGTGTGGTTTCTGCACTGAAGGCTGAGAAATTGGTTAGGAAGGGTTGTGAAACATTTCTGGTGCATGTCTGTGCCTTTGAAGCAAGGGATGCAGCTGTGAAGAATGTCCGAACTGTAGGGGAATTTGCTTATGTTTTTCCAGAGAAACTCCCGGGTGTACCTCCTGACCGCGAGGTTGAGTTCAGTATAGACTTGTTACCGGGAACCGCGCCAGTGTCTATTACTCCATATAGGATGGCGCCGAAAGAATTAGTGGAGTTAAAGTCTCAGATTTAGGAATTGTTCGACATAGGTTTCATCAGGCCAAGTGTATCGCCTTGGGGGGCTCAAGTGCTTTTTGTTAAGAAGAAGGATGGTACGATGCGGATGTGTATAGACTACCGCCAGCTGAACAAGTTGACAATTAAGAACAAGTATCCGTTGCCTATGATTAACGACTTGTTTGATCAACTCAAAGGTGCATCGGTTTTCTCTAAGATTGACCTTAGGTCGGGGTATCATCAGCTCAAAGTGAAGGAGGCTGATATTCATAAGACGGCATTCCGTACTCGGTATGGGCACTACAAGCTTCTGGTAATGCCTTTCGATTTGACCAATGCACCAGCAGTATTCATGGACATGATGAATCAGGTGTTTCAGCCGTATTTGGATCGGTTCATCGTAGTGTTTATAGACGACATTTTGGTGTACTCGAAATCTGAGGAGGATCATGACGCACATCTTCGAGTGGTTCTACAGGTTCTGAGGGAGAAGCAGTTGTACGCCAAGTTTAGTAAGTGCGAGTTCTGGCTTAAGGAGGTAACTTTCTTGGGTCATGTGGTATCGGCTGAGGGAATTAGGGTGGATCCTCGTAAGATTGAGGCAGTATCGGATTGGAAACCACCCAAGTCGGTTGCAGAGATTTGGAGTTTTCTGGGTTTGGCAAGATACTACAGAAGGTTCGTAGAGGGTTTCTCTTTAATCGCAGCGCCATTGACTAAGCTGTTGAGGAAAGGGGTTCCGTTTGTGTGGACTGAGAAACAACAGGAGAGTTTTGACAAGCTGAAGAAGATTCTGACTGAAGCTCCAGTCTTGATTCAGCCTGAGGCAGGAAAGGAATTCACGGTTTACTGTGATGCATCACATACTAGCTTAGGGTGTGTGCTGATGCAAGATGGGAAGGTAGTCGCCTATGCATCTCGACAGTTGAGACCTCATGAAGGTAACTACCCGACACATGATTTGGAGTTAGCCGCAGTGGTTTTTGCCTTGAAGATCTGGAGGCACTACTTGTATGGGGAAAAGTCGATAGTCTACACGGATCATAAGAGTCTGAAGTACCTCTTGACTCAGAAGGATTTAAATTTGAGGCAGCGAAGGTGGGTCGAATTGTTGAAAGATTACGACTGGTCGATTGAGTACCATCCGGGTAAGGCTAACATGGTAGCTGATGCGTTGAGTCGTAAGGTGGTAGCGGACTTGCGAGCAATGTTTACTCACCTAAGTCTTTATGATGATGGGAGTCTTTTGGCAGAATTGCAAGTAAAGCCGTCGTGGATTGATCAAGTTAAGGAGAGACAGCTGGCAGACGAGGTTTTAAGTGCTCGGTTGTTGCAAGTGCAGAATGGTGAGTCGGAAGATTTTAGCTTGAGCAGTGATGGAGTATTGTGCTTTCAAGGGAAAGTATGCATGCCTAAAGATGTGGAATTGAGACAGCAGATTCTTCAGGAAGCTCATAGCAGCCCATACGCTATGCATCCTGGAGGCAGTAAGATGTATCGCGATTTAAGGGAACAATTCTGGTGGCCAGGACTTAAGTGGGAAGTAACAGAGTTTGTGGGCAAGTGTTTGACATGCCAGCAGGTCAAAGCTGAGCATCAGTTGCCGTCGGGACTGTTGCAGCCAGTTAAGATCCCACAGTGGAAGTGGGAAAGGATTACGATGGATTTCGTCAGTGGGCTTCCTCTTACGCCTAGTAAAAAGGATTCAGTTCGGGTAATTGTGGATCGTTTGACTAAGTGAGCTCATTTCATACCGGTGAGGGTTGATTATTCACTGCAGAAGTTAGCCAAGTTGTATGTGGCAGAGATAGTAAGGTTGCATGGAGTGCCGGTGTCAATTATCTCGGATAGGGATCCCAGGTTTACGTCGAGGTTTTGGAGAGCTTTGCATCAGGCTTTGGGCACGAGGTTGGATTTTAGCACGGCTTTTCATCCGCAGTCTGATAGACAGTCTGAAAGGGTAATTCAGATTCTGGAAGATATGTTAAGGGGCTGTGTTCCGGATTTCAGTGGTAGTTGGGAGGAGTACCTACCTTTGGCAGAGTTCGCTTATAACAATAGTTATCAAGTGAGCATTCAGATGGCACCATATGATGCACTCTATGGGCGGAAATGTCGTACCCCTACGTGTTGGACAGAACTGGGTGAACGACGTAGGTTGGGTTCGGAGTTAGTGGCTGAAACAGAGGATAAGGTTAAGGTAATTCGGGCTCGTCTTAAGGAAGCGTCGGATAGGCAGAAGTCTTACGCCGATCTTAAGCGCAGGGATATTGAGTATGCAGTGGGTGATAAGGTCTTTCTGAAGGTGTCGCCTTGGAAGAAAGTGTTGAGATTTGGCCAGAAGGGCAAGCTAAGCCCTAGGTTCATCGGGCCGTATACAGTGTTGAAGCGAGTGGGACCGGTAGCTTATCAACTTGAGTTGCCAGCAAAGTTAAGGCAAATTCAAGATGTCTTTCATGTTTCGATGCTTAGGCGCTATCGATCAGATCCCTCACATATTGTACCAGTCGAGGAGATAGAGGTGAATCCTAATTTGACTTTCGAGGAGGAACCAGTACGAATTTTGGATCGGGACGTTAAGGTTCTGCGACGAAAGTCAGTTCCCTTGGTGAAAGTGTTATGGCGGAACCATGGCACGGAGGAGGCCACGTGGGAATCAGAGGATATGATGCGGCAGTAATACCCTCAACTCTATTGACCAGGTAATTTCGAGGCCGAAATTATTTTTAAGGGGGGTAGAACTGTAATATCCGGAATTAGGGGTTATTTGTGATTGAACTGTTTTGCATGTGTTTGGACTGTGGTGTTATTATTTGAGATGTTTTAAGACTTAGTTATAAGTTTAGAGCAGGCCTGAGTGGTAGGGAATTTTTGTTTTTAAACTTTAAGTAAAGGGAGCTAAAGGAGCTAGGGGTTATAGGTATTTCAAGGGGGATTTTAGCACAAAAAGTGCCTTGGTTAGGTGGCATGGAGGCGCCACTTAGGGCCTTGTGATTGACGCCATCAGCAGGGGAAGGAGATCACAGGTTCGAGCTGCAGGAACCCCACTATTTACTTATTATTTTGACGCCAAGGAGGGGAAGGAGTTGTGCTCAGCTCAAATTCTGCCAGATAAAGATGGACTAAGTCAAACCTATTTGAAATTTACGGCAAAGAGAAAATTTAGGAGTTTGATGAGTTCAAACTCATTTGAATTGTTGGTCAGGAGAGAATTTAGGTGGTTGCCGAATTTTGAACTCCTGCTTAGAGAGGAGTGTTCGGTTTGGAAGCTGAGGGGAGGGAAGGGCCGAATTTCTTAGGTGCTCAGATGACATTTTCGGCTAGCTAAGGTTTGATGCAATCGGTTGGGAGCAAAGCCGAAACTTCATCTTGTTGTGTTTTGTTTCTTCTTGTACCATTTGAAGCACCTAGCCGAACCTTTAAGTGAGCTCTCTTTTTCTTCTTCTTTGAAACCGAAAGCCACAAGCACCATAGACTTTTGTCGATTTCTCCCTTGGGCACTTAGCCGAATATTGCACTTGCTTTCTCTTTATTTTATTAGTAGCCGAAACCTTACTCTCCTAAACACCTCCTCTCCTTTACTCTCCATTCTTGTTGGTGGGCGAATCTTCTATTCTTCCATCTCTCTCTTTTCTTTTCTTATTCTTGTTCAAAATTGAAAGCACCTTCTTCCCTTTCATCTTTTTCTTTTCTTCTCTCAAAGTCTTTTACCGAAACCCTCTCCACCTTTCTTTGCCGAATTCCCACTCTTCCCTTTTTACTTTCTTTTTCCTTCTCTTCTCCCATTCTAGCCGAATCTCCCTACCTTCTTCTTGTGGTGTTTTGACCGAATAGCAAACAAGGGTGGATCTCTTCTTCGGGATTTCTTCAATCGGTTTTAGGAAGGTACTCCGAGACTTTGAAGTAGTCGATCTAGGCTCTCTATTCTCTGGCAATCGGTTTGGTAAGTCAAGTGGATCAAGGGAACTGGTACTATAGATCGGGCCTTCGAGATTCAGTGGTAGCGTTAGTAGCAGGTGTGTAAATGCTTACACACTTTACTAGTTTAATAATGCTTATTATGTTACGATATTACCTGTGATGTTAGCGACTGTGCTTTGTGGGCATAAGCTTGGATTTCGGGTAAATCCCCTACTATGTGATTTACGATGTATATTTGTATATGTTATCATGTTCTGTTATATGCTATGCTATACATAAATGCATGATGTATGAGATCACGACACGTATGATATGAGCATGATGATGATGGGATTGATGAGAGGAGGGGGATGATATATTTGGACTGTCACCAGTGGTTTTGACCACAAGATGGGTTGGCCCCATCAGTTGATTTGTGACTACTGTCACCAGTGGTTTTGACCACACTATTGATATGATTTGTGACTAGTCCCAGTGGTTTTGACCACCAGTGGTTTTGACCACACTTGTGATAATTGTGACCTCGGTCACCAGTGGTTTTGACCACATATTGATATTGTGACTCGTCCCAGTGGTTTGGTACCACAGTGGGTTAGCCCCACATGATTATTACGGGATTGTCATCAGTGGTTTTGACCACAAGATGGGTTGGCCCCATCATTTGATTTGTGACCTCGGTCACCAGTGGTTTTGACCACAACGATATATATATTCGTGACTTCGGTCACCAGTGGTTTTGACCACACGGGGTAGTTAAAGGAGATTGGATGGCTAGGTTTGGGTTGCATAATCTGCATGTTTTATTGATGATCTGTGTAAGTGCTTGAATTACCGGGATGGGGATTTATACACTGAGTCTTGGTGACTCACCCCTTCCCTTACATTTTGCAGATGAGACATAGATTGCGGATATGAAGCCGAGGAGGACTCGAGGTGGCCATGCATCCCAGTTTTGGTTTTGGACTTCAAACTTCTATTTCATCTTTATTAGCTTTCTTTTAATTTGGTTTTTGGTTTTGTAATAAGGCCGCTAGTATTATTTTGGGTTTTAATTACTTACTTTTACTTTGATTAAATTACTCATAAATTGGATTATAGACTTGTTAAATTAACCGGTAAAAAGCATGTTTTCAAAACTATAACTCTTTCGGGTTTTAAAAACGTTACCATCGGGTAACAGAGTTCACAAAATAATGAGGTAACTTGAATGCTTTTATAACTAAAATTTTCAAACAACTTCAAAAGCAAATGGTTTTAACTTGATTATACTCGACACACTCCGTTTTTAATAAAAACTAAACATTTTTCTAAAATTTGCAGAATCAAGTGAATTTTTCTAGCATAGGTTTAAAACAACCTTTACAACACTTAAACAACTTTTTAAACGATCAAAGAGTCTCTTGGGAAACTTTCCGACACATTTGTGTTTTCAAGTGGTTTTCACTCCGTAACATGCCAGATTCGGTCGTGGTGTGTTGACCGGGTTTGGGGTGTTACAGTGTGTATTTGAATATGACATGTATAGGCTAGTTGTTTTGAAACATATTTGAGATGTGTAAATAGCCATGTGATGTGGCTAGATAAATGTTGGCTATATGCATGAGTGGATTTGGTATATGATGCATATTATGGTATGGCTTGATGGTAATGAAAATGTATTATGAATGGTAAGCTTAGTGATGGATTGATGCTATTATGACCTAGTGATATTGTGGATGAATCATGCTTGGTAATGCATGTTTTTTAGTTGTGCAATTTGGTACATAAGTTGACATGATTAGAAATGAGATTGGATGGGATGATATGTTGATCATTTGACATGTATTTGGTTGCCAAATTGTGTGTGGGAAAATACTGGATTGTGCCTGTAGGGATGACCTTTGTATGGATAGCAAATTGGTCTTGCAAATGGCTTATTTCTCATACACGGCCAAGGGACACGGGCGTGTGTCTCTGTCGTGTGGCTCAAGGGCCATCTCGAGGTGTGCCTGGGCAGGTTACACGGTCGTGGCCCACGGGCGTGCTTGGTGGCCGTGTGACCAAGTCAGTAGCTAGCTTAATTTCACAGGGCCATGGCACACAGGCGTGTCTGGTAGCCGTGTGGACAAGTCAGTATGTATACCCTGTTTTGGCACGGCCTGGACACATGGGCGTGTCTGGTAGCCGTGTGAGGCACACGGCCTGACTGGACGAGCGTGTGACTTTGGTAGTGTTGAAGAATGTTTAAATTCCTGAAAATTTTTGTAAATGTTCGGTTTAGTCCCTACCTCTTTCTAACACGTGTTTGAGGTCTCGTAGACCTCAATAAGGGACTATATGATTATAATTGAATATGTTTGATTGAGGAAAGACTTTGTGTTGTGAAATGGATGTGAAATGTTTTGATTGTTCGATAATGCCTCTTAACCCTATTCCGACGACGATTTCGGGTTAGAGGTGTTACATCCCTGGTTCTAATTCCCTGTTCCCCAAACTGTAGTCAAAATCTAAGCTATTCAACCATGGATATTTGACTAGCAAAAAAGAATACTGAGACACTAAACTTACTAGTAGTTTTGATGGAAAGCAACCCATCTGCAGCAGAAGGAAGTCAAATAATCATGAAACATAAATATTTATCGAGATCTTTGTATCTAGAATCAAATGAGCTCACCATCATCATCAACCACTTACCCCACTTTTCTGTTCCAATACCTTCTCTGTTGCACTTAAGGTCTTGAAACTCCTCCAAGCAACTACCGGTGCCCGTATCTGATACTGCTCATTAAGATACAAAATAAATACATTTTTCTAGAAACAATATCTATCATTTTTTCTAAAATTTTGCCACTACAATGTATTTACAATCTATAGATTTACCTTGCATGACCTAATCTTTTTTAAAAGCTTATTTATGCTTTTGATGAACTCATTTGAAAGAAAACCAACCAAAACCATACCATTTCAACTTCAAAATGATATGATTTCAGTGCATATTTTCCAATTTAGAAATAACTTCCTATTTTTTCGAAAGATTGCATCACAAAAAATCAATGCTTAAGGTATCTATTATTTGGTTCGTAAAAGTATATTATGAAAATTAAAAAAAATAATAAATTTCAGAAAAACTGAAACATTAATGAAAACCCTAATTTTCTAAGCACACAACTAGCATAACCCAAAATTCAAAAGAAAAGAGAAAATTAATTACAGTAGATCTAGAGATTAAAAAAAAATAAAAAGCCAATGAGAAGATTAAAAATAAAAAAGGAAGAAATGAAGTAGAACTGTCTTAACTGAGACAATGTCGATTGAGACTGAGAAAAGAATGATATTTTCTTCAATGTAAGGAGCAGCTAAAATAGAAGAACAAGGGACGGGATTTTGGGGTTTCAAGCAAAGAAAATACTGAGAAAGAAAATAATTCGTGCGTGGGAAAGAAAATAATTCGAGTCGACAGCGATGAAGCAGATGGTCTGGTCGACGGCGAGGGAGTATATGGCCAGGTCCGGCGATGCAAAGATGGGTTGGGATTTTGCTTTGGGGAAAAT
This sequence comes from Gossypium australe, assembly GCA_005393395.2. NCBI lineage: Eukaryota > Viridiplantae > Streptophyta > Magnoliopsida > Malvales > Malvaceae > Gossypium > Gossypium australe. The sequence goes on along the minus strand of CM016620.1, from coordinate 13,596,994 downwards.
TTAGGGTTTGGGGGAAATTTTTAGGGGAAAAAATAAGGTTTTTCGGGTATATGGGTTGGGAAAACATTGAGGAGAGCAAAACGACGTCATTTTTTCTAAAACAAAATAACCTTTTTGCGGCGTTTTTTCCCCTAACGCCGCTAAAGCCCAACCTATTGCGGCGTTTTAACAAAAAAAGCCACTAAAGAAGCCAATAAAACGACGCCGTTTTGATTAAAACAAAATGGTTTTTTAGCGGTGTTTTTTCCCCTAGCGCCGCTAAAGCCCAACATATTGCGGCATTTTACAGAAAACGCTGCTAATGCCTTTGATACTAATAAATATTTAAAGATTCAATCCAATTTTCTTTTTTGTTTCTATATTTGAAAGGTTTATTTTTTTCTTAAATTCCTTTAAATTAAGTTTGTTTTGTTCCAAACAATATATTTAATTTGTAAAATTTTATAAAGGTGTACGTAAATAATTTTAAATATTACTAAAACTCGAGCTGGATATGTCTTCCTGTTGAAGAATACGTAGTTTTTTGTATGAAGAAGACGAAGCTTATGATGTTACGATAGAATCGAACAAATCAGAAGAATCAAATCAATCCGAAAGAAGCTCATGGTTGGTTAATAGAAAGGTTAATTATATTCCTTTGACTCTTTATTTTACTTGAAGTATTTGTGTTTGAAACTTGTTTCTAACACTAGCACGGACATATGACATTCTAAGAACCCTACAAATAAGGGTGAAAAAAACTTGACTAAAAATAGCTCAGTTCCGGTTGGCATCGGTTAACTGATTCACTAACCAAACTATTCTTTAGTAGCATTAGCCTCTCCTTCACTCCCTCTTCATTTGATCTTCCCTAAACTCAAAACCCTAAACTCTAAACCCAAAATCCTAAACCTTGACCCATAAACCATAAACCATAAACCCTAAATCATAAACCTTAAACCATAAATTATTTGGATAAAATTTGAATATTATATATTCTTTCAATATTTTAGGAAATTTAAATAACATTTTCAATTTACTAATTAATTTTGTTTCTCTAGAGATGCATAGGTTAGCATTTTTTTCAATTTTAATATATATAAAGTTTATCTATTATCACTTAAATAATTTAAACTATAATGATAATTTTAATATATCCAAATTAATATTATCTCTTTTACAATTATATAAGAAATTATTTAATATATAAATTTAAAAAAAATCAGTCATATACCCAAAAAACTTTGAAATTATTTTAAATAATAGTATTTTAATTTTTTTTCATTTTTAACATATATTTTTCTATGTTTTTACTTTCAAATTTCTTTTACGTGTCATTAATTTTTCTGAAGATTTTAAATATTCAATTAAAAATAAATTTTTTTTAATTAATATAAATAAACTAGTTAAATAATAAATAGATAGGGGGCAAAACGGCGTCGTTTTGTTAATGCTTGACTTTTTGTGGCGTTTTTCTCATAAATGCCGCTATAGCTCTAACCTTTTGCGGCGTTTTCGATTAGCACCACTAATCTATACATTTTGTGGCATTTTTTGTCAAAACGCCACTAAAAATGCCGCTAAAAACCTATTTTGTTGTAGTGAGGCTTTCATCTTTCTTTGGAGGATTGTCTCATGACAGTGCAAGAAAGAGAATACATGAGGAAGGTTCCTTGTGCTTCGAAAGTAGGAAGTCACATGTATGTTATTTTATGCACACATCTATATATCTGTTTCACAGTAGGGTTGGTGAGTCAATATCAGGCAAATCCCAGTCTAAGACACTGGCAAGTAGTTAAGAATATAGTCAAGTATTTATGGAGAATGAAGGCTTATACACTTGTGTATTCTGGAGGATATCTTACTCCTATTGACTATAATGATTCTAACTTCCAAACATGTTGAGATTCAAGGAAATCAACTTTGAGTTGTGTCTTTGTCCTAGGCGGCGTGTCCATAGTATGGAGAAGTGTCAAGTAAGGTTTTATTATTGACTCCACTATGGAGGCTAAATGTGTGGTTGCTTCTAAGACAAAAAAAAAATAAGAAATATGGCTTTGAAAGTTCATTATGAATCTTGAAGTCATTCTTGGTATTGAAAAAGCTATCACACTGTACTGTGATAACAGTGTCGCAATGTAACACCCCAGGTTTGGTAGGTTTAAGATTTTGGTGTATAGTAGTAAAATAGTTTGTCTACCAAAGTGTAACACCCTATACCCGGCCTGGTCTCCAAGCCCGAATATAAAGATTCCACACCACTGTCTCATGTCATACTCATAGTAAATTGTCACATTATTAAGAAATCATCTTCTTTATGAGTGATCTTATAAATTTGGTCAAACATTTATCAATCATCATTAGAACATGCCAAACATACTTCAAATAAACGCATAGTAATAATTCAACAAGCATTAGGATCACTTAGCAAAATTTCCAAGACAATCACATAGGTATCGATATTAGAACATGGGTATCAATTTTTTTTGGCATGGTATCGATACTGTAAGGAAAATTAGTACCAAATCAACATTCTATTTCTCGCATAAAAATCAGACTGTTGAAAATTATCAGTACCTGTCATAGAGTATCAATATTTTCACCCTGAGTATCGATACTTGAGCTAAGATATTAATACCAAACCTCTATTTTGACTTCCCTGCACGTTTCAAAACATAGAGGTATCATTTTTAAAACACAAATATCGATACCTTTGCTCCAGACCAGTAAAATACGACATACTTGAGCATATAAATCATTTCAACATGTACCAATCCATCATGCTATCATATCGTCATCAAACAAATGTCAAAATGACCGTAATAACAGTCTCAAACATCAAAAGTAAGTCTAAACAATAATCAACATGATACAGAACGAATCTCATAAACTTAGGAATAAATAGTCTATGGAGGAATCCAAAACATCATGGCAAATATCAATAAAAGTCTACCACATTGCCTTATTCCCAAAATGAAAAAAAATAACAATGACCTCTAAGAAATATCGGAAATGGACTTCCTTGGATCACCCATTGGAACCACACCGCTCACACAGGCACTTAATTACTCTGTAAGGTTTTAAGAAAGGAGTGAGTGAGCTTAACAAGCTCAATGAATGCTCAAAATAGCCACAATGTACACACAATATCAATGGTTAAACAAGATCATACTACAACACGTTCGCAACCATATTCTAATCAAGTCAAAATATCATATTCACGTTTCATTAAATCATAAAACTAACATATACTCCTAATGCAATTACACTCAACTCGCTTATATATAATTCATTTAACAATAATTCATCAAGACTAAACCACGCATACATGCTTTAATAACCCACAAGTGTAGATGATATATTCACATGCATTCACAAGTTAAATGGAAACGATCCAAACCACAATTACATACACAATTTACTATAAGAATGTACTAACATTTTCATGAAACTTAAATCTACTCATTTAGCATATTATTCGCATGTTTTTGCATCCATCTCATATCATATTATTATAACATATTAGATCACATTTAAATGATAATTTGCATAGTAACCACCTACTCATTTAGGCATACGTCACATTACACGTATATACATTTTAAAGATAATTTGACACTTGAGGCTGTGAAAGATAAAAGCGGGCTCTACCACTACACATCGGATACACGGATCATAAACACACCAAATAGACTCATCGAGTCAAATATGTCCCATAAGTGAAGCATAAAGCTATCACTCTCCAACACACCAAACATGTCCCATTGAATGAAGCTTAGCTCACATTCCCTTATCTCTCCAACTTGTCCCAAGCCCTCAACGCCCAAATCATACAATGCATATAGGTGAGTACTCACAATCTTATGGCATGCTAATTATATGCAACGATTTTAATTACTGATTTAATTCACATAATCTTTGTTCATATTCATCAATTTACATCACAACTTGTACACAATGCATGCTTATCAGATTCACATTTATTTGCACTTTAACTTCCACAACTATACTCATTGAGCCATTACATATCCATCTACATATGTGTGCATTAAAACCAGTACATCATTGTAACAGTCTGGTTTTGACCCTAGTCGGAACAGTGGTTTCGGGACCACAAATTCGAGTCAGAAAAATATTTTAATAGTATTTTCTGTGTCTTTGATATGTGACTAGGCATGTGTGAAAGTTTTGTATGAAAATTTTGTCTGTTTGTGTGTTTAATTTGAGAAAAGAATTAAATTGCATTAAGTACAAAATTTGCAAGATATTTGTTAAAGCACCTATGTGTAGTGGCTTTTAAAGATGGAGGCCTTATGAGGCAATTAGACCACTATTTAGTTAGTGGATGGCAATGGTCAAAAATGACCTTGTATTATATGTTATATATATTTTGTTTTAAAGGCTAAAGTTGGAATTATGTTATTAAGTTTAATTTAATGTAATAAAAACATGAAAATGGCCACATTATCATCCATAGTTAGCTGGAATTCACACAAGAAAGAAAAGAAAACACAAGCTAGGGTTCGACCATTGAATTGCAGAATTAAGGTATGTTTTGACTTTGGTTTTTGATGATTTTTATGTTTTTGAGATTGTTGTTTAGTCTACTATCAAACCCATGTTGTAATTTGAAGAATTGGTGATGTTTATGAGATGTGCCATTGATGAAATGGTGAGCTTTGTGATGAGTATTGGTGTTAAATGAAAGATATGTGTTTAATGAACTTGTTTTGTTCTTGAAATTTTGGTGAATATAGCTAATTAGGGCTTAATTGAGAAAATAATATTTTGAGGGACTAAATTGTGAAATAAATGAAATGTATGAACTTGTATGAGATACATGAATATTCGGCTAAGCATTGGTATATGGTAATTTTGTGAATTTTGTGATTTTGTGAAATAGGACTAAAATGTCCAAGTGTGAAATGTGAGGGCTAAATTGCAAATTACCCTAAATGTGTGTTCTTGGATTGAATTGAATGAAATAGTGAATAAATGGATTAAATTTGAATATGTATAGATCAAGAACCGAAGAAAACAGACATAGATCGCGGGAAAGCGAAAGTAGTTGAATAACCAAATCCGATCGAATATCCAAATCCGAGGTAAGTCGATATACAAATAAATGTATTTGCATTGAATTATTTGAGTATATATGATATTTGAATTGCTATTATTGTCTATTGAGATGGAATGTATGTGAAATCTGAGTTTGCTAATAAGTCGATAAGTCGTTAAAGTCCGAGAAGTTCCGTGTGAACCTAGGAATATATAGGAATTACGTATGTCATGACATAGGTGTCTGTTATGTGATATCATGTAAGACCACGTCTAGGATGTTGGCATTGATTCGAGATTTAGTGTAAGACCACGTCTGGGACGTTGGCATCGATATGAGATTTACGTGTAAGACTATGTCTGGGACATTGGCATCATATTGATTCGTGTAAGACCCTGTCTGGAACTGTGGCATCGATATCTGATTACATGTAAGACCACGTCTGGGATGTTGGCATTGTACGATTATTCTGAGCACTCAACGTATCCTATTAGATTTCGATGGGTTCAACAGGCAAATCCGAGAAATGAACGACTATGTGAGTTGTATATCTTTTTCAGGTATGTTTGATATGTACACTAAGTGTGTATGAAAGGTAAATGTCTATATGAACTTACTAAGATGAGTATGTGCAATGAAATGATGGAATAATAAGTGAATATATGCTTGAATGAGCTATTTGTATATGTGTTATTTGAGTTGAAGAATGTGGTAAGATATGGCTGAGCAATTGAGCCAAAGAATATATGTGATGAATTTGCTATGAGAACCAATAATGTCATTATATCAATATGGTTATATGCATTTTATGCTAAGTTTATTTGTATATGACTTACTAAGCTTTTGAAAGCTTACTTTGTGTGTGTTTGCTCTATTTTATAGATCGTTAAAGCTACGAAAGGCTAGGGAACCATCAAGGATCATTATCACACTACACAAACTCATTTTGGTACCTTTGAAATATGTATATAGCTAAATATGGCATGTATAGGCTAGTCACTTTGGATTATGTTTGAAATGTGTATAAATAGCTTTGTGATGTGGCTAGTTATATGTTGATATTATGCATTTGTGAATATGGTATATGATGTTGGTTTTGGTATGATTCCATGACTATGAAATGGTCAAGTATATGGTAAGCATATGGATGAAATTTGAGTAAGTATGTTTGAGCAAAGGAATGATTATATGAAAGGTAAAATGTGGATGTATTATGTTTGGATATATATGTGTTTTAGTTTTGCGTAGTGATATGATTGGAATTGAGATTAAATGTGGAGACTTGTTGATTATTTGACATATCTATGGTTGTCAATTGTACATGAAATGAATTGGTATATTGCTTGTAGGGTTGACCCTAATGTGGGTGGCATTTTGGCCTTGCAAATGGCCTGTTTTGCCTACACGGCTGTGGTACACGGGCGTGCCTGGTCGCTGTGTGAACAAGTCAGTGGCTAGCCTAATTTTACACAGCCGTGGCACACGGGCGTGTTTGGTGGTCGTGTGGATAAGTCAGTATACATGCTCTGTTTTGGCACGGCCAGGACACATGGGTGTGTCTGGTAGCTGTTGGAGGCACACGGCCTGCCCACACGGGCGTTTGACCTTTGTAACTTAGAAAAGTTTTAAATTTTTGAGAAATTCTATATGTGTTCGGTTCAGTCCCAACCTATTCTAAAGCATGATTAAGGTCTCATTGACCTATAAAAGGGACACTTTGATTGTAATTGATGAATTGTAATATAAAATGTCTGTAAAAGTTTTTGATTTGTCTAGGAACGCCTTTAACCCTAATCCAACGACGGTTACGGGTTAGGGGTGTTACATTTGATTGGTATCAGAGCTACGGTTTAGCCGATTCTCAGACTAACGTAGCCTGTGAGAGTCTAGCTATGCATGCCATATATCTGAAAAGTGATAGTGTGATGAATCTTGACGTGTAAAATGTGATTTTCGTATAATAATGGATCCCGAAAGAGCCGTAGCTGACAATGTAGAAAGCAATGCGCTTGCTCCCACTCAAGGGACAACGCCATCTGATTCGAGACCGGCTACAAGCGGTCAAGAGGGAGAAGCTAAACAAGCTTTCTTCCAGATGATGAGTGAGTGGTTCACTAAATTTGTGAGAAATAATCCGGCTATTTCACAGCCTCCGCCCCCATCTAATCCCCCTCAGACTTCTGTTATACCTCCGACTACAAATCTGAATATGTTGAATAAGCCTCCGGTTGGCAAAATCCGTAAGTATGGAGCTGAAGAGTTCATGGCCACCAGTGATGATGATGCGGAAAAAGCCGAGTTTTGGCTAGAAAACACTATCCGAGTATTTGATGAGATGTCTTTGACTCCGGAAGAAAGTATTAAATGTGTTGTTTTTTTGTTACGAGACGCGGCCTATCAGTGGTGGAAAACTTTGATTTCTGTCGTTCTGAAAGATCAGGTTACATGAGATTTCTTTCAGTCTGAATTTCGAAAGAAATATATCAGTCAGAGATTCATAGATCAGAAACGAAAGGAATTTCTGGACTTGAAACAGGGCCGTATGTCTGTCACTGAATACGAACGAGAATTTGTGAGATTGAGTCAATATGCTCGGGAATGTGTATCGTCTGAAGCAATAATGTGTAAGAGATTTGAAGATGGCCTTAATGAAGATATCCGCTTGTTAGTCGGAATTTTAGAGATAAAAGAGTTTGTTGTGCTTGTTGACCGAGTGTGTAAAGCTGAGACACTCGGGAAAGATAAAAGAAAAGCTGAGTCTGAAGCTAGAGATGTGAGAAAGAGATTTTCGGGTAAATCATTTCAGTCTGCTTCGAATAAATTCAGAGATGAACAAAGTCGTTCGAGAGTTAATGTGAGGCACTCTAATAGAGATCGAGCTAGATCACAGTTGAGCTTTAAAACTCCGACTGCTTCAATGGCAAGTGTTGGAAATGTTTGATCCGATCGACCTGAATGTAAACACTGTGGTAAAAGACATCTGGGTAGTTGTAAATTGAATTACAAAGCTTGTTTTAGATGTGGATCATTAGATCATTTCATCCGTGATTGCCCAGAGTCTGTTGAGTAAGAGATTGAGCAGAACCTGAGATCCGATAATGTCTCAGCGAGAAGTAGACCTTTTCGAAATGTAAGAAATATTAGTGGTAGTCAAAGAACTACGAGAGATACTGTTGCGAGATCTAAAGATGGAGCTCCTGCCAGAGCGTATGCCATTCGAGCTCGGGAGGAAGCTTCGTCTCCAGATGTTATAACAGGTACATTTACACTTTATGATACTTCTGTGATTGCATTAATAGACCATGGTTCTACTCATTTGTATATATGCATGGACTTAGTATCTAGTAAGACTTTGCCTGTAGAGTCTACTGAATTTGCTATAACAGTATCGAACCCCTTAGGTAAAAGTGTTCTGGTTGATAAAGTATGCAAGAAATGTCAGTTAATGTTTCGAGATATCTGTTTTCCTGCTGATCTGATGCTATTACAATTTGATGAGTTTGATATCATTCTGGGTATGGATTGTTTGACATTGCATGATGCTATTGTGAACTGTAAAAGAAAGACTATTGATTTGAGAAATCAGAATGATGAAATAGTTCGGATTGAGTCTAGTAAATTGAACGGATTACCTGATGTGATATCTGTGTTGAAAGCTCAAAGTTATGTGAAAAAGGGTTATGAAGCTTATTTTGCTTATGTAATTGATTCAAAAGTGTCTGAAACGAAAATTGAATCAGTGTCAATTGTTTGTGAGTTTTCTGATGTATTCCCTGAAGAATTGCCGAGATTGCCTTCGATACGTGAAGTTGATTTTGGTATTGATCTGTTGTCAAGTTCAACTCCTATTTCAATAGCTCCGTATAGAATGGCACGATGAGAATGTGCATTGATTATCGTCAGTTGAATAAAGTGACTATAAAGAATAAATATCCGTTGCCCAGAATAGATGATTTTTTTGATCAGCTAAAAGGAGCCACCGTATTTTCAAAGATTGATCTAAGATCGGGATACTATCAGTTGCAAGTAAAAGATTCAAACATTCCGAAAATTGTTTTGAGAACGACGTACGGGCATTATGAGTTTTTAGTTATGCCTTTCAGATTAACGAATGCACCTGCTATTTTTATGGATTTGAGTAAGTATGTTTGAGCAAAGGAATGATTATATGAAAAGTAAAATGTGGATGTATTATGTTCGGATATATAAGTGTTTTGGTTTTGCATAGTGGTATGATTGGAATTGAGATTGAATGTGGAGATTTGTTGATTATTTGACATATCTATGGTTGTCAATTGTACATGAAATGAATTGGTATATTGCTTGTAGGGTTGACCCTAATGTGGGTGGCATTTTGGCCTACACGGGTGTGGTACACGTGCATGCTTGGTGGCCGTGGGAACAAGTCAGAAGCTAGCCTAATTTTACATGGCCATGGCACATGGGCGTGTCTGGTGGCCGTGTGGATAAGTCAGTATACATGCTCTGTTTTGGCACGGCCAGGACACATAGGTGTGTCTGGTAGCCGTGGGAGGCACACGGCCTGCCCACACGGGCGTGTGACCTTTGTAACTTAGAAAAGTTATAAGTTTTTGGAGAAATTCTATATGTGTTCGGTTCAGTCCCAACCCTATTCTAAAGCATGATTAAGGTCTCGTTGACCTATAAAAGGGACACTTTGATTGTAATTGATGAATTGTAATATAAAATGTCTGTAAAAGTTTTCGATCTGTCTGGTAACCCCTTTAACCCTAATCCAGCGACGGTTATGAGTTAGGGGTGTTACAATCATATATCACATACACGTATTCTCACATATTACTTGTCATAATAATATTGCATTCCACAATTCAACACATATATATTTTCTAAAATTTTGCTTGCTTTCGCTACATATTTGCATTATTAGCATATCATTATCACTGCCATTTGGCATGTATATCATGCCCACAACACAACACAATTCACAACAGTCATCACACACGTCTCATATCACAATATCGTATCATAATAATCAATCCACAATTATTCACATACTCACATAATTAACAAAATAAAGCAAGGGAAATAGAAAGTTTACACTAGGAACTTAAGATAAGGGTTTAGGCTATTCCTAAGCTCCCAATTAACACTATTAATCGTGTCTAAAAGTAGAGATTCCAAACACGCACAGATTACGCTTTCGTCGAAAAGCTGAAAGCTTAAACTAGTTTTTCCTTGCCTTTATTTCTACTCGTAGAAGGTCCTATTAATTCTAACTCTACAATAGAGTAAATCACACAACAACACAATCAAAATTCAGCCAAAGGCTCACATCAAACAATTTAAAAACACAAGCCTATACTAAGTTCTCTTTTGACCGAAACCTTTAACATAGAAAACTTTAAATCTGAATATCTCGATCTATGCTTAGTATTTTCACCTAAAACCAATTCCGTTCATCTTATAATTCACTTACGACTAATTCCCAACCTTTAAACTACACAAAACTACCCAATTCATGGTATCAATTTTTTTGATATGTTTTTGGCTATTTTAATGAAAATTCATTAAATCCATAGAAATCTTTAATGAAACTTTTAGTAAGTTTATAAAACTTCTAATCATGTTAAAACTAATTGGAAAAACACTTTGAAACCACATTTTTACTTAAAATCTCGAAATCCACCATTAACGAGCCAATTTTTGGCTTTTATTTAAAATATGTGATTTAATAGCAAAAAAACTTATTTGTAAAGACTATATTAAATTTAAAACTATTTAGGAGTTGAACCGTTACCTTAGGAGATGAAAAATCAAGCGTTTGATCGAAAACCCGAAAGCTTGACAATAGAGAAAACTATGGTGTTTTTGGTTGTTTTTCTTAACTTGTATGGAGATTTATAACTTAATTGATTATAAAAATCAAAATGAATTAGGATTTGGAATTCAAAATCAATTGGGAGAGTTGGGAGAACTATGGATGGAACAAGTGTGAGAGGAGAAGAAGACTAACGTGAAAATAAAACTATAAATGGGGATTTTTAGGTTGGATTTTGAAATCTAGTCCAATTGCCTCTTAAAAACTCTAAGTTTTGACTATTTTACAAATTAGTCCTATTTTCAGAATTAAAGGTATTTAAAACTCATTTTTAGAAATTTATTTAATTTTCTAAAAACCATAGTCGAAAACATCTATGGTGTACATGTCATAGAATTCTAAAAACTTTAAAACTAAAATCCCTAAAATACCCCTAAAACTCCTAGGCCCTATTTTGGGGTGTTACACGAAGTGTAATTAGCCTAATTTCTTATTTTAGCATATATGCATGGGCATTTAATAGCCCCCACATAAGTAAGGACTTTATTTCATGATATTCTACTATATTAAGGAGAATATTATGTTAAGCGATAAAGGGGAAGTAAGGTGTGAGTTATCACCAAATGTATAGTACGTCTCACTTATCTGGAATACTGTGCTAGTTAGATTATAAGTAATATGGAAAGATATCAACTAGATAGCCTAGCCTGATAATTTTGAATATAAGGTACTTAATTATGTTTCTCTCGAAAATTGTAGACCATTAAGAAGAAAAATTCTGAAACGTGTGGCACTTGTTAAGTTTTACTAAGTACGTTGGGTCATATATATATGTGGGTGACATGGGTTCTAAAAGAGATTCTTCTTCTTCCTTGCATGTTGTTCTCTGATTTTTTTCTTAAATCTAATGATATCTTTTCTTTCTTAAGCTAGAAGCTATGATTTTGGCTTTAATCAGTGGTTATTCCTATTCTATTTAAGAATTTATGTAACCTCCCCAACCTAGCCTAGATGTTATGGCCAAATTGTGAAGATCACATCAGCCACCTATATGACTAACTATCCCACCGCTCTTTGAAAACCTTAGTTACTTTTTCTTTTAAGAAAAAACATATTTTAACTTTTTTATTTTGGAAAACGTTTCATTATTTAAATGATCCATCCTTAGGTCATGTTATTAGTGTTTTCATAGTTTAGAAAACACATTGCTCGTTGTTTCATTTAACAAAATCTTGTTATCTTTTACTGCAACGGAAAACTCAGTTTATATTAGATTTATTGTTAAGCCAAGTATCATGCATTGTCCAATTTCAAAATATGCTTATAAAATCAAATCAACGTCTCAAGTATGCATGCATAAAAACCCCAAAGCAAAATAAAACCCAAACCACAGACCAAATAAATTTACAGTCCAATAACCAAATAAATTTAAGTAAAACTTAAGCAAAATAAATTATTAGTCCGAAGTCTATCATATGTCTGCATGCCAGGTCCAAATCTGGTCTCAAGAATTAGTTGAGATGTTTGAAACTATGGAGGTCAACTATCTAGCTCAGTGTGAGTCTAACAGTAAGAACATTCAATTATCCATGCAAACATCAATCAATAAATTAATGCAACATATCACATAGCATAAAACATTCTCTTTCGAGTGTGTCATGGACATAATGCAATGCATAAAGAATCCTACCCAACCATTCGCTACACACCACGAGTTCCTAAGAACCTGTCTACCAAACTCCAAACATTGTGAGCTATGCTCGATGTGGTTAAACCATTAGTATATGTAATGCAGTTATATTGCCATTTAAAATTTGAAATAATCGCCATTCTCCTCATTACTCCTGGTGCAGTGCATTGACAACATAAATGTGGACTTAATATGCCACCATTACTCCATGGAACTCCTCCGTCATCCTCATTAATCCATCCCATGCACATGTGATATGTCATACAGATTACGACCAAGAATACATTCCTTTTACATTCATACTTCAATAGCATGTTTTATCTGCCCTCATGATATCGTTCACATTCTTTGTGTAGTACCACTTATCAAGCATTAAATTTAACCATCAATACAGTGACATTCCAAAAGTCGATATTTTCATTATTTTTATAAGCAATTTTTCCAGTGCATGTGTAGTAGACTTTCATTTAGTACTTTTCATAGCAATTCACTCATGCATACATTTCATGCATTCAATCTTTATTTTCATTTTAATACATGCTATACATACATCCAGCACACATTATATATTCAAACCATTCATGTTATTTCATACCAATACCAATCAAACAAACTGATAAACCGTAAAAGTAACATATTTTAATCCCACATTTAGTATGCTTTTGGATGATTTAAGCCTCGATTTATGTAAAAAGGTGCTCTTAATCCTTTATTTTCATGTTTTATACCCAGGAAAGCACCCGAGCATGAAAAGAACGAGAAACGGGCCCAAAACGGAGTAAATGGGCCATATCACGAAATCCACACGGCCTGGGCCCAAGACCACACGGCCGTGCCATGTCAATCTACTAGAACACAGCCTGATCTCGATTCACATGGTCGTGCCTCATTAAAGAAGTCTGAACATGGCTTGAAGACTAGTCACACGGGCATGTGACATGGTCGTGTCCCTGTCTTGGAAAAGAGTAATTTCATTCGGATTTGGATACTTAGGGGCGAAGAAACACATTCCAAGAGCCTATATAAACCCCCTGAGTGTTACCTGAAAGGGGGCGGTTAGCTAGGCCAATGAGCCAAGCCAGAAAGACCAGACTTGTGGAGAATCACTCGAAGATAGCCAGTTGATCCATCTCAATAAGCCGAAATACTACTCAAGACGGCGGATCTCTCCTTCAATTCCTTCAGGGAGTTTTAGGGATTTCTTATGTTTTGTTTTATCTTTTCTTCTGAGATGTTTTCTTTATTTGATATGAACTAAACCCTCAGATACCTAAGGGAGATGAAACCTAAGACAAATCTTGTTATTGTTTTCTGAACTATATGATAAATATTTGACTTGTTCTTAATTATGTGTGCTTAATTCTTGTGTTGATATTTCCGGGATATTGATTCAAGTATGATGTGCTTAAGTGGAGGAGCAAAATTCCCTGCTTAAGAGTAGATCTAGCATAATTAATCGGAGTTGATCGCACGCCTAGAGATAGGGTGACGAGATTTTGCCGGATTAAGGTGAAACCTAATATGTAAGTCCATAGATTGAATTAATGCGATTCTAGGGGTTTTAATTAGAAAGAGATTTCAATTAATCAACCTAGGGTTAGACGTTATTCACTTCGAGAGAGGGTTTAATATAACTTTGGGAATCTTACGGATCAAGCTAAATGAATACATCATCTGGTTCAGTGTTAGATAACAAGTGAAGTCTAGGTGGATTCTTCCCAAGGGTATCGTCTTAATCAATTGGTTTTTCTTCCAAGTTATTTTTCCCCAATTCATTCTCTTTTTGTCTTTGCGTCTTTAGTTTAGTTAATAGTTAAATTTAGATTAGATAACCATTCACTTAATTCTTAGTCTAAATAATAGAAAGAGAGTTAGTATTAGTACTTTTGGTTCCTTTGGGATTCGATATTCTGGTCTTGCCTAAACTATACTACTGTTCGATAGGTGCGCTTGCCTTAAAATCGTTGTCAGAGTTAGTTGCTAGGTTCGATCATTCTCTTTATAAATTTAAGACTCTGATTCCTGCGAACAAGTTTTTGGCGCCGTTGCCGGGTGATCGCTAAAATCAAAGTTTTAAAATTTATAAAGAGAATGATCGAACCTAGAAACCAACTCTGACAACGATTAAAGGCAAGTGTACCTATCGAACAGTAGTATAGCTTAGGCAAGACCGGATTGTCAAACCAAAGGAACTAAAAGTACTAATACTAACTTTGTTTTTATTATTTAGCCTAAAATAAAGTGAAGTTGCTTTAATCTAAATTAACGACTACTAAGCTAAAGATGCAAAGACAAAAAGAACGAATTGGGAAATAACTAGAAGAAAAACTCAGTTGATCACCACGATACCCTCAGGAAGAATCCATCTAGACTTCACTTGTTATCTAACACTAAACCATACGATTTATTCACTTAGTTTGATCCGCAGGACTCCCTAATGTATATTAAACCCTCTCTCGAGGCGAATAATGTCTAACCCTAGGTTGATTAGTGGAACTCTCGTTCTCTTATAATAACCCCCTAGAATAGCAGTAAATTGATCTATGGGTTCCCATATTAGGTTTCACCCTAATCCGGTAAAATCTCGTCACCCTATCTCTAGGCGTGCGATCAACTCCGCTTAATTATGTTAGATCTACTCTTAGGCAGGGTCTATTCCTCCTCCACCTATGCACATCAAACTTGAATCAATATCCGCGAAATATTAACTCAAGAATTAAGCACACATAATTAAGAACAAACTAAGTATTTATCATATAATTCAGAAAACAATAACAAGATTCATCTAGGTTTCATCCCCTTCAGGTATCTGAGGGGTTTAGTTCATAAAAAATAAAGAAAACATCTCAAGAGAAAAGATAAAACAAAACATAAGAAATCCCTAAAACTCCCTGAAGGAATTGAAGGAGAAATCCGCCGTCTTGAGTAGAATTCCGGCTTATTGGGATGGATCAACTGGCTAACTTCGAGCGATTCCCTCAACTCTGACCTTTCCGGCTTGGCTCCTTGGCCTAGCTCGACGCCCCCGTTAAGGTGGTACTTAGGGGGTTTATATAGGCTATTGGAATGTGTTTCTTCGCCCCAAAGTATCCAAATCTGAATGAAATTGCTCTTTGCCACGACAGGGACACGGCCATGTCATACGCCTGTGTGACTAGTCTTTAAGCCGTGTACGGACTTCTTTAATGAGGCACGTCCGTGTGACTCTGGGGTAAGGCCATGTTCTAGATGCTTGTCAAGGCACAGCCGTGTGGTCTTTGGGCCAGGCCGTGTCGATTTCATGATATGGCCCATTTACTCCGTTTTGGGCCCGTTTATGCTCTTTTCATCCTCAGGTGCTTTCCTGGGTATAAGACATGAAAAGAGAGAATTAAGAGCACCTTTTTATATGAATCGAGACTTAAATCATCCAAAAGCTTACTAAATGTGGGGTTAAAATATGTTACTATTACGGTTTATCACCGGGGAACTAAAATATTAAGAAAGCTTAATTTTTATTACTTTAGCCATTATTTTATTTTCCGCAATTGACTTTTATTTTTAGGTTATATTTTAAATTTGCTAAATTTTCTTTCTTTTGTTCCTTTCAGGTACCTCTATTTTATGACTAGAAGGAACCCGACAGGACCTCTACTTTACGACAGTGATATTGAAGGTACCGTTCAAAGAAATCGCAGAGAAATAAGGCGAACCGAACTAAATACCACAGAAGAGATGGCTGAAAATAATCCGCCACCTCTAGAGATGGCCGAACATCATGCTCCACGTACTATGTATGATTATGCTAAACCTAGTTTGACAGGAACTGAGTCTAGTATTGTTAGGCCTATTATTGCTGCAAATAATTTTGAACTGAAACCTAACACTATACAGATGATACAACAGTATGTTCAGTTTGATGGTTTGTAGGATGAGGATCCTAACACACACTTAGCAAATTTCCTAGAATTTTGCGACACCTTCAAGATAAATGGTGTTTCTGATGATGCCATCCGTCTTCGGTTATTTCCCTTTTCCCTGAGAAATAAAGCCAAACAGTGGTTACATTCTCTTCCACGAGGACCAATCACTACATGGGATCAAATGACCGAAAAATTCCTATTGAAATATTTTCCACCAGCCAAAACGGCCAAATTAAGGAATGATATCTCTTCTTTTGTGCAGATAGATTCAGAGACATTATACGACGCATGGGAGAGATACAAGGATTTGTTGAGAATGTGCCCACACCACGGACTACCATTGTGGCTACAAGTCCAAACTTTTTACAACAGTGTGAACCCTTCAACAAGGCAGCTAATCGATTCAGCTGCCGGTGGAACCCTGAACAACAAAACTCCTGAAGCAGCCTACGAGTTCATAGAGGAGATGTCTGAATAACTATCAGTGGCAAGTTACAAGGACAAGGCCAGCCAAATCAGTCGGAGTTTTTAACATTGATGCAGTAACCGCGCTATCAAATCAGGTATAATTGCTACATAAAAAGTTTGATAGTTTCTATGGTTCTTCATAGGCACATCCAGTTATGCAGTGCAACGCAAGTGAAGGAGTGGTGAATCCTGAGTACCCACCCTACGGACAGGGCATGGAGAGCGAACAGATGAACTATATAGGTAATAATTTCCGATCTAACAATAACCCTTATAGCAATACTTATAATCCAGGTTGGAAGAACCACCTCAATTTCTCATGGGGCGGTCAAAGAAATCAAAGATCACAACCATCCCAAAACTTCCAACAACAGCCCTACCCACAGGAAAAGAAGCCGAACCTTGAAGAGGTCTTGACAAACTTCATAACAGCTTCAGAAACATGGTTCCAAAAGGTAGAAACAAAGATTGAAGCATTGTCACAGGAATTCAAGGATCAATTCAGGCAACTTGCCAAACAACTTTCTGAGAGACCATAGGGGAGACTACCAAGCAACACCGAGACTAACCCAAGGGAGCAAGTTCAAGCCATAACAGCTCAAGATAGTGAAGGGTTAGACCCGCCTAATTCGGAACAAAAGAAGGAGGTAGAAAAAGGTAAAGTGGAGGTAACACAGGAAAAGCCAAAACCGGTAATTAAAGAGTACCAACCTCGCATTCCTTATCCCGAAGCAATAAAAAGAGATAATACAGAGGAACAGTTTGGTAAGTTTCTTAAACTTTTGAAGAAATTACATATCAACTTACCTCTTCTTGAAGCTCTTTTTTAGAAGCCAGATGCAAGGAAATTTTTAAAACAGCTCTTGACGAACAAGCGCAAATTAGACGAAGAGCCACACGTGGAATTAAACGCAGTATGCTCAGCAATGTTACAGAATAGACTACCTCAGAAATAAAAAGATCTAGGGAGTTTTACAATTCCATGTTTAATTGGTAGACTAACTGTTGATAATGCATTAGCTGATTTAGGGGCAAGTATAAATGCCATGCCTTATAAAATGTTTAAACAACTAGGTTTAAGGAAACCCAAACAGACTAGGATGAGCATTCAATTAGCTGATAAAACTGTTAGAATTCCTAGGGGTATTATCGAAGATGTTCTTGTAAAAATTGATAAATTCGTTTTCCCAGTAGATTTTGTTGTCTTAGACATGGATGAGGATAATATGGTTCCCTTAATTTTAGGAAGAACCTTTTTAGCAACTGCCAAGACTAAAATTGATGTTAGCACAGGAGAACTCATACTTCAGGTAGGTGACAAATCAATCAGTTTACAAGCTCTCGACTCGGCCAGGACAACAATTGGTGAATGTGAGAAAGTAAATTCAGTTGATAACCAGATTGATCCAGCTTCATCACAGGAAACACCACAAGATTACAAACCTGAGCCAAATCATGGACCCCATGCCATCAAAGATGAATTACACAAGGAACGAAGCCTTAGGGTCAATAAACTAGAAAAGTGGATGACATCCTTTAAAGAAGAACATGAACCATGCAAAGTAAAGCCAAAAGAGCCTCCAGAAGAGCTCATAGGAACATCAAATCACTTCAAAATAGGAGACCAGGTACTGTAAGATAAATCAGATCCTCGAATCACCATGTCAGACCTGAAAGCAAACGAAGAAATCCTCCTTGAGGTGCACAATATCTTCCTATACGGAACAGTCGAGGTAAGCAATCCCATATTCGGCACTTTTAAGGTACACGCTTCTCGACTCAAATTTCATCAAGAAAATAGAACTGTAAGTATGAGGGAAGATATTCAAACCTTTAAACCTCCCTGATTTTTCAAATACGAGGAAAATCTAGCTTAAGACTATAAATGAGCGCTCCTCGGGAGGCAACCCGAGTACTAACACAATTTATTTTCACATTTTGTTTTCAATTTATTTTCTTTTCTTTTTTCTTTCTGAATACTTAGTTGTAAACTAACCAAGGGTGCAGATTTCCAGGCCACACGGTCTTGCACACGACCGTGGCCGTGTGTACTCAAGAATCTTTGTACTAACATGGCAGAGGCGGTACAAATAAAATCCCAACTAATTTTCGAAATCACAGACCCAACCACTCTAACACAAGTACCGAAAAAAGCCCACGGCCGTGCAAGGAGGCCGTGGACAACACTGACTTCTCAGAAACGAGCGTGGCTGGCTGAAAAATGGGCATGGAGAATCAACATGCCCAGACACAAGGTCGTGCGAGGCGGCCATGTAAAACGACACTCCCTCAGCCCACGGGCGTGGGAAAGTACCAGAATTGAGCCTCTATTTAAACACCAACCCTCTCTCCATTCTTCTCATCCACTTTCCACCTCTTCTCTTATTCCCTTTTCTCCAAATACCCTCTCCATAACAAAGTCTCCAGATTCTTGAGCCACACCAAAGCCATGACAAAGAAGCGGAAGAAAGCAAGCATGGTCTCCTTAGGGAGATCGATATACATAAGCTCATGCCAGCCGCTTCATCCAAACAACAAGACAATGGTCTTTGAGACCATTTATCTTTTCTTTTTCTTTTCTCTTTTGCTTCAATTTCCTTCTCTTTGACAATCTTATGCTTAAGTTAGTTTGTTAGGTTCTTCAGGCTGCTTGGGAATCACGCCACTTTCGCCACCGCCAGCACCTCCGTCGCCTTAGAAGTCACACCTACCTCACGAACCATCTACCAATAAAGATTCTCAAGCCCTTTTATCTTTTAATCTTAGTTTATGTTCCTTCTTAGTCTCTTTTTCTTTATCTTTCTTATCTTTATTTATATATTTATTTTATTTTAAATGTGTCTTAATAACCCTTGGCTACTTTTCTACGAGCCCCCCAATTTCTTCATCTAGCACAGAGCTCGGTAGCAGCTACCACCCCTATTGACTTCTAACTCCGGGAAACCATCCAAATTTAGGAAGTTTCACCTCTCCCTCTCTCTTAAATTGAATATCTATGCTTGTACATTGAGGGCAATGTACATCTTAAGCGTGGGGGGTGAATATTTATTTGAAGAAAGCACCTAACTTTTTTTCATTATTCTCAAATCCCTGAATTTTGTCTTGTTTCTAAGTATTTTCCTCATATTACTAATTAGGATGAAATTTCTGATGGTTTATGATTTTTATTGATATGTTTTAGATTAAGTCATAGTTAATTATGCATTGATGATTGAATTAGAAGAATATTAAAGAATCAAGCATGATAATTCTATTTTTCGGAATTAAAATCTTTGCTAGGTTGTTGAGCTGAATCCGAATATTATCTTGAAGTTTGAAATTTACAATGTTGATGTCAAAACACCCATAATTTTTGTGAGATTTTGAGCCTATTAGAGTATATATTCTTTTTCATGCTCACTTTATTGATTATGAGTGTGTCAACTTTGAACTGTTATTCTAGAACTTGCCTCGATTATACATGTTGAGACCACACCTATGATTTGATATACCGAGATGATAAAGGCACCTAGGTTTTAACCCACTCACTCCACTAAAAAGCCTACCTCCACAATTAACCCCTAGTGAACCCCGTTGATCCTAACAACCCTTTTTATTGACTCACCCACTAATAACCCAAAACCCATTGTATTTGTTATCACCATTCTTTTTTACTACCCTTATATCGAGATCTGATTTGATTTGTTTTCTAGCTATTATCTTTATTTTAAGTAATAGATTCATTCCTTATTATGTAATATTTGACTTGTTCTTAAAAAAAAAAGAGGATCAATCGAAGTATAGTCAGTATTAGTATTATGAAAAGAGAGCTTACAGTTAAAATTTAGTTATCAAAAGAAAAAGCTCGTATTATTAGGGTTATTATTTTTAGTTGATGTAATTATTTATTATCGTCTCAATATTCCTAGTTAGGCAATCTGTCAGGTCAGTCTCGATTCTAACCTTTTAATTCAACCTATATCGATACCCTTAACCGAACCCCGTTACAACCCTGATAAAAGACCTTTTGATTTGTGTATCATCTC
This sequence comes from Gossypium australe, assembly GCA_005393395.2. NCBI lineage: Eukaryota > Viridiplantae > Streptophyta > Magnoliopsida > Malvales > Malvaceae > Gossypium > Gossypium australe. Next base: position 13,576,071 of record CM016620.1, on the reverse strand, counting down.
ATATCACAGTGGTGGAGATTTGATTTTCAGGCAAGCCTATGGGATTAACTTTTCAGGTTCGACTTATGAGCGCTTAATTTTGAACCTTAAACATTTTGAGTGATTTGAGTGAATCTTTAGTGAGGATGTCAGTCCTTGCCGATTTTGAATCAAAGGTAATTATTTAGATAAGGGGAGACACCTACGTTTTTGTGCTACAAATGTATGACTTTGATTGTTTGAATCTTTAGGACTCTTCGAGTTAGACCATCCGTGTATAAATCATCTATGAATTATGATGAGACATTGTTGATAGGAGTTATGAATTATGGAAAGTTCGTTTTAATTGTAAGTTGAGAATTTTGCTTGAGGACAAGCAAAAGCTTAAGTGTGGGGGTATTTGATAAACCGTAAAAGTAACATATTTTAATCCCACATTTAGTATGCTTTTGGATGATTTAAGCCTCCATTTATGTAAAAAGGTGCTCTTAATCCTTTGTTTTCATGTTTTATACCCAGGAAAGCACCCGAGGATGAAAAGAACGAGAAACAGGCCCAAAAAGGAGTAAATGGGACATATCACGAAATCCACACGGCCTGGGCTCAAGACCACACAGCTGTGCCATGTCAATCTACTAGAACACGGCCTGATCTCGATTCACACGGCCGTGCCTCATTAAAGAAGTCCGAACACGGCTTGAAGACTAGTCACACGGGCGTGTGAGATGGCCGTGTCCCTGTCGTGGCAAAGAGTAATTTCATTCGGATTTGGATACTTAGGGGCGAAGAAACACATTCCAAGAGCCTATATAAACCCCCTAAGTATTACCTGAAAGGGGGCGGTTAGCTAGGCCAAGGAGCCAAGCCACAAAGACGAAGATAGCCAGTTGATCCATCTCAAGAAGCCGGAATTCTACTCAAGACGGCGGATCTCTCCTTCAATTCCTTCAGGGAGTTTTAGGGATTTCTTATGTTTTGTTTTATCTTTTCTTCTGAGATGTTTTCTTTATTTGATATGAACTAAACCCTTAGATACCTAAGGGAGATGAAACCTAAGACAAATCTTGTTATTGTTTTCTGAACTATGTGATAAATATTTGACTTGTTCTTAATTATGTGTGCTTAATTCTTGTGTTGATATTTCTGGGATATTGATTCAAGTATGATGTGCTTAAGTGGAGGAGCAAAAGTCCTGACTTAACAGTAGATTTAGCATAATTAAGCGGAGTTGATCGCACGCCTAGAGATAGGGTGACGAGATTTTGCCGAATTAGGGTGAAACCTAATATGTGAGCCCATAGATCGAGTTAATGCGATTCTAGGGGTTTTAATTAGAAAGAGATTTCAATTAATCGACCTAGGGTTAGACGTTATTCGCTTCGAGATAGGGTTTAATATAACTTAGGGAATCTGACGGATCAAGTTAAATGAATACATCGTCTGGTTCAGTGTTAGATAACAAGTGAAGTCTAGGGATTCTTCCCAAGGGTATCGTCTTAATCAATTGGTTTTTCCTCCAAGTTATTTTTCCCCAAATCATTCTCTTTTTGTCTTTGCGTCTTTAGTTTAGTTGATAGTTAAATTTAGATTAGATAACCATTCACTTAATTCTTAGGCTAAATAATAGAAAGAGAGTTAGTATTAGTACTTTTGGTTCCTTTGGGATTCGATATTCCAGTCTTGCCTAACCTATACTACTGTTCGATAGGTGCGCTTGCCTTAAAATCGTTGTCAGAGTTAGTTGCTAGGTTCGATTATTCTCTTTATAAATTTAAGACTCTGATTCCAGCGAACATAAACAATTAGTCAATCATGCATCTTTGCGAACATGCCATCTGGTTGAGGCACGAAACGTACTTGATTCGGCCACCTTAAAATCATTTACTTATCCATTTAACTAAGCCCGACCAACAAGCTTAAGCATCGATTTAATCGCTAAAAATATTATTTAGACATTCAAGTTTATAGGTTAGAACTAGAGCTGTGCATGGCCCGGGTTTGGGTCGGGCTCAACTAAAAATTTAGGCCCGTTTGCTAGGCCTGGGCCTGGCCCGACTCAAAAAATGGGCCTAAATTTTTTCCCAAGTCCAACCCGGATAAAAATGCTAAAACCCGGCCTCGACTCAGCCCGCCCATATTAATTTTATATTAATTTTATATAATTTTAAAATATATATAATACATCGAAAACACTAAAAACATCAAAATAAATATTTCCCAACAAATTAAAAATAAATTTTAAAAAATATGTATACTTAAATAACACTAAGATAGATGCAACTTAACAAGTAAATGTCTCTAAAATAATAATAAAATTAACAAATGTCTTTAAAATAATAACAAAATTAAAAATAAAATAAGTTTTATACAATATCCAAACAATAACTATAAAATAGTAACAACATAATAGTAAAACGGTAGCAAAATAGGGAGAAAACAATAAGAAAATAATATTAAAAAAATACATTTTTTTGTCCTTTAGTGAATTCGGGCCAGGCCCGAGCCAAAAATGCCTTACCTGAGGCCTGGCCCGTTTCTTAGACAGGCCTTATTTTTTGTCCAAACCCATTTTTCGGGCCTATATGTAATATCGGGGATCTAGGGGTTATGCATTTTAACTTGAATGTATGTGGTAATGTGCTCTTGTGTGGTTTGTGTGTGTTTTGGGGGCTATGGGAACCTTGGAATATAGGTAGGTGACTTAGGAAAGTAATGGATGTTTAAGTCTTAAAGGGGAGCTAGGCAAGGGAGGCCTTAAGAAAAGTTGTGTGGGGTTTTAGACACAAGAATTGGCTTGGTAAAGTGGCAAGGAGGCGCCACTTAGGGCCTTAGAAGGTGACGCCACAAGCAGAGGATGGGGGCCTAGGTTCGAGCAGCAAGGGAAGCATTTGGAGTTTTATTTTGCAGCAAGGAAGAGCAGAGGTGGACGGCACAAGGGGTCTGAGGAGATAAGGATTAAGACTTGGTCAAATTTTATTTTAAAATTCCGCTAAAAAGGAGTGATAAGGGTTGACTCATTCAAATTATTTTGAATGAGTGGTGTGGAGAGGATTATGGAGGAATTTGAGTGAAGTTCAAATTTGTTGATTGAGTGATTTGTGGAGCGATTTGAGGAGGGATGAGAGATTTGAGGAGATTTTTAAGGGATTTGGGTGAGGAAAAAAGGGGTTGGCCGAATATGGGGCTTTGAAGGATGGCATTTTCGGTTTTGGTAATAGTAGGATAGGTGTGCCAAAATTGATTCTCTTCTCATCTTTCTCTTTTGTGCCGAAAATCTCTAGGGACTCAACTTGTGTTCTTTTTCTTTTCTTTTGTGACCAGAAGCCAAAACCTCTAAAACCTTACCTTCTCTTCTTCTTCATCTTCTTACCAATTCAACCATCTTCAAAAGCCAAGGTATCTCTCTCAATCTCCCCATTGCCGAAACTTCTTCAACCCCAACTCTTCTTTTCTCTTCATAACTCTCAATAGCCGAACCTCTATTGAACCTCCCCAAATTTCTTTGCTTCACTTCTTTTCTTCAAAGCCGAAAGTATCATAGCTGGAATCTGCTCCAATCGATTCTCAATAGTGGGTAAGAGATTTCTTTTAATCATTTTTCTTCTATCTCTCTTGATTGCCGAAAGTTAAGACCTAACTCCATTCTCTCTGTTACGGCCAAACCCATGAAAGGTGATATCGAGATTTCAGTAGGCTAACGTTAAAGGAGTAGAGACCTCTCGGGATTCGATTCATCAAGGTAAGGAAGTGGTGATATGCGGCCAAGGGGCCACATATTTTCCATGTCTTTAAGTTTGAGGCCGAAACTAATATGGTTCCATTTAGGGATTTCGGCAGACTGTTAGGTTCAAACGTGTGATTCCGGGATTCGATCAGTTGAGGTAAGATGATGGTAGTGGTAGGATGAAGGCCGTTACTTCTGTTAATTTATGTAAGAGCCGAATCTAACATAGTTGTGTAGGAGGGAGTTCAACAAATCGCAAGGTGCAAATTGTGTAGGCTACGGGGTTCGGGTTTAGGCGACTTTTGCTTAAAAGGTGTGTAGTTATTACACTACTCTCTTGTTGTTTATATGTGTTGTTATATATGTGTATATGAGATGTGTGGTGGCCGGATATATGGCTGAGATGGTGACTACCCATGGTGGGTAATCGGTTAATCAGGTCAGTATGTGGTATATGTATGAAATTGTGGTAAGCATGTGATGTATATTCGTTTTAATGATATTTTGTCATGTTATATATATATATACATGGGGCTTGGGATATGAATATTGAAGGACAGGGTGTACATATTTATGTACGTGGATGATGTTAGCCTTGAGCTACATTGTCGCTTGATGTTGGCTATGTGCTTCATCAAGGTGGGGTGTTGGCTATGTGCCACATCGTGGGCAGATGATAGCTGTGTGCATCACCGTGGATTGAGGATGACCTAGAGCCACCTCGTGGATACAGATATGTGGGGTCACTTAGGTGATCGGTGGCTATGCCACGACCTTGGGCAGCAGGTTTGCCAAGGAGGTGTGTAATGGTTGGAGGGTGATTTAGTAATCCCCTGGTGTACGCGGCAAGTACGGGGGTGTGTAGCGGATGGACACTAGGTTGGGTTGGGTTTCATTTTAAATAATTATGTATGTGGACTGTGTGGATGTGGGCCAAACCCATATGTGGAGACATGTGAAATAATTATACACTGAGTCGGTTTGACTCACCCTATTTTTTTCCAAAAACAATGCAGGTGATGCATAATGCTTGGACCGAGCTGGAGCGGACACGAGGTGGCCATGCAGAAGATGTTTTATTTGTTTTATGCACTTTATATTTTCAGTACTTTTGGGGAAATCATTATTGTAATAAGGCCACTTAAAGTATTTTGGGATTTTATTATGTTTAAGTTGGATTAGTTATCGAGCTAATAACTGGGAATGTTTTCTTTCAAACGATTTACACCTTTAAAACTCATGATAAGTTTCAAAACTGGATATTTGTACTAACAAAATTTTCCTTAGAATTTCAAAAGTGAAACTTTTTAAACTACAGCAAATTTTTAAAGTTTTACTCTTTGTTGCAAATAATTCAGCTTTTATAAAATTATAAAAAAAAAATATTTTGTTTTCAACCGATTGTCAAATTCTTTTCAAACTTTTTCCTCAGTAGCATTCTAAATTTGGCCGTGGTGTTTGGGCCGGGTTTGGGGTGTTACAATTTGGTATCAGAGCCAGGTTCAAAACTCGGGTTTGAGGGTTTTGGGCCCAAAAACATTTTTCAAAGATGGGCTTTTCAAAAACATAGACTTTCATTAACTATTTTAGGTTTATTCTGGCATGGCACCTATGTCTCCGGCCCGAAGTCCACCAGGTAAGTACCCCTAACTACTGAAGTGATTGGTATGTGAAACTTTATGGGCATTATGGGATCGTAGATTAGTAGATTAGGAGCTATTGAACCCTAGGACTAGCTTACTCCAACACAAAATACATAAGACTTAAGTGCAACCAAACAAACCTGTGAGTAAGTCGCCGAGTTAGGGTGTGGCAACAGTTGTGTGCATGTCTAGGAGTGGATTCGGTGTGAGCTTGGTATTTAAGCAGTCCTAGTGACTCACCTCCTCTTCACTCGAATCCTACCTGGTGCGTAGTAACGGTTCACCCTAACCAAGAGGACCTATTCACCGGCTTAACCCGAAATTAAAACATGAAAGGGACCAGCTACACTGTTTTGTAAAAACTACCTTAAATTTTGAAATGACCAAAATATCCCGGTTTGAAAAAAAAAAGAAAAAAAAGAATTTACTAAATTACCCCTGATTCACAAAATTACCAAAATAACCCCGATTTCTGAAATTTCCGCGATACCTTTGATTTGAAAAAAGATTTCAAAATAACCTCAAGTTTTGAAAATTTCGGAATGCCTTTGATTTATAAAGATTTTGAATTAACCCCAATTTATTGCTAAAATACCTCTGTAGGATGAATTACAGAAATACCCATGGGTTGGGAATGGACGAAATGCCCAAAGTAGTGTGGTGGATGTTGTTGATGAATGAATGTGACTCTTTGAATTAGGGTAGTAAATTTGAGATGAAAACTTTGGTTGATCGAAAGAACTACTACTAAAAACTTCTTTACATAAAATTGTTCGCGGATAATCAGTGGAACAGAATACTAATGCATAAAATTTCTTAAATCAGATTAAATCGCGATAGTAGACATGAGTTCTAGGGGACATGGTTGTAACACACGTGGACGTGATAGGGGCAGAATGGCAGTGTCGGAACCAGTGGGGTCTGGCCATGTGTCAAAAAATGATGTGCCGCCGCCGCCAACGGTGGGCGCGGAGGATCAGGATCAGACGGGTGGAAATGACGCAGTATCGCAAGCTATGCTGCGGGTGTTAGAACGAGTCGCAGGAGCTAATGTAGGCAATGGGGCTCAGAAGTCGGTATCTGAGAGACTTAGAGTGAATGGAGCTGAGGTATTCAGAGGGGTGTCTGGGGTAGCTCCGAACGTGGTGGAATACTGGTTGGAGGCAGTCGAAAGGATCATGGACGATTTCGACTGCACTGCTGAGGAAAAGCTTAAAGGTGCTGTTTCGTTGCTCCGGGATGAGGCTTACCAGTGGTGGCTCACTGTTAAGGAGGGTACCCCTGCAGATCGAGTGGATTGGGGTTACTTTGAGATTAAATTTGAGGGAAAGTACGTCGGAGCTAGTTATGTGGACGCTCAGAGGAAGGCGTTCCTCAATTTGGTGCAAGGTGGCAAGTCGGTAGCAGAATACGAGGCTGAATTTCTATGATTGAGTTGGTATGCTCGGGGCATCGGGGCTACCGATTATGAGAGATGTGTCAGATTTGAAGATGGGCTGCAGGTTTTGATTGCTCCGCAGCGAGAAAGGGATTTTGCCATTCTAGTGGAGAAAGCTCGGATAGCCGAAGAGGTCAGGAGGACCGAAAGGCAGAATGGAGATAGGGATAGGAACCGAGATAAGAGGAGTTTTGGACCGTCAGAATCATCTGGGAGTTTTCAGAAAAGACCGAGGGTTGAAAATTCTGCTCGTGTTTCTATGCCAGCTGCTGGAAATCAGAACCGTTCGTGTGCTCGGTGTGGAAGGTTTCATGTTGGCGAATGCTGGGGACGGGATCGGGAGTGTTTTAGGTGTAAGTCTAAGTCTCATTTGATTAAAGATTGTCCTCAGGATCCGAATAGGGCTCGGACAGTAGGTCAGGGATATGTGCAGCCGGGAAGAGATGGTCAGCAGGCGACAAGGGGTTGTGGTCCGAACCATGGAGGGAATGGTTCCGGCCGAGGTCGTGGAACACCAGGCCGAGGTGCTGGGGGTTTAGATGCGAGACAACCAAGATTGGTTTATGCAGCCAGACGTCGCGAGGAAGGTGATGCGCCAGATGTGGGCACGGGTACGTTTCTTATTGCAGGATTACCCTTTACAGCTTTAATAGGCATGGGGTAAACTCGTTCTTATATTGCTAGTAAATTATCTGGAATTTTGAGTGTGAACTTTGAGACTGTACCTAGGAAGATGATTGTATTTAGTCCTATAGGGCAATCAATCTTTAGGGAAGTGTCTTTAGAGGTTCAGGGGTTATAGAGATAGGTGAACGGAGGAATTACTTATCCCATGTAGTGTCTGCTCTTAAGGCAGAGAAGATGGCGAGGAAGGGTTCCAAGATTTAGTAGAAAGTACATTAGTTTTATTAAGATTAGAGTGCGTAGCAAGAGCGTAGTGTGGTGAGTTAGGATGCACGACTGTTAGTTAGTTGGTAATTTCGAGGCCGAAATTATTTTTAAGGGGGGTAGAATTGTAATATCCGGGATCTAGGGGTTATGCGTTTTAACTTGAATGTATGTGGTAATGTGCTCTTGTGTGGTTTGTGTATGTTTTGGGGGCTACGGGAACCTTGGAATATAGGTAGGTGACTTAGGAAAGTAATGGATGTTTAAGTCTTAAAGGGGAGCTAGGCAAGGGAGGCCTTAAGAAAAGTTGTGTGGGGTTTTAGACACAAGAATTGGCTTGGTAAAGTGGCAATGAGGCGCCACTTAGGGCCTTTGTAACACCCCAAGCCCCGGTCAATACGCCGTGACCGAATCTGGTATGTCACTGAGGAAAAAGTTTTGAAAAGAATCGAATTAAGAATTAAATTTTAGTGAAAAACTCTTTTAAAATTCTATAATTGTAGAAAACAGATGTATAATAAGTTTAAACTGATAATTTACGTTGAAATTTCATAAATAAAACTTTAAAGCTTAGTTGATAATTCATACGTTAGAAAACATTTGTATCATTTAAGAAAAACTCGAATTATTACTATGAAAACATTTGCATTTGAATGTGGAAACTTAATATTTGAAAATCATTTAAATTGTAGAAAACACTAAATTTACATTTTACTATCAAACTATTTTTAGTACCCGATGGTAAGATTTTGAAACCATTGCGTTTTTTTTTAATAATTTTAGAAAACTTTGGGCTCAATTATTAAATTAACCAAATAATTTATAAGCCATATTTAAAACATATTCAAAGCATATAAATAATCCAAAACATAATTAAAGAGGCCTTATTACAAACCCAAAATAAAACAAAAACCAAATTAAAATAATTTAAAGTACCCCAATTCGAAGTTCATGTAAAATCAAATTTTATTGCATGGCCTCCTCGAGTTCATCCGGCTCCTCATCCGCGATCTCACGAATCACCTGAAAAGATAAGGGAGAAGGTGAGTCACCAAGACTCAGTGCATAAATCCTTCGCCCGGTTAATGCAACATTCTTACACAATTTATAATCAAGCAACATACATATAATGCACCCAACCTAGCCATCCATAACTCCTTTCCTACCCCGTGTGGTACCAAACCACTGGTGGTGCCAAATCACTGGTGACCCAAAGTCACGATATCCAATAATGTGATACCAAATCACTGGTGACCCAAAGTCACGAATAATCAAGTTGTGGGGCCAACCCACGTGTGATACCAAATCACTATCCCATATCTCAAAAGTGGGGCCAACCCACGGTGGTGTTAAACCGCAGGGACGAGTCGCTATGAGGTGCCAAACCTCTGGTGTCCCAAAGACACAAATGTGATACCAAATTACTGGTGACCAAAGTCACGAATCATCAAGTTGTGGGGCCAACCCACGTGTGATACCAAATCACTGGCGACAATCCCATATCTCAAAAGTGGGGCCAACCCACGGTGGTGTTAAACCACAGGGACGAGTCGCTATGAGGTGCCAAACCTCTGGTGTCCCAAAGACACAAATGTGATACCAAATCACTGGAGGTGCCAAACCTCTGATGTCCGAAGACACGGATATCAAATCCTTCCCCCTCCACTCATGTTCCCAAACCGATGTATTAAGAGTATCAATCATGCCATCATACTTGATATGATTATATAACATTTAAATAATAGATCATGATATCAATCAACATATATTAACATCATATTGAAACGGACTTACCCGAATCCTTGCACATACCCATCAAGGTATTTTATCAAAATCTCATAGATTCCCACTTTAATAACATGATTAGACAATATATATATGTATATAACCGAATTATAAAGTGTGTAAGATACACACCTGTCACTACCGCAAGTACTAAAATCCGAAGACCCGATCTACCGCACTAGATCACCTTGTCCTATATTCGGCCAAAACACAAAACTTTAAGCAACACTAATCGGTTAATAACACCTTAATCCCAATAGCTTTAGTCTTTTCAAAAGAATGATGAATCGACAAGAATCCTTACCCCTTGACTTACCAACCTTTGATCGCTAGAGAAGTAAGGCTTAGATCGATTGCTTCCAAAGTCCCGAGGAGCCTAAAAGAAATCGGTTTCTAAGAATGATTAGAACCTTGCAACAAGTGCCCAAAATTCGGCCTTTGCCCTCAAGAGAAACAACATAGAAACAAGAAAAAGAATAAGGAAAAACGGCCATAACACATACCTATCTTCCAAAATCGATTGAAGAAAACCAAAAGAATTCCTACCCTTGATGATATTCGGCCAAGGCAACCCAAATAGGATATGAGAAGTTTCGGCTATGGTTTTAGAATAAAGAAAACAATTGATATTCGGCTCGAAAGAGATGAAGAATCAGTATGGCAAAGAAAAATGAAAAGAGAAAAAGGATGATACGGCTTTAGCAACCAATGAAAGAAAAATCAAGAGGAATGGGGAAGAAAGAGATTCGGCCAAGAAGAAAGTAAAAGAAATGTTGTGATTTTGAACAATATTCAAAAGAAAGAAAAGAGAGAAAAAGGGATTAAGAGATTCAGCCAACACCTATTTTACCAAAGAAGAAAAGTGTACAAAATTGCACCTAAAGATCAAGGTACATTCGGCTAAAGAGAATAGCTTTGGAGAGGAAATAAATAAAATACCAAATGGTGCACAAAAGAGAAGAATTGGTAAGGTTCAAAGGAGTTTCGATTTTGACACAAAGCAAAGGTTGAATGCCTACCAAGCTAGCTTTAAATGACTACTAACCAAAGAGAAATTTGGCACTAACTAGCTACCAACCAAACCAAAAATTCGGCCACTCTCCCCCTAGCCACACATGCCGTCCACATACATGGACTTCCAAGTCAAATCTTTCCACACAATTCTTTCCATAACAAGACACCCTACATCATGCCTTATGTTCTCCCATTAGCCTTAAAACCATTGATTTCTTTCCCAAACATCAAACTTACCTTAAACTAATATTCAGCTTGCCATAAAGAAAAATTGAAAGTCCAACCTACCATATGTAAAGCTTGACCGTCCATTAATGCTAGGATACAAAAATAAAGTATTCAAAATGCTAATCATGCTACTCGAACCTCTATCCTCAAGCTACTCTTCATGCATCCTAACCACCTTGCCACTAACTCCACATGTGCTTAATTTAACACTTAAATTAACTTAAGTGTCAAGTTTACTTAATCCACTTCACTAAATTTTTAATACTAAAAATTATTCTAGCTTAGCTAATAATTCCAAGCCTTCACTAGACTATACTAACTCATGAATTATGCACGAACGCATAACCCCTAAATCTAGGATATTACAATTCTACCCTCCTAAAAAAAATAATTTCGTCCTCGAAATTACTTACTAGCGATCAATCGTACAGTCTAACTCACCACACTACGCTCTTGCTGCGCACTCTGATCTTAATAAAACTAACATACTACTAACAACATTTGAATACGTCGAACCCACTTCAATCAAAGCAGTATATGGAAATCCAATGATCAAGAACATACTGGTTATGACGTCCGATGCGTCGCCCTCCTCTCGATGTCTTGCAGCATACACCAACCCAGGCTGTCTTGCCTCAGTGTTACTTGCACCTCTGCCCGATGCTTCGCGGCCTCGACCAGAACCATTACCTCCTCTACCATTACCACGACCTCTCTGCGGTGGCAGTCCCTCCTTTCTGAACTGAGCACGACCTTGACCCTCAGACTGATTCCTGGCTAGCTTACGTGGACAGTCCCTCACACGATGATCCAGCGAGCCACACTCAAAACATCCTTTCCCTCTGGTCCAACATTCGCCCCAATGAAATTTCCCACATCGGTTACACTGTGCTGGTCCCTGATTAGCAGTAACAGGCCTCACAGACTGATTCGGCCCATTCTGCCTAACCCTTTTTTGAGAATCTTCGGCCGACCCAGATGATTCAAAACCTCTCTTATGCTTATTCCTGTCGTAACTCTGCCTTGCAGATTCCTTTATTCCTTCAGCAATCTTAGTCTTTTCAACCAACGCAGCAAACTCTCGCTCTTGATATGGAGCAATCAGCAACCTCAGCTTATCTCTTAAACCATCCTCGAACCGAACACATCGCTCGTGCTCCGAAGCCACAATACCTCCAGCATATCGGCTCAATCTTAAGAACTCTGCCTCATATTCTGATACGAACTTACTCCCCTGAACCAAACTCAAAAATGCCTTACGCTGTGCATCAACGTAACCAGACCCAATATATTTCTTCTGATACGCTGCCTTAAAATAGTCCCAAGTGAGATCCTCTGCTGCAGCACTATTCCTCACCGTGAGCCACCACTGATATGACTCATCCCGAAGAAGCGACACTATCCTTTCAGCTTTTCCTCAACATTCAGATCCAGATCATCCATGATTCGATCCATCGCCTCTAACCAATATTCAGCCGAACTAGGAGCTACACCTGAAACACCTCGAAATACCTCGGCTCCATTGGCTTGGAGTAGCTCAGGTACAGATTTCCGAGCTCCCGCACCTCCACCTACTCCAGCTACTCTCTCAAGAACTCGCAGCATCGCCTGAGACACCATGTCATCCCTCGTTTGATCCTGATGCTCAACTCCAACCGCTGGTGGTGGCGGTGGTGAGGGTACCTCATTCTCGGATCCTTGACCAGACCTCACTGGCTCAGACACAGCCATCCTACCCCTACCGCGTCCACGCATAACACGACCCCGGCCTCGAGTACTCATATCTAAAGTCTCGATTTATCTGAATTAAAAGTTTTATGCTTAAGACATCATTCCACTTTCTTTAAAACACAGTTTTATGAATAATTCTTATTAAAGAGTTTTGTTTTCGCGATTACATCCAACCTATAGTTTTGAGTCTCTAGAGTAGTTCCTACTACTATACAATCATACCATCATCATCATCATCAAAATCAACAGTTTGAGATACTTACCCGGGCGGATTGATGCCGGAGACTCGGTGCCATGCTTTTCCAACCATATAATTTTAAACAATAACATTTTCAAACTATACTTTAAAACATTTTGGGCCTCGGGCCCACAGCCGAGCTTTTGAACTTAGCTCTAATACCAATTTGTAACACCCCAAACCCCGGTCAATACGCCATGACCGAATCTGGTATGTCACTGAGGAAAAAGTTTTGAAAAGAATCGAATTAAGAATTAAATTTTAGTGAAAAACTCTTTTAAAATTCTATATTTGTAGAAAACAGATGTATAATAAGTTTAAACTGATAATTTACTTTGAAATTTCATAAATAAAACTTTAAAGCTTAGTTGATAATTCATACGTTAGAAAACATTTGTATCATTTAAGAAAAACTTGAATTATTACTATGAAAACATTTGAATTTGAATGTGGAAACTTAATATTTGGAAATCATTTAAATTGTAGAAAACACTAAATTTACATTTTACTATCAAACTATTTTTAGTACCCGATGGTAAGATTTTGAAACCATTGCATTTTTTTTAATAATTTTAGAAAACTTTGGGCTCAATTATTAAATTAACCAAATAATTTATAAGCCATATTTAAAACATATTCAAAGCATATAAATAATCCAAAACATAATTAAAGAGGCCTTATTACAAACCCAAAATAAAAAAAAACCGAATTAAAATAATTTAAAGTACCCCAATTCGAAGTTCATGTAAAATCAAATTTTATTGCATGGCCTCCTCGAGTTCATTCAGCTCCTCATCTGCGATCTCACGAATCACCTGAAAAGATAAGGGAGAAGGTGAGTCACCAAGACTCAGTGCATAAATCCTTCCTCCGGTTAATGCAACATTCTTACACAATTTATAATCAAGCAACATACATATAATGCACCCAACCTAGCCATCCATAACTCCTTTCCTACCCCGTGTGGTACCAAACCACTGGTGGTGCCAAACCACTGGTGACCCAAAGTCACGATATCCAATAATGTGATACCAAATCACTGGTGACCCAAAGTCACGAATAATAAAGTTGTTGGGCCAACCCACATGTGATACCAAATCACTATCCCATATCTCAAAAGTGGGGCCAACCCACGGTGGTGTTAAACCACAGGGACGAGTCGCTATGAGGTGCCAAACCTCTGGTGTCCCAAAGACACAAATGTGATACCAAATCACTGGTGACCAAAGTCACGAATCATCAAGTTGTGGGGCCAACCCACGTGTGATACCAAATCACTGGCGACAATCCCATATCTCAAAAGTGGGGCCAACCCACGGTGGTGTTAAACCACAGGGACGAGTCGCTATGAGGTGCCAAACCTCTGGTGTCCAAAGACACGGATATCAAATCCTTCCCCCTCCACTCATGTTCCCAAACCGATGTATTAAGAGTATCAATCATGCCATCATACTTGATATAATCATATAACATATTTAAATAATAGATCATGATATCAATCAACATATATTAACATCATATTGAAACGGACTTACCCGAATCCTTGCACATACCCATCAAGGTATTTTATCAGAATCTCATAGATTCCCACTTTAATAACATGATTAGACAATATATATATGTATATAACCGAATTATAAAGTGTGTAAGATACACACCTGTCACTACCGCAAGTACTAAAATCCGAAGACCCGATCTACCGCACTAGATCACCTTGTCCTATATTCGGCCAAAACACAAAACTTTAAGCAACACTAATCGGCTAATAACACCTTAATCCCAATAGCTTTAGTCTTTTCAAAAGAATGATGAATTGACAAGAATCCTTACCCCTTGACTTACCAACCTTTGATCGCTAGAGAAGTAAGGCTTAGATCGATTGCTTCCAAAGTCCCGAGGAGCCTAAAAGAAATCGGTTTCTAAGAATGATTAGAACCTTGCAACAAGTGCCCAAAATTCGGCCTTTGCCCTCAAGAGAAACAACATAGAAACAAGAAAAAGAATAAGGAAAAACGGCCATAACACATACCTATCTTCCAAAATCGATTGAAGAAAACCAAAAGAATTCCTACCCTTGATGATATTCGGCCAAGGCAACCCAAATAGGATATGAGAAGTTTCGGCTATGGTTTTAGAATAAAGAAAACAATTGATATTCGGCTCGAAAGAGATGAAGAATTAGTATGGCAAAGAAAAATAAAAAGAGAAGAAGGATGATTCGGCTTTAGCAACCAATGAAAGAAAAATCAAGAGGAATGGGGAAGAAAGAGATTCGGCCAAAAAGAAAGTAAAAGAAATGTTGTGATTTTGAACAATATTCAAAAGAAAGAAAAGAGAGAAAAAGGGATTAAGAGATTCAGCCAACACCTATTTTACCAAAGAAGAAAAGTGTACAAAATTGCACCTAAAGATCAAGGTACATTCGGCTAAAGAGAATAGCTTTGGAGAGGAAAGAAATAAAATACCAAATGGTGCACAAAAGAGAAGAATTGGTAAGGTTCAAAGGAGTTTCGGTTTTGACACAAAGCAAAGGTTGAATGCCTACCAAGCTAGCCAAAAATGACTACTAACCAAAGAGAAATTTGGCACTAACTAGCTACCAACCAAACCAAAAATTCGACCACTCTCTCCCTAGCCACACATGCCGTCCACATACATGGACTTCCAAGTCAAATCTTTCCACACAATTCTTTCCATAACAAGACACCCTACATCATGCCTTATGTTCTCCCATTAGCCTTAAAACCATTGATTTCTTTCCCAAACATCAAACTTACCTTAAACTAATATTCAACTTGCCATAAAGAAAAATTGAAAGTCCAACCTACCATATGTAAAGCTTGACCGTCCATTAATGCTGGGATACAAAAATAAAGTCTTCAAAATGCTAATCATGCTACTCGAACCTCTATCCTCAAGCCACTCTTCATGCATCCTAACCGCCTTGCCACTAACTCCACATGTGCTTAATTTAAGTTTGAGGCCGAAACTAATATGGTTCCATTTAGGGATTTCGGTAGACTGTTAGGTTCAAACGTGTGATTCCGGGATTCGATCAGTTGAGGTAAGATGATGGTAGTGGTAGGCTGAAGGCTGTTACTTCTGTTAATTTATGTAAGAGCCGAATCTAACATAGTTGTGTAGGAGGGAGTTCAACAAATCGTAAGGTGCAAATTGTGTAGGCTACGGGGTTCGGGTTTAGGCGACTTTTGCTTAAAAGGTGTGTAGTTATCGCACTGCTCTCTTGTTGTTTGTATGTGTTGTTATATATGTGTATATGAGATGTGTGGTGGCCGGATATATGGCTGAGATGGTGACTACCCATGGTGGGTAATCGGTTAATCAGGTCAGTATTATATGATATCAATCTACCTGTGGTATATGTATGAAATTGTGGTAAGCATGTGATGTATATTCATTTTAATGATATTTTGTCATGTTATTTATATATACATGGGGCTTGGGATATGAGTATTGAAGGACAGGGTGTACATATTTATGTACGTGGATGATGTTAGCCTTAAGCTACATTGTCGCTTGATGTTGGCTATGTGCTTCATCAAGGTGGGATGTTGGCTATGTGCCACATCGTGGGCAGATGATAGCTGTGTGCATCACCGTGGATTGAGGATGACCTAGAGTCACCTCGTGGATACAGATATGTGGGGTCACTTAGGTGATCGGTGGCTATGCCACGACCTTGGGCAGCAGGTTTGCCAAGGAGGTGTGTAGCGGTTGGAGGGTGATTTAGTAATCTCCTGGTGTGCGCGGCAGGTACGGGGTGTGTAGCGGATGGACACTAGGTTGGGTTGGGTTTTATTTTGCATAATTATGTATGTGGACTGTGTGGATGTGGGCCAAACCCATATGTGGAGACATGTGAAATAATTATACACTGAGTCGGTTTGACTCACCCTATTTTTTTTCCAAAAACAATGCAGGTGATGCATGATGCTTGGACCGGGCTGGAGCGGACACGAGGTGGCCATGCAGAAGATGTTTTATTTGTTTTATGCACTTTATATTTTTAGTACTTTTGGGGAAATCATTATTGTAATAAGGCCACTTAAAGTATTTTGGGATTTTATTATGTTTAAGTTGGATTAGTTATCGAGCTAATAACTGGGAATGTTTTCTTTCAAACGATTTACACCTTTAAAACTCATGATAAGTTTCAAAACTGGATATTTGTACTAACAAAATTTTCCTTAGAATTTCAAAAGTGAAACGTTTTAAACTACAGCAAATTTTCAGAGTTTTACTCTTTGTTGCAAATAAGTCAGCTTTTATAAAATTACAAAAAAATTATTTTGTTTTCAACCGATTGTCAAATTCTTTTGAAACTTTTTCCTCAGTAGCATTCTAAATTTGGCCGTGGTGTTTGGGCTGGGTTTGGGGTGTTACACTATATTTTTGTCCAAACCCTCCCACATTTTGGGCGGGCCTTAGTTAGAACCCACACCTTAATTTTGCACAACTGTAGCACTACTTGTGAAACCCGCTATTCTTCCTTTAGACTTAAATTGAACCTAAGTTAAAATACAACATTTATAGAGTTAAAGTGGTGCCAAAGCAGCCTTTAAACACCCTCTAAGGGTTCGACCAAATTAGTGTTACCCCATATCTCAATTATAAAATCCAAGTCAATTTGCTCATTTACACTAATTCAGTGAGAAACGAGGGCGCGAATGGTGAATGTCTCACTGTTGATCCGGAGTTTTTAAGTCAGCACCTAAGATCATAAATATTGAAAAATTAGTATCTAATCATCCATTTATAACCTTAATTCAATCAAATAACACGTTCCGTAACAACCAAGCCGAAATTATGCATTAACCGACAAACAATCGCTCTTATGCTTCACGATTCGTCAAATCTAAGTTGTCAAACGATTAAGATCAAAATTTCCAAAGTCATACATGATTAAAGTCTAGTAGAAATTTTTTTTCATATATCTAAACCTTTTCGGAAATAAGTGGTAAAAATAATAAAAATCAGTAGCCCTTAATGGTTAATCTAGGAGCGACACATCACCAAAATTGGGTATGATGGGGACTGTTTCAAAAAGCACCAAAAGAGACTTGTTTATAACTAGTTAAGGAATATTTTTAGGCTTGAAAATAGTATAAATCAAGGCTAGAACAATATTTTATTTTAATAAATAAATCTCCTACCATCAGTCCATAAAAATAAAAACTTTGTGATAACAACCACCACTGGCGACGATGATTTCTGGGATAGTTTTGGGAGGTTCGAAAGGGATGTTTGAGGGTTGAAAATCATTCGTTTAAAATGAGTATAAGAATAAAAAAATTTAGATCTGATTTTGAAATCAAAACAATAAGGAAATGGAGTGGAATAATGAGAGAATTAGGCACTTACTCTAGCAAGGTAAAGGGGCAGTAATGGAGATCTTTGGGGCAACAATTGAGGCCAATTTTCCAGTGGTTCAAGAGACTATTTCAAAGCTGGAAAAATAGTGAGATAAAAAAAAAAAAGGGTGGAAGGAAAAAGTCCAAAACCAGCACCAATGAAGGGGGAAGGATGGCAAGGAAAAAGGATCTTTGGGGTGGCATAGTGGAGGGAAATGGGAAAAAATTGAAGAAGAAGAAGAAGAAGAAAAAGAATAAGGGGCAACTAGGGTAGAAAAAAGAAGACTAAAGGATGATAATTAGGTGAAAAGTTATATTTATACCTAAGTTAATAGGCATGGGTGGCACAAAAATATTGTGAAGGAGAAAATTTAGCAAAATTAAGTTATTTTGCAAGGGAAGGGAAGCAAACTTGAGAACTTGAGCTATTTTCACTATCTCCTTATTTGTCTTTTGACCATGGTGTCACTTACTCATCTTTGAAATAATTCTACTTTCTATTAAGCAATAAATTTGGGATGTTACAATTTCAACTTTGCATATTAAGTTCTGAAAGAGTAAGATTGTAAGAGTTATATGAGCAGTAAAGCTTTAAGTACAATGTTTTTGCATGAGGTTGTCAGCGATTCAGATGATAAGTAAATTGTATGTATAAAAGTTGTAATAGTGAATTTATGTTCTCTAAGTAGTTGTTGTTTCTGGTTTAAGAATACCATGAGGTAGATACCAATGGCATCTTAATATGATGTGGAACCATTCATGGTATAGAGTCTAGTAAAATGAAACTGGATTGGCAAAACACTATACATGAATGTGTGTAAGACCATGGCATGATATGATATGTCGATTGGATTGTTCATGGTGTAGCCTTCGATAATGTGTAAATCAAAATGGCAGATCACGATACAGGAAATTCTGTATAAGTCTATGATAAAGAAACCCATGGCATCTTTTGTAAAGTCCGCTAGGACAATAAACACGAGATTCTATATGATACCTTTATGGCGTGTTCTGTTTCGCCCTTGTGCCGTGATCTATTATGTATGTCTAGTAAGATGTGTATCTATGTTATTATGGTAAATTATGGATAAATTTTGTTAATTCTATAATAATGTATGGCTATGATAAGATATTGATATGCTCAGGGTTAAGGATTTAGCAAGATCTGTGAAATAATTGAATAAGTTTTGAAAAAAATTGTGTATTTGTATATTAATAAAGGTATCCACCATGATGGTCCGATAATGTTTGATATGGATATATTCATATCTATCGATAACCTAATAAATTGTCATTTTGGGTCCGTTTGTGATATGAAATGGTTGAATCAGAGTTATTTGGAATCTTTCATATCTTGGTGGTATAATGACTTTGTTTGAAACCATATGAAATTTGATTATTGATTATTTTGAGCATCTGGGTTTCTGGAGTATAATGTTAGGGAAGCCATCTAATTGATTTATTTAGTATATTATCAGTGTAAGTTGTGTTGCATTGATTCAAATTATGATTTGATTAATAGTTTAATGGTACTCAGATCTACATATGTATTCGCCAAAATGTGTATGCATCTACCTATGAATTATGTTTGTGCTCAACTATTCTGAGATAAGTGCAAGTAATAGGATGTGGTCTGTATAAAATGGATCCTGAAGGTATGTTCTTCTGAGAAGTACTTATGTAATAAACGGAATTAAGAAATGTTTGAAAGAATCTTCAGTTAATCAGTGATAGTACTAGAAAGAACATATGTTTTCTCCCTACTTATTGGTTAATTTGTCCCCATTTAGTTATCTTTAGCACATATTTTAACATTTTTAGTTCAGTAATTTGCATTTTATAACTTAGTGGATCTTAACATATTTATCCTTAATTTCTTCATGTTTTGGTACTGACGTCGCTGCATGAGTATTTCAAGATTACGCCAAGAATTGTTGCCGCACCTGACAACTGTCCAGATAAGAACAAAAAGGTGCAAGGTTGCCAATATGGTACAACCAAATAGTACGTATAGAGGCAACATGATTCTGATGAAAGGACACCTATGCTATTTGGATAAATATTAATATTCATGTGAAAAGAAAATGGGGGAGATTCTTTTTTTGGGGGGAGATTATCTTCTTCAACCTATCTTTTGAAGCTTTTCAGCTATGGCGGCTTAAGCCTCTTACGGGTGAACCAACGTGAAAGTCTTGACGAGGAGCCCTGAGTGAGACATAAGAGGGAGTTGAGAGATCAAGTTTAGATTTTCTAGTAACAGTACTCTCCACTTGTTTCTTTTATATTTATTTTCTAATTGCCGGTAATTACTTTCTATTTCATGTTTGTACGGAAGTATACATGATTTTTGGGTTAAATGTTATTTTATTCAATCTCGCTTCTACTATTTAATCTTTGGGTTTGAATGTTTTTAGCATAGAAGTGTTAATACAGTCACTGACACTGGAAAGTACAGTGACAGTTCGAGCTAACAAGCATGACAACGGAAGTTGCTTAAGGATTAGAGGAATTTAATCCACTTGTTCTTAATAGTGTTCCATTGCCATCATCGAAAGGTGTGGCTAATGTGCATGTTTAAGTCTTAGATTAAATATATAAGTTAATCTTGGTAAGATATTCATTGCAATTTAATGCATCGACAATCACCTATCCTTTTATACCTAGTGAGCACTTAGTATTCTGTTCAATATTCATGTTGGGGATCCCAGTTTATCATTATCATATTTTATCTTATTATTTTCAAGTTATTGCTTCGACAACTACTCTCACAATTTATCTTGTTTCTATCTATTTATTGCACTAGCATTGATAGACAAAAGACAACCATCCTTCTAGGATCGATATCTGATAGACTCATATCTGACTACTATACTTGCATCGACAGTGTACGGTTGCATATTATTGCTGTGACGTTAAAAAATTGATCAAGTTTTGGCACCGTTGCCGGGGATGGCGTTTGTTTGATGTTTGATGTTTGTGTTTGTTTGTTTTTATTTCATAATATTTAGTTGTTACTAACTTGTTTTCTTTTTTTTTTTTTTTTTGCTATTTTCACATTTTATTTTAGGTTCTGTATGACCCTAAGAAATTTAGATTTTATTGCTGATTTTGATCTAGAAATTGAAAGAATTATTCAGAGGAGACTTCGAGAACAAAGGAATATGGCTTTACCAAGAAACTATGAAGTCATACCCTCGATGTAGCACCAAAATGCTAATGACCCACTGTTGCCGCAAAACGCTCAAATACAAAACAGGACTATATTAGATTTTGTAGTACCTGTTTTGGATGACTTACAAATGGGAGTTGTTAGGCCAGCAATCCAAGCTGGAAATTTTGAACTCAAGCCAATAATGTTTCAAATGATAAATTCTAATAGGCAATATGCTGGACTGCCACATGAAGATGCACGAGAACATCTTAAATCATTTTTTTGATACTTCCTTTAAACAATAAGGCGTTCCTAATGACGCTTTGAAGATGCAATTATTTCCTTATTCCTTGTAGAGAAGAGCTTATACTTGGTTCCTTGGGCTACCTTCCAGATCAATTACTTCTTAGAATGCACTAGCAACACAATTTTTTTTTACGATTTAACCCGCCGACAATGAATGCTCATCTCCAAAATGATATTACAGCTTATCATCAACTGGATAATAATAATCTTCACACCATATGGGAATGTTATAAATCTTTGCTTCAACGTTTTCCATTACACAACATTCAATAGGAAACACAAATTAAGATTTTCTATAATGGGCTGAATTCACACACGAGGAATCTTTTCGATGCATCAGCCAATAGTCCTTTGCTGGATTGTACTTATAATGATGCTATTGGAATTCTTGAGAGAATTGTTGTAATGCCCAAAAAATCTCTTATATAATTATTTTCGTATGTTTGTGACACAAATATCTGTCAGCTTTAGTGGTTAAGTGTTCTGGAAAGTGTCTGAGAGGTCCCAAGTTCAAGCATTAGCTTGGGCAAATTTTTGTTTTTAAATGAATAAACCCTTATCTATAATCAATAAGGTTATAAACAAATGTTGGTAAAGTATGTCAGAATGGGCCAGCGAGAAACATCCAAGGAAAAAAATGTGTGACAGAGGTAGAAGAGAACATGAGAAAAGAATTTTTTACCTCTTTCCAAAAAGAATAATCCATAAAAATAAATAACTTAATACTTAAAACAAATCTAAAATAAATAAAAAATAATTCCTCAAAACAGCTATGAGGATTCGAACCTAGAACCCAAAGGTAAACAAACTAACACACAACTAACCACGATACCAGCTGGCCCATTCTGACATTGGATCACGAAAATAACCACAATAAATCAACCTACTCATTAACCCTACCCACAAAACTCAAAACTTCTAACCCCAAATTCTGGGGTGTTACAATTCACCCCTCCTAAAAGAAATTTCATCCCCGAAATTTCCCACTAACAGAACAATTGTCTAAAACAAGCTCTACCACTACGCTCTCACTGCACACTCTAAACCCGCACACTACCATACTATACTATGACCTTAAAAACTCGCACACATACTCAAACACTTAACCACTGAAGCAAATACTCATTTACCTTATCACACACTTACAAACACTATCCAACGAATAAGCAATCAATGTCATTCTCATAAGTAACACATAGCATCACAACAACCTAAAACCATACTTGTCTCAATGTCGACGAGGACACTCCCTAATCTGATGCTCTGTGGACCCACATATGAGATACGCTCCTGAATTTTTCCAACATTCACCCAGATGGCGCCACAATCAGAACCTTCAACATTTCCTTTACTAACACTCAACTGCAATCTCATGGGCTTTGCAGACCGAGGCTTCAACCTCGAAGGACTACGAGCTCTTTTCTTCCCATAGTCTACGCACCTACCTTGAACCATTTTTCTGGTTCTTTCTAAGCTAGCCTCGAATACTTTATCTAACACCTCTCTCACTACCCGAGTCAACACCTCAGCACCAACCTCTGGGTTATCACTACTCGAAGCTAGTGGAACCGCGTTGACTTCTGACTCCTGAATAGATACACATCCTGGAGAAGCAGACAACTTCTCGAGAGTCTCACCAGGCTGATCTTCACGATCTTGCTTACCACTAGAATCCATATTGAACTTCATACTTACTATTAAGAAATCTACAATTTCCAAAATCGAGCACAAGCATAAATATTTAAGCATTACAGTTCTAATCTTACGGAACTAATCTTACATTCCCAGAGTTTCACATGGACCAGCATCGGAGTCTCAGACATTCCATTTTCACAAAAAAAATTTCAAAACACAGTGGTACAATTTCTCAATTTTTTGGTAAAACGAACATGCACGCACACAGATACGTAAAAACACAAGTCGAGTTTTTACAAACTGACTCTGATACCACTAATGTAGTGCCCTAAAATCTGGCCTAAAAGTTTTGGCCGGATCTCAGAGTTCACATTGACAACCGATGTGATTGTAGAATATTTTTACAACACAAGTTGTCAAAGTCTCATTTCAACACAGTTCGCTTGGTTCAAATTTAACTGCTTAATATTTTAGGATCTAAAATAGAAAATTTCAAGACACATTGAAAACGTTCGAAAATATAAATCCACAGATTCAAAAGTTTATTTCGAAACAAAACTTAATTTATGGAATTCCAGAAATAAACTTATACCACAATCCTTTTTTAACACGTACAGTCCAAAACAGTTTGAAAACTAAAAAGAAAAGACTTATTAGTTCATTTTAAAACGTGCCATTCTGAGACCTCCGGGACTCCGACCCTAGCTCCAGAACATGCGAGTACTTGAAAAGGGAAAACTAAGGGGGGTGAGCTATGCGAGCTAAGTGTGAGTTTGAAACGAAAGCGAATACCAAAAGACGAAGTATCAAAAACAACTATTTCAAAATTATGGTACACAGTCTGTGTATATTAAAAGAAACTTGTGCCAGAAGTTAAACAAACAAACCATTTCCCTAGACATTCAATAAAGTAAAAACCAGTTCCATACACACTGAAGTACTAAAAAATGTCATCTTACCATTAGCTTCGCAACAATTTGAAAACAAAATAAGTGCACGTTTTAATCAGAACACACACTAACATATTATTCAGATAACCGATATAAGTTCAAATGCAAAATGGATGCAACAAGTCAAAAACAACCCACCCCACCAACCGAACACCACTTCAACCGCCCTGCACACCACATATGAGCTATATCAAGCCTAAGCAACCCTCCACACCACATATGACCTTAAAAGGCCATCCACCCTGCACACCACATATGTGGAACTAAGCCACTTAGGTATCAATATGTAGCTGAGCTAGCATGTGAATAGTACATTACGGTAAACCACTATACAGATGTGTTGCACTTAAAACTGCCAAATCAGATCAGACTTCATTCTCTTTGCAACCAAACCTACAATTTTATTCAAATGAACGTATGCGAACAGATTAATAACAAACTTACAGAAACAATGTACACGACTTACAAACAGTCACACAACAGTCAAACAGAATCAGAGGTTCACATATTCAATCGATTAGATTCATAACCAGATATAATGATACTTATTTACTTGGTAACGTTCCTTAACACTTAAAAAAACCATTAATTAGTGCCACGAATATGAATAACGCATAAGTCCGGGCCAAAACAGAGTCCCAACCACCCTTACTAACACCTAGTCGAAGGTTGGAACACACAAAAACTCAAACAGGTTGAAATCCGACATAGAATAAAAATTTGCGAAATAGGGTCACATGACTGTATGCCCCAGCCATGTGGAAGTGCCTAGGCCATGTTAGGGTCTACAAGCCCATGTAAAGGAGGCACATGCTCGTGTGAAGATGACACACGCCTGTGTGTCTAGGGGACATGGCCGTGTGAACAACCTATGTTATTCTCTGTCCAAATTGGTTAAAATAAAGTGCAACATGCATTTGTTGCCGAAATGATCCCTTAACCCCCAGTAACTCAGAAATACACCAATAACACACATAATTTCAAGCCATTCCACGAAAATTGACCCTTCGATTGGTCAACTTCAAAAGCACACAAATTATGTCAAATTTCACGGAAACAAGTCAGAAATTCGATAACAAAAAGGAAGGGTCTCCAAACACTCCTTAGACGGAAAAATAAGCACCCAGAATTGTTCGACTTGCTCCACCAAGCCGATTCAGAAACATTAATTAAACAAACCAATTGAACTATAAGAGTTTCATTTACAAATCAAAAACAAATTAAAGCAATTCTATCGCCAATCCAAGAGACAAACCTGCCCGATTCAGAATGCGACTAATCAAGAAGCACGAATATTGTCTCCCTTCAAATGAAAAATGAGCAAAAACAAAAGTGGCAAGAAACATCCAAGAAAAAAAATGTGTGAAATAAGTAGAAGAGAACATGAGAAAAGAATTTTTTACCTCTTTCCAAAAAGAATAATCCATAAAAATAAATAAATAACTTAATACATAAAACAAATATAAAATAAAATAAAAATAATTCCTTAAAGCAGATAAGGATTCGAACATGGAATCCAAAGGTCAACTAACACACAACCAACCACTAGACCAGCAAGCCCATTCTAACATTAAATCACGAAAATAACCACAATAAATCAACCTACTCACTGACTTTACCCACAAAGCTCAAAAATTCTAAGCCCAAATTCCGAGGTGTTACATATTGATGTTAAATTCTAATTGTACGACCTTACCTGGCCAAATTGCAGAAATGTCGAAGTACAGGGGCTTTTTGGGAATTTTCCATTCTACTCTATTTTCCACTCGATATTGATCTAAATTAATAATTTCATCCAATTTATTAATTTAGATAGTAAAAAAAAAATATTTTCTACAATTTAGTCATTTTTGGCATTTTTATAAAATTGCCCTTAATATTTTAATTTTATTTAATTTAGTCTCTGAGCCTAAAACATGCAATTTTACCATTTTCATTGCAAATTCCTAACAGCCAAATATTTTTAGCTTCCATTTCAGCCTATTTTTGCAACAATTTCACACTAAGTCCTTGTATTTTTACTATTTCAACAATTTAATCCCTAATCGGTAAATTTATCAAAAATCACTTAATAAAATACTTATAAATAACAACTAATACTTCAAATTCATCCATTAACATCTAAAATCACAAAGATTTATCAATGATAACATTCAAAATCTTTAACAATTTCAAAAACAAAGGTACGAGCTAGTTGAACCTAGTTATAACAATCTCAAAAACATAAAAATTATTGAAAACAGACCTCAAAATCCCCCCCATGCATAAAAAATGGATTTGCCGAATCTCTTTTCTCCAAAAATGGAGTTCTTCCCATCAAAGAAGAAGAACACAAAACAAAATTATGTTTTGTTTTTTGTTTTTTCTTAATTAATACTTATTATTTAATTTATTAATATTAAAATATATCATATAAACTAACAAAAATAATCACCAACCACCCACTCAACTATAATATGGTATATTTACCATATTAGTCCATAAATTTACTTTTTCATAGTTGTTAAACATATTTAGTTAGTAGAATTCAACTTTCACGCTTTTTACGATTTAGTCCTTTTTAATTAATTAACTATCAAAACATTAAAACTTCTTAATGAAACTTTAATACAACCATAATGACACCTCGTAAATATTTTTATAAATATTTACGACTCGATTTATAGAACCAAGACCCCGGTACCTTATTTTCTAAAACCACTGGACTTTAAGGTCTTACCACTTGAACTTAATTAATCATTTATATAACATAAATTACTGTATCAAAAACCTTTTTAAAACCATATTTGAATCATAAATATTAAATAATAATATTTACAAACTTACTTGTCGAATTTGTGGCCCTAAAACCTCTGTTTCCGACACCATTGAAAAATAGGCTATTATAGATATGGTGCCCTAAGTGTAGTATATTTATTTTGTATACTTTTATTTTTTGAACAAACTGGTTTAACAATAACATCCATTAATTACACTAATACCCTTTGTGTATTGTCATCAATGTTTTTATATGCAAAGCAAAATGGAAGCAAATGTTGGCTCCTTGGTTTTGATGTTTAACTGATACTAAGCGCTATTACGTGGTCAGATCATAATACGGAAAGACAAGTTGTATTAGTAGAGTAACCTAAACATGTCATTAGTGTAATCGAAAATGAGCAAACTGATTGAAAGACTAATTTGTCATCTCTCCAGTCCAATTGGGTAGATGCTTTGTCTTAAGAATTGGAGTGGATGACTCCTAGAATATAGAGACATACATGTGACTAACTAGACTAACAATACAATGGATAGGACCCAAGTAGAATAGATCCAAGATCAATTTATGGATATATTCACTTGTTGCATTCATAGTGTGACATACCTTAATCCTGAGTGGATGATGGACTATGTATGTGTGACTTGTATACTTTGGTGTACGTAAAAGTCTGACTTCAAATAGATAAGGAACTGAAATTTGGTGCGTTGGGTATACGATTTTTATAGTATGTAGCATAATTCACAATAGTCGAATTAAACACCCAACTAATGGGTAAATGATATCCTCTCATCGACATTACATGATAGATGAAAAGTAAACGTGGTCACGAGTCATTTATCTTTGTGATAAATGACATAATTACTATTTGATAGTAATTGACTTTTCGTGAAGAAAGATGTAGTGATTACCATGAGATAAAATAGGATCATATTAGAAGAATGGATTTATTCCAAAGAGATTAAGGATATCCTATAAGAGTAACATACTGATGACAATGTCATTGGACGAGCACTGATTAAGTAGCTTTTGTAATGGTATGTAATTAAAGAGAGCTTAGTCACGATATATAGTGGAATGACTTCGTGGCTAAATAAGTTTATACTAATAGGCAAAAAAATGGAACTAAATTATCTGAATCCTAATTACATATGTCCAATCAGTTCATTCGTTAGCTCGTTGAAACCATAAATGAATTGCATGTAGAACCAAATGAATGGAAATGAATAGAAACAATGAAGTTAGAAAAATGAGTCACATTCACAAATGAATGCGTTTTCTCATTGAGATAGAAATGACTTGAGAATTAATTTAAAGTTTTTGAATTATTATTTAATTAATTATAATTAAATAATTGAAGTTCGAAATGGAATTAAATTAATTAGTCATCACGAATATCTTGAATATGGCAATTAAATATATTTCCCTATAAATTCTTTTACGGTAAAATCATCATGACTCTAACGAAATTAGAATTGGGTTGAGAAAATTATTTAATTGAGAGATTAATTTAGTTAATTTGATTAATTTAATTAACTAATTAATTAATATTTATTTTGGAAATAGAAAGCAAATGTTGGGTTGGATTAAATTATAAAGTATGGGTTAAAAGTTTAAGAAGCACATATAATTGGACTATATACATGAGAGGTTAATCTGCCATAATTCATTATGGCATATTAAGAAGTATTCAAGTACTTCTATGTTTTTTTACATTCATTTTAAGAAGTATTCAGTTTTTAGTTGTGATGGAATAAATTGAGCTTCTTGTAATGTTTTATGACCTATTAGGCTGATTTAAGCTTAAGGTGGAACTAACAAGTTAAACGAGTGTGTAGAAAACAACCTAGGCCAAGAAGTCAATGGCCTGGCCTTAATGTCGCAACATTTATTGGGGAAGTCGCGACATTAGAAGCTGCCTCAACACTTAGCCAAATTTTCAACCAAGATCCACATGGTAAGCTTATTGGCCTCAAAGTCGTGACATCGGGATAGCAAAGTTCTAACATTCAACCTAGTCCCAGAGATCAAGTAATTTGTTTACAAAGTCGCGACATTGGTTAGTGAATGTCGTGACATTAGACTCAAAGGCCAAAAATCCTATAAGGGTGTTTCCATCCATACAGTCTCATTTAACTTGTAATTTAGATTGTAAGCGACCTAATTAGGTCATACTACACTTAGACTATAAATATTACATTAAACCATCAGTTTAAATAGCTCATTTTAGGGTTTTAGATTGTAGTTTAGTTAGATTTAAGATTTTTCCAATTCTTGTTTTTAGTACTTTTCAATTTTCAATTCACTTTCTTTCCAATTTTTATTTGATGCTCTCTTTTACTTTATTTTCGTTCGCGCTTCATTCCAAAGCAATAATCAATATTTTTAGCGGGTTAGCGTGGTTGTTCCATCAATCACAAGTTTTGTATTCATCCAGATTCTTGAGAATTTCTTACCCTTCTTTTTATCATTTTGCATTGTTTTAATGTTTGATAATTGGGTAGGATTATTTGCATATAGAATGGCTCATAACTAAATCTCTAAGAAGGTTGGTTAACTGAAGTGGCATTGTTAGCTTAGAGCTAGGGTTCATAAACCAACTAATTGCATTAGGTTGAGTGTGCTTAAACCCTAGAATTGAAAACTCTAGGAATCATTTAGGTAGATGAAACTGGAAGGGTATTCTACTTAGAACCAATTCAACTTAGCCCATTTTAGTTCCATCAGGTCAAAAGATCAGTAGACTAAGTCAATTAATTTAATTTAATTATAAGTCAAAAGGTATTAATTAGGTTAATTCTTAATTAATTGGTAAAATTTTCAACTTTAGGTTAATCACAACCATGGACGTTAATCACCGTTCTGCATGTTAAAATTGATTGTTAATTTGGAATTTTTATTATTTATGCACTTTAGTATTTTTTGATTTAAAATCTCAATTTTAGTTTCTAACCATAATATAATGAGTAGAGTAGTAGCTACCTGGACCTAGCCTATTGTGTTAGGATTTACTGTTGATTTAGTTTAAACAGGCCTCCCTTGGGTACCATCTTAGAATACTTCCAAAGTGTTTCGTTGTAATTAACTATATTACAATTTGACATGTACACTCCTACCATACATATTTTCATATCCAATTGCATATATTTCTAAGTCTTTGTGCATGCATGTCGAGGCACAGTCAGAGGCCCAATACTACCCATCATGAATATGAAGGAGTGGCAACCCTAGTGATATTTACTAGGGTGTGCCACCCACCTCTACTCTCAGAGTAGAATAGTGTTTCTATTAAATAAATACTATTTGTGTTATAATTATTCAACTATGTTTCTCCTATTGTAACATCCCGAAAAAAGGCCTAACGGAATAGTGGTTTCGAGACCACAAATCCGATGTTTATAAATTTATTTTATTTATATTTTTATGTTCTACAATTTCACGGAATGATTTCATGAAAATCTCATTCGAAAATTTTGACGTTTGGGCACTCAATTTAGTCAAAAGGACTAAATTGTAAAAAGTGCAAAAGTTGAGTTCTACATGTTAGAGGTGTCCAATTGTTATGAAATTTTAAATTGGAGGTCCTTAAATGATAATTAGACCATTGGTTAAGTTGGTGGACAAAAATGGACATGGATGGGTATGTTTCAAAAGATTTTTTTAAGGGGCATTTTGGTAATTTAGTGAATTAAATGAATTAAAAACAAAATTTAAATGCCAAATATGTTCTTCTTCTTCATTAGGATGAAATTACAAGGGTTCTCCATAGCTAGGGTTTGTTTCAAGCTTCCAAGCTCCATAACCCTGAAAAACGAGATTTGGACCTAGAACGGGAGGAAAATCGAAAATCGGGAAAGTTGGTAAATTGCCGTTTCTGGATCCAAGGTAAGTTCGTGTGTTAATAATAATGCAATAGCATGCTTGAATTGTAATTCTCTATTGATATGGCATAAATTGTATGATTTAATATGTTTAGGAGAAGTTGATGGATGGTATGTATGGTATGGAAAATGTGATGTTAGTTGTGTCATGAGAAATAGAATGGCAAATTAATGTTACAAGAATTGAATAGTAAATTAATATTAATGGGTTGTATGAGTTGCTACACGGTTGTACCTGACGAGATTTCGATAAGAAAGTTTATATGTAAATAATGCATTTATTTTACTTGTACAATAATTATTTTGCTAGATATTATGGAAATAATTGGGTGATAACTAAAATGTGAAAATGTATGGAATGCGAAATTCTCGATTGAACCTTTGGAAAACCGAGAGATACGGACAATATGTAGCTAGGTCACACGAGTGATAAGCGACCTTCACCGTGTGAACAAGAAAGCTACTAGATAGGAAAATTTGATATGTAGCTAGGCCACACGGATGATAAGGGACTTTCACCATGTGTGCAAGAAAGCTATGGGATAATAATTTCATATGTAACTAGGTCACATGTGTAATACTGTGTGTATACCATGTGTACAAGAAAGTTACGGGTTATGAGTAGCTAGGTCACATGAGTGGTTCCTAGTGTTGGACACCATGTAGACAAGAAAGCTACGAGATAGAATGGCTAGGTCACATGAGTGATAAGAGACCTTTACCATGTGTACAAGAAAGCTGAATTATGTGTGGGTGGAGCTATGTGCTGAGACCACCGAGTATCGGGCGTTTTCCGAAGGGGTTCAACGAGATAATTTACTAATGATGATTGGTGCGATCATGTTATGAATAAGTGCAAGTGTGAATGTGACCAATTGAGAAATGTGGCAAATGTACGCATAAACAATATGTTCGATATGTAATCAGAAATTGGAAAGGTTGGTATAGGCAAGTGATGAACATAACTAAAGTGAAAGAGAGAGCAAAAATTTACAATAAAACTGTTTGGACAGCAGCAGTAACATGAGTTTGAAAAATCACCAAAAATATTATAAATTGAATTATAAGTTGGATGAAATATTTATTTAAAGCTTATTGAGTCTATTTTCATATAAAAGAAACATAGGAAAAAATGATTCGTATATTTTGAGATATTTGAATTTCCGTGAGACTGGTTCAGAATGATTACGTGATCCTCTGTTCTACCTTGGAAAAATCATTAAAAATTGTAAAAAATAATTATGAGATATAATTTATATGCTTAAAATCCTGAATAAGCCTAGTTTCAAATTAACTAAACAAGGAGGCCATCTAAATTCTGTACAAGGATAAAATTGATTCGTAGTGAAGAGAGGTCAGAATAGTCAAACAGTGAAATGGGGGAAATTTTAAAGAATAAACTGTATTGATTGGCTAAACCAAAAATTCTGAAAATTTAAAGGCAAGAAGATTAATGAGTCTAGTTTCTAGGGAAAATTAACGGATCTTAATTTAGAGTTCCGTAACTCTAGATATAAATAATTTAATGGCTATGACTCAAGAAAATAGCTTAACTTGAATTTGAATAACTAGGAAGAATATGAAAATAGCATGTTATCGCATTGCTTATTATTTTCATGCAAGCTTACTTAGCGTAAAGCTTACTCCCTCCTTTCCATTTCTTTTAGTTTGTCAGGTCAGCTCAAGGTTGGAGATCGTCGGAGGCAGCATCACACTATCGGGCCATTATCCTTGGAATATTGGCATGTGTTTGAAAAGTTTTAATTTTGGGCGAAATTTGGTAACCCGGTTTTGAATGATTGTGAATGTCGAAGTACGGTAATGCCTCGAACCCCGTGCCGGAGTTGGACACGGGTGAGGGGTGTTACACCTATCTCTCCCTATAAATAGATGGTATTGATATAGCTATTAACATAAGTTTTTACACAGAAGTTTTGCAACACCTCAAACCTGGCCTAGACGTTATGGCCGAATCTGGCGAAGTCACATGATAGAGTGTCGAAAACTAAGTTTCTACAATAAAACCATTTCCATTTACTTACTTTTCTTATCTCTTCTTAATTCCAAAATCCTTACTCGTTTAGTCGGTTGTTTTAAACATAATTCGTTGCAGAAGCTTTTTAAACCGTTTTGAGTAAATCGTGTGTTTAGAGAAAACTTTGCCTTTTTAAAAATTGAGTTTTCCTACGTCTAGCAGTAATAAATCCATAAAAATAAATAAAAACCAAATTTAAGTAAAAGTCCCCAAATTACATCCAAATAAACCACAAATCATAAATTATAGATCATAAAAGTCCAAAAAGTGTGGTCACCATCGAGTCCTCCGCCGCACCGATCCGTCTAGGTCTGGGACTACCTGTGCACATTAAACAAAGAGGGGTGAGTTTACGTAAACTCAGTGTGTAATCCCACAAAAAAAATAGTAAACACAGTGCATAGTCAAAAACAATCTTGGGCCTTAGCCCCTTTCAATATCAGTAACGGTTTGGCCTTAGCCCAACTCAGTATCAGTATCAGTATGTACAAGAGCCTTAGCCCATCAGAGAATCAGTAACAAATATACAGTATTCAGTAACAAAGTCCTACCCAACCAACCTCTACACACCATCTCCGTCCAACCCTACACTTCATGTGGGGATTAAATCAACCCACCCATCCCTACAATCCAAGTAGTACCGAATGCGGCACAAAGCAGTAGTTTGCAACTGAGCTGCTAGTATATTAGGCTTAAAAGCCTGTCAGTACACTTCCTTCAAATAAAATCAACCCAACCCCATGCAATGCATGACATGCTATCTCGTGATATCAGTACATATAATCAGTAAATGTATACATGCATACTATAATCATGCTCAATATATATCCATCGATCAATCAGTTCACACAATTAGAGGGTCTAAGTAATGCTTACTGACCCTACAGTAGGTTCACAGTCGACTTGGACGACCCGTGCAACCTTAACAATCAATTCAGTGATAATGGGCTCACACGCCCATGTGGCCTGCCTGTGTGGGCCCTATAACAGCCCGATTTAAACCCTAGTTGGAAAAGTGGTTTTGAGACCACAAATTCAAGATCAGAATAATATTTTAATATTATTTTTTGAGTTTACAGTATGTGATTTAGCCTGTGTGAAATTTCTGTGTGAAGATTCTATCGTTTGTGTGTTTAATTTGAGAAAAGGACTTAATCACATAAAATGTAAAAGTTGTGTGCTGATCGTTAAAGTGCTTAAATGTCATGACTTTTTAAAGGAGAGGTCCTTATGTTGATATTACACCATTAAATAGTTAATGGATGATAATGGCATGGCATTGGTTGTTATTATTAATATTCATTAAGGGCAAAATGGTAATTGGTGTATTAATGATAATAAAAATAAAACAAAACACCAATTCGCTCATCTTTTCATCACCATTGCCGAAATTTGCTAAGGAAAAAGAAAGGAAAAGAGCTTTAGGGTTCGGCCAATTGAGTTCTTGATTAAGATATGATTTTTGATCGGTTTTTGATAATTTCTATGTTTTCGTGATCATTGCTTAGTGTTCTAGGTAGCCCATGCTTTAATTTTAGAGTTTAATGGTGATTTTGAGATATGCCATTGATGAATGCTTGAGCTTTGTGATAGTTGATAGTGAAATATGGAAGATATGTGAAGGATGAACATGTTTTGTCTTTGAATTTTTAGTGAAATTGAGTAATTTGGGCTAAATTGAGAAAAAAGTGTAAATTGAAGGACTAAAATGTGAAATAAATGAAATGTATGGATTTGTATGGACATTAGAAGAATTCGGCTAGGGATGGGTGGAAAGAAATTATGTGTATTTGATGATTTTATGAAATTATGTGTATTTGAATATGGCATGTATAGACTAGTCAATGTGGCATGTTTGAGTTGTATAAATCTTGCCATGTGATATGACTTAGTAGTTGAGTGTTGTTGGTATATATGTGATGCTATGAAAACGATGAATGTGGTATGAAATCATGAGTATGGAAATGGTATGTTTTACATTGATTTGGTTGATGAGAATGATAGATTAAATATGAAATTGTGGTAAAAATTACATGATGCTCAACTTGTACACTTTAGCTTGTGAAAATTGGTATTTGGATGAACTTATTAGTGTTGATTTTGAGTAAGGAAATAGATGATGTTGTTGATGATTATTTGGTGTATATGATGGTATGTTTTGGTTGCCAATTGAGGTTTAAATACATGAGATTTGAAGCTTGTAGGTGATTCAAGGTGTAGGAGACAAGTTTGGCCTTGAAAATGGCCTATAATTGCCCACACGGTTGAGCACACGGGCGTGTGGCTCAACCGTGACCCTAGTGGTTAAAATTCAAAACAAGTCAGCATCAACCACGGGCTAGACACACGGGCGTGTGACCTGGTCGTGTGGTGAAGTCAGTAGCGACCACGGGTGAGGCACACGGGCGGGTGGACAAGTCAGTAGGTATGCCCTATTTTGACCCAGCTTAGACACACAGGCGTGTCTAGGCCGTGGGAGGCACATGGCCTACCCACACGGGCGTGTGACCTCTGCAGCTTGGAAAAAACTTTAAATTTCTAAAAATTTTTGTAAGTGTTTGGTTTAGTCCCGACTTCTTTCTAACACGTGTTTAAGGTCTCGTATACTTCATTAAGGGACTATATAATTATAATTGATTATGTTACGATACGTTTTAATGATGATTGACTATGTGTTGTAAAATAAAGGTGAAATGTTCCAAATGTTCCGTAATGCCTCTTAACCCTATTCCGATGATGGTTTTAGGTTAACGGTGTTACATTTTTTTGGTATTAGAGCTACAGTTTAGTCGATTCTCAGAATAACGTAGCGCGTGTGAGTCTAGCTATACATGCCATATATGAAATTGCAATAGTGTGATGAATCCTGACAGTTATAAATGTGTTTTCGTATAGCAAATGGATCTCGATAGAGCTATTGCTGACCATGTAGAGAGTAATGCGCCTGCTCCCGCTCAAGGGACAGCGCCGACCACATCTAGGCCGAATGATAGTAGTGAAGGAGGAGAGACTAAGCAAGCCTTCTTTTGAATGAGGAGTGAGTGGTTTTCAGAGTTTGTTCGTACGAATCCGGCTGCTCCACAACCCCCACCCCCACAAGTACCTATTGTACGACAAGTTGTAGATATGATCAGATTGAATAAACCTCTTGTGGATAAGATTCGTAAGTATGGGGCCGAAGAGTTTAGGGCCACAGCTGATGATGATGCTGAGCGAGCCGAGTTTTGGCTCGAGAATACAATTTGGGTATTCGATAAGATGTTACTGACCTCTGATGAATGCATTAATTATGCTGTTTCTTTGTTGAGAGATATGGCTTATAACTGGTGGAAGACGTTGACATCTGTGGTTCCGACAGAGAGAATCACCTGGGATTTCTTTCAAGTTGAATTCAGAAAAAAGTATATTATTCAACGATTCATTAATCAGAAATGTAAACAGTTCCTTGAGCTGAAACAAGGCCGTTTGTCAGTTATTGAGTACAAACGGGAATTTGTGAGACTGAGCCAATACGCGAGAGAATATGTTTCAACTGAAGCTACAATGTGTAAATGTTTCATAGAAGGGCTGAATGAGGATATTGAATTGTTGTTTGGGATACTTGATTTGAAGGAATTTGTTGTGTTGGTTGAGCGAGCCTGCAAAGCTGAAGAGCTTAGCAAAGAAAAGAAGAAAGTCGATTCTGAAGCTCGTGATGAAAGAAAAAGATCGATGAGTAAGTTCTCTCAACCATCGACGAAGAGATATAGAGATGCAAGCAACCGATCAAATACTTCGTTTGGACATCCGAGTAGGGATCGTGTGAGACAAAGCATCGGTCCACGAGTTCAAATTCTGACTGAATCAGGTGTTGGTAGTGCCAAAAGCAACAAACCTAAGTGTAGACAGGTGGAAGACGACATGTGGGAGAATGCTGGGGCAAGTACTACAATAGAGTTTACTATAAATGTGGATCACGAGATCATTTCATTAGAGATTGCCCAAAGTTAGCTGAAAAAGAAAATGTTTAGAATGTGAGACCTAGCAACACGACGGCTAGGGATAGACCACCCAAAAACGTCAGTAATGTGAGTGGAAGTCAAAGAGGGACTACTGATACAGTTGTGAGATCGGAGGCGAGAGCACCTGCCCGAGCCTATGCTATACGTGCACGAGAGGAAGCATCATCTCCAGATGTCATCACTGGTACTTTTACTCTATTTGATACTGATGTGATTGCATTGATAGATTCAGGATCTACTCATTCGTATGTGTGTGCGAATCTAGTATCAAGTAAGACTCTACCTGTTGAGTCTACTGAATTTGTGATTAGAGTATCGAACCCCTTAGGCAAGTGTGTCTTGGTGGATAAAGTGTGCAAGAATTGCCCATTGATGTTTAGGGATATATGCTTTCCAGCTAATTTGATGTTACTACCACTCGATGAATTCGATATAATTCTGGGTATGGATTGGCTCACTTTGCATAATGCCATTGTGAATTGTAAAAGAAAGAGTATTGAATTGAGAAGTCAGAATGGTGAGATAGCTCAAAGTGAATCTAGTGATTTGAAAGGGTTACCAGCTGTTGTATCTGCGATGAAAGCTTTGAACTATGTGAGAAAGGGTTGCGAAGCTTATCTGGCATATGTGATTGATACAAAAGTGACAGAAAAGAAATTTGAATCTGTGCCTGTGGTTTGTGAATTCCCTGATGTATTTCCTGAAGAACTACCGGGGTTACCTCCGATACGAGAAGTTGAACTTGGTATTGAATTGGTGCCGGGAACTAGCCCCATATAGAATGGCACCAATAGAATTGAAAGATTTGAAGTCTCAGTTGCAAGAGTTGACCGATAAAGGATTTGCACGACCAAGTTTCTCGCCCTAGGGTGCTCCCGTGTTGTTTGTGAAAAAGAAAGACGGCACTATGAGGATGTGTATTAATTACAGGCAGTTAAACAAAGTGATGATTAAGAATAAATATCCGTTTCCTCGTATTGATGATTTGTTTGATCAGATGAAAGGAGCTACAGTGTTTTCGAAAATAGATTTGAGATCAGGCTACTATCAGTTGAGAGTTAAAGATTCTAATGTAGCGAAGACTACTTTCAGAACGTGGTACGGACATTATGAATTTTTAGCTATGCCTTTCAGACTAACGAATGCTCCTACATTGTTTATGGATTTGATGAACCGGATATTTAGACCGTATTTGGATCTTTTTTTGTGTTGTTCATTGATGATATTCTGATTTATTCCTGTGATGAAACGCAACATGCTGAGCATTTGAGAATTGTGTTACAGACTCTGCGTGAGAAGCAATTGTATGCAAAGTTTAGCAAATGTGAGTTTTGGTTGCGTGAGGTTGGTTTTTTGGGGCACATTGTATCAGCTGCGGGAATACGAGTTGATCCAAGTAAAATCTCAGCTATTTTAGAATGGAAACCTCCGAGAAATGTGTCTGAAGTCCGTAGTTTTCTGGGACTGGCAGGATATTATAGACGGTTTGTGAAAGGCTTCTTGATGATCGTGACTCTTCTAACGAAGTTGCAACAGAAAGATGTTAAATTCGAGTGGTCGGAAAAGTGCCAACAGAGTTTTGAGCAGTTGAAAGTATTGTTGACGGAAGCACCAGTGTTAATTCAACCAGAATCGGGTAAAGAATTCATAGTTTACAGTGATGCATCATTGAATGGTTTGGGTTGTGTGCTGATGCAAGAAGGCAAAGTTATCGCTTATGCTTCGAGGCAGTTAAAGCCACATGAAAAGAACTATCAGACCACGACCTTGAATTGGCCACGATTGTGCTCGCATTAAAGATTTGGCGTCACTACCTATTTGGTGAGAAATGTCATATTTATTCCGATTACAAGAGCTTGAAGTATTTGATGACTCAGAAAGAATTAAATTTGCGATAGAGAAGATGGCTAGAATTGTTGAAAGATTATGAACTTGTAATTGATTATCATCTAGGCAAAGCTAATGCTGTTATTGATGCCTTGAGTCAGAAATCTTTATGTGCTTTGTGAGCTATGAATTCTCAGATAGATCTGCGTGATGATGGTTCAGTTTTGGCTGAGTTGAAAGTAAGACCGATGTTCGTACGTCAGATTTGTGATGCCTAGAAAAATGATGACGAGATGACGGCAAAACGAGTTCAATGTGGATTGAATTCTAATTCAAAATTTCGAGTTGATAGTGACGATTGTTTGAGATTCAGAGGTCGGATTTGTGTTCCGAAGAAATCAGAGTTGATTCAGTTGATTTTGAACGAAGCTCATAATAGTCTTTTGACTATTCACCCGGGGAGTACTAAAATGTACAATGATTTGAAACAGTTTTATTGGTGGTATGGTATGAAAAGAGACATCTTTGACTTTGTGTTGAAGTGTTTAATTTGTTAGCAAGTTAAACCTGAAAATTAGGTTTCGTCCGGTTTGTTACAACTGATTATGATTCCTGAGTGGAAATGGGAGAGAATCACGATGGACTTTGTGTTGGGATTACCTTTATCTCCGGGAAAGAAAGATGCAATCTGGGTGATAGTTGACAGATTGATGAAATCAGCTCATTTCATTCTGGTGAGAACAGATTATTCACTCGATAGATTGGATGAATTGTATATTGCTGAGATTGTGAGATTGCACGAGGTGCCACTATCTATTGTATCTGATAGAGATATGAGATTTACCTCGCGATTTTGGAAGAAATTGCAAGAGGCTTTAGGCACAAAATTGCATTTTAGTACTGCATTTCATCCGCAAACGGATGGTCAGTCCGAGCGGATTATTCAGATTCTCAAAGATGTTTTGAGATGATGTATACTTGAGTTTGAAAGTACGTAGGAAAAAAATTTTTCGTTGATTGAGTTTGCGTACAATAACAGTTTTCAAACTAGTATCAAAATGGCACCATATGAGGCTCTTTACAGTCGAAAATGCCGAACTCCATTGTATTGGACTGAGCTGAGTGAGAATAAGATTCACGGGTTGATCTAATAAAAAAGACTGAGTAAAAAGTGAAAGTGATTCGTGACAGTTTGAAAGCAGCCTCAGATCGTTAGAAGTCTTATGCAAACTTGAAACAGAAGGATATCGAATTTGAGATTGGTGACAAAGTGTTTCTGAAAGTGTCTCCGTCGAAGAAAATACTTCGATTTGGCCGAAATGGCAAGCTGAGTCCGAGATTCATCGGGCCGTATGAGATGATCGAACGAGTTGGGCCGGTTACTCATAAATTGATGTTGACACTTGAGTTAGAAAAGATTCATAATGTGTTTCATGTGTCGGTGCTTCGATGGTACAGATCTGATCCGTCTCGTGTGATTGCTCCTACTGAAATTGAGATTCAGTCAGATTTGTTGTCTAGTGAAGAACCTATTCGAATCTTGGCACAAGAGATTAAAGAGTTGAGAAACAAAAGAATTTCCTTAGTGATAGTATTGTGGCACAAACACGGAATTGAAGAGGCTACGTGGGAGCCTGAGAACGTTATGAGAGAGCAATATCCACACCTTTTCACTGGTAAGATTTTCGAGGACGAAAATCCCTAAGGGGGGAGAGTTGTAATAGCTCAGTTTAGACCCTAGTCAAAACAGTGGTTTCAAGACCACAAATCTGAGGTCAGAATAATATTTTAATATTATTTTCTGAGTTTACAATATGTGATTTAGCCTATGTGAAATTTCTGTGTGAAGATTCTATCGTTTGTGTTTCATTTTAGAAAAGGACTTAAACGCATAAAATGTAAAAGCTGTGTGCTGATTGTTAAAGTGCTTAAATGTCATGTCTTTTTAAAGGAGAGGTCCTTATGTTGATATTACACCATTAAATGATTAATGGATGATAATGGCATGGCATTGGTTGTTATTATTAATATTTATTAAGGGAAAAATGGTAATTGGTGTATTAATGATAATAAAAATAAAACAAAACACCAATTTGTTCATCTTTTCATCACCATTGCCGAAATTTGCTATGGAAAAAGAAAGGAAAAGAGCTTTAGGGTTTGGCCAATTGAGTTCTTGATTAAGGTATGATTTTTGATCGATTTTTGATAATTTCTAAATTTTCGTGATCTTTGCTTAGTGTTCTAGCTAGCCCATGCTTTAATTTTAGAGTTTAATGGTGATTTTGAGATATGCGATTGATGAATGCTTGAGCTTTGTGATAGTTGATAGTGAAATATGGAAGATATGTGAAAGATGAGCATGTTTTGTCTTTGAATTTTTAGTGAAATTGAGTAATTTGGGCTAAATTGAGAAAAGTGTAAATTAAAGGACTAAAATGTAAAATAAATGAAATGTGTGGATTTGTATGGACATTAGAAGAATTCGACTAGGCATGGGTGGAAAGAAATTATGTGTATTTGATGATTTTATGAAATAGGGACTAAAGTGTCAAAATGTGAAAATGTGAGGACTATTTTGTAAAATGCCCTAAATATGTGTGTGGACTAAATTGAATGAATTAGTGATTGAATGAGTTCAATTTGAATGTGTATAGACCCAGAAATGAGAGGTTCGGGTCGAGATCGAGGCAAGGACAAAGTGCTCGATTAATCGACCGTTTCGATGTTTCGACGTCCAAGGTAAGTTCGGACATAATATGTGTATTTAACTATGTTTAATGTTATGAAATGAATGGTATGATATTATTGAATTGTTAATTCTATGTGAGGACTCGAGTTATGTGGCACTAAGTGTGCGTATTCAGAAATGTGACCGAGATGATTAGCACTGGGTGTGCAAAATAATATAAGCTTCAGCTTTGTGGTTGGCACTGTGTGTGCGATACAGATTTAAGATCGGTTTGATATAGATGCACTAAGTGTGTGATGTTAATTAAGCTTCGGTTATTGATTTGGGCACTAAGTGTGCAATTGAACCGAAGAAGTGACTAAAGTTGATCGAAATGAAATATTGAGTATTGAGTAGCATATGTGATCGATAACTAAGTGTTGGCTAAGGTACGATCGGAACCTATGTGGTTGATGAAATTATGAATGAGTTTATGGAAGGTTAATTGAACATATTAGCTTTGGATGGTATGGTACTTGTGATTGTGAATTAATCTATGTGATGGTTTGTTTTTAGTATAATGTATTGTTATTAATGAGCAACATGTATTATGTTACGAACTTACTAAGCTTTGAAAGCTTACTGTGTGATTTGTTTCTCTGTTTTACAGTGTCAGTAAAGATAGCTCTGATCCGGGGATCATCATCATCTCTATCACACTATCGACAATCTATTTTGGGTACTTTTGAAAGATGTGTATGTTTGAATATGGCATGTATAGACTAGTCAATGTGGCATGTTTGAGTTGTATAAATCTTGCTATGTGATATGGCTTAGTAGTTGAGTGTTGTTGGTATATATGTGATGCTATGAAAATGATGAATGTGGTATGAAATCATGAGTATGGAAATGGTATGTTTTATGTTGATTTGGTTGATGAGAATGATAGATTAAATATGAAATTGTGGTAAGAATTACATGATGCTCAACTTGTATACTTTAGGTTGTGAAAATTGGTATTTGGATGAACTTATTAGTGTTGATTTTGAGTAAGGAAATAGATGATGTTGTTGATGATTATTTGGTGTATATGATGGTATGTTTTGGTTGCCAATTGAGGTTTAAATACATGATGTTTGAAGCTTGTAGGTGATTCAAGGTGTGGGAGGCAAGTTTGGCCTTGAAAATGGTCTATAACTGCCCACACGGTTGAGCACACGGGCATGTGGCTCAACCGTGTCCCTAGTGGTTGAAATTCAAAACAAGTCAGGATCGACCACGGGCAAGACACACGGGCATGTGACCTGGCCGTGTAGTGAAGTCAGTAGCGACCACGGGTGAGGCACACAAGCGTGTCCACGACCGTGTGGACAAGTCAGTAGGTATGCCCTGTTTTGACACGGCTTAGACACACGGGCGTGTCGAGGCCGTGGGAGGCACACGACCTAGCCACACGGGCGTGTGACCTATGCAATTTGGAAAAAAAATTTAAATTTCTGACACGTGTTTAAGGTCTCGTTGACCTCATTAAGGGACTATATGATTATAATTGATTATGTTGCGATATGTTTTAATGATGATTGACTATGTATTGTAAATTGTAGGTGAAATGTTCTGAATGTTCCGTAATGCCTCTTAACCCTATTCCGCCGATGGTTTTGGGTTAGGGGTGTTACATGCCCACACCTATGTGTGGCCCATACGGCCCACACGGCCTAGCCCAAAATCCCACAGGTCTGTGTGGTTTTCTCGTGTGGACCCACACGCCCGTGTGGCCTACATGGCCCAAATCAGTCCAGCCCGTGTGTCACACACAGCCATGTCATGTACGGACAGCCTTGCCTCGTCGAAGGCATACAGCCTACCACATAGGCGACCACACACCGTGTGGCATCGACAGTGAGGTTTTCGGCTTTCGCAAAAACCTCATTTTTTGTGGAATTGAGTACACACCTGGTTTCTACTGATGCTGAAACGATCCCCGAGATATCAAGCACCTATAATTGACCAATATCTCCTAATTCAGTCACTTAAATCTTCTTTCAATCAAAAACATAACCAGATTGAACATCGATAATCTATCAAAACCTTACCTTCGATTGAGAAATAGAATTTCGCACAGTAAAACGACGATGGAGAAACTTGAGCCCCTTGAATATCCCCTAAACACAAAACGAAAACCCCTGGATTACTGTTTAGCCAAAAGAACGTTAAGAATCTAGCAATATGCAACTTACCAATTAAATGAAAACAAATGTTGCACAACGGAGACGACTTGAATCAATAAATCAAAAAGAAGATAAGGAGAGTGAGATGGAAAATTCGGCAGAGAGGGAGAAGAGAGAGCAATTTTTTTTTTTTTGCAAAAAGAGACTCCAAATGAATATCCTGATGACCCGCTATCACAACTCCCCTGAACTATCTCCACCAAACTTTCCATTACTCAGATGTTTAACACAACTCAAACTCTCACTCTCATAGTCGAACAAAAATATTGCCTACGCAGGGATTCGAACACAAGACCTTCAGCAGACTAACACTCCACTTAACCACCAGAGCAGTAGGCCCATCTTGATATAGTTTTACAAACAATCAAATAAAATCCTACTGAACAAGAGTGAGGCTTAACTTAGAAAAATTTCAAAATTTGCTAAAGGCATGGCTTGAACTTGGGACCTCTCACACATACCCATAACACTTAACCACTGAAGCAGATACAGATTTGTGTCATGTATACCCAAAAAAAAATTAAAATTTTGGGGCGTTACAAGTTTCATATATTGTTATTCTGCAGGAAAGTAGTGAAAATTTATTTTCTAAGAATAAATTATATTTTTTGAGAATTACAATTTCTATCGGTTTCTATTTGAGAGAAGTACTTATCTATTAAAAGTAATAAATCATTTCTAGTTTTGTGTTTGGTTCATGTTGCTCGAGCCCACACTCGACACAATTTAGGGTACGAGGATAGCAGAGAAGGTCATTCAGTTGAAAGCCGAGAACGATACAAGTCCTTTTCACACAAAGCACATGTACTTTTCTAGAAAAAGTTTATTACTATAAATGTCACAAACCGGCTCGATTTTTAATTTTTTAAACTTTTGCTATGACTGAAAACCATTTTCTAAATTGGATTTTTCAACAGCTCTTTCTTTATTTAATGAAGAACAATGCTTAGAATGCTACCAAGCTCATCTATCCAAGCCATTTTGTTGGAAAACAAATTCGATTTGAAAACGGTTTTCTTGCACAGCGAAAAATAAGAATTTTGAAAATCAACCTAGTTTGTGATCCTTATAGCAATAAACTCTAGACTGAATTCACACCTGTGTTTTTGGATAGACGGATCCTTGCCGTTCTCGGCTTTTAACCAAACGATCTTCTCCATGATTCTCGTACCACGAACTGCTTCGAATGTGGGCTTGAACGACTCAAATGAAACACAGAACTAGAAATATTTTTTCTTTAATGTGAAAATAAAAATCTCTTCTCAAATAGAAACCGACATAATCATTATTTCAAAAAATATATTTATTTCTTAAAGAATAAAAATCTCTTTATTTTTAAGCAGAATAACGATATCTGAAAGTTGTGTTAATAGTC
This sequence comes from Gossypium australe, assembly GCA_005393395.2. Classification (NCBI taxonomy): domain Eukaryota; kingdom Viridiplantae; phylum Streptophyta; class Magnoliopsida; order Malvales; family Malvaceae; genus Gossypium; species Gossypium australe. The sequence goes on along the minus strand of CM016620.1, from coordinate 13,531,213 downwards.
CTATCGGTGCCATGTATTTATAGGGAGAGAAGGTAAAACCCTTGTTGAATTATAGAAGTTCATTTCAACTAGAAAAATGAACTGCTAGTCTAACTAGAAGTATAGGTAGCGGAAACCCTAGATAATATTACTAGGGTTTGTCTATTTCACATATCGGGTCTAATAACAAGTACTTTCGGATCCTTTAACCAAATAATTTATAATTCTATCCAACCTGATATTTGTTTTTCTGATATTTGTTTTTCTATTTCCCAAAATAAAATTCAATATATTTCCAATTAAATAATCTTCTCAACCCAATTCTAATTCCATTAAAATCATGACAACTTTATCGTAAAAGAATCTATGAGAAAATATATTTAATATTTCTTCATTCAATGGTTCACTATAACCAAATGATTTATTTTCATTTTTGAAATTCATTTAATTCGAAAAACATTAATTCATTTTCAGGTCATTTTCATTTTTTTTTCATTTTCATTTTGGAGAAAACCACATTCATTTCCAAATTATTTCATTTCTCCATTATTCATTTTCCTTTTAGAGAAAACCATAATAAATTCCAAATGTTTCCCATTCTCCATTTTTACCATTTCTATTCATTTATGTTCATTTGATTCAACATGCAATTCATTTCTAGTTTCAACAATCTAGTGGAGGGACTGATTGGACATATGCAATTGAGGTTCAAATGATTTATAATTAAATTTCAGGTTTTCGCCTATTAATTATAAACTTATTTAGTCATGAAGTCATTCCACTATAGTATCGTGACTGAGCTCTCCCTAATGGCATACCATTATGAAAGCAACTCGATCAGTGCTCGTCCAATGACCTTGTCATAAGTGTGTTACCTTCATAGGATATCTTTAATCTCTTTAGGATAATATCCGTCCTCCTAATATGATCCTATTTTATCTCATGGTAATCATTACATATTCCTTCATTAAAAGTGAATTACCGTCAAATAGTAATCAAGTTATTCATCACAAAGACAAATGTCTTATGGCCACGTTTACTTTTCATCAACCATGTAATGCCATTGAAAGGACATCATTTACCCATGTCTCGAGCTATGGATTCCATTGTTGTGAATGACGCTAAATACTAAAAAACTCGTATATCAAACACACCAGCTTTCTGTTCTTTATCTATTTGAACTCAGGTTTTTCATTACGTCAAAGTATACGAGTCACACATGCATAGTCTGTCATCCACTTAGGATTTAGGTATGTCACACTATGAACGTTACAAGTGAATCAATCCATAAATGGATTAATGATCTATTCTCCTTGGGTCCAGTCCGATGTACTGTCAGTCTAGTCAGTCACATCTATGTCTCTATCTTCTGGGAGGCATCCGCTTTTATGCCTAAGACAAAGCATCTCCCTAATTGGACTTGATAGATGAAATATTAGTCTTTCAATCGGTTTGCTCATTCTTGATTAGAGTGAGAAAATATTTAGGTTCTTTTACTAATATAAGTTATCTTTTTGTATCACGATCCGACCACGTAATACTGCTTAGTATTAGTTAAACATTAGAAAGCCAATGATCAACATTAATTTAGAATGGGTTCTCCCCTTTCTATGTTGAAGTCACCACGTTGAGGGTGCAAAACTTATTCCCTCCATGTTAATGATGCAAGGTTTGGAATTGGCCCTTCTCTCTCTATGTTCAAGTTGCAAGGGCTCTTCTCATCATGTTGATGTTGCAAAGTTCAGAATGGCTCCTCTCACCTCATCAAAGTTGCAAAGGGTTATTCGTGCTATGTTGATGTTGCGATGTTTAGAATGAGTCCTCCTCTCATCATGTTGAAGTCTCTCATCATGTTGAGGGTACAAAATTTCTTCCCTCTATGTTGATGGTGCAAAGTTCAGAATATATTAAAGTTGCAAAGGTTGTTCCCGCCATGTTGATGTTGCAAAGTTTGGAATGGGCCCTCCTCTCGCCATGTTAAAGTTGCAAAGGTTCTTCCCGCCATTTTGATGGTGCAAAGTTTGGAATGGGCTCTCCTTTCACAATGTTGAAGTTGCAAAAGTTCTTCTTGTCATGTTGATGGTGCAAAGTTTAGAATGGGCTCTCCTCTCACTATGTTGAAGTTGAAAAAAGTTCTTCTTGCCATGTTGATGGTGCATAGTTTGAAATAGACCCTCCACTCGCCATGTTGAATTATAAAAGTTCTTCTTGCCATGACGATGGTGCAAAGTTTGGAATATGACATCCTTTTACCATGTTGAAGTTGCAAAGGTCTTCTTGCAATGCCGATGTTGAAGAAAAAAGGAACCAATCTCAATCTTGCCATGTTGATGATGGAAAGTTGGAACTAATCTCCATCTCGCCATGGTGATGTAAAAAAAAAAAAAAACTAGAATTGATCTCTGTCTTTTCAAATTGGTGTTGAAAAAAAATGAAACAAATCAATGTCGTACCATGTCGATGTGAAGGATCAGAATTGATCTTGACTAGCACATTATATACCCCGACCATCACCAAAGTCTTAGCAAAACGATATAGCACGTTTTTGGTCCAATCCCAATATTTGTTAAAGTTTTCGAAAATCCCAGCTCTCTTTTCCTTCTTGATTTTGCATTTTCGACTTTGATGGTGGATGAATAGGAATACTTCTCATGATCTTTGGTAAATACCATGCTGAGCTTAAAAAAATAAAGCACAAAAGTATTTTTTTTAAATTGAGACAAGAAGCCTTCAATTGGAACATCAGAGATCCATGGGTGTTATTAGTTTATGGTGATGAGCAACCATGTATTGAAATAGGATCCAACTTGGACTAAGGGCCCATTCAGCTGTGCTTTTGAAAAGGATTTTTCCCTCAAAAAGCATTTTTTGTTAACACCCCAAACTAGGCCTAGATGTTATGGCTGAATCTGGTGATGTCACAAGAAATGGGTTTTGAAAAAGGAATCGAATTAAAAAAACCATTAACATATCCTAATTCGCATGAATTTTTAAATTATTGAAAACACCAATTAACTAGTTCATTTACCAAATACTTATTAAAGTTAAAGCATTTAAACCGTTATAATTAAAAATGCAGTTGTGTTTTTAATAAACTTTTGTTGTGTAAACAATCTTTTTAAGGTAAAACGCTTTGTCGAAGCATGCAATTAATTGAATAAACAACCCAAACCAACAGTTAAAAATCCAAACAGTCCAAAGAGTCCCAAAAATTACAAACTCTCAATAAAACCAAAATTTAATATAAAACCAGAAAATAAAGACTTTAAATCATTTACGGGCGAGTGGTCACTGCTGAGTCTCTATCGTACCGATTCACCCAAGTCTGTGGATTACCTGACAGAACAGTCAAACAGATGTGAGTTTACGTAAACTCAGTGTGTAACCCAACAGAAATAGACAAGCAAGCATACAAAAATATCTCACACAATCGGATACAAAATCAGGCTTACGCTCATCTCAGATACAATCATCAGAATCAAACATACAGATCAGAATATACAGAAATCCTACCCCCATCCCCTGCACACCAACTCCGACCATCCCATCACACCATGTGGGGTTAAAAACGTCCACCCAACCCTACACACCATATCGTGCCATTATGACACATATCAAATAATATGTAGCCAAGCTGCCAGAATATAGGCGATATACACCGTACAGAACACTTCCTCCACATATACAAATATCACCCCAGTCACAGATACAAAATTATCAAGCTAGTCATGCTCGTATACAGATATCAGATGTATATAAATAGCAAAATAATCAGACATGCATAATTATCATGCTCAGAATAAAATATAAAACTATCATATCCACAGTTTTAGGGTTTGGTTAGCCCTTACGGTAGGCCCACAGTCGAACGGAACGACCTGTGTGACCCTAGGGAAAATTTCAAATTACTAGGCCCACATGCCTGTGTAGGCCCACACGCCTAGATTGGCCTTGCCCATGTGGCCCACACGCCTAACTTGGCCTAGCCCGTGTGGCCTACACGACCACACTCGAGCCACCACACGGCCATGTATTGCACACGGCCATGCCTTTGTCGACCATACGGTCGTGTCTCACACACGACCTACCATACAGGCGACCACACGTCCGTGTGGAATCGACAGAACAATCTTTTGGCTTTCGCCAAAACTTAACTTTTCGTGATTCGAGTACACAACTACTACAGTTTATATGCCAAATCACTCTCGAGGCCTTGAAACCTAAGAAAAGAGCACCCAATAACCGTTTTAGCAGTCAATTTAATGAATCTCTACAAAATCCAAAGTAACGCTCAAAACTTACCGGGGACGAAAACCACCACTTAAATCGTTCAAGCAACTGATGCGAAAACTCACTGTTCATAGCCTTATCCTACACCCAAAGCAATCCTAGAAAAATCAAGCCCCATGTTTATACTAATAGAACTAACGCAGAAACCAAAATTATCTCGAAAACAATTCGAAACCTTTACATAATCAACAGCACGGAGAAAACGAAACATCGACGAACCATGGTTAAAAAGGAAAATTTTAATGGAAATCAAAAATAGAAAGCCAAAAATTGGAAGGGAAAAACAGAGAGAAAAACGCCAGAGGGAGAAGAAAATTTTGGGTAAAAGAAAACTGCTAGCATATCCCTAATTTCTCTCCACTAACTCACTAACAAACAGCTACTCAAAATCCCATCTCCACCAAAACTCTATCAGCTAACAGAGCAAAAATATAACCCCCTTGCTAATGTAGAGATTCGAACATAGGACCCCCAACACACCAATTCCCTTACCACTAAAACCAGCATGCTCATTCTGATATGGATATACAGATAATTTAATATAAGCCCACTGAACAAGGATAGGGCTTGATTCCAAAAATAACAAAAATTAACAGAAGTGGGACTTGAACCCAAGACCTCTCACACACTCGTAGAACACTTAACCAATGAAGCAGATACACATTTGTGTCAGATGTTTACAGAAGCAGAAATAAATTATTTGGGGCGTTACAACTCTACCCCCTAAAAGAAATTTCGACCTCGAAATTTACCTGATCAGAACAGATGAGGATACTACTGACGCATCGAGTCCTCAGGTTCCCACGTGGCTTCTTTGGTACATGATTCTGCCACATAACCTTCACTAAAGGAATGGGCTTCCTCCTCAGAACCTTAACATCATGACCCAGAATCTGAACCGGCTCCTCCTCGAAAGTCAAATTCAGTCTAACCTCGATCTCCTTAACAGAAACAACATGAGAAGGATCAGACCGATACCGCCTCAACATCGAAATATGGAAGACATCCTGGATACGGTCTACCTCTGGAGGTAGCTCCAACTAATAAGCAACCGGTCCTACACGTTTCAAAATCTGATATGGCCCTATAAAACTAGGGCTTAACTTGCCCTTACGACCGAATCTCAAAACCTTCTTCCACTGAGAAACCTTAAGAAAAACGAAGTCCCCCACAGAGTACTCAATATTAAGCCTCTTCAGATTTGCATAAGATTTCTATCTATCAGAAGTTGCTTTCAGATGATCCCGAATCAGTCTAACCTTATCCTCGGTCTCAGAAACCAACTCAAGACCCAAAACCCAACGTTCACCCAACTCAGTCCAGCATAGCGGTGTATGACACTTACGACCATATAAAGCCTCGTAAGGTGCCATCTAGATGCTAGACTAGAAACTGTTATTGTAGGCGAACTTAGCTAGTGGCAAATAGTCATCCCACTACCTCAGAAATCTATCACACAACTCCAAAGCATGTCCTCCAGTATCTGAATCACCCTCTCAGATTGACCATCGGTCTGAGGATGGAATGCAGTACTGAAGTCCAATCATGACCCCAAAGCCTCGTGCAATTTTTTCCAAAACCGAGAAGTGAAGTGAGGATCTCTATTAGAAATAATTGAGACAGGAACCCCATGCAGTCTTACAATCTCAGAAATGTAGAGCTTCACTAACTTCTGGAGAGAATAGCCCGTACGAACCGGAATAAAGTGAGCAGACTTGGTCAATTGATCCACAATGACCCAAACTGAATCCTTTTTAGTGGGTGTCAAAGGCAACCCACTAATGAAGTCTATCGTCACATGTTCCCATTGCCATAAGGGAATCTTAGCTAGCTGCAACAAACCCGAAGGCAACTGGTGCTCAGCCTTAACCTGCTGTGTGACAGCACGATTTTGGGGCTAATCGGAACAGTGGTTTTGAGTCCGCTAATTCAAGTTTGAGGAAAATCATTTTGATATTATTTTATGTTTTATGGCATTAATATATGGCTATATGAAAATTTTGGTGCTCTAATTTTAATGATTGCATGCTTCATTATGAAAAAGGACTAAATCGCATAAAGTGCGAAAGTTCTATTTTTCAAGGTAGAGGTGTCTAATAGCCATAGAATATTAAATTGGAGGTCCTTAAAGTGCAATTTGGCCATTATAGGTGTGTTGGCCGGCCATAGAGACAAGGAGACAAGGGCATTAAATTTTTTGTCAAAATTTAGTGAAATTAGGTGATGAAAAGATGAATAAAATAAGATAAAAAGAAAAGATATCATCTTTCACTATTCACCCTTCTTCTTCCACCGAAAATTAAAGAGAAAATAGAGGTTTTTGGAGTTTAAAATTTCAGCCAAGCTATCTCCTTGCAAATCAAGAAGAGCGTGGAATTGACCTTGACTGGGGAAAAGGCGAGGTTTCGGATTAAACCGCAACTTAACACATTTTGCATCGAGGTAAGTTTACGTGTAAATGATGCATCTTAAATATGCATGTTGTTACTTATTGGGACATTGTATGATTGAGAACATATATGATTCAAGTGGATTGAAATTGGTAGATAATGAATAATTTCCGTATGAACGTTGAAATAGATATGTAAGTGTGGAATATTACCAGTAGTAATTAATGGTGGGCTGTGTGTGATACCACCTTAATAATTCTTGTTGGTGGGCTATGTGTGATACCACCTTATTACTTATTCAGATGGGCTGTGTGCGATAACATCGTTTATAATATCATTTTGTGGGCTATGTGCGATACCACCATAAATATTCTCGATGGTGGGCTATGTGCGATACCACCCTGTTAAAGGTTAATGGTGGGCTAAGTGCGAAACCACTGAGTGTTTGCTATTACTAGGAATGACTTATTGTGAAATTGTTAAGTGTTGTCTCATGTCATCATGTTGTGATAAGTGCAGGGATGTATGTTAAATAATGTGAGCATTTGGCTTGTGATATGGTTGGAATGTGGTAGGAGATGAAATGAGTAAGCATGATCACGGAATGTGGATTGTTCTTGCTTAGTATGTAATGCTATTTATTGATTAGCACATATTATGATGTTTATTGTTTACATGTAAACTTACTAAGCTTAAAGCTTACTTCCTTTCTTTCCCGTTGTTTTATAGTGTCAAAGAGTCAAGTCAGGATACGAAGATAATTGGAAGATCACCCACACTATCAACTTGTCTCGATATATCTAGACTTAGTGTTTTAAGTATGGCATGTATAGGGGCTGGACTAGGTGAATTGTTTTGTTATTTTGGCCAAGAGTGTGTTGGCTCCTTTAAAGATGAACTCTTTTGTATATAGCCATAGTTGATGGCTCATTATTACTAATTTATGGAAAGATGAAGTTATTCATGGAAGTGTATGTTGCAAATCTGAGTTGCTTAGTGATTTGTTGAATGGAATTATGTTGTGTGAACTAGGGTGGTGAAAAGAGCTTGGCAAATAGCCTTGTTCTTGTCCATACGGGTATGCACACGTACATGTGCCTAGGCCGTGTGTGACACACAATCAGTCCCATGGGTGTGTGACCAGGCCGTGTGTCCCCTGCATGCTAGTGTTGTAAGTCAGTGTCAATCACGGGCTAGCCACATGGGTGTGTACCTAGGCCGTGTGTCCCATATGAGGTTGCTGACGTCATAAACAGAATCCCCAGATTTTTACACACGGGCAAGGACATGGCCATGTCTAGGCCGTGTGGAGCACATCAGCCAAGAACACGGGTGTGTGTCTGGTTGTGTGAAAACCCCTGTAGGTTCGAAATGAAAATAAATCCCACACGGGTTAGGGACATGGGCGTGTGTAAGCACACGGCCTGCCCACATGGGCGTGTCCCATTTCAAACAAGCGTGTGGCCCCTGTTTAGGTAAAAATTTTAAGTGCACAAAAGTTTCCGGTTGGGTTCCAAAACCCTCCATATGCATGTTTAAGGCCTCGTAGGTCCTTAATGAGAATGTTTTGATTGTGAAAGAGATATTTTAAGTTGGAATGAAATTTTATAGACTAAAGTTGTATGATCAAGTGAGTTAAGTCTGGTAATGCCTTGTGCCCTGTTCCGGCGTAGGATACGGGTAAGGGGTGTTACATGCTGGCACGCCAAACATCGAGCCACAAAATTTGTAACCTCACACTTTTAACCCAGCCACCAGTACAACTCACGAAGATCACGATACATCTTATTACCACCAAGATGCATAGCATAAGGACTACTATGTGCCTCCCTCAGAATAGACTGCCTCAAATCAGTATCAGGTATACAGATCCATCCTCGAAAACATAGAACACCATTATTATTCAGCCCAAAATCTGAAGTACTGCGACTCTCCACTTGACAAAATCACAAACCCAGAGACTTATCCCCCAACTGCTTATCTCGATTCTGCTCAACCCAAGTCGGCTTAACTTGCAACTCAGCTAATAGACCCCCATCATCAAACAGACTTAGTCGAGCAAACATCGGTCTCAAATCAGACATCGCCCTACAACTTATGGCATCAGCCACCATATTGGCCTTACCAGGATGGTACTCTGTCGTGCAGTCATAATCCTTAATCAACTCAATCCATCGCCGCTGCCTAAGATTCAACTCCTTCTGAGTAAGGAGGTACTTGAGACTCTTGTAATCGGTGTAAATGATACACCTTTCACCATACAGATAGTGCCTCCAGATTTTTAATGCAATGACCACAGCAGCCAACTCGAGATCATGCGTCGGATAGTTCCCTTCGTGTGTCTTAAGCTAATGGGACACATAAGCCACAACCTTTCCATCTTGCATCAATACACATCCCAACCCGACGTGCGATGCATCACTGTAGACCATAAACTCTGTACCAGATTCAGGCCGCATCAAAACAGGAGCCTAGGTCAGAACAGACTTGAGCATCTCCAAGCTCGATTGTTGCGCATCAGTCCAGACAAACAGAACACCCTTATGCAAAAGCTTAGTCAAAGGAGATGCGATCAGGGAGAACCCCTCGACAAACCGTCGATAATAACCAGCCAAACCCAAAAAAACTACTGATTTCATATACACATTTAGGCTATTTCCAATCAAGTACAGCCTCAATCTTTCTCGGATCAACAAGGATCCCTTTAGAAAAAACCACATGCCCCAGAAAAGTCACTTCATGCAACCAGAACTCACACTTGCTCAACTTAGCGTAAAGTTGTTTCTCTCGTAGAATCTGAAGCACTACCCTAAGGTGCTCATCATGTTCATCCTTGGTCATAGAGTACACCAAAATATCATCGATGAAGACCTCGACGAACGAATCCAGATACAGCTGAAAGACTAAATTCATCAGATCCATTAATGCAGCCGGACCATTCGTCAGACCAAAAGGCATAACTAGGAACTCGTAATGTCCATAACGAGTCCTAAATGTAGCCTTATGAACATCAGTTTTCTTAACCCTCAACTGATGATACCCGGAAGTTATTTATATGACTAATGTATGAATAATGTTTTGTATTATTTGCATATGGACTTACTAAGCTATATAGCTTACCCCTTTTCTTTCCTTTATCTTATAGTGTTCCCAAGCCAGCTCAGGATCGGAGATCGTCAGAGATTTGAATCACACTATCAAACTCTCTCGTTTTGGGCATTAATGATCTTAGTATTTTGAAAGTATGGCATGTATAGGGACTTAGTGACTTAGTGATTTTGTGATATGTGTCATTATGAATGTAGCCAATGTGTTGGCTTGTAATTGTCAAAGGATTGTTTTGATATTTGGCCATGTAGATTGGCTTATTTGGGCTAACATGGTGTATGCCTAAGTATATTTATATATGTGCCAATATCTTTGGTGATATGGTCATGGTATGCTTGATGAATGATGGAAATGTGATTTATGGCGTGAATGTGAAATGTTTGGCAATGTGGTCTATTGAAGAGATGATAAAGTGGTGTACAATTAGGTATCTTGAAAGCAGTCAATTGTGGCTTAATGTTTTCTATGGTTCGGCACAATTGATTAATGGCCTCTATATTTTAGATCAAACGAATCCCATTTACAACAGAAATACTAAAAGATCTAAAATAAATGACTCAAATCAAACTTATCTTTGGCATTGTCGTTTGGGCCACATAAGTGAGAAATGCATATCCAAACTCCATAGAGATGGTCTCTTGAATTCTTTTGTTTTTGAACAATTTGAAGTATGTGAATCTTGCTTATTGGGAAAAATGACTAAATCTCCTTTTTCTGGAAAAGGTGAACGAGCTAGTGATTTATTGGGCCTAATACATTCTGATGTATGTGGACCAATAAATACACAGGCCAGAGGTGGATTTCACTACTTCATTACTTTCACTGATGATTTCAGTAGATATGGGTATGTTTATCTCATGCGCCATAAGTCTGAGTCCCTTGAAAAGTTCAAGGAATTTAAAAATGAAGTACAAAATCAACTAGGCAAAACTATCAAGTCACTTCGATCTGATTGAGGTGGAGAGTATTTGAGCCTAGAGTTTGATGATCTTTTGAAAGAATGTGGGATTGTCTCACAACTTACTCCTCCTGGTACTCCTCAATGGAATGGAGTATCTGAGAGAAGAAATCGAACTTTGTTAGACATGGTTCGATCCATGATGAGTCATGCTGATCTACCGACTTCCTTTTGGGGACATGCACTTGAGACTGCTGCTTTCACACTAAATCGTGTTCCATCTAAATCGGTTCAAAAGATGCCATATGAGATGTGGACTGGGAAACGTCCTAGTATGTCTTTTATGAAAATTTGGGGTTGTGAAGCTTATGTTAAACGTCAGACGTCTACTAAGCTTGAACCCAAATCTGAAAGGTGTATTTTTTTGGGGTATCCAAAAGAAACCAAAGGATATTATTTTTTTAATCCCACTGAGAACAAAATTTTTGTTGCTAGGACTGGTGTCTTCCTAGAGAAAGAATTTACTTCTAGAAAAAGAAGTGGGAGAAAGATTGAACTTGAAGAAATTCAAGAATCACAAGATACCACTGAACCAGAGATTGAACAAAACCAAATTCCACAAGAAATTGAGGAACAAACAACTGCTATAGAAACACAACCACCGCGCAGATCTTTAAGAGAACGCCGTGCACCTGAGAGATATGGATTTCTCATTACAACGCATGGTGACGTTCTTCTTATAGATCAAGATGAGCCTAGGACTTATCAAGAAGCGGTGACGAGCCCAGACTCTGAGAAATGGCTTGAGGCCATGAGATCTGAGATGGATTCCATGTATGAAAACCAAGTATAGACTTTGATTGACCCACCCGAAGGGGTTAAACCTATAGGGTGTAAATGGGTTTTCAAAAAGAAAATAGACATGGATGGTAATGTACAAACATACAAAGGGCGATTAGTCGCTAAAGGTTTTCGCCAAATTCATGGTGTTGACTATGATGAAACATTTTCTCCTGTAGCTATGTTTAAATCCATCAGGATCTTGCTCGCCATAGCTGCATTTCATGATTATGAAATCTGGCAGATGGACGTCAAAACAGCTTTCCTTAACGGGAAACTTGAAGAGGATGTGTATATGACACAACCTGAAGGTTTTGTAAATCCAAAAGATGCTAGAAAGATATGTAAGCTACAAAGATCCATTTATGGATTAAAGCAAGCTTCTCGAAGTTGGAATATTCGTTTTAACGATGCAATCAAAGAGTTTGGTTTTATCAAAAATGAAGATGAACCATGTGTTTACAAGAAAGTTAGTGGGAGCACTATCACATTCTTGGTACTATATGTGGATGACATACTTATCATGGGAAATGACATACCTACCTTGCAGTCTATTAAGACTTGGTTAAGAAGTTGTTTTTCTATGAAGGACTTGGGCGAAACCACTTATATCTTAGGAGTCAAGATCTATAGAGATAGATCAAGACGACTACTAGGTCTAAGCCAAAGCACATACATAGATAAAGTACTGAAAAGGTTCAGTATGGAAGAATCTAAAAGAGGATTCCTACCTATGAGACATGGTATTTCACTCTCGAAGGAAATGTGTCCTTCAACTCCACAAGAGAGAGAACGTATGAGTAAAATTCCATATGCTTCCGCTATTGGATCTATCATGTATGCTATGTTATGTACCCGTCCAGATGTCTCGTATGCCTTAAGTATGACGAGCAGGTATCAAGTAGATCCCGGTGAAGGTCACTGGACCACAGTCAAGAGTATCCTTAAGTACTTAAGAAGAACTAAGGATACGTTCCTATTATATGGAGGTGAGGAAGAGTTAAGTGTAAAAGGTTACACTGATGCCAGCTTCCAAACCGACAAGGATGATTCTCGATCGCAATCAGGTTTTGTGTTTTGCCTTAATGGTGGTACTGTGAGCTGGAAGAGTTCAAAGCAAAGTACAGTAGCCGATTCTACAACAGAGGCCGAGTATATTACAGCCAGTGAGGCAGCAAAAGAAGTAGTTTGGATCAAGAAGTTCATTACTGGACTAGGGGTTGTGCCTAGCATATCAGATGCTATAGAACTCCGATGTGATAACAATGGAGCTATTGCACAAGCTAAAGAACCCAGATCTCACCAGCGATCCAAACATATACTTAGACGCTACCATCTTATTCGAGAGATTATCGATCGAGGGGATGTAGAGATATGCAGAGTACCTTCAGATGATAACATCGCTGATCCCCTGACCAAGCCTCTGACACAGCAGAAGCATGATCGTCATACTAAGTCACTTGGTATTAGATATATGAGTGATTGGTCTTAGTGCTAGTGGGAGATTGTAAGAGAATGCCCAAAGATCAATCATGAGATAGTTGTAATAACATACTTAATTTACCATGTTTATTAATATAAAGCGTTGTCATTATTATTTCAGTTTTTCTTTCTGTGTGTATAGATAAACTGTTTTATAATAATGTCCTGAGAATAATATGATTATTCTTAAAAGATCCTTAGTCGAGTATTATTGTTGACTAGGACAATAATAATGCATTAAGACTAACATGTAGTTGATTGATGATAAAGAGTTGTCATTGATATGGAGTGTCAAAATCAATGCATGAATATGTGTGTTAGAGAACAACATATTGGATTGACCCGCTATGAGTATGTTTCTTGGATTATTATGTAATTGTCACAACATTACTCATAGTGATTAATATGTATATGATCCTCAGACTTGAGATCATTATTATCCCAGCATCGTGAGTTGTATATTTTGATACAGTCAAACGTACACCGTAACAGGTTGTTCTATAAAGGCTGATGTTGGATATACCACAATCTATGTAGAGGGATATGGTTGATCAATAAAGGATAAGTCCCTCCTACATAATAGGAGTAATATCTTAGGCCACTTGATTGAGTGAGACTAGAAATGCATGGCCATGCTCAAATAAGTTGATATGAGATGTCATACTAATTTGTATATCATAGTCTACTCAAGATATCAAGAAACATGGGATGGACTATGCAAGTGTGACTATCCCATGATTGTATCCGTTCCAGAGATAAAGGACTTAAGGATTAATGCATGAAAGGTTAATCACGAAAGGTTATGTCGAATCATGACTTCTTGTAACTTAGGTAGCAATGATGCATTGCTAGATGCCACTCATTGTCTGTGACAATAGAATCGTTCTAGTATTACTGCTAACGTTGCAAGAACCTACAGGGTCACACCCTATGGTTGAAATGAACGGAATAAAATATAGTTGGTATTGTGCTGGTTGTCACATAAATTAAATTAATTAAGAATTAATTTAATTGGGCAATCAAATATGGAACATATTATATGTACAAGGATGTTGTACACATAATGATAACATAATTTTATTAATATGAATTTGATTCATATATAAATTTAAATAAATATAGTTTACCGAAATCCTTATTATAATTAATGTAATTATAATTTTTCAGATATAATTAATGTAATTATAATTTTCGGTTAAAAACTTTATTGTATTTATTTAATCTTGTAATACATTCAAGAGATACCAATTATAAAAGGCCCAATTAAGAGGATACCTATTATAAAAGGCCCAATGAGAAAGGCACCCATTATAAAAGGTATTAAAAGGAGACAAAACTTTAGAGGAAAACCCTAAGTGATTGCTTGTTAGGTCTAGCAGCCGTCAAGCAAATAAGCCTCCAAAACAGTTTTGGAGATTTCTTCCGTTCATAGTCAAACCGGGTGGATTACGTAGAGGCCGACATCGGAAAAGGTTGAGGCTTGATTCGACAGTAGATCAAAACTCTTGTTGCCAAGGCGTCGCTGTCTACTCAGATTGAAGTTTTGGTAATTTCGAAACCTTTATTTCACCCCGATTCGTTCCTCACACATGGATCCATGATTTGGATCACCGGATCTAATTTTATTCTGCTGCGCCATGGGGTACCGGCATTCCAACAAGTATAACCTTCAGGAGGAAGGAATCGGAGGCTTTAGTTAGGGGGCGTCCAGCTAGGCCAAAGAGGGCAGACTTGTGGGGATTTACTCGAAGAAAGCCAGTTGATTCATCTCAAGAAGCCGAAATTATACTCAAGACGGAGGATCTCTCTTTCAATTCCTTCAAGGGGTTTTAGGGACTTCTTATGTTTTGTTTTATCTTTTCTTCTGAGATGTTTTCTTTTATTGTTATAAACTAAACCCTCAGATACCTGAGGGGGATGAAACCTAAGATGAATCTTGTTATCGTTTATTGAACTATATGATAAATATTTGACTTGTTCTTAATTATGTGTTCTTAAATCTTGTGGTGATATTTTCGGGATATTAATTCAAGTGTGATGTGCTTAGGTGGAGGAGAAAAAGTCCCTACCTAATAGTAGATCTAGCATAATTAAGCAGAGTTGATCGCACGCCTAGAGATAGGGTGACAAGATTTTTTCGGATTAGGGTGAAACCTAATATGGGAGTCCACAGATCAAGTTAATGCAATTCTAGGGGTTTTAATTAGAAATAGATTTCAATTAATCAACCTAGGGTTAGACGTTAGTCGCCTTAAGAGAGGGATTAGTATACGTTAAGGAATCCTACGGATCAAGTCAAATGAATAAATCGTCTGGTTCAAAGTTAGGTAACAAGTGAACTCTAGGTGGATTCTTCCTTGGGTATCGTCTTAATCAATTGGTTTTTCCTAAAGTTATTTTCCCAATTCATTCTCTTTGTCTTTGCATCTTTAGATTAGTTGATTAGTTAATTTTAGATTAGATAAACAATTCTCTTAATTTTAGGCTAGATAATAAAAAGAGAGTATTAGTACTTTTAGTTCCTTTGGGTTCAACAATCCGGTCTTGCCTTAACTATACTATTGTTCGATAGGTGCGCTTGCCTCACATCGTTGTCATAGTTAGTTTTCAGGTTCGATCATTCTTTATATAAATTTTAAGACTTTGACATCGCATAAAACAAAGATCAATAATTGTGGATGTTTTGGTTGCCTAAGTATGTTATGTTTTGTGCCTTTGAATTGGTGTAAGTCTATGTGTGAATAAGGGTGGTAAATGGCTTGGTAAATAGCCTTTATCTTGTCCACACAGGTAGACACACGGACGTGTGTCCCTAGCACCTTAATTTTGAGAAACAGAATGTCCAGAATTGAGCACGCGAGCAGAGACACGGGCATGTGTCTCAGCCGTGTGTGCTACACGGCCTAGCACACGGGCCTGTGGTACGGCCATGCGGTGCAAGTTAGAGAGCACCCTAATTTGAACACGGTCTGAAGCACGGGCCTGTCACAGGGTCCCACGGGCGTATCTCTTAGACTATACAGGCGTGTGAGCCCTGTTTCTAGCAAAAATCATGGTTTAATAAATGTTGTGAGTATGACAGTTGTTGGTATTGTGTTGGCATGTGTTGGTCATAATTGTGGATGTTTTGGTTGCCTAAGTATGTTATGTTTTGTGCCTTTGAATTGGTGTAAGTGTAGTTGTGAATAAGGGTGGCAAATGGCTTGGTAAATAGCTTTTATTTTGTCCATACAGGTAGACACACGGGCGTGTGTCCCTTGTACCTTAATTTTGAGAAACAGAATGTCCAAAATTGAGCACACGGGCAGAAACATGGGCGTGTGTCTCAGCCGTGTATGCTACACGGCCTAGCACACGAGCCTGTGGTAGGGCCGTGGGGCGCAAGTTAGAGAGCACCCTAATTTGAACACATTTTGAAGCACGGGCATGTCACAGGGTCTCAAGGGCATGTCACAGGGTCTCACGGGCATGTCTATAAGACCACACAGGTGTGTGAGCCCTGTTTCTAGCAAAAATTGTGGCTTAATAAATGTTGTGAGTATGACAGTTGTTGGTATTGTGTTGGCATGTGTTGGTCATAATTGTGGATGTTTTGGTTGCCTAAGTATGTTATGTTTTGTGCCTTTGAATTGGTGTAAGTGTATTTGTGAATAAGGGTGGCAAATGCTTGGTAAATAGCCTTTATTTTGTCCACACATGTAACAGCCCGGTTTAGACCTTAGCCGAAACAGTGGTTTCGAGACAACAAATCCAAGGTCGAAATAATATTTTAATATTATTCTTGGTGTTTATTATATGTGATATAGCCTGTGTGAAAATTCTATGTGGTAATTTTATCGACTGTGTGTCAAATTATGAAAAAGGACTTAATCGCATAAAGTGTAAAATGCTATGTGCTGATTGTTATGTGCTTAATTGTAGTTGCCTTTATAATTTGGAGGTTTTATAATGCAATTATCCCACTTCGAAAGTTAGTGGAAGATGATAGCATGGTTTTGGTGTTATTATTAATTTTCATTAAGGGCAAAAGGGTAAAAAAGCCTATTAAGTTAATATTAAATGAAACAAAACCAAATTATTGTTCATCTTTTATCTAACCTTGCCGAAATTTGCTAAAGAAAAAGAAAGGATAAGAGTTTTAGGGTTCGGGTAATTGTGTTTTTGATTAAGGTATGTTTCAAGCTTGGTTTTTTGATAATTTCTACGTTTTCGTAATTGTTTCTTCGTGCTCTAGCTAACCCATGTCTTAATTTTGTGAATTGATGACGTTTTTGAAATGTGCCACTGATGAACATGTGAGTTCTTGGATGTTTGATGGTGAAATATGAAAGATATGTGTTTGATTAATATAGTTTGTCTTTGGAGTTTTGATGAATTTGAGCAATTTGGTTGTAACTGAGAAAAGTGTAAATTGAAGGACTAAAATGTGAAATAAATGAAATATTTATGCTTGTATGAGTATAGTAAGAATTCGGCTAGGCATGGGTACAAGCAAATTATGTGTATTTTGTGATTTTGTGAATTTGGGACTAAAGTGTTGAAATGTGAAAATGTGAGGGCTATTTTGTAAAATACCCTAAATAAGTGTGTGAGGACTAAACTGAATGAATTAGTGATTGAATGGATTGAATTTGAATGTGTATAGACCAAGAAATGAGAGGTTCGGATCGAGATCGAGGCAAAGACAAACTGCTCGGTTAATCGACCATTTCGGTATTTCGACATCCGAGGTAAGTTCGGATATAATACTAGTTATAAACTATATCTATGTGATGTGAATTGAATGAATATCTATATAATTATGAGATTAGAAATGTTATGTGCGAAATTGAATTAGAGGGCACTAAGTGTGCGAAAGTAGAAACGAGATAGAGATGATTAGCACTGTGTGTGCGAAAAGATAGAAGCTTCGGCTTATCGAATTGGCACTGTGTGTGCAATACCAATACAAGTTCGGTTTAATGTATTGGCACTAAGTGTGCGATGACACATATGTTTCGACTACAAATTGGCACTAAGTGTGCGAGTAAATCAAAAGAATAGCAAAGGTTGATCGAAATGTAAAGTCGAGCGGTTGAGTAGCATGGTTGGTGAGTAACTATGTGTTGGCAAAAGTATGTATGACACCTATGTGGTTGGTTAAATTGAAAGTAGATGAATTGAATACTATGTGAGTATTTGATATTGTGGAATTTGTGTATCATTGGTAAATTATCTATGTGATGGTTCAATTTGTACTTTGATTTGATTCAATGAGTTAATTGTATTGTATCTCGAACTTACTAAGCTTTGGAAGCTTACTGTGTGATTTATTTCTCTGTTTTACAGTGTTAGTAAAGCTAGCTCGGATCCAAGGATCGTTAGCATCTCTATCACACTATCGGCAAATCTATTGTGGTACTATTGAAGATGTGTATATTTGAATATGGCATGTATAGGCTATTTATTTGAAACATGTTTGAGATGTGTAAATAGCCATGTGATATGGCTAGACAAAATGTTGGTAATATGCATAAATGATTATGGTATATGAAGTATGTTTTGGTATGGTTTGATGGAAATGAAAAATGTCTTAAGAATGGTAAGCTTAGTGATGGATTGATGCTATTATGATCTAGTGATATTGAGGATGAATCATGTTTGGTGATGTATGTGTTCTAGTTGTACAATTTGGTATATAATTTAACATGATCAGAGAATGATAGTGGATGGAATGATATGTTGATCTTTTGACATGAATTTGGTTGCCAAATTGTGTATGAAAAATATGCTTAAATGTGCTTGTAGGGTTGACCCTTGTGTAGGTGGAAAATTGGCCTTGCAAATGGCCTATTTTGCATACATGGCCATGGGACACAAGTGTGTGTCTCTGCCGTACGGCTTAAGAGCCATTTCGAAGTGTGCCTGGGCAGGTTACACTGCTGTGGTACACGAACGTGCCTAGTGGCCGTGTGATCAGGTCAGTAGCTAGCCTAATTTCACACGGCCATGGCACACGGGCTTGTATAGTGGCCGTGGGGATAAGTCAGTATGTATGCTCTATATTGGCACGGCCTGGTCACATGGGTGTGTCTAGTAGCCGTGTGAGGCACACAGCCTAACTGCACGGGCGTGTGACCTCTGCAGTGTTGAAAAATTTTTTAATTTCTGAAAACTTCCATAAGTGTTCGGTTTAGTCCTGACCTCTTTCTAACACATGTTTAAGGTCTCGTAGACCTCGATAAGGGACTATATGCTTGTCTTTGAGTATGTTTGATTGATGATTGACTTTGTGTTGTGAAACGAATGTAAAATGTTACGATGTTTCGGTAATGCCTCTTAACACTAGTCCGGCTACAGTTACGAGTTAGGGGTGTTACATTTTATTGGTATCAGAGATACAATTTAGTTGATTTTCAAACTAACGTAGCGCATGTGACTCTAGCTATACATGCCATATATAATTGCGATAGTGTGATGAATTTTGACAGTTGAAAATGTGTTTTCATATAGTAATGGATCCCGATCGAGCAGTTACTGACGATGTTGAGAGTAACGCACCTGCTCCCGCTCAAGGGACAGCGCCGGCCACATCTAGGCCGAATGATAGTAGTGAGGGAGGAGAGGCTAAGCAAGCCTTCTTTCGAATGATGAGTGAGTGGTTTTCGGAGTTCGTTTGAACGAATCGGGCTGCTCCACAACCTCCACCTCCACAAGTACCTGTTGTGCCTCAAGTTGAAGATCTGAATCGATTGAGTAAGCCTCTTGTGGATAAGATCAAAAAGTACGGGGCTGAAGAGTTTAGGGCCACAGCTGATGATGATGCTGAGCGAGCCGAGTTTTGGCTCGAGAATACCATTCGAGTATTTGACGAGATGTCGTTGACTCCTGATGAATGTATTAAATGTGTTGTATCGTTGTTGAGGGATACCGCTTATAACTGGTGGAAGACATTGATATCTGTGGTTCCGAGAGAAAGAATCACCTGAGATTTCTTTCAAGCTGAATTCAGAAAGAAGTATATCAGTCAACGATTCATTGATCAGAAACGTGAAGAGTTTCTAGAGCTAAAACAAGGTCGCATGTCAGTTACAGAGTATGAACGGAAATTTGTGAGATTGAGTTAGTATGCACGAGAATGTGTTTCTACCGAAACTACCATGTGTAAAAGATTCATAGAAGGGTTGAATGAATACACTAAATTATTGGTTGGGATACTTGACATAAATGAATTTTTCGTGTTGGTTGAAAGAACTTGCAAAGCCAATGAGCTTACCAAAAAAAAGACGAAAGCCGATTCTGAGGCTAGAGATGAAAGAAAAAGATTGATGAGTAAGTCGTCTCAACCTTCGACGAAGAGATTTAAAGATTTAAGCAATCAATCAAATGCTTCATTTGGATATCCGAGTAGAGATCGTGTGAGACAAAGCATCGGTCCATAAGTTCAAATTCCGATTGAATCAAGTCTTGGTAGTGTTAAAAGCAACAAACCTGAGTGTAGACAGTGTGGAAGACGACATGTGGGAGGAGTTTGTTATAAATGTGGATCACGAGATCACTTCATTAGAGATTACCCAAAGTTAGCTGAAGAAGAAAATGCTCAGAATGTGAGATCGAGTAACACGATGGCTAGGGGTAGACTACCCAGAAACATCGGGAATGTGAGTGGAAGCCAAAGAGGGACTACTGATACAGCTGTGAGATCAGAGGCGAGAGCACCTGCTCGAGCCTATGCTATACGTGCGCGAGAGGAAGCGTCATCTCCAGACGTCATCATTGGTACTTTTACTCTATTTGATACTGATGTGATTGCATTAATAGATCCAGGTTCTACTCATTCGTATGTGTGTGTGAATCTAGTATCAAGTAAGACTCTACCTGTTGAGTCTACTGAATTTTTTATTAGAGTATCGAACCCCTTAGGCAAGTGTGTCTTGGTGGATAAAGTGTGCAAGAATTGCCTATTGGTGTTTCGAGATATATGTTTTTTGGCTAATTTGAAGTTGCTACCATTCGATGAATTTGATATAATTTTGGGTATGGATTGGCTCACTTTGCATAATGCTATTGTGAATTGTAGAAGAAAGAGTATTGGACTGAGAGGTCAAAACGGTGAGATAGTTCGAATTGAATCCAGTGATTTGAAAGGGTTGCCAGCTGTTGTATCTGCGATGAAAGATATGAACTATGTGAGAAAGGGTTGTGAAGCTTATTTGGCATATGTAATTGATACAAAGATGTCAGAAAAGAAAGTTGAATCAGTACCTGTGGTTTGTGAGTTTCCAGATGTGTTTCCTGAAGAGTTACTGGGATTACCTCCAATACGAGAAGTTGAATTTGGAATTGAATTAGTGCCGGGGACTACTCCTATCTCAATAGCTCCGTATAGAATGGCACCAACGAAATTGAAAGAGTTAAAGTCTCAGTTGAAAGAGTTGACTAATAGAGGATTTGCACGACTGAGTTTCTCACCCTAGGGTTCTCCTGTGTTGTTCGTGAAAAAGAAATACGATACTATGAGGATGTGTATCGATTACCGCAGTTGAACAAAGTGACAATCAAGAAAAAATATCTGTTGCCTCGTATTGATGATTTGTTCGATCAGCTGAAAGGAGATACAGTGTTTTCGAAAATAGATTTGAGATCGGGTTACTATCAGTTGAGAGTTAAAGAATTCGATGTGCCGAAAACTGCCTTTTGGACTAACGAATGCTCCTGCAGTGTTTATGGATTTGATGAATCAAATATTCAGACTGTATTTGGATCATTTTGTTGTAGTGTTTATTAATGATATTCTGATTTATTCATGTGATGAGATACAACATGTCGAGCATTTGAGAGTTGTGTTACAGACTCTACGCGAGAAACAATTGTATCCTAAGTTTAGCAAATGTGAGTTTTGGTTGAGTGAGGTTGGATTTCTGGGGCATATTGTATCAGCTACGGGAATACGAGTTGACCAGAGTAAAATTTCAGCTATTTTAGAATGGAAGCCTCAAAGAAATGTGTCTGATGTCTGTAGTTTTCTGGGACTAGCGAGATATTATAGACGGTTTGTGAAGGGCTTCTTGATGATTGTGACTCCGTTAACAAAGTTGCTACAGAAAGATGTTAAATTTGAGTGGTCAGAAAAGTACCATCAGAGTTTTGAGCAGTTGAAAGCGTTATTAACGAAAGCGCCAGTGTTAGTTCAGCCTGAATCGGGCAAAGAATTCATAGTTTACTGTGATGCATAGTTGAATGGTTTGGGCTGTGTGTTGGTGCAAGAAGGTAAAGTCATTGCTTATGCTTCGAGGCAGTTAAAGTTGCATGAAAATAACTATCCGATGCATGATCTTGAATTAGCTGCGATTGTGTCTGCGTTAAAGATTTGGCGTCACTACCTATTTGGTGAGAAATGTCATATTTATACCGATCACAAGAGCTTGACGTACTTGATGACTCAGAAAGAATTATATTTGCAACAGAGAAGATGGTTAGAATTGTTGAAAGATTACGAACTTGTGATTGATTATCATCCGAGCAAAGCTAATGCTTTTGCTGATGCCTTGAGTCGGAAGTCTTTATATGCTTTGCGAGCTATGAATTCTCAGATAGATCTGTGTGATGATGGTTCAGTTTTGGCTGAGTTGAAAGTAAGACCAATGTTCGTACATCAGATTCGCGATGCCTAAAAAATTGATGATGAGATGATAGTAAAATGAGTTCAATGTGATTTGAATTCAGATTCAGAATTTTGAGTTGATAGTGATGATTGTTTGAGATTTAGAGATGGGATTTGTGTTCCAAAGAATTCAGAGTTGATTCAGTTAATTTTGAACAAAGCTCACAATAGCCGTTTGACTGTTCACCCGGGGAGTACGAAAATGTATAACGATCTGAAACAGTTTTATTGGTGGCATGGTATGAAAAGAGACATCTCTAACTTTGTGTCGAAATGTTTAGTTTGTCAGCAAGTTAAGGCTGAACATCAAGCTCCATCCGGTTTGTTACACCCGACTATGATTCCTGAGTGGAAATGGAAGAGTATTACGATGGACTTTGTGTCGGGATTGCCTTTATCTCGGGAAAGAAAGATGCAATCTGGGTGATATTTGATAGATTGATGAAATCAGCTCATTTCGTTCCGGTGAGAATAGATTATTCACTTGACGAATTAGCCGAATTGTATATTGCTGAGATTGTGAGATTGCAGGGGGTGCTATTATCTATTGTGTCTGATAGAGATCCGAGATTTACCTCGCGATTTGGGAAGAAATTGCAAGAGGCTTTAGGCACAAAGTTGTATTTCAGTACTGCATTTCATCCGCAAACGGATGGTCAGTCCGAGTGGATTATTCAGATTCTCGAAGATATGTTAAGATGTTGTATTCTTAGGTTTGAAAGTACGTGGGAAAAACATTTGTCGTTGATTGAGTTTGCATACAATAATAGTTTTCAAACTAGTATCAAAATGGCACCGTATAAGGCTCTTTATGGTAGAAAATGCCGAACTCCATTGTATTAGACTGAACTGAGTGAGAATAAGATTTACGGGGTTGATTTGATAAAAGAGACTGAGCAGAAAGTAAAGGTGATTCGTGATAGTTTGGAAACGGCCTCAAATCGTCAGAAGTCTTATGCATACTTGAAACGAAAAGATATTGAATTTGAAGTTGGTGACAAAGTGTTCCTGAAAGTGTCTCCGTGGAAGAAAATACTTCAATTTGGCCAAAAAGACAAGCTGAGTCCGAGGTTCATCGGGCCGTATGAGATCATTGAACGAATAGGGCTGGTTGTTTATAGATTGATGTTGCCACCTGAGTTAGAAAAGATCCATAATGTGTTTCATGTGTCGATGCTTCGACGGTACAGATCTGATCCATCTCATGTGATTTGCTCCTACTGAGGTTGAAATTCAGACAGATTTGTCTTATAGTGAAGAACCGATTCGAATTTTAGCACGAGAGATTAAAGAGTTGAGAAACAAAAGAATTTCCTTAGTGAAAGTGTTGTGGCACAAACATGGAGTAGAAGAGGCTACGTGGGAGCCTGAAAATATTATGAGAGAGCAATATCCACATCTATTCACTGGTAAGATTTTTTTGGGATGAAAATCCGTAAAGGGGGAGAGTTGTAACGGCCCGATTTAGACCTTAGTCGGAACAGTGGTTTCGAGACCACAAATCCAAGGTCGGAATAATATTTTAATATTATTCTTGGTGTTTATTATATGTGATATAGCCTGTGTGAAAATTCTATGTGGTAATTTTATCGACTGTGTGTCGAATTATGAAAAAGGACTTAATCGCATTAAGTGTAAAATGCTATGTGCTGATTGTTATGTGCTTAATTGTAGTTGTCTTTATAATTTGGAGGTTTTATAATGCAATTATCCCACTTCGAAAGTTAGTGGAAGATGATAGCATAGTTTTGGTGTTATTATTAATTTTCATTAAGGGCAAAAGGGTAAAAAGCCTATTAAGTTAATATTAAATGAAACAAAATCAAATTATTGTTCATCTTTTATCTACCCTTGTCGAAGTTTGCTAAAGAAAAAGAACGGATAAGAGTTTTATGGTTCGGGTAATTGTGTCTTTGATTAAGGTATGTTTCAAGCTCGGTTTTTTGATAATTTCTAGGTTTTCGTAATTGTTTCTTCGTGCTCTAGCTAACCCATGTCTTAATTTTGTGAATTGATGACGTTTTTGAAATGTGCCACTGATGAACATGTGAGTTCTTGGATGTTTGATTGTGAAATATGAAAGATATGTGTTTGATTAATATAGTTTGTCTTTGGAGTTTTGATGAATTTGAGCAATTTGGTTGTAATTGAGAAAAGTGTAAATTGAAGGACTAAAATGTGAAATAAATGAAATATTTGGGCTTGTATGAGTATAGTAAGAATTCGGCTAGGCATGGGTACAAGCAAATTATGTGTATTTTGTGATTTTGTGAATTTGGGACTAAAGTGTTGAAATGTGAAAATGTGAGGGCTATTTTGTAAAATACCCTAAATAAGTGTGTGAAGACTAAACTGAATGAATTGGTGATTGAATGGATTGAATTTGAATGTGTATAGACCAAGAAATGAGAGGTTCGGATCGAGATCGAGGTAAAGACAAACTGCTCGGTTAATCGACCATTTCGGTATTTCGACATCCGAGGTAAGTTCGGATATAATACTAGTTATAAACTATATCTATGTGATGTGAATTGAATGAATATCTATATAATTATGAGATTAGAAATGCTATGTGCAGAATTGAATTAGAGGGCACTAAGTGTGCGAAAGTAGAAACGAGACAGAGATGATTAGCACTGTGTGTGCGAAAAGATAGAAGCTTCGGCTTATCGAATTGGCACTATGTGTGCGATACTGATACAAGTTCGATTTAATGTATTGGCACTAAGTGTGTGAGTAAATCAAAAGAATAGCAAAGGTTGATCGAAATGTAAAGTCGAGCGGTTGAGTAGCATGGTTGGTGAGTAACTATGTGTTGGCAAAGGTATGTATGATACCTATGTGGTTGGTGAAATTGAAAGTAGATGAATTGAATACTATATGAGTATTGGATATAGTTGAATTTGTGTATCATTGGCAAATTATCTATGTGATGGTTCAGTTTGTACTTTGATTTGATTCAATGAGTTAATTGTATTGTATCTCGAACTTACTAAGCTTTGAAAGCTTACTGTGTGATTTGTTTCTCTGCTTTACAGTGTCAGTAAAGCTAGCTCGGATCTGGGGATCGTCAGCATCTCTATCACACTATCGGAAAATCTATTGTGGTACTATTGAAGATGTGTATATTTGAATATGGCATGTATAGGCTAGTTATTTGAAACATGTTTGAGATGTGTAAATAGCCATGTGATATGGCTAGACAAAATGTTAGTAATATACATAAATGATTATGGTATATGAAGTATGTTTTGGTATGGTTTGATGGAAATGAAAATGTCTTAAGAATGGTAAGCTTAGTGATGGATTGATGCTATTATGATCTAGTGATATTGAGGATAAATCATGTTTGGTAATGTATGTGTTCTAGTTGTGCAATTTGGTATATAATTTAACATGATTAGAGAATGACAGTGGATGGAATGATATGTTGATCTTTTGACATGAATTTGGTTGGCAAATTGTGTGTGAAAATATACTTAAATGTGCTTGTAGGGTTGACCCTTGTGTAGGTGGCAAATTGGCCTTGAAAAAAAATCTATTTTGCATACATGGCCAAACGACACTAGCGTGTGTCTCTGTCGTGCGGCTCAAGAGTCATTTCGAAGTGTGCCTGGGCAGGTTACAAGGCTGTGGTACACGGACGTGCCTAGTGGCCGTGTGATCAGGTCAGTAGCTAGCCTAATTTCACACGGCCATGGCACACGGGCATGTATAGTAGCTGTGGGGATAAGTCAGTATGTATGCTCTGTATTGGCATGGCCTGGACACATGAGTGTGTCTAGTAGCTGTGTCAGGCACACGGCCTGACTGCACAGGCGTGTGACCTCTACAGTGTTGAAAAATGTTTAAATTTCTAAAAACTTTCATAAGTGTTCAATTTAGTCCCGACCTCTTTCTAACACATGTTTAAGGTCTCGTAGACCTCAATAAGGGACTATATGCTCGTATTTGAGTATGTTTGATTGATGATAAACTTTGTGTAGTGAAACGAATGTAAAATGCTATGATGTTTTGGTAATGCCTCTTAACCCTAGTCTGGCGACGGTTACGGGTTAGGGGTGTTACAACACAGGCGTGTGTCTAGGTCATGTGTCTCCTGCACCTTAATTTTGAGAAACAAAATGTCCATAATTAGGCACTCGGGCCGAGACACGGGCGTGTGTTTCAGCCGCGTCTGTTACACGGCATAGCACACGGGCGTGTGGTACGGCCGTGTGGCGCAAGTCAGAGATCACCCTAAATGGAGCACGGTCTGAAGCACGGACATGTCCCAGGGTCACACGGGCGTGTCTCTTAGACCACACGGGCGTGTGAGCCCTGTTTCTACCAAAAAATTTCTAAGTTCTATAAAAATTTACTGAGTACTCAGTTTAGTCTCGAACCACTCCCAAAGCATGTTTTGGGCGTCGTGGGCTCGTATTAGGGACTCTGAGATTGCATTTAAATGGTTTTGATTTGGACGCAAATTTATGATTCGAAATTGTGTGAATGCTTATGTTGTTAGTCCGGTAATGCCTCGTACCATGTTCCAGCATCGAATACGGGTAAAGGGTGTTACATTTAGTGGTATCAGAGCTACAGTTAAGTCGATTCTCGAAATAGCGTAGCATGTGTAAGAGTCTAGCTATACATGCCATATATAATTTATGATAGTGTGACGACTCCTGACAATTTAAATTATGTTTTCATTTAGTAAATGGATCCCAACCGAGCTAATTCCAGTGGTAGTGGAAATGATACTCAAGTATCTGAGTAAAGATATATTTATGATGAGTTGAAACTCATAACGGTAAGGATAAAAGTTCATAATATTGTGTTGATGAGATTATGATATATATGTGTATACATGAGAGTCAAATTTAGAGGCTTTACAATCTTCACCCCCTTACCAGTATTGTATGGTACAATGAAATCCACAAGATTTAGATTGAATAAACTCGCAAGTGTGAAACCAAAGAGTTCAGTGGCTGAATGATTAATAATGCGGTCAGAGCTGAGAATGGATTATCGAGTAAGGACAGATCCAGAAGGGATATCAGGTTTTTCAGAAGATCATTCGAATTTCGTATTGTCGCTTTTAAAGAAGAAATTAATCTCGACTAATCGACTCATTCAGATATGTTGTCTATAGAATATGTTAATCGAAACTTCTGCTGAATTGATTTTTATTAGTAAATGGAATAATATGGAAATAGGGATGACTGTAATAATCAATGGAATGATATTTGAGTTGTAAAGATATTTGAGTACAGCAGTTATAGTTGAATAGATTATGACGATCTCTTCCGTGTATTCTATGTGTTTATTTATTTTTAGAGGTATATGTAACTATTCATTTTCAGATGAAATTCCTATCGTATGAGAATACTAGCTAACTATAATGTTAGACGAAAGCATTGTTGGCCTGGTTGGTTTATGATTGGCATTTCTTTATCTTTCTTTGGGATTTTATTCTAATACATTTGGTATAAAAGTTTACGGTGAAATTTATGTGAGGCTATTATTCTGTTTCTACTGGTTGTTGTTTTGTTTTATATATATATATGGAAATTATATTGTCTCTGTCACAATTAATTCCTGTGCAAATATATTGTCTCTGTCACAACTAATTCCTGTGCGTATGAGCAGTGTTTTTCTCCTGGTTTTTCTCCGAAGAATCATTAAGATCTTTATTATTCAATATAGGTTGAGTTCTTAGAAATTCAGTATGGTCTCACATCTTGGATTTTATTATCTCGATTTTCTTATCGTTCTTACTATTTAATTTATCAAACATGGCTCATCTGTAAAGGTTTTTCTAGTTTCTGTTAAAGGTATTGACGTCGGCAAAAGTATAGATGATGGGAGCTCAAAGCTCAAAATTGTATAAGGGTTTCCTTTTCTCAGGTAAGCTTAATTAAGGTCAATGAGTTAAATCGGGATATTATGTTTCGTTGAGCTAATGCAGTCTATAAAGATCTTGACTAGCATGTTGAAGGAATTATGAAGGATTGTATGTTTGAGTTGCTCTAACAACATGAAGAAGAGATTACTTTAAAATGTTATTGTTTGATAGTTGAGATTGACTAAATTGTTTAGAATAGAGCAGTTATTTAGTTGAAAAGTATTTTGAGTTATATGCATTTAAGTTTATCTTTAGGTATGGAATAAATTTCGTACATTCATGGGTAAATAAATGAACAGTTTGAATGAAGAATTCATATTCTAGGAGACATGATACAGAAACAAAAGTTTGTTAGATTATTTCTAATTGAAAGATGGCATTATGAGTTAAAATTGTTCTGATTAATGAAGTTATCACATTTGTGAAGTTTGAATGGTCTGATAGATGTTAGTAAAGTTTTAAACAGCGAAAGCATTGTTAACCGAAGCACTAGTTCTGGTTCGGTCTGAATCGGGTAAAGAATTCGTGATTTTCAACAATGTGTCGTTGAACAGATTCGGATATGTTTTAGTACAAGAATGTAAAGTAGTAGTTTATGATTCCAGATGGTTAAAGTCATATTAAAAGAATTATCCGACACACAACTTAGAGTGGGCCGCTATTGTGTTTGCATTGAGAATCTATCGACATCTTTTGTTCGGTGAAATGTCACATGATTAATGATCATAAGAGTTTAAAATATCTGATGTCACAGAGAGATCTAAATCTGAGACAGTGGAGATGTCGCAAACTATTGAAAAATTATGAGTAGTTATTGATTAACCTTTGGGAAAAGCAAATATAGTTGCAGAGGCTTGAGTGGAAAATTTGTTTACCTTGTGAATGAGAGTTACACGATTGATCTTGTCTGATGATAGTTTGATCCTAGATGAGTTAAAAGTTAAATTGATGTTTTTATTGAAAATCTAATAAGGTCAGAAATGTGATAAGGAATTGCAAGCTAAACGAGTACAATGTGAGTCGACTTCTGATTCTAAATGTTAGGTCAGACTTGATGACTGTTTATTATTCCGGGGTAGAAATTGTGTACCGAAGAATCTAGAACTTATAAAGAAAATTTTTGCACAAAGCTCACAGAGGTAGCTTGCTTGTTCATTTGGGGAAAAATAAAATGTACAGTGATTTGAGACAAATGTATTGATGGTCGGGGTATGAAATGTGAGATTTCTGACTTTATATCCAGATATTTGATTTGTCAACTGGTTAAAACCGAGCATCAAGTACCCTTAGAATTGTTACAGCTAATGATGATGTTGGAACGGAAATGAGATATAAGTTTCTGAAATTGTCAAGCTATTCGGAATGTCAGTCCTTAATATATTCATTAGAAATCTACAGTTTATGGTTCACTTCTTGATTTCGGAATAAATGATAAGAAGTTTTGGGTAAGCAGTTACAAATTTTTGATACCGCATTTTTGCTCTCAGACTGACGGTCAGCTTGAGTGTGTTACTCAGATTCTTGAAGATATGTTTTGATTTTGTATTTAAGAAGTTGAAGGCAATCAGAAAAGGAATACTTGCGGTTTGTCAAAATTGCATGTCGCACGTTAAGTATTAAAGTGGCACTATATGAGATTCTGTATAGCTATAAATGTAAAATTACAAATTATTAGATTAAGTTTGATAGGAAAGGCTACATGGAATTGCTACGATCCGTGAAACAGAAGGAAATGTATAAGAGATCCGAGATAGGTTTGAAGCAGGTTCTGATTGTCAGATATTTTATGTGAATTTTAAATGAAAATAAATAGAGTTTCAAAATGGTGACAAGTGCTTCTGAAAAATTTACTATGAAAGAAAGTTTTTCGATTTGGTCGTAAAGTAAAGTTGAGACCATGATTTATAGGATCGTACGAGATTATCGAGAAATTTGGGCCAGGGACTCATCGATTTAAAATACCATCAAAACTTGAGAAGATTTATATGTGTTTCATGTGTTTATGTTACGATGGTACCGGTCGGATCCTCTACATATAATTTCTCAGACAAATGTTGAAATTAAGTCGACATGTTAGATAACGAAGAATCGATCCGAATTGTGACATGTGAGATTAAAGATTTAAGAAACAAAAGCATAACCTTAGAGGAGATTCTATGGAATCGTCATGAGATAGAGGAAACTATGAGAAAACAATACCCAAACCTGTTTTTCTGTAAGATTTTCGGGGACGAAAATCCCTAAATGGGGGAGAGTTGTAATAGCCCGATTTTGGGTCTAATCGAAACAGTGGTTTCGAGACCACAAATTCAAGGCAGTAAAATTTATTTTTATTATATTTTTATGGTCTACAATTTTATGAAATGATTTCGTGAAAATTTCGTTCGAAAATTTTGATGTTTGGGCACTCAATTTAGTTAAAGGGACTAAATTGCAAAAAGTGCAAAATTTGAGTTCTATATGTTAAAGGTGTCCAATTGCTATGAGGTCTTAAATTAGAGGTTCTTAGATGGTAATTAGACAATTACACCTTAAGATGGACAAAAATGGACATGGTTAGGTGAAATTTCAAAGTTTGGCATTAAGGGTATTCTGGTAAAATGGTAAATAAAGACAAAATAAAACAAATAAAAGAAGTTCATCTTTCTATTTTCATCCCCCATGGCCGAATGTCCCAAAGGAAACAATAGCTAGGGTTTGCAAAGCTTCCAAGCTTGATTGTAAGTCCGTTCGTGCCCCGCTTTTCATGTTTTTTATGTTTTTAAAGTTGTCTCAACCAAATCTAGCCTTTCCAAGGACTAATTTGAAGAGGGAATAAAGTCTAAAATTTTACCCATGTTGAATATGTGTGTATTTTGATGTTTGATGGTAAAAAATGCATGTTTGTTGTTTGTTAAACGACTTTTGTAAAGTAATTTTCGGTAAAAATGACAAATAGGGATTTAGTTGTGAAAGTCTATAAAATGAGTAGAAAAATGTTATTAAATGAGAAATGTGCGTTGTTATGAGAATGAAAATGGTTCGGCTAGGCTTGGGTTCTTAAGAAATTGAATGAAATTCATTTTACGAGCCTAAGGACTAAAGTGTAAAATGTCAAAAGTTTAGGGGCAAAAATATAATATTTCCATAATGTGACTTTTGGGCTGAAATGAATAATGTGATGATCAAATGAGATGAATTTGGTATTTTAGATAAAGAAAAACGAAGTTCGGGTCTAGATCGGGGGGAAACCAAAGTGTTTGACGATTAGGTCCATTTTTATTATTTTTGTACCGAGGTAAGTTCGTATGTTAATAATGCAATGTTATATTTGTATTTTAATGTCTTGATATTGCATGGATTGTATGATTGATTCTATCAGCATAATTGACGAAGTTTCGACAAGCGAGAAAATCCTAGTTGAACCTTAAGAATAGATAGGGATACAAGTGACATGTCACTAGGAATCCATGTGATTATGTGATTTATGTGTCCCGGGTGCTAGTCTTGTACGTCCTACCGATGGATGAGTATACCGGCATATGTTACGGATACTTGAAAACTTGTGTGAGCAGCACCGAGTAGCTATGTCTTGACTGATAGCTTGTGTGAGCAGGCCCAAGGATGGCTCGATAGCAAGCCTATATGTGTTATGAGATTGGTGGTAGCTTTGGATACATATGTGACACTTATGTGCAAAGTTTTTCGTGTATCAAATAGTATTCCAAGTGGTTTAACGGGTATGTCAATGATGAGAAAGTATGTGATTATGTTACGAGTGGGTACAGGTATGTACGAAAATCTCAATAGAAATGGATTCGGTATATGATGAACTATTGGTAAGAATGTGATTGAGTAAATTGTGCTTATGAAGCTTAAATGACAATTATGTTAATATATGTTAAGTTATTTATATGACTAATGTATGGATAATGTTTTGTATTATTTGCATATGGACTTAATAAGCTATATAGCTTACCCCCTTTCTTTCCTTTATCTTATAGTGTTACCAAGCCAGCTCGGGATCAGAGATCGTCGGAGATTCAGATCACACTATCAAACCCTCTCGTTTTGGGTATTGATGATCTTAGTATTTCGAAAGTATGGGATGTATAGGGACTTAGTCATTTTTTTATATGTGTCATTATGAATGTAGCCAATATGTTGGCTTGTAATTATCAAAGGCTTGTTTTGATATTTGGCCATTTAGATTGGCTTATTTGGGATAACATGGTTGTATGCCTAAGTATATTTATATATCTGCCAATGTCTTTGGTGATATGGTCATGGTATGCTTGGTGAATGATGGAAATGTGATTTATGACATGAATGTGAAATGTTTGGCAATGTGGTCTATTGAAGAGATGATAAAGTGGTGTACAATTAGGTATCTTGAAAGCAATCAATTGTGGATTAATAAATGTTGTAAGTATGATTGTTGCTGGTTTTGTGTTGGTATGTGTTGGTCATAATTGTGGATATTTTGGTTGCCTAAGTATGTTATGTTTTGTTCCTTTGAATTGGTGTAAGTGTATGTGTGAATAAGGGTGGTAAATGGCTTGGTAAATAGCCTTTATTTTGTCCACACAGGTAGACACATGGGCGTGTGTCCCTTGCACCTTGATTTTGAGAAACAGAATGTCCAGAATTGAGCGCATGGGCAGAGACACGGGCGTGTGTCTTAGCCGTGTGTGCTACATAGCCTAGCACACGGGTGTGTGGTACGGCCGTGTGGCGCAAGTTAGAGAGCACCCTAAATTGAACATGGTCTGAAGCACGGGCATGTCCCAGGGTCACACGGGCATGTCCCTTGGACCACACGGGCGTATGAGCCCTGTTTCTAGCACAAATTTTCTAAGTTCTATAAAAATTTCCTGAGTACTCGGTTTAGTCCCGAACAACTCTCAAAGCATGTTTTGGGCCTTGTGGGCTCGTATTAGGGACTCTATGATCGAATATGAATAATTTTAATTTGGACGCAAATTTATAATTCGAAATTGTGTCAACGCTTATGTTGTTAGTCCGGTAATGCCTCGTACCCTGTTCCGGCATCGAACTCGGGTAAGGGGTGTTACACAGGTGAAATTGGTGTCTCACTTGTATCCAAATACGGCATACTATCCAGAGAGGAAGACTCAGCTCGAGCCCCCTACGGCCTCTACCACGGCCTCCAATACCACATCCGCAAGTTCCACGAGCGCTCATCATAAATTCGAGTTTAACCTACATTAAAAGTTTTATGAATCAGTTTCAGTATTTATTAGCAGATGTTTTGTGCATAAATTATCAGAAGTTCAATTTTGTTTCCAAAGGTTTTAGTCTCTAACTACTCAGTACAATTTCAGAGAGTACTAACTACAGTATTTTCAGAGTTTTTTATCAAAATTTCAGAAATACTTACAGGATCGGTGCCGAAGACTCAGTGTACCACATACTTCCCAATTTTCCAAAAATATTTGCAAACCAATTCTTTTCGAAGCATAATTTTGAAACCCCAAAATTCAAAGCCCTAGTTTTGCAACCTAACTCTGATACCACTAAATTTAGCACCCCAAACCAGGCCTAGACGTTATGGCCGAATCTGGTGATGTCACAAGAAATGGGTTTTGAAAATGGAATTGACTTAAAAAAACCATTAACATATCCTAATTCGCATGCATTTTTAAATTATTGAAAACACCAATTAATTAGTTCATTTACCAAATACTTATTAAAGTTGGAGCCTTTAAACCATTATAATTAAAAATGCAGTTATGTTTTTAGAAATCTTTTGTTGTGTAAACAGTCGTTTTTAAGGAAAAACGCTTGGTCGAAGCATGCAATTAATCTAATAAACAACCCAAACCAACAATTAAAAATCCAAACAGTCCAGAGAGTCCCAAAAATTACAAACTCTCAAAAAAACCAAAATTTAATATAAATCCAGAAAATGAAGACTTTAAATCGTTTACGGGCGAGTGGTCACCACTAAGTCTCTACCGCACCGATCCGCCTAAGTCTGTAGATTACCTGACAGAACAAACAAACAGATGTGAGTTTACGTAAACTGAATGTGTAACCCAACAGAAATAGACAAGCAAGCATACAGAAATATCTCACACAATCGGATACAGAATCGAGCTTATGCCCATCTTAGATACAGTCATCAGAATCAGACATACAGATCAGAATATACAGAAATCCTACCCCCATCCTCTACACACCAACTCCGACCATCCTATCACACCATGTGGGGTTAAAAATGCCCACCCAACCCTAAACACCGTATCGTGCCATTATGACACATATCAAATAATATGCAGCCAAGCTGCCAAAATATAGGCAATATACATCATACAGAACACTTCCTCCACATATACAAATCCCACCCCAGTCACAGATATAGAATTATCAAGCTAGTCATGTTCGCATACAGATATCAGATGTATATAAATAGCAAAATAATCAGACATGCATAATATTATCATGCTCAGAATAGAATATCAAACTATTAGATCCACAGTTTTAGGGTTTGGTTAGCCTTTACCGACCCTACGGTAAGTTCACAATCGATCGGAACAATCCATGCGACCCTAGGGAAATTTTCAAGTTATTGGGCCCACATACCCGTGTGGCCCACACGCCCAACTTGGCCTAACCCATGTGTCCCACACGGCCACACTCGAGCCACCACATGACTGTGTGCTACGCACGGCCATGCCTTCGTCAACCACACGGTTGTGTCTCGCACACGGCTTACCACACGAGTGACCACACGCCAGTGTGGCGTCGACAGAAAAATTTCTCGGCTTTCGTCGAAACTTAACTTTTTGTGATTTGGGTACACATCTGCTACAATTTAAATGCCAAATCACTTTCGAGGCCTTAAAACCTAAGAATAGAGCTCTCAATAACCATTTTAGAAGTCAATTTTAGAATCGCTACAAAACCCGAAGTAACGCTCAAAACTTACCGGCGACGAAAACCACCACTTAAATCGTTCAACCAACCGGTGCGAAAGCTCATTGTTCACAGCCTTCTCCTACACCGAAAGTAATCGCAGAAAAATTAAACCCCATGTTTATACTAATAGAACTAACGGAAAAACCAAAATTATCTCAAAAATGATTCAAAACCTTTACCTACTCAACAGCACGGAGAAAACGAAACGTCAACGTACCACGGTCAGGAAGGAAAAATTTAATGGAAATCAAAAATAGATTAGAAGGGGAAAAACAGATAGAAATATGCCAGAGGGAGAAAAAAATTTGTGAAAAAGAAAACTGCTAGCATATCCCTAATTTCTCTCCACTAACTCACTAATAAACAACTACTCAAAATCCTAACTCCATCGAAATTCTATCGGTTAACAGAGCAAAAATATAACCCATTTGCTAACGCAGAGATTCAAACACAGGACCCCAACACACCAATTCCCTTACCACTAGAACCAGCAGGCTCATTCTGATATGGATATATAGAGAATTTAATATAAGCCCATTGAACAAGGATAGGGCTTGATTCCAAAAATAACAAAAATTGACAGAAGTGGGACTTGAAACCAAGGCATTCACACATTCCCAGAACACTTAACCACTAAAGCAGATACACATTTGTGTCAGATATTTATAGAAGCAGAAATAAGTTATTTGGGGCGTTACATTTTTACTCCAAAGCATTGCTAAACAAACAACGGTTGAGTGAAAATTTTAACTTAGAAAAGTTGTTTTGTTTCCAAAAGTGCTTTTGGTTGGCTATTTACATTTTTATCCTCTAGTTGTCTTCTCCCAAAACACACGGTAGAATCCCAATTTTTTCTTCATTTTCTCTTTCAAAGTTTTTTTCTCTGGTTCTCTTCTCTTTTATTTTCTTCAATTCTTCTATTTTCTTCAAGGTTGTTGTTGCTCTATCTCTCTCTCTCTCTCTTTCTTTCTACTCCCTTAATCTCATCTTTTCATTTTAACTCTCAATTTAATTTTTTTCATTTTTTCCCATTTTAGGTTGTTCTTCTTTAATTCTTCCACCGGTGAACTTCTTTTCTTCTACGACTGTTTTAGTTGCTCTCTTCTTCTCTTTAACTGTTCCTTATGCTTAGTTGTTTTCTGTGACTGTTTTGGCTTGTGAAAGAATCAGGTTTTTTAACTCTTGATATTGGATTGGAATATTTCAATATCTGGTTTATGATGAAATAAGAAAAAACATCTTGCAGCAATTGATTGTTTGATTTTTTTAATGAGATGGGGCTCATTTATTTTTTCTGACTTTTCTTGTGACAAACTTTTGCCTTCAAAGGGCAATGATGATATTGAAGGGTCTTTATTTTTATTTTTTATCTTTGTTGTTTTTCTCATCCATTCCATGTTCTATGATTTTATATGAAGCTTGAGTTATATAAGTTTGCTATTCTTAATTGATGTTGGCTTCACTACTCTATATTTAGATTGTTAAGTAGTTTCATTAAGTGAGCTTGTATCTTGTTAACTCTTGACATTAACTCAGTGAAGCACTTTAAGCATAAAAGTATATCTACATGATGACCTATTGGTGGATGAATGCATATTTCTAAGTTGTGGTGTATAAACTTGTAAATCATTAGGCTCCTTTTGAGAGATTATCTACTTTGTACTAGTCCCATATGATGAATATCTCATGTTTTGTCCCCCTCCTGTTGCCAATTGTTGAGAAAATGAATTGCAATTTTTATACCACAGAAATTATCTGATGGAGTTTTTTTGCCCAAATCAGCTATCAAGTTTGAGAGGTACCTGATAGGGGACGTATAATGACAATTTGTTAAACACATTTTCCCCTTTTCAAATGAATGCTTGAGATGTCTTAATTCATTTTATGTTTTCAACTTCAGATAGTTTTGGTCGGTGCCGAAGTAGGAAAAGTGGAGCCTGGAAAGAAGATAAACGAATTCAGGAAGTTTTTAAGCAATCTCATGCTAAGTGATGCCTGTCAAAATACTGTCATTTTCGTATATAGTTATTCTTCTAATACAATCTAAAAGAATTCCTATACTTTTGCAAGTTCTTTTCTCGAATATAAATGCTTATGAGGTTGGTTAGCATTCCTTTTTGGCGAAAATATCATTTTGTGTTACCTTGGGTTCTTTTATATGTCGATGTCCAGCCTAGTTAGAAAAGAAATTCTAGTAACTTGCAAGTTTAGTAGTAAGACTATCACTAACTATTAAAATGATGGTATCTGTTATAGCGATGAATGTTTTTTTAGGCATAATCTCTAGTTCATTCATTTGGTCGTAGGTTTCTTTACGAACATATAATAATGTTATTTCAATAAGTTGGGTGCATTGCACATGAGCTTTCTAAAATGCTATTGTGTTACTTGCAGGTAGATTTGGGAACAGATACTGGCATTTCATTTCTGTAAGACAGTTTTTATAGCAGAAAGGCCAAGTTATAGTTTTGGAAAGCAAACGATGATCATTGTTGCTACAATGGCAATACACAATTTTATCCGAAAACATGTAGGTCGAAATGATGCAGATTTTATGGAATACGGAAATATTAACAGGGTATATGAGAATATTATTGATTCAGAAAATGTGCATGATGGAGAAAGTGATGATGATGGTGGTGGTGGTGAATCAAACAATTCAAGTGGTTTTGAAATGGAATTAACAAGAGATGTTATAGCTTCTAGTTTAATGATTTGACTTTAAATTATAAATGCCAATGTAAAATTTTTAGTATTTATATTTGGTATATAAATATTATCCCGTTTTGAAATTTTAGTCTAAATACATGTAATATTTTAATTTGTTAGGTTTATATTTTCTATGTTATGTTAATATCTAATATGAGTTATATATTCAAATTACATTTTAAAATAAATAATACAAATGTGTTAAAATCATTAATTAAAAATTAAAAAATCATTTTTAAAATAATACAGTTGTGTTATATAATTACAAATATTTATTATATTTAAATATTTAAAATATAGTTATATTCTATTCTTTATTAAACAATTATTAATTACTTAGAAATATTTAAAATTATATTATATATTAAATATTAACAATAAGTTATAATAAATTATTTTTTTTATTCTTGCTAAAATATTATAATTTGACTAATTTGGACATTATTTAAATGTATATTTGTTACTTTATAATATTATGTCTAAAATAGATATTTTATTTCTCAAAAATACTTTTTTACAGCAATACTAATCACTTAAATTTTAAACTAATTTTCTCAAAAGTACTTTTCAAAAGAAATACTAAACTAATCCGAAGAGTTGAAAGTGAATTTGAATTCTATTTAAACTAAAATATAGTTTAATCACTAAAGACGTGGGTGGTTACCTTGTTTGATTACACTTCTAATTGGCAATTGACATTAAGTTGCCAATTGATTTGAGGAAATGATTAAAAAATTTAAAATCTCCCATGTAAAATTCAAGCAGAGGATCGAAGTCTACGAATTCCCATAGCTCAAGTTTGAGCTGCAGGATAATTTAGCACTAAAATCAAATTAAATTTCAAGACTAACTTAGTTGTTGCATTTCAAAATTTATGTAAGTGATCAAATTTTGAGGCAGTTTATAAAATCGAAGTTCAAATTATTACAGGCCAATGGTAAAAATGATTTGACATCGTATTTATGTTATAATTATTTTTTAATTAATTTAAATTAA
This sequence comes from Gossypium australe, assembly GCA_005393395.2. Taxonomy (NCBI): domain Eukaryota; kingdom Viridiplantae; phylum Streptophyta; class Magnoliopsida; order Malvales; family Malvaceae; genus Gossypium; species Gossypium australe. The sequence continues at coordinate 13,492,070 of CM016620.1, read as the reverse complement.
TTAAAAAATAAATATTAGGATTTTATATTATTACTAATTAAAATAAAATAATTAAATAAAAATATCAAATAATTATTTATTTTTAATTAATTAAAATAATAGATAAATAATAAACAAAATAATTTAAATTCTTAAAGAACAATCAAATGGAATCGTTAAATTTTACGAGAACTCTCTTTTATTCATATAATTGACACTATAAAAAATGGTCAACCCAAGTCATTCTAGAAAGGTTCACAAGTTCAAGAAGCCTAGGAAATCTCTGCAGGATTCTTTGAAGAAGTCGAAGAACTTGAAGAAATTCTTAAAAAGGCTATATTAGTTCTGAAGAAAAGCTGCCATCCAATCTAATTCAACCGTAGAGAAGAAGACCAAAGTTGTTTCTAAAGAAAACCACATTTCAATCCAACTCAACTAAATAAATGAGGTTTAAACCCATTTTAAAAGCAAGTCAACATGACTTTTGAAGCAATCTACATCCATCTAAGATCAAGTCAAACGACCATTGGATCAAGGTCAAACCAAAGAGAAGAATCAAACGATATTCTTCTTTGTATTCAAGAAATTTTCGGAGATTGTAATTTTTCTATCAAAAATATAAATAAAATTTGGCTCCAAATTTTAAGTCAATTTTTCGACTCAAAATTTGTATGTACAATAATATAAAAATTATTCAATTAATGATTTTTAAAAATTAATTATTATTGATAAAGAAATTAAAAATTTTAAATAATTATTAATAAAAAATAAATGAGAAAAACTAAGAGTATGTTTTAGTTTTTTTTTTAAAAATAGTTACCTATATAAACCCTACTAATGAATTATTTATGGTTTGTAAATCTTTTTGTTATTTATTTTGTTAACTACATCAAGTGTATCAAAATCTTAATAATAATAATAATAATAATAATAATAATAATAATAATAATAATAATAAATAATAATATTCATATTCATATTCATATTTTAATGAAAAATATTTTGTACATTGTGAGTGGAGTTTTTAGACTCGGGTTAGGGACTTAATAAATGTCTTATAGAGATATAATAAAATATTTAAATAAAAGATACACATGATAATTTTTTATAATTGCTTATGGAATAAAAAAAATATACTAGATTATTAAATCCTTACACCTGAACTTATCACTCAATTGAAATAAAGTATGGGTTATAATAGTATAAATATAGAGAAATACACAGTTTCAATAATATTTGATGCCATGGGAAGCTACGGAGACAATTCTAGAGGAACAAATTATCTATACATGTTTTTGAGGTATCAATTTATGATCTAAAAATATTGATACATTGTTTTATAGTATTGATACCTTAAGTATCTAATGATTATTAACAACTATATTTTAATACATATATCGATATTTGATACTCTTTAGTGGTATCGATATCACAAATTGCAGGATACTTTTTCAATACAATTTTTCATATTGCAATGGTTATATTTTGTCCTTAGCAACTCTAAGCGATTATAAACCAATTCTTTAGCAAAAATACACCTTTAGAACATTTCAAGATTAGAGAGATTAATATCCAAATAACAAATCAACAGAAAATCTTTGTATAAGTCTTATTCCATAGCCTCTAGTACTTCATTGTAAAATCTTTGTATAAGTCTTATTTCATTTTTTTTAGCAAGTTTATTCTTTGTTAACACTACATTTGAGCAATTTTATTTATTTACATAATTTCTTTGATTATAAATTGAGTGCTCAGCAAAAATTAAAGAGGTTTTAGTTTAAGACTTCAAAACTTGAGGGAAAAAGTTTCAATCTTAGCTTAATATAAAATAGGAATTGTAAAAATTATACATTGTTCAGAGTAACAATTCAAAGGAGTGAATTAAGAAAATTCTTGACAAGTTAGACTAAATTAATGATAATAGACAATTGAGGTCAAACCAATATAAATTATTATACCAAACTTTTTATCCATTCTCAACTTAAAAAAAAATGCCAATTCACTCTTTAAACATAAAAACATATATCGCTGTATCACCATTCATGATTTTGTTAATTATTCCACACAACCAATCAAAAATTTCAACTCTCATGAAATAAAGATTACAACACATTATTTAAGTCAACAATAAGTCAACCCACTCTAACATTAACACAAGCGAAGAAAATATAAAGTGTGCACGAACTTCTAATACTCTCAAGATTTCTTAAACTCCCATTAACTAAGAAAATTTCAATGACAAATTAATTAAATACGAGTAAAATCTAAATAAGTTAAATGAACTAAACTTAAATTATATCTTGTATTATTAAATTATAGCAGATTATTCTCTATGACCTTGCAAAGGTAAAAAAAAAAAATTCCAAACTATGCAATCAGTTCATGTATTCATTGCTTTGCTTTTTTTTCTTTTCCAATTGTTTCTTTAGTTGTAACTAACAATACAACTTAATCATTAGCTCAACGTTAATAATCACATTAGTTTCTATTAATAGAAATAGTCAACATCGCTACATTTGTTTTTATTTGCTCAATTTCAAATATTATAAAGACTAAACAGCGTTTTTATTTTAATATGAATTAAATTTCTCCATGCATTATAATTTATTAATGAAAATAGTTAATGTTGTTTTAAGTTATATTTATTTACTCACTTTTTAATAGAACTAAATTGCTTTGTTTATTTTAAAAGAGACTAAATTGTTTCTAACCTTAAGAATTTATTACTACAAACTTTAATTGAATTAATGTCTTACAAATCAACTCAATTAATTAATAATAAATAAATCGTTTACTCTTTTTTTTTTTTTTACCCTTATTCTTCTTTTTCTATTTTTTTTGGATAATTTTGACCCTCAACATTAAAAATTTAGTAAAAGTGCTTCCTTTTGGACGAAAAAAATTGAGAAATGTTAAAATTTTAACGACATTATAATGGCCGCTAGCATGACAGTCCATGTATAATTCAAAAAATTTAATAAAAAATATTTAAAAACAACAATGTTTAAAAAAGTTCATAAAAACTTTTAGAAAATTTATCCATTTAGCAGTAAAGTATACATAAAATGTCACGTGAGCTGTGACGTCAATGTCATTGAAATTTTATCATATGAGTTAATTTTTCGTAAAAAAGCAAGTAATTTAACTATGTTTTAAAGCTTAAGGGCCAAAAAAACTCCCCCCCCCCCCCCCCCAAAAAAAAAGAATATGGGCTAAAATGACAAAATGAGTAATGCTAAATTTATCTTTATGCCTTAATTAATTAATATTATCATTAGGGTCTTTTAATTTTTTTGGCTTTTTTGCTAAATATATTTTACCATATACCAAAAAATGTTACTAATTAACAACACTTTGGTTACTTTGTCTTATTTTGTAGTTCATTATTTTATGAAATAAATATTCAGTAGAAGTGAAAGAAATGGCAAAAATGACAAAAGATGGTATCTTATAAATGGCAAGGCATAAATGAAGGCAGCTTTCAAAAGAGTCCTATGCAAATACACTTGTGTTATTTTCCTAGACCAACTGAATTGATTAATTACTCATAATAAATTACGGGTGATTAGGTAAATTAATCCAAATTGTCAAAAACACACTAATAAATAATAATTCTCTTTTATAAATTATAGCTAGAATTGGCCGGCCATGATTAATCCTCTTTAATTACTACAATAATGAATTGGTGTCAGGTACATATTCCATGAACTTGAAGAAATTATTAACTCTTTGACATGATAATAAGGTAAAATCAGCTTGGTTAATCAACAATTTTGAGAAATTAACCTTATGATAATCATGGATAGTGTTGAACAAAAAAGGGTTAATTGATTTACACATATATGATGTTTTGCGGATCTTGTTAATTGTCTCAAAATGTTAATAAAAAGAAAAGAAAATGTTAATAGTGTTATTTGTTTAACAAATAAATTCATTTAAAAGATGAGACGGACTTATATTTTAATATTCAAAGTTTGAGTTTGTCTTGCATTATTTTTAAATTTATAATATGTTTTTATCAAATGTATTATATGTAACACTCTATACTCGGCTCAGTCCCCTAGTCCGAGTAACAGGACACTACATCAAACATCGAACTCATACATATTCACAAAGCCTGAAATAAATGCAACCATCTTCACTTTAAAATATTTAGAGGAGTAATGAGTTTTAAACACCTTCGACAACATTTAAAACGACTTAACATACCTCGTTTTTAAGTATTAACACTATCCTAATGTGAATGCACTCCTAATATAACAAGGAGTTTATTTAGGCACAATAACCTTGTATTGATAAGGTCACATGATAGGCGTTTATGAATATCCTTTATGCATTTGGTTGGATTGAATGCTTATCTTGTCATGTCAGGATGGTGGACAAGAGGACCTCTTCTATAAATACCCTGAAGAACAATTAAAAAAGGATCAATCTTCTAGCACCCTGAAATTACTCTGAACAATTGTCTTCTTGATCAACTTGTCCTCTTGTCCTTGTTCTAGCTCTTAGACTTTTTAGGTGAACCGTCCTCTATTCCACCACCTTGATCTCCTCTTTGCTCTTCCTTGCCCCTCTTCCTTATTGTACATTGTATCAACTTTAGGTGCGATGAGTGTAGATAAAAAATGTGTCAGAATCAGAATGATGCTACTTACAATCCTATAAAAAAAATGAAATCAATCTCACAAAGTCCTTCACTCCAATGAATGGTAATGGTGCCATCAACACTTAACTGCCCTCAAACCAAACCTAGAATCCTAATATCAAAATGCCAGCCCGCCAAACCATTACCACCATGGAAACCCTTTTATCACTTTCAATTCCCAATACTCCATCTTACCTTGCTACCCCGCAAGATTCTGAAAACGACCTTCTAAGGCCAATCCTATCTTGTTTGGCTTCCCAACCTTAGCTCGCTTCCACAACCATTCCTCCAAATCAAGCTTCCGAACAACAAAAAATCCCTAGTGCTCAACACCATGTTATTGAGATGCAGGAAAAAATGTGTCTATGAAGGAACAACTCCTAGATCAACACTGTTAGTTCCAAGAATAGCAGGAGCGTCAATGCTTGCTAGATTAGGAAAATGCCCACAAATAACTGATCATGGAATTACGTACAGGCAAAAACAGCCAAATATGGTGATTTACACCTCCACTACAATCAAAGGGTACGACATAGTCTACTATCTATAAGGATAATGAGTAAAATGATAATGAAGTGGTGTAGTGTAATAATCCGCCTGATGTAGATCATGCTGATATGTTGTTAGCATATAATTGAGTAAACCAAAGTAGAAATGGGGTGAATTATTAGTTAAAGTGTCGGGATGGTGTGTTGCGTGAATTTATCAGTACGCTCTTGTGAGGGATGCCTTGCTAGAATTCACCATTTGGCAAACTTTAGGGATTGGCATACTCTTTTATGACACGATCTGCCAACCCTAGATGTTCTGGTCGAACTTGTTAATTCGTAGAGCGATAGAATTATTTTTTGTGGAAACGATAGCTTGGTGAGCATCGTTAGAGTTCAGTTGAGACCTAGTTAGAATTGAACTAGAGTACTATAGATGACAACTTGATGTGTTTAGGTAACTGAATGACCTATTTAGTTGGTTACTTTAGTGTACAAGCAATGTTTTACCATTCTGATTAGTGGTAGTAGTTGTGTTTGGTAAAATATTATATTTCAAACCTTATTAGGCAAACTTAGTCTTTGAATGCAAGGTTGATAGTGGGGTCTTAAACCTTCCCACTAAGCTTATTTCCATTTGTTGAGATATAAAAGGGTGTTTATAGCCAGCATGTTTTACTTTTGCTTTTCTCTCTTTGTTCTCTCTTACATAATTAAGAAATTTCTTTTAAGTTATCTTGTAACACCTCAAAGTTGGCGGATCCATAAAGAAGGCATGAATATATGAATCTAACGCACTATGGTTGTGTAGTCCGTCAATTTATAGGTTTTGGGCAAATTAAAGTTCGCATATTAAGTATTTGCCCGTAGAAGTATCTAAGGATTTCATTTAGGGGTATTCTTCAATTGAAGAAATAGTACGACAAATAGAGGATACACCTCAGAGTCTTGACTAAACATGAAACACTTACTAAATATATGGGAAAGTTGTAAAGGACTAAACTGTCTTTGAGACATGCCCTACGAGAGTTTTCGCCAAGATATAGTACACCCTAAGTATATGTAGCTTGTCTATAAAAACTTTTTATCAAGAAAACCCCGATGGTTCATCCACCCTTTTTATTACTAATGGTTTATCCACAATGAGTGGTTCGTTCACAACGATGAGTGGTTTATCCACAATGTGGTGTAAAGGTAGAGGAGTTATGGGGAACTCCTACTGTGATGTGTAGTGGTGGAGTAGGACCTTTACTTTTTTCTATTAAACTGAAATTGCATTGCATTGCATCGACACGCATAAGCATGCCCAAATGAACTGTAAAAAATTTTGCTATATTGTATGATTGTAACTGTATTGAAATATGTTATTATGCATGTTTGGTTTATTGTTCTGCACTGTTTTTCTTGTGATGGAACTCACACTGAAATTCATAGCTCACTCCCCTTTTATTTCCATCTTTACAGATAACCCACTAGGTTAGAGCGCGGACACGACATTCGGAGGGTCTCGGTTGGATTCTATTTACTAAAATAATTTGGATTCATCATTTGATATTTTTAATATTCAGAAACTGTATTGTTCTATTTTGAACTGGGGCATGAGACATAGGATTTGGGTTTATATATGTAGCATGCATGGCATTTAGTTTGATTTTAGGATATTTTAAATTATGAATATTAATTAGTTATACATGAACTTCAGTTTTTATTAAAATTGTTGGACAAAACATATTAGCGAACCAAAATATATAAATATAAATAATCAAATATTTATATATATAATAAAATAAATTGAATAATTTATATTTAAATTATCGGATATGAAAAACACAATAAATAACATAACAAAAGCCGGAAATCAAAAAGAAGAAACGAGTTTTACTAGATGTTGAGGCCTATTTTACACAGTTTTCTTAAGACAGATTTAGCCACTCCTAATATACTTGGAGAAACGTTGGCCGAATGTCTCCTAGGATACAACAACACGGTGATCAAAGCAGTAGCACCTCTATAGTGATTAACGAACAAACGATGTCTTTTTCTATCACCAAAACATTAAAAAATATGGAGAGGAAAAGAGTAGAATTTTGGAGAGAAAATAATCTAGGTATGAAAGAGTGAACTGAACAAAAAATTCTGAAGAAATCTTAGCCTTTTATAGGCATTCAAAGTAGAGGACTTTTAGAAATATTCATGTATAAGGAGACAAAATATGTATTTAAAAAGGCATTTCGCGTCGCCTGCGTCATGTGGGTGCGTCCCAACCCTGACGAATTTGGACATGCATCCTTCTGCGCGCGAGGCAGGGATCCAAGCTTAGTCATTCAATCACCCTTCAAGTGGGTTTCAAGCTTAGTCATTACAAACTAAATTAAATAATATAAGTGTACAACCCATTTTCTGCCCGGCCCAAAAACAAACCCAACCTAAATCTACCCAAACCCATTACAGCCTACTTAACCCAAAAAACAAATTAAGCCCAAACCTAAAGGCCCAATTACAACCCTAACCCAACAAAATTTTTCAGGATTTTCAAATCCTAGGTGCACTGCACCTAGGGTCTTCTGTCTTCTACCATCTGACCCCGTCTCTGCCAACGCCACTTGCCTGACCAGAAGTCACGTCCACCGCCACTGGTCTCCACCGCCCTTCACTTGCCCCGAGCACCTGCAAGGCATTAAAACAGAAGCGACAGAAAGCAAAGAAAAAGTTGTAAAAGAATGGCTATAAAAACCAATTGAAAAACCATTGTAAGGGGTCTTTTTTTTCAAGCAATAAAAAACGAGATTCAAACAAAAGGTTCGAGAAACAGATTCGAGAAATTTCAAACCCAAATACAGAGATCCAAACACGAAAGTGCAGAGAGAAATATTAAAAACTACTAAAAAAACAGAGGCCAAAGAAAAGGTAATCTTTTTTTGTATTTTCGAAACTTTCCATTTTTCTTTTTTTGGTATACATATATATATATATATATATAAACATTAGTCTAATAAAAAATATAAAAAAAATACATTTTTACCTTTTTCGGCCACCGTGTGCGGTGGTCGGAGCGACGGAGAACGACGGAGAAAGCGACGCTGAATCCCCCCTTTTCGGACCTGCAGAGAGCAGAAGAGAGAAGTCAGGCCCTTTTTTTTGAAACACCAAGCAGAAATGATTTTTTTTAACAACTTTGGCCTTATATAGCCCCCAAAAACGACGTCGTTTTGGGCAGGCCTTAACGCCCAAAACGACGTCGTTTGGCCTAAGATCCGCGCGCGCGACCTGACCCGACTGGAGGATCCGCGCGTTTTTGTTGATTGGGCTAATTGCCCCTTTGGTCCTTCCGCATTTTCAGTTTTTAAAATTAGATTTTCTGCTATTTTAATTTTGGCGCAGAACTTTGGCGCGGCTTTAAATTTAATCCTTATATGAAAGCTGCGTTTAGTAAAATGGGTAAATTGCCTTTTAGCCCCTTTCCATTTCGCGCGTGCTTCAGCTTAATCCTTTTATTATTTATTTATTCATGATTTGTCCCTTCTACTTTCTTTAATATTCGATTTAGCCCATTTTTGCTATTTTTGCAATTATTATTATTATCACTATCTTTTAATCCATTTTAATCATTATTATTATTATTATTATTATTATTATTATTATTATTATTATTATTATTAATTAGTTACCATTATAATTATTTTATTATTAGTACCATTATTATATTATTATCTTTATCTATTTTACTATTGTCTATTATTATTATTATCACTATATTTTTATATATTCTTATTATTTATTTATTAATAACCATTATTATTTTTATTTTTATTTTTATTTTTTTTCTTCTTTTCTCTTACTAACATCATTAATGTCATTTTATTATTACTACTTCTTATTTGCAGCATTCTTCTATTTTTATTATTTTGTTATTTCATCACCATTAGCTTATTATTATTATTATTATTATTATTATTATTATTATTATTATTATCATCATCATCATTAGTATTTTTATACTTACTATATTTACATCTATATTTATTTTCGTAACTTAATACTATTATTATTTTACAAAATACATTCTGTAAAATCATCATATTTCATTTAAAGTTTTTTAAAATAAAGGCAATATTTTGTATTTAGGAATTCAGAGAATAGTGCCCTAACTTGCTGGGTTGCGATTTTCCGTTTACCTAAATAACCTAACATCCTTTTAACGAAATTTCGTAAATCATGAGACGACTTTGGTTACGAGAGATTAAAATATCGTGTCCTAACGTGCTGGATGTGATGTTTATTTCCTTTCGTAACAAAGAAATCTCAAATTTTGACTCAAACCTCTATGCTTATTTTCTTAGTTTAATGCGATACTGTACATTTTGTAAAATCACTACATTTCATCTAAAGGTCTTAAAATAAGGCAATGTTTCGTATTTAGAAATTCGGGGAATAGTGCTCTAACGTGCTGGGTTGCGATTTTCCGTTTGACTATATAACCTAACATCCTTTTCAACAAACTTCGTAAATCATGAGATGACATTGACCACGAGGGTTTAAAATATATGTCCTAACGTGCTGGATGTAATGTTTATATCCTTTCGGAACAAAGAAATCTCAGTTTTTAACCCCAAACATCTACGTTTGTTTTCTGAGTTTAACATTATTAAACAAAAATACATCTTGCAAAAGTATTATATTCCGTTTAAATATTTTTAAATAAGGCAATATTTTGCGTTTAGAAATTCAGGGAATAGTGCCCTAACGTGCCGGGTTGCGATTTTTCGTTTGACTAAATAACTAAACATCCTTTTAATTAGTTTCGTAAATCATGAGATAGCTTTGATTACGAAGGTTTAAAATATCATGTCCTAACGTGCTGGATGTGATGTTTGTATCCTCTCGGAACAAAGAAATCTCAAATTCCAACCCAAATTATCCAAACATTATAAAGGATCCGTATTTTAAAACCTTTTCAAATTTCTGACATTAAGACATCGACTAATCAATTTGGTACCAATTTTGGGCGTGACGAGGGTGCTAACCCTTCCTCGCACATAACCGACTCCCGAACCCGATTTCCAAAACTTCGCAGACCAAAAAACACTGTTTTAGTAAACCAAAACGTTTTATTAAAACAAAGGTGATCCGATCACACCAAATAAAGATCGGTGGCGACTTCCATTTTTTATTTTCATTTTCTAAGCCAAAGTCGACCCCCGTCGTTTTAAAAAAAATGGTTACGACAGCTTGGCGACTCTACTGGGGACTATAAGGAGAGTCAAGCCGTAAATCGATCATTCTTTGTCTTTTGTCGAAAATTTGAAAATTCGATTTGAAAAATTATGATCCTTTTATTGCATGTTGTTTTAATCTCAGCATTGCATTGCATGACCGTTGTGGTCACACCCTCTTAAGTGGGAGTGTGAAGCTACTCCTTCGTGAGGTTTTCACCTCTGTGCAGGATAGTGAATCGCTTTCGGGATACATCCGTACCTATGTCTTCGTGAGATTTTCATCTCCGTGCAGCCATAGGGAATTGTATTCCCCTGAATCGAACTCAGCCCGTATGAGCCTATAATAGGTGAGGATTGAGGAATCTGCTGGTTCGAGTACCTATCTTTAGAACCAAACCACATGTAGTGAACCCTAGGAGCCCACCTTAGGTAGAGCCATGCCAAACCTTAGTGGTTACCCGATTAGGTATTTTATTCTCTACTTAGTGTGTATGAAATACTGACTTGCTTCATTTTTATTTTTGCATGGCATATTTATCAAAAAGGTGTTGATTCGCATTCGATTACTAAATATATAGCTTGTCATGGAAAAGGGGTTTCTTGATAAAGTGGAGGACAATGCGGTCGTCCGAATATGGGCCGAGACAGTGCAACAAGAGAAAGGTGATAGTCTTACAGAAGGGTACGTGTCAGAATTGTGGGACTTCACACGCATCAGCGTAACCCAAAATAATCTTCAAGAGATGAAAGAGATATGGAGTCAATGGGACGACAAGATCAAGCAACTGTTTTACTGTCATTACGGTGATCTGCCTTATCTACTTGACATCAAGGTAGACCAGCACTTATTCCGAGCTATAGCCTAGTTTTGGAACCCTGCTTATAGTTGCTTTACTTTTGGGAAAGTGGACTTGGTACCTACTATAGAAGAGTATACAGCTTTGCTCCGTTGCCCAAAGATTCAAACTAGCAAAGTTTATGTGAGATCTGTTAATGTCCCCACATTCTTAAAAAAGCTGATGAGGAGATGAGCGAGTAGTGAGTTACAGCCCGGATAAAACAAAAGGGAGATTGCAAGTGCATCCATTGGAAAAATTTAAGGGATTTGATCATAGCACATCCTGATGTGAAGAAAAGGGTTGATATTTTTGCCTTGAGCATTTATGGACTAATTATCTTCCCTAAAGTTCTAGGGCATGTGGACGAGGCGGTCTCCGACTTATTTGACAGATTGGATAGAAGATTCACACCAGTTCCTACAATTCTAGCCGAAACTTTCAGGTCCCTAAGCGCATGCAGAAGAGCATGCAAAGGAAGATTCACCAGTTGCACCAACTCTTACTAGCATGGTTCCACAGTCACTTTTGGAAAGCGGAAAAGGTATCGTGTCGAACCTTCTCTGAGGACTATTCTCCACTGAAAAAGTTAGCAACCACGCCAAGACGGGACGATCTTACAGAAGAAAACTGGATGATAATTTTGCAAAATCTGCAAGAAGAAGATATAGAATGGAGGGCTCCTTTGATGGTTCCTGACGAGATCTTATATTGGTGTGGAGATTTTGATTGGGTTCCTCTGCTAGGAATATGGGGAGCTGTCGGGTATGCTCCTCTCCTCGTGTTGAGACAGTAAATATCGAGACAGTTTACACCAGTGACACAAGGCTTGGTTCAATTCGAGTTTGAGTACAAGAGGGATAATTGTAAAAGGAGAGTTCATGAAATATCGAGTGCTTGGAGCCAAACTCACAGAATGAAAAGGTTTGCTACTAACCCGATGACAACTCCTGAATATGACCGGTGGAGGAGTCAGAGAATCAATGATAACATCCCCACATCGGACCAAGAAAATACCCGATCACTGGAAGAGCACTTGCAGGTGATCCCCTCTGAGCTTGAAATTATCAAATAGGACTTTGAGAAAAAGAACCTAGAATTAGGAAAAATGATAGAACAACTAGAGGAAAAGAAAATGCAGCTGGGATTGGATGTCGACGTTCAGAAGCTAGAAGTCGAGAAGCTGAGAAAGGGAAAGAATAAGGCCGAAGAAAATTTCGATAGTTTGAAGACAGACTACAAGAAGCTAGGAAGGTCGATGAGAACTGCGGGACTTGGAAAACCGTCAGAGCAATGGCATCAAAAAATTAAAGAGGAAAAGAATAGAGCAAGTCAATGGGAAAAGAAACTCCGAGAAACTCAAGAGAGAGAGGATACTCTGAAAAGTAATCTGGTAGAAAGTCAAAACAAGAAAGAGAAATTAAAAACTCGGGTGTCAGAATTGGAAAGATCATTGTATCAGTATCGTAGTCGTAACTCTGTAGTCCAATTGAAGGCTAGTCTGAGCAAAATTGAAGAGATGAAAGCAAGAATTGAAGAGCTAGAATCTGCTTTACACAGTTGTGAGCTACGGGCAGAGCTTTGTGAAGTGAATAAGGAATGTTGGAAGCAACAACTGCATCACTCTCAAAGCCAGGTCAGAGACCGGGATTATATTATGGGAGAAGCTGTGGCCCAAGTGCGAGAGGTGGCGGATCACTTACAAACATTAGCAGTCCGAGCTGATGTACTAAGTTTACTGTACGAGTCAGAGTCAGAGAGAGGTCAAGAGTTAGCTTGGCTTCTTGAGAAAGTCAAGACCTTAAGTATTAGGGCAAGGCCTTATATGTAATCCGTTTTATGTGAAAAAACTTGTTTTCTAGAAAAGTTATTCTAATGGAAATTGAATCGGAATCAATGCCTTTTTGTTGCATACATCTCATGCATCAGCATTACATTGCATCATACACATTGAATCTCACAAAGGGACCCTAAAATTATGGCAGTTACCCTGGACCATCGCTATGGTACAAGAGGCAAAACAAAAGTAATGGATCAAAGAATGGAAAGATTAGAGCAAATGCAAAAAGAAATGCAGGATCAAATGCAAGAACGATTAACCAAGATACAGCAGGACATGATAGAGCGGATGCAAGAATCCCAAAATAACATGATAAACCAGCTGGCGTAGTTGTTGGCTAAAAAACGTGAGAAGGGAAAGGGCGTTGCTGCTAGCTCAGGGAACGATAATGACGACCCTGTTTACCCTCCGGGTTTTACCCTGCCAAATACCCAAGCACCACCAGATGTGTATCCCCAAAGGACGCCTGTTACTATCAGGCCACAATATCAGGTTGGTACCACGATACCAACGCACCTCCCGACTGGTTCGGGTACTAACCCAGGAGAAAGTCCGGCTAACCCTGTGGTCCCCGATTTCAATGAAATGGCAGAAATGGACAAGGCAAAAGTAGACCTGCCGAGGCAACTCGAGGACCGTTGCAAGTGGTTAGAAGAAAAGTTTAAAGAAATGGAGACTGCTGACTACCGTTACGGGGTAGACGCTAAGGACTTAAGTTTGGTCCCAGACTTGGTCCTTCCGTCAAAGTTCAAAACACCAGAATTTGAAAAATACAACGGGACTAGCTGTTCCGAGGGGCTCATCACGATGTTCTATCGACGGATGGCGGGAAACGTTAATAATGACCAGTTGCTGATTCACTATTTTCAGGGCAGTTTGGCCGGGTCTGCGGCCAAATGGTACAATCAGCTTAGTCGTGCCTAGATTAAGACCTAGAAGGATCTGGCGCAGGCCTTCATGAAACACTATGGACATGTAACCGATATAGCTCCCGACAGGATTACGCTCCAAAATATAGAGAAAAAGCCAGGCGAGAGTTTCAGACAATACGCCCAGCGATGGAGAGAAATAGCAACACAGGTTCAACCACCGCTCTTAGAGAAGGAGACAACCATGCTTTTTATCAATACTTTGAAGGCTCCTTTCATTAATCACATGCTGGGCGACGCCACTAAAAGTTTCTCAGATATCGTGATGTCGGGAGAAATGATAGAAAATGTGATCAGATGTGGTAAGATAGAGGTGGGAGAAGGCGCTAGAAAGACGATTCCGAAGAAAAGAGAGAACGATGTAAGCAACATAAGCACCCGTAACAAAAGCTACCCAAAGCCTATTACTGTGAAACAGCCCAGAACTATAATCACCGATCAGCAGAGCCCGTCTAGACAGGAGTCCAACGCAAAATAAAATACGGAGAAAATCCAATTCATGCCGATCCCAGTCACATACAAAAAGATATACCAAGACTTATTCGATGCACATGTGGTTGCCCCGCATTACTTAAAACCCTTGCAGCCCCCGTGCCCTAAATGGTATGACCCGAATGCACAATGCGAATATAATGCAGGAATTGTGGGGCATTCAATAGAGCATTGTCTCGCCTTCAAGAAATTGGTGGAAAAACTCATACTGATGGGCGTCGTAGAAGTAGAGGATACCCCTAGCACGGAGCATCCATTACCTAATCATAGGGTTAATGTGATAGGTGAGAGTATGGGGAAAAGAGTTAAATGAATGTTGAAGAGGTGAAAACTCCGATGAGAGGGGTTTGGAAAGAGATGATGAAGAGCGGATTAGTTGTATCGGACCCGGCCAGAGAGTATGAAGAAATGAGAAACGGATGTGAATTCTACAACATAGAAGGGCACGAGATCCAAAACTGTATCGAGTTCAGAATGCTGATGCAAAAGTTGATGGACGATAAAGAGATGGAATTCTATGAAAGTGATGGAAGCCAAGAAAGAGAAAATATTTGCGCGTTGGAAGACAAGTCAACAATAAAAGCCCCGAAAGTTACCTATCCATTGGTCATCATCTCGCGACCAAAGAACAGTGAAGTAGAGGCAAAGGTGATGCCAAAGGTCGTAATTCGGAAACCGGCGGCCTTTTCTTATAAAGATAACAAAAAGGTTCCTTAGAGCTATGACTGTCATGTGACAATTCATGGGAAATGGGACTTGCCTGGCACTTCAGAGGAAGATCGAGAGGTAGGCTCCTATACTCGCAGTGGAAAGCGTTATGATGCGACAAACGCACGAATAGAACCCATGAAAGAGAAAGCCTTGATGGGTGAACAAAGGAAGGAGAAAGTGACCAAGCAAGGACCACCTATAAACGAGCCAGTAAAGGAAGAAGAGGCTAAGGAGTTCCTAAAATTCTTAAAGCATAGCGAGTACAGTGTTGTGGAGCAGCTGCACAAACAATCAGCTCGCATATTTGTGCTAGACTTGCTATTAAGCTTGGAGGCGCATCGCAATGCGCTGATGAAAGTACTAAATGAAACCTATGTTGCTAATGATATCTCTGTTAACAAGTTGGACCGTCTGATTAGCAAAATAAGTGCTGATAACTTCATTTTCTTTAATGATGACGAGATCCCGCCAGGAGGTATGGGCTCTGTTAAAGCTCTTCACATCACCACGCGTTGCAAAGGATACACATTGCCAGAAGTACTAGTTGACAATGGATCGGCGCTAAATGTCTTGCCACTATCAACACTGAACCGATTACCCATAGATAGTACTCATATGAAGGCTTGCCACAATATAGTGAGGGCATTCGATGGAACTGAAAGGAAGGTGTTGGAGAGGATCAAAGTACCTCTGATATTTGGCCCGGGCACATATGAAGTGGATTTCATAGTAATGGATATCAGGCCATCTTATAACTGCTTGCTGGGTAGACCCTGGATACACTCAGCAGGAGCAGTACCCTCGTCGTTGCACCAGAAGTTGAAATTAGTTGTGGAGGGTCGTCTGGTGACAATAAACGCGTAAGAAGACATCATCGCGACTGTAACTAATAGTGCGCCATACTTAGAGGCAAGCGACGAAGCGACTGAGTGTTCCTTCCGCTCTCTGGAATTTGTCAATACAACATTCATTACCGAGGGGAACAAGATCCCAGTACCTCAAATATCTAAAACCACTAAAATGGGTTTGCAACTGACAGTCGGAAAGGGAGCTTCACCAGGAAAAGGACTCGGAAAGTATCTCCAAGAAAGGATCGAGGTCCTGAGATTGAAAGAAAAATGAGACCTCTTCGGCTTAGGATTTAAGCTGGACGCGAAGCAAAACAAGAAAGAGTTAGAGAAGAAATAAGAAAGAAGGAAGGCGCGGTTGAGTGAGGATGAGATTAAATGGGAACCGATGATAATTCTTCACAATCACGAAACATTTATATCTGGAGGGATCATTCATTCGGAACAAGGAACGCAAAAAGGAGAAACACTGGGAAACATGCATGTCAATGCTATATCCGAAGGGAAAACTGAGGAAGAAAACTGGAATGGCATCTGCCCCTACGAGCCAGGCAGCGTTCTAAACAACTGGACCGCGGAGGAAATCCCTTTAGCTTATAGAACTTATTCAGAGTAATGCTCAGAACACACTTGTTGTTTTAAGTCTAGAAGCAATAAGAGTCCCTTTTGTGAAGCATGACTTTGTATAAGATATCGTTATTTTCAATTAAATGCATCTCCGCCATCTTTTGAGCAAATCTTCTTCTATTTTCACTTCATTCATCATCATTATTCTTTTATTCTTTAAATATTCTTCTAAATATTTCCATTTTTCATTCATGATGCCAATAAACATGCTTAGATTCCTTTGTTCTGTGAGCCTTTATTCATCTCCATAACAGGTCCCCAAATATCAATATTTGAGTAACGCTACCGATGACTCTGAATGTCCCTTTGAGCAAGATATGGGTACAGAAGATTTTCAAGATTTTGAAGATGACCAAGGTTGTGACCTATCTCCTGAACTGTTAAGGATGGTAGAACAAGAGGAGAAACAAATCTTACCTCACAAAGAGTCAGTGGAAATAATGAACCTGGGAGACAGACAAGAAAAGAAGGAAGTGAAGATCAGAGTTGGTATTATCGCAGAGACAAAGCGAGACCTCATTGAGTTACTCCAAGAATTCAAAGATGTCTTCACGTGGTCGTATCAAGACATGCCCGGGCTAAGCACTGACATCGTGGTACACCGTTTTCCCATAAAGGAAGAGTACATGCCAGTCCAACAAAAACTTCGGAGGATGATGCCAGATGTTTTGCTGAAAATAAAAGAAGAGGTCAAGAAGCAATTTGACGCAGGTTTCTTGCAAGTGGTTAAGTACTCGGGATGGGTAGCCAATATCATCCCCGTCCCTAAGAAAGATAGGAAAGTACGAATGTGTGTAGACTACAGGGATCTAAACAAGGCTAGCCCGAAAGACAATTTCCTGTTACTCATATCGACACCTTAGTGGACAATACGGCGGGTTATTCATTGTTCTCATTCATGGACGGCTTCTCAGGATACAACCAGATAAAGATGCTTCCTGAATACATGGATAAGACCACGTTCATAACCATGTGGGGAACCTTTTGCTATAAGGTGATGCCATTCGGGCTGAAGAATGCGGGAGCAACATATCAGAGAGCCATGGTAACCCTATTTCATGATATGATGCACAAAGAAATTGAAGTTTATGTCGACGATATGATCGCCAAGTCCCGGACTGAAAAGGAGCATGTCCAAGTCTTAAGGAAATTATTCTTGAGGTTGAGGAAATTCCAGCTAAAGCTTAACCCAGCAAAATGTACCTTCGGAGCCAGATCAGGGAAACTGCTAGGATTTATAGTCAGTGAAAAGGGGATTGAGGTTGACCCAGACAAGGTCAAAGCTATACAAGAACTGCCTCTGCCTCGCACTCAAAAAGAAGTTCGAGGTTTCTTAGGAAGATTAAATTACATTGCTCGGTTCATTTCATAGCTGACTGAGAAATGTGACTCCATATTTTGTCTTCTTAAAAAACACAATCCAGGTGTGTGGGGCGAGAAATGTCAGAAGACCTTCGACAAAGTGAAGCAATACCTGTCCAATCCTCTAGTATTGACGCTGCCTAATCCAGATAAGCCTTTAATCCTCTATTTGAAGGTACTTGATAATTCAATAGGATACGTGCTTGGCCAACACGATGAGTCAGGAAAGAAAGAAAAGGCAATATACTACCTTAGTAAAAAGTTCACTGAATGTGAAACAAGGTACTCACCAATTGAGAAACTGTGTTATGCCTTGATTTGGACAACTCAGAAATTGAGGCAATATATGTTGTATCACACGACCTGGCTTATCTCGAGGCTAGACCCAGAATTGATACTTTGAATGGACAGATGGCCCGATGGCAAATTTTACTTTCTGAGTTTGACATAGTTTATGTAAACCAAAAGGCAGTGAAAGGGAGTGCAATAGCGAATTTTCTAGCCAGTAGAGCTCTGGTAGATTACGAGCCTTTGGACTTCGATTTCCCTAATGAAGATCTAATGTACGTGGCAACCACTGAAGAAGGTACCCCAGAAAGTTGTCCTTGGAAACTAAACTTCGACGGGGCATCGAACGCTGTAGGCAATAGAATTGGGGCGGTTCTGGTATCCCCAAACGGAGATCATTACCCATTCACTTGTAAATTGGATTTTGATTGCACAAACAATATGGCAAAGTACGAAGCTTGTATCATGGGTATCTGTGCCGCTATAGCACGCAAAATTAGGGTATTGGAAGTATATAGAGACTTTGCACTGGTGATTTACCAACTTAAAGGAGAATGGGAGACAAGAGATCCCAAGTTGGTCGAATACAAAAGATTGGTCCAAGAACTGATCAAAAAGTTCGATGACATCACTTTCAGTTACCTGCCAAGAGACGAAAATCAGATGGCTGATGCTCTAGCCACATTGGCTTCCGTGGTCCGAGCAAACAACAAGGAGAATATGAAGCCTATACAAATAAGCATTTATAAGGCCCCGACCCATTGCTACAACTTGGAAGAAGAGGAGCAAAATGATCACCCGTGGTACCACGATATACTGCAATACGTGAAAAATCATAAATACCCCGATCAAGCGACTGAAACTAACAAAAAAACGCTGAGAAGACTAGCCTGTGACTATGTCTTGGACGAAGAGATCCTATACAAAAGAAGAAAGGATCAAGTACTATTGAGGTGTGTGGATGCCGCCGAGGCTAAGTAGATCTTGGAAGAAGTCCATTAGGGTGTCTGTGGAACACATGCCAATGGTTCCGCAATGGCTAGGCAAATTATGAGATTCGGGTATTATTGATCTACCATGGAAAGAGATTGCATTGATTATGCTAAGAAATGTCATAAGTGCCAAATTTACGGGGACAAGATTCATGTACCACCTTCACTTCTACATATTATGACCTCCCCATGGCCTTTTTCTATGTGGGGTATGGACGTCATTGGACCAATCTCTCCAAAAGCTTCCAATGGACATCGGTTCATTTTCGTGGTAATCGATTACTTCACTAAATGGGTATAGGCCACTTCATACGCTAATGTGACAAAATCAGCAGTCAGCAAGTTCTTAAAAAAGGAAATCATATATCAATATGGAATGCCTGAGAGGATCATATCTGATAACGCGTTAAACTTGAACAACAGCATGATCGCAGAGGTCTACAGGCAATTCAAGATCAGACATCACAATTTGTCACCATATCGCCCAAAGATGAACGGTGCAGTAGAAGAAGCTAATAAGAACATCAAGAGGTTAGTAGGGAAAATGACTGAGGCCTACAAAGATTGGCACGAGAAGTTACTATTTGCCCTTTTCGCCTATCGAACATCGGTCAAAACCTCTACCGGGGCAACTCCTTTCTCATTGGTTTACAGAATGGAGGCAGTTTTACCCATCGAAGTTGAAATTCCGTCCCTTCGAGTCTTGTCCGAACTGAAATTAGATGAAGCAGAATGGATCCAGGCTCGATATGATCAGTTGAACTTGATTGAAGAAAAGAGGCTGAAAGCTATCCGTCATGGTTAGATGTACCAAAAGCGAATGATGCGAGCGTACAACAAAAATGTGCGCCCAAGAGAATTCCACGAGGGAGACTTAGTTTTGAAAAAGATCCTCCCCATACAAAAGGATTTCAGAGGGAAATGGATGCCAAATTGGGAAGGACCTTATGTGCCTTATGTGGTGAAAAAGGCTTTCTCTGGAGGAGCACTGATCTTGGCCGAGATGGATGGGAAAAACTTATCCAATCCTATTAATTCGGATTCAGTCAAGAAGTATTATGCTTGAAGAGGGAAAAGGCTAGAGTGAAAACCCGCAAAGGGCGCTTTAAGACCTAAAAAAAAAAGAAGAAAAAGCAGAGAGGCCAAAGCAAAAACCCGCAAAGGGCGCTTTGCGACCAAAGGGGTTTTGGGTCGAAAACCCGACAAGGGCGGCTCAAATTTTGACAAAAGGAAGGGTATGTGACATTTTGTTCTCTCAGAATTAGCAAAAAGGAGGAATGTTACACCTCAGAACATCTACAAAGCACTGCAGATCTCCTAGTATCTATTCAGCTCAAAATGATCTTCGGAAGGATCGAATAGTGAAACTCAGGCTGTGATGTCTGGGGCACCTACTTTTCTTTTGACCCATTTTTTGTATTCTAATAATGTTTGCTTTTGTTGATTAATCCAATTCCATTCTTCATAAATTCTATTGTTATCCATCATTTAAATCTTTTAAGCTGTTTGCAATTGAAATAACGGTCGATGGACCCATAATGCTTCCATAAAAGGAGTTCTGCCTATTACTCTGGAAGCCTCTAAATAGCGCAAGAACCTGAAACAGGACTATTGTCTAGAACCACCACACCTAGGGGTTGGAAACGTCCGAGGAAGAGGAGTCTAAAATCATGACTATTTCCCCAGATTCTCTGTCAAAGATATCAGACGAGATATTGCGTCCATGCCGCGACCTTGACGAGCGAACGAGCAATTACAGCCCTAAGCTTTTAAAAAGAGATCATTCTCATGACATTCTATATTCATGTAAATGTCATCCATATCACACGTAGTTAGGAGCATTTGAGTCATTCCGGTCATAGCATCTGCATCATTTGGCATAAACACAAGCATATAAAATCGAGTCTACAGGATATGTCCCCAGAGGACGGTGTAGCAACGCTGGTGAAGCCACCATCCTATTGCCACTGACCAGCAGTGGAATAGGTTGAAGATAGTCCTATTGCCACTGACCAGTAGTGGAATAGGTAGGTTGAAGATTGTCCTATTACCACTGACCAGCAGTGGAATAGGTTGAAGATTGTCCTATTACCACTGACCAGCAGTGGAATAGGTGGAAGATTGTCCTATTGCCACTGACCAGCAGTGGAATAGGTGGAAGATTGCCCTATTGCCACCGACCAGTAGTGGAATAGGTCAAAAAATTGTAGATCTTGTCGCCCTAACCAATAGCGGGGTAAGATCGAAGGCAAATCCTGTCTCCCTAAGCAGTAAGGAACATGATTTGAGCCACCGTCCTATTGCCCTGACCAGCAGTGGAATAGGTTGAAAATTGTAGATCTTGTCGCCCTAACCAGTAATGGGGCAAGATTGAAGGCAAATCTTGGCTCCCTAAATAGTAGGGAACACGATTTAAGCCACTATCCTATCTTTCTGACCCCCAGTGGGATAGGCTGAAGGCTGCAAATCCCTTCTCCATGAAGTCACAGTGGAGCGAGTTAAAAATAATAATAATAATAATAAATAAACCTCATCCCCTCGAAGTTGTAACAGGAGCAAATTGAAGCCACATGTCCTATCTCTCTAAAGTAGCGGTGGAGTGGACCGAAGCGACAGGATACGGTGGACTGGAGTGAGGCTACTTGAAAAAGAGAAGCACCAAAGAAGTCAGGACTCTACAAGACCGGGCAAAATGGGTCTTTCTTAAAAGTCTTTGCTCCATTCCCGTTACACGATAACGAGCAAAGAGGGGCAGCTGTACAACCCATTTTCTGCCCAGCCCAAAAACAAACCCAACCTAAATCTACCCAAACCCATTACAGCCCATTTAACCCAAAAAACAAATTAAACCCAAACCTAAAGGCCCAATTACAACCCTAACCCAACAAAATTTTTCAGGATTTTCAAACCCTAAGTGCGCCGTACCTAGGGTCTTCTGTCTTCTGCCATCTGACCCCGTCTCTGCCAACGCCACTTACCTGACAAGAAGTCACGTCCACCGCCACTGGTCTCCACCGCCCTCTACCTGCCCCGAGCACCTGCAAGGCATTAAAACAGAAGCGACAGAAAGCAAAGAAAAAGTTGTAAAAGAATGGCTATAAAAACCAATTGAAAAACCATTGTAAGGGGTCTTTTTTTTTTTCAAGCAATAAAATACAAGATTCAAACAAAAGGTTCGAGAAACAGATTCAAAAAATAGAAACAGATTCGAGAAATTTCAAACCCAAATACAGAGATCCAAACACGAAAATGCAGAGAGAAATATTAAAAACTACTAAAAAAACAGAGGCAAAAAAAAGTAATCTTTTTTTTGTATTTTCGAAACTTTCCATTTTTCTTTTTTTGGTATACATATATATATAAACATTAGTATAATAAAAAATATAAAAAAATAATACATTTTTACCTTTTTCGGCCACCGTGTGCGGTGGTCGGAGCGACGACAGCGGAGCGACGGAGAACGGCGGCAAAGCGACGCTGAATCCCCCCCTTTTCGGACCTGCAAAGAGTAGAAGAGAGAAGTCAGGCCCTTTTTTTTGAAACACCAAGCAGAAATGATTTTTTTTAACAACTTTGGCCTTATATAGCCCCCAAAAACGACGTCGTTTTGGGGCAGGCCTTAACGCCCAAAGCGACGTCGTTTGGCCTAGGATCCGCGCGCGCGACCCGACCCGACCGGAGGATCCGCACGTTTTTGTTGATTGGGCTAATTACCCCTTTGGTCCTTCCGCATTTTCAGTTTTTAAAATTAGATTTTCTGCTATTTTAATTTTGGCCCAGAACTTTCGCGCAGCTTTAAATTTAATCCTTATATGAACGCTGCGTTTAGTAAAACGGGTAAATTGCCTTTTAGCCCCTTTCCATTTCGCGTGTGCTTCAGTTTAATCCTTTTATTATTTATTTATTCATGATTTGTCCATTCTACTTTCTTTAATATTCGAATTAGCCCATTTTCGCTATTTTTGCAATTATTATTATTATCACTATCTTTTAATCCATTTTAATCATTATTATTATTATTATTATTATTTATTATATTATTATTATTATTATTATTATTATTTATTATTATTATTATTATTATTATTAATTAGGTACCATTATAATTATTTTATTATTAGTACCATTATTATATTATTATCTTTATCTATTTTACTATTGTCTATTATTATTATTATCACTATATTTTTTATATATATTCTTATTATTTATTTATTAATAACCATTATTATTGCCGTTATTATTTTATTTTTATTTTTATTTTTTTCTTCTTTTCTCTTACTAACATCATTAATATCATTTTATTATTACTACTTCTTATTTGCAGCATTCTTCTATTTTTATTATTTTGTTATTTCCATCACCATTAGCTTATTATTATTATTATTATTATTATTATTATTATTATTATTATTATTATTATTATTATTATTATTCATCATCATCATCATCATCATTAGTATTTTTATACTTACTATATTTACATCTATATTTATTTTCGTAACTTAATACTATTATTATTTTACAAAATAAATTCTGTAAAGTCATCATATTTCATTTAAAGTTTTTTAAAATAAAGGCAATATTTTGTATTTAGGAATTCGGAGAATAGTGCCCTAACTTGCTGGGTTGCGATTTTCCGTTTACCTAAATAACATAACATCCTTTTAACGAAATTTCATAAATCATGAGATGACTTTGGTTACGAGAGATTAAAATATCGTGTCCTAACGTGCTGGATGTGATGTTTATTTCCTTTCGTAACATACAGAATTTTTTTAGTTTATTGCGATACTGTACATTTTGTAAAATCACTACATTTCATCTAAAGGTCTTAAAATAAGATAATGCTTCGTATTTAGAAATTCGGGGAATAGTGCCCTTACGTGCTGGGTTGCGATTTTCCGTTTGACTATATAACCTAACATCCTTTTCAACAAACTTCGTAAATCATGAGATGACATTGACCACGAGGGTTTAAAATATTATGTCCTAACGTGCTGGATGTGATGTTTATATCCTTTCGGAACAAAGAAATCTCAGTTTTTAACCCAAACATCTACATTTGTTTTCTGAGTTTAACGTTATTAAACAAAAATACATATTGCAAAAGTATTATATTACGTTCAAAGATTTTTAAATAAGGCAATGTTTTGCGTTTAGAAATTCGGGGAATAGTGCCCTAACGTGCTGGGTTGCGATTTTCCGTTTGACTAAATAACTAAACATCCTTTTAATTAGTTTCGTAAATCATGAGATAGCTTTGATTACGAAGGTTTAAAATATCATGTCCTAACGTGCTGGATGTGATGTTTGTATCCTCTCGGAACAAAGAAATCTCAAATTCCAGCCCAAATTATCCAAACATTTTAAAGGATCCGTATTTTAAGACCTTTTCAAATTTCTGACATTAAGACATCGACTAATCAATTTGGTGCCAATTTTGGGCGTGACGAGGGTGCTAACCCTTCTTCGCATGTAACTGACTCCCGAACCCGATTTCCAAAACTTTGCAGACCAAAAAACACTGTTTTAGTAAACCAAAACGTTTTATTAAAACAAAGATAATCCGATCACACCAAATAAAGATCGGTGGCGACTCCCATTTTTTATTTTCATTTTCTAAGCCAAAGTCGACCCCGTCGTTTTAAAAAAAAATGGTTACGACAATAAGATAATTGTGCTAAATAAACAAACTTTTTTTTTTTTTTTGTGATCCTGAACGTAAGAGGGTGGACAAAAAATAATGATGGTTATGATTCACGGAAAGAGCGTGAGAAGAGAACCGTCGCTCCATCTGGAAGAGGATGATGATTCATCCTATTCATGCACGACTGTCCAACTCCCCACCCAATCAAATTCCAAATTATGACATGAGAAGAACATCATCCCACGTGGTCTGTGCTCCACGCCACCATGTCCCACGTGGGCTCCATTTTGGTGGGGCCCTTTCCCACCGCCCAAGCTAATCCCGGGTTGGCCATCCCTACTTTTAATTATCAGAGCCACCTCCCCAATCTGCAAAACGACGGAAATGGAAAACTATAATTTTTTTTATTTTCAACGTACTTATAAAATATTTTTCAAAAAAGTATGAATAAAATTTTGATATTGCTTGGCCTAAGAGGCCAATCTTTTGCAAATCTCGAAGTCGGGAGGCACAATAAGGTGAGACTGGCTAACTGCTTGCCTTGGAAAGTTTTTTCAAGTGTCTGCTTTATAAAATTATTGAAATGCATGTATTCGTACTTGCTTTATTTATCGACAATTTAAATATTATTATTTCATGAAAATGTCCTTCCACCGATTTGAATGACAAGACCAATAATTACTACTTTTTATTTTCAATTATGTCACGGTTCACATGTTTATTAGGGTTTAGGTTGAGGTTAAAATAATTACGGTTCACATATTTATTAGGGTTTAGATTGAGGTTAAAGCTTTCGACTCTCTACTCGTAACACTTAAAGATGTAGGGTTTAGGTTAAAGTTAAAACAATCATGTAATGTAAGGATACATGAAAAGTTGTCATTAGTGTACGTGTTTATGACTAGGGTTGTTTAAATACATGTTGATGTCAAGCTTGAATAACCCATTTTACTAAAAAAATAAATGAAGTCCCAAAAGGCATTGGGAATCCTATCAAAGATGGGAAATTTTTTCAAAATTTTAACCTAAAAAAGAGGTGGAAAGTCTTAGTCCAAATAATCAGCCACTTCAGAATTTGATTCTTTTCTTTCAAGCAAATTATACCTATTGGTTGCAATATCTTTAAGTGGAATGGTCGGCCAAACTTTTCCATATCAGCTTGATTCATCTCTAAACTTGATTATTCTTTTTTATTAATATTAAATTCCACAACTTGAACTTTAATTTTTTTAATTAACCTTTTCAAGCTGAAAAAGAAAAATAAAACCTTAATTATTATCACTAGTATTAAATTTTAAAACTTGATTTGTCCTAAATTTGAAAAAGGGTCTCCTTCAATTCATATATGTAGTCATGAAGATTAGAATTTAGCTGAAAATGGCCTCCATTATTTGGCTTATTCAATCAAAAGTTTACAAAACTAGTGCAATTTTAATATGATAATGTCAAGTACCAAATACCAATTGAGTAAAATTTTTTTTGGCCAAAATAAATTACGAATTGATGAATTATCATTTTAAAAGTTCTTTTTAACCATTTCTTTTACGGAATTAAAAAAAGGTTTTATTAATCATATATATTACAAAGCTATTTGCTTATAACATATGCGAAAAATTTTGTACTATAATCCGGGGTAAACTTAGGGGGGTTCATAGGTTCTCGCCCCCTCTTAAAATGTAAATTTTTTTATTTAGTTTTTTAAAATTTTAAAAATATAAAAATTTTATTTAATTTTTTAAATATTTTAAAGATATAAGTTATTAAAATAGTGAATTATATTTTTGTTATCGTAAAAATTACAATTTAATTTCAATCTCTTAAAAAAATTTGATTTCGCCCTAACTGTAATATTTGTATAAAAACATTTTCCTTTTGCATTTAATGATTTCTTTAATTAAGTCCAAGAAAAAAAATTTATTAATTGCATATGCGACAGTTAGTCCTTGCCTAGTGATATTAAAGGAAAGAAACATAAAATCAATAAATTACTTTTTAAAGCAAATAGTAAAAATAAGGAAAAACTCTCTATGATAGTCTATAATTCAAGAAAAGAAATAATAATCTTTAACCATTGAATTTTAAAATAACATTAGAATAATCTATTTATTTAATTTAATAAATAATAATAACATATATATTGATATTAAATTTTTTATTGAGTTTAGTGCCACAAATCAATAAAAATTTCTTACAAAGTAAATTATATTATTTTAAGGGTGTTTTTATTATTTTATACATTTTATACATACATATAGAAATATAAATACACATAATAAAGTTAGAATCCAAATTTTTAATATTTTTAACATTTATAATTTACCATTCAATCAAAATTTTATTTATTATTTATATCAAATTTTTATAAATATATTTATCAGATAATATGATTTTTTTACCTATATATAGATGACATAATCTACTTTAAATTAAGTCCTAAAAATAATATATCAGATGAAAAAAATTCTTAAAATGAATCTGATAATACTTAACCCCTTCTATAAAAAACAAAAATCTTAACCCCTTATATTTTTTTTAATATTAATATCATTCTAAATATAAATCTATTGAGCATATGTTTTAAACCAAGAAATGTTGGGTGCAGTAGTAAAACTCATTACACTTTTCAAATAGAACATATGTTCGAACTTTGGAGATGACATTATTAGTAAAAACAATCATAAGTCTCAAACATAAATCATAATAATAGACTTAAAAATACTAAAATAAAATATCATCATAATCAATTTCATTAGACATCATTAACATTTTCATTACAAAATCTAATTAATTCATTAATTACAAGTTTCTCTCTATAATTTACTTACATTCTAAAAAAGTCATTTTAAAAAGTTAATTAGGATTTAGGTAGTTTTTTTCTCTCCAAATTTAGGGAAATATATCGATTTTAGAGAGAAACAAAAAATACGTCTTGTAGAAAACGTTTTCTACTAATATGTTTGAATCGCATTTACATAATTATATGTGTAAATAAAGGAGTTATTAATTTAAAATATTTTAATATAATGATATATATAAATGATATATTATTATATAATTAAATATTTATTATTTTATTTATATAAATAAAATAGTTATTAATTAAAAAGATGAATTAAAAAATTTGAAAATAATATATTTATTAATTAAAAACATTACCGTGAAATAAAAATATTTCAAAAATTAAGAAAAAACCAATAACATTTATTCATCTAACCAAACGAGTTAATGTACTAAGTTATTAAAGAAAATGTGTTTTGTAGAATGTGTTTTCAGATACCTCAGCAGAAAACGCTTACTGTAAACATGTTTTATGTTTTTATTTTTTCAAAATTCAACTATTTCCTTAAAAAAATATTAAATCCCTAATTAACTTTTAAAAAACCAGACTTTTTATTTTCTAATTTACCCAGACATGCTAATTAGTAATTTACCTTGTACATGTTCAAAAATAAAAAGAAAAAACAAAAGTTTAACCTTGTACTGGGTAAGATGAGTTGTCGAAATCCAAGATTCTTCAATGGCATTGGCACCCACCACCCTCTTCTCTCTCTCTCTCTCTCTCTCTCTCTCTCACATAAACTTTTAGGCCTCTATCTGCTTCTATATAACCCTACTCTCTTTTCTTCATCTATCTACAACATAGAAAGAGCAGCCCTTTCACTGCTTTGCTTCAATTATTTCCCAATTCCTTTTGCCTTCAAAATTTCCTTGGGATTCCTATGGCTACTGCTGAGGTATTGTTTTTCTTATTAACTACTCCATTTAAGCTTTGTTTATCAACTGATCTTTTCTTATGAAGTTCAAAGCAAACCATCATGATCTTCACAAACCCTTTTCCTGATACTTTTTTATTTTAGATTCCAT
Source organism: Gossypium australe (assembly GCA_005393395.2). Classification (NCBI taxonomy): domain Eukaryota; kingdom Viridiplantae; phylum Streptophyta; class Magnoliopsida; order Malvales; family Malvaceae; genus Gossypium; species Gossypium australe. The sequence goes on along the minus strand of CM016620.1, from coordinate 13,463,303 downwards.
TAACCAATATGTTTTTGTAGGTTGCATCAGTTCAAACTGCACTTCATGAGGAGAAAACTGAAGAATCAGTGAAGGATCAAGAAGCGACAACAGATGAAGTAGTTGCCGAAACCCCTGCAGCGGAACCAGTTGCCGAAGAGCCAAAGGAAGCGGAGCCTGCGGCGGTGGCAGTCGAGGAACCTGAAGCCTCAGTTGAAGTTGAAACCAAGGAGGTGGTAGAAGAACCAAAGGCTGTTACTGAGGAGCCAGTAGTAGAGGAGACTCCTAAGGAAACAGTGCCAGAACCAGTTGCCGAGGAGATCAAGGAAACCACTGAACAAACCGTTGAAACCAAAGAAACTACAGAGTCTAGTGAGGCAGCAGCAGAAGCACCCAAAGAGGAAGTTGAGAAGGAAGAAGAAGCAAAACCAGCTGAAGTGGAGGAGAAAGGTGAAACAGAAGCTGATCCAGCAGAGAAGACTGAGTAAATAATAAAGCTTTTGTGATGAAAATGCGGGTGTCAATGGAAGTGTGTTTCAAGTGGCTACAGTTTGATAAGTTTGCATCTCAAGTTAACTAGTTTTCTTCTATGTAGGTCAATAAGGATGTAGTAATGTGGCTGATGGAGGCCCACCGATAGCAGTCTTGCAATGTGGCTAAGTTAACATGCATTTGCATATGTCAAAGAGTGACATACTTTAAGTTCCATTGTGGGGAAATTTTATGGGTCATCTGTTATCTGTAAAGGGATCGGTTCCTTGGGTCCCAAACCACCTTTCTTTGCTTATGTTTATTGTTTTGCTTGTATGGTTATTAGGAGAGGCAGTATCAAGTATGCATGTTGTCTTGGTTATAAAAAATCTTAGTCCTTTTGTTTAACATTTGTTCAATGTCCAATTTCTTCCTATTGCTCCAATATACCCAAAACCCGAGATCAGCTTTTTCTTTTAAAATAATTTAATGCAAATGCAATTTTTTTCCTCACACTCTTTCAAATTAGCCTACATTGTCCATTTTCACATGATGCACTGTTTTGAGACTTAGGATCTGTTTTGAGAAACACAATAAAGTGTAATTATTAAGAGTAATTAATTATAAAGAATTATAATTATTTAGACGTATTTGGATGACAGAATATAATTACATTGTAATTCATGTAATTTTTATGTCATGTTTGACATTAGAAATTGTAATTATATAGCTATATAATATATATTTTTAAAATATAAATTATTGTAAAAAATTATTAGCATGATAATTTTTTTCCCAAACAAGTAATAAAAATAAAAATTAAATTATCATATGTATTATGTTAGTCCAAAAATGTTGTTGATAATACGATTACTAATAAAAATAACAAGAAAAATAAACATCATATGTAATTTTATCTAATTGTTCTAGTGTTCCATATTTGTTGAGTTATTCCTTCTTTAATATTTAACATAAGCTCATTTTCATCAAATATTGGTCCTTGACCGAGTTCATCTTCATCTAATTTTGAATTTATATTAGGGTAAATTACACCAACAGTCACTCAACTTTGGGGTAGCTGACAAAACAATCACTCAAGTTTCAATTTAGTCACTTAGGTTTCAATTCAGTCATTCAACTTTCGAAAAATAACAAAACAGTCACCACTAACCCTTTTCCGTTACAGACAGAACAGAGCTACAGTTTTCTGTTACAAACTTAACACAGCTGCCATTTCCCATCCCCCTATCACTGCTCTCCCATCCCTCTCCCTCTTCCCCACCATTGTTAAATCTTCCCTTCATATTCTTATCTTTTACTTTCAGAGCCCTTAACAGAGGTACTTTGAAGATGTTGATATTCAAATTCAATGCCATTCAGAGCAACACCCTCTCTCAGCTTCATAAGGTAATTATTAAAATGTCTTCTCAGTCTTTTTTGTTTGAGGTTTGGGTTATCCCTGTCTCTGTTTTTGAGGCTGTGAGAGGTTTACTGTTCCATTGGCATTCGCTTGGTTTAATCAGCGGATTAGGTGAATGAGTCTAATGGCTAAAGTCCTTGTTTTGGGGTTTAATTTTCTATGTTTTTGTATGATGGAGCTTCTGTTACTTTTTCACTTGCTGTTTTAAGGCCTTCCTTCCTTGCTTTGGGTATGGCCTTGCTTGAACAGAAAAAAAAAAGAATCTATTATCACTCTGTTTCAGATCTAGGAACCTTTTTTTTTCCTTCATTTGTTTTCCCATAAACATGTTGAGAGATCTGATGCTGATGATGAGGCTTAGCCTAAAGAAGTTTGAAATCACCCTCGTCATCACTTGCGCCTTCCCAGATTTCGTCTGACTTTGGTGTTTACTCTATTTATTTCTCAAATTTTACAATCTGGACTTGCTTTGCCCAAAAAATTGAAGGTGACAAGTTCACCAAAACAATACTGGCTTTTGCCTTGCCCTGCTTGCTGCTGATGATTCAACCAGTACAAGAGGCTGCCAAAACCCCAACATTACAATATGGAACATTTGGGAGAAGCAATAATGCTCCTTCGACACATCCTCCACCCATTAATGACCCGACAAGGGGTTGCAATGCTGAAAACGGTTGCCGACAGTTTACTCTGAGTTTTGAAAACCGCAGGTGGGTGAAATGAAAATCCATGTTAATGTTCATTCATTTTCACTTCAATATTGTTCCCCTGATGTTGAAAGTGTTGACACAGAGGAACTCCAGTTGAAGTTGTTGCCAATGTTTCGATGGCGGAAGGAACTTTGAACCACAGAGAGCCAGGTATCGAGGCTATGGCTGCTGGGATTGCCACTTGGTTCTCGAACAATACTGAGTCCAATAGCAATACATACGGTGGGGAAGAGGGAGAGGGATGGGAGAGCAGTGATAGGGGGATGGAAAATGGCAGGTCCGCTAAGTTTGTAACAGAAAACGGTAGCTCCGTTACGTCTATAACGGAAAAGGGTTAGTGGTGACTGTTTTGTTATTTTTTGAAAGTTGAGTGTCTGAATTGAAACCTGAGTGACTGAATTGAAACCTGAGTGACTGTTTTGTCAGCTACCCCAAAGTTGAGTGACTGTTGGTGTAATTTACCCTTTATATTATTAAGATTATCAAGATCTTTTTCTTCCATGTACTATCCGAAGTATGAATCATCTCAAATCCACCTATGATTGAAGCTATGAAGTATGCAACATGCTAGAACAATTCAACCTCTTTTTATGCTTCGTTCTCTTAAATTATATCATACCTTCACGATATGGTGCAAGAAAACTTTTTGTATTTGTATCATTAACATCTACCATATAATATTTTAGTTTATAGTGCAAATAACCTGTAGCCTTAATCATAAAAACTTATATAAACTTAATTTGGAGAAAGAATTATGCTAGACTATAACCCTTTTTATAAAATGTAAATTAAGTAAAAAAAATATAAAATTTATAATATATAACCTTTATAAAAAAGTTTTTTTTTTATAAATTATCCAATAACTTTCATAATACTTCTTATACAAAATATATTTTTTTGTTATAATTTTAGAAAACTATTTTTCTACAAATGTTATGATAAAAATTATAACATCTTTTATGAATAAATATATTATAACACTTTTATAACATAGAAAATATTTTTATAATAATTGTTTTTTGCCATAACTTGAAAAAATTTAGGATATTAAATAATATATTTTTGTTATAACTTTATAAATAAATAATTATTTTTATAATATTTTTTTAGGATTTATAAGATAATAATCTTTGGCCATAACCATCCAAAACACCAATTGACGCTCATGCTTATACCAATTATTAAGTGGCTTTCCATTGTTTAATAAGTTTTCAATTTTAGAAGTTTTGTCTGCTTTTGTAGTACGTTTTTTAGTCTTGCTTAAGCATGTAATTTTAGTTTTATAACTGATTTTAAGGATGATTTTGTTGTCGTCCTCTCTAGTTTGGTGAATACTCGATTCTTTTGTTAATTTTTGCTTGCCGCTTTGGACCATCCGATGCTGATTTTCTTATCGTATTAAGTACTTGCAATCACTCCACATATGCCGTGCTTGAGTTGTAATAAAGCCAATTGTCAACGTGTCATAATGTTTTATTGCTGTTGAGGCTAAAGCCTTTGTTGTGTTGATAGAGCTTGTCCTTCACCATCTACAGTGAGTATTTACTATTTTTTCTTTCTAAATTGTATGGTTTTATTCATTAAATGAATTAATAAATCTACCTTTCGACTTTATTTTGTGATTTATTTTTAATTATGGGAACTATGCTAGGATGATATACATCCTATTAGATGTATTTTAAGACATTATTATGTGGTTTACTATATTAAGACATTTAGAAAAATAACATTATTAGTTTATTATATATTCTTTTAATTTTTTTGAAAAATTATTATTTTTTATATTTAGTTGAACCAAAACAACAAGCCTTGTAATTTATTATAATATTAGGATTTCTTTGAAACATCTTCATTCTTTTTTAGATTTAACCACCCTCAATCCTGGAAAAAAGAATAATAAGGATAACTAAGATTTCCTAACTACAAACTTGATTTAGCACTTATATTTGTATGAAATACTAATTTTTTTTTTTGTAGAATATGAGTAGAATTGTTCATTTAAGCTGTATAGGAATAGCGGGTTAGACTACTTATAGTTTACATTCCTATAATTTAATTATTTGTAGTTTTGCTCAAAGTAATACCTGAAATCAACTTCTTCTTCTTCTTCTTCTTCTTTTTTAATATTCCTATAGATTAGTCTTTAGTACAAAAAAAACATGATTTCAAGTATTTTTTAAATTTATTCTAAAACAAGTTTTATATATACTTAATTTTTATATACATATTATTATATTTAGAAATATATATAAGATAAATTTGAAACAATTTTGTTTTCAATTAAAACTATAATTTAAAAATTATCAATTAAATTTTATTATTAAATATTTAATCCAAATATTTGTTTAGAAAAAGCTTATTACAAAATTAAATACATGAATATTAACTTTTATTTAATAAAGGTAAATTTGTAAATTATCATTACATTTGCAATAAAAGTACTCAGTGAACCAAATATGATAATGTAACATTCCTAGAATTCTAAGTAGTACCTTCCAATGTATACTAAATATTGTAAAGTAATTTTCTCGATAATCATATTCCAAATAATTATATTCATTACAATCATAACATGGAAAAGCACCAAACGTTACCTTAAATGTTGCAATATTAATGACAACTTCTATGATCGTAAAGGGTATTATTAAAATTAAAATAAGTTATGGGTGTGATCATTCCAGCACTAACATATCGAATTCCATCAAAACTCTGCAATTAAACGTACTTGAATGGGAGTAGTACTAAAATGGGTAACCTTTTGAGAATCATAAAAAGAATTAAAATAAGCTGTATAGATGTAAAAGATTTAGAGATGAACTGAAAGTATTATCAACGAAGTATCTAAAACTGGTTGGTGAATAATCTACGAACTACGAATGTTGCTGTTGAGGAAATTGTAAGGTACCGATAAGTTTGCTTTTACCGGATTCCATTTTGCAGGTAATGAATGATAGTATTATTTTAAGGGTTTCTGAGTTTGTTTATGGTCTGAAACAAATTTAATGGTAAGTGGCAGTGTATAAGGTAATTCATGTAATCAGTCTATTGTGTCATAGTAAATGATTTTATATAATTCTTAACAATGATGTAAATATATTTAATTTAAGTAAAGCATGTTGTCACTAAAACTTGAATTCTTGATTCTATAATTTGATTTACAATTGTTGATATAAGTAATCGATAAGAAAAGATTTGGGTGAGGTGAATGGCTTTCACTCTTAAAGAGCGGAGAGCCGCTGTGATGAAGTCGAAGAAAAAAATTTTAGAGGGAGTGATAGTTAGAAGTATATTGGTTGAATAAGAGCGTGTGTGGGATTCATGTACGCTATTCAAGTGAGGATGCTTTATATATGAAATGTTAGAGATGCCATGTGTAAATGTTATGTTGGCGGTAGGGTCACCTTCTATCTCCTTATAAAGATAGTGATGTGACCCTATAGAAAATAATTTACATAAATTACTGAGAATTATTGCTATCATGATTTTATACTAAAATTTAATATTTGTTTTGACTTAATGTGACATTATATTTCTTGAATGTATGATTTTTTAAATATTTTTAAAAATATAATTTAGTTTACTATAATTTAAGGATAATTAATTTAATTTAATGATAAATAAGGTATATATTTAATAAGTTTTTGATTTGTTATATGTTTTAAATATTTCTAGCATCGAACTAATTAAATAAAATTGTATTTTTTATGAACCGATACCGTAGCAGAAGCCCATGGTGGCAAAATAGAATACCCTAAATATGCTTTGGGGTGAATTTTATATATATATATTTTTTACTTTTCTAAAATAGAATCATGGAAATTTTAGCTGGTTAGGGTCATTTAAATTTGTATGCTTTTATATGTGTTAGCATGATGATATTTATTTGACTATGAATATATGTTCATGCATATGTATGATAAGCATGCCATATAGTTTAGGGCAATAATGCCACATGTACTTGTATTGCACACATTGATCATTCATGTTTGAAACCGGACATTAAAAATCTTACATATTTTTAAAAGATTATGTGGGAGAAGGTCCCTAAACAAGACCTACGGTCTCCATCAATGGTCTATTGTGATTGCATAACAATTTAACTACCCTACAATAGGATTGTCATGTGGACCTCATTGAAGAGATTTCCTGAAAGTAACTATGCAAGCAACGAATGTTTATTAAGCTCATATAGACTTAAACATAACTTACCATTTCATTTATACAATTCATAGATTAAGCGTAAATCATTACCAATTCCATAAGCTTAGTAAAAGCCTATACAACATCATGAAACTCAGAAGTTAGTACACTTGTCCATGATACAAATGTAATCAACCATAAGATATGTAGTTTACCATATATAAACACATTAATGTTACTATAAGATCCTGACTCATTCCATTTCCATATTTACCATTTTATTTCCTTTTCTTACCCGTTGAACCATCTAGAACTATATCGGATACTCGGGAATTCTCACACATAGTGTGCCTTTCCATATAGTTGTAACATTTCCTTTACATCAATGCTCATACGAGTTGTGAAATGGGTCTTGTAACAGCCCGATTTTGGGCTTAGTCGGACAGTGGTTTCGGGACCACAAATTCGATGTTGAGAAATTTATTTTATTTATATTTTCATGGTGTACAATTTCACAGAATGATTTCCTGAAAATCTCATTCGAAAATTTTGACGTTTGGGCACTCAATTTAGTCAAAAGGACTAAATTGTAAAAAGTGCAAAACTTGATTTCTACATGTTAGAGGTGTCCAATTGTTATGAAATTTTAAATTGGAGGTCCTTAAATGATAATTAGGCCATTGGTTAAGTTGGTGGACAAAAATGGACATGGACAAGTATGTTTCAAAAGATTTTTTTAAGGGGCATTTTGGTAATTTAGTGAATTAAATGAATTAAAAACAAGATTTAAATGCCAAATTTGTCCATCTTCAAGCTTAGGTCAAATTTAACATGTGGGAAGCCATGGATAGGGTTTTCAAGCTTTCCAAGCTTCATGGTAAGTCCATTCTAGCCCCGTTTTTCATGTTCTTTACGTTTTTGGAGTCCCGGTAACTTGATTTAGCTTATTCTAGCAATAATTTAACCTAAGGTTCATATTTGGAAAAATACCCATAGGTGAAATGTATTTATTTTGATGTTTTATGGCAGAATATGAAGCTTAGAATTATGTTAAACTTTTACTAAGCGATTTGAAGTGAAAACGAGTAAAACGACATAATCGGCAAAAATACCTAATGTACATAAGTGCATGTTAGAGCAAGAATTTGATGTTTCCATAGAAGGGAAAAATGATTAGCATGTTATAAAACATAAGAATAAGGGATGAAGTTTAATTTTTGAGCCTAGGGGCAAAATCATAATTATGCAAAAGTTTAGGGGCAAAATTATAATTTTTCCAAAGTTTGAGTTAGGGACTGTTTTGAGTAGTACATTAATTAAATAAATGAAATGTGATGTCTTAGACCCCGAAAAACGAGATTTGGACCTAGAACGAGAGGAAAATTGAAAATCGGGAAAGTTAGTAAAATGACTGTTTTGGTATCCAGGTAAGTTCATATGTTCAATAAGCATTTAATTATGCATATTTGAATGATAATTTGATATTTTGGCCATAAATACTATAGTATTGAGTTTCAGATATAATGATTAATGTTCGATAATAATTCGATATTGGAAAGAGAACTTGTATAATTTATATGTTAGACCATATTTTGTATTATGGTTTTGTATGATAACAAGAAAGTATTGATTAGCATAGTTTGATGAGAATAAGTTAAGTTGGTGATATGATGAGATTTAGAATGTAAGTATATAAGTTGAGTAGCATTTTATTATTATGCAATTATTGTTATTAGTAATGTTATTATTGAGTTATGCGACTAACCTTGAGAATTTGAGAAAGTATGTTTCAGCTATGACTTGACAAGGCATTGATATCTCAAAGTCCATGGCTATACCATGGCAATTAAGGAAGAATTGACAGAAAAGTCCATGTTCATAACATGGCATTTAAGGAGGAATTGACGGTTAAGGATACCATGTAAGACCATGTCAAGACATGGCATCGACATTTAAGGACTCCATGTAAGACCACATCAAGATGTGGCATTAGCACTAAGACAAGGATACCATGTAAGACCATGTTAGGAACATGACATTTGGTAAGATAAGGATATCATGTAAGACCATGCCAAGGCATGGCATTGAGAAGTTCTATAAGGCAAGGAAATCATGTAAGACCATGTCAAGGCATGGCATTGGTGAGTTCATAAGGCAAGGATACCACGTAAGACCATGTCAAGACATGGCAATGGTAAGTTCAAAAAGGAAAAGGTTCTCGAGTAGTCCAAAGAGTAAGTTAAAGAAATGACAAGGTGAGAACATGAAGAAAGAGTACAGGTATGCATTTAAGGCTTATTTAATATTGAGATTATCAAGTATTAAGTAAGTGATGAGTTTTCAGTTATGCTTGTGACACCTTACGACATGATTGGCAATATGCCTATATTATGAAAGAGTACTCATGTGTTAAGTGAGAATGTTGCAGGTATGTAAGCAAGCTATTAAGTATGGTGCCCTTTGTATTCTGAGCCTTTGGTAAGGTTACCGATGAGGTCACCGGGAAAATCGATTAAGTGAAATTATGTGTGGCTTGTAGTGATAAGTGTAGGTATATGCATGTGTAACATATGAGCAATATGCTCGATATGTAATTGGAAATTAGAAAGATTGTTATAGGTAAGTAATGAATACAATTAAAGTGAGTGTGAGAGCAAAAATTTACAAATAAAACTGTTTTGGATAATAGCAGTTACGTGATTTTGAAAACTCACCAAAAATAGTAGAAATTGAATTATAAGTTGGATGAGATATTGATTTAAAGCTTATTAAGTCTATTTTCATATAAAAGAAACAGAACAAACAAAGGATTTGTATAATTTGAGATATTTAAATTATTGTGGGACTGGTTCAGAATGACTACTTGATCCCCTATTCTGTCTTAGAAAAATCATTAAAAATTATACAAAAATAATTATGTGATATAATTTATATTCCTGAAATTATGAATGAGTCTAGTTTCAAATAACTAAACAATAAGGTCATCTAAATTCTGTACGAGGAGATAATTGATTCATAGTGAAGAGAGGTCATAATAGTCGAATAGTGAAACAGGGGAAATTTTAATGAATAAACTGTACTAACTAGCTAGACCAAAAATTCTATAAATTTTATGGTATGAAGATATGTGAGTCTAGTTTTAGGTAAAATTAGCGGTTTGTAATTTGGAGCTCTGTAGTTCAAGAAATAAATAATTTAGTGACAGCAATTCAAGTAGACAGATTAATGTGAACATGAGTAATAAGGTATAAGCATGTGATTTAATGATTGTATCAATTAGAGGACTTATTGTGAGGATTTGTCTCGTTGAGGCTTTGGTAAGGCTACAAATGAGTAAGTTGAGAAAGTAAGAACTTAGCATTATTTATGCAAGTTATGACAGCTTAGTAGTAAGCTAAATTCATTACTAATGCTTATTATTTTTACATGTGAACTTACTAAGCTTTATAAGCTTACCCCCTTTTCTTTCTCATGTTTTGGAGTCTTATTAAACAAGCTTGGGCTGAAGGTCGTCGGAGATCGCTTCACACTATCAAGCTATCTATGGGTATCTTTATTTATAAATGATTTAAGTTATGACATATATAGGGGCTTGACTAAGTCATTTTGTATATGTGTTAATTAATTTGATTAAACGTATTGCTTCATAACGGTAATAAGGATTATTCTGTATTTAGCCACGAGTTGTGGCTTATATTGGTCATGGAGTTATAATGCTTGTGTATGCATGTGTTTGTTAAAGTTTAAATTATAAGTGAAATTTTGTGTCTCGGGATTTAGTAGAATGTATTGTTAAGTCTGGTAATGCCTCGTACCCGGTTCCGGCGTAGTATATGGGTAAGGGGTGATACATTTAGTGGTATCAGAGCTATGGTTTAGTCGGTTCTCGGACTACCATAGTGAGTGTGAGAGTCTAGCTATACATGCCATATTGAACTGTGATAGTGTGACGACTCCCGACCCTGATGTAAATTGTTTTATTAGACAGATGCGCATTTCAACCGAGCTAAATTTGATAGTGCAGACAGCGTGTTTATGATGAGTTGAGACTCGTAAAAAGTAAGAATAATATTTTATGATGTTTATGTGATGATGAATAAATTGTGGATGAGAGTTTCTCTTGAAATATGAAAGATGAGATGAAATGAAAGTTTATACTATGATAAGTGTTCATGTTTGATTGGCATTTGTATGATGCTATGAGTATAACTTGTGAAATTAAGTGAATGTTATGAGTAATTTTACTCGAGATTTATGAATGAAAGTATAAGTGCACTTGTTTGTATAAGATGATAGGAAGGTTGTGTAAAATGAGCATGCATGTTAAGTTACTTGAAACAAAATATATATATTGATGAGTGTTAAGTTATATGCATGAGTATATAAGAGGCAAGTCAGAGGCGTTACAACCTCACCCTCTTCCAGTAAGGTATGTTATAAAGAAATTTCATGAAATTTAGACCGGATGGGTTTACAAGTGGAAGACTAAAGAGTTGAATTGTAGATTAATTGACAACGTGATCAGAGTTGAGAACGATTTAGTAAATGAACACAGTTGCAGAAAAGATGTCAAATTAATATGAAAATCATTCGGATTCCGGAATGTTATAGTTAAAGAAAGGTCAGACTCAGCTAATTAACTCATCCATGTATGAGGCCTAAAGTATGTAATTACTGGAATTTATTCTGAATTTATTTATGTTTGCAATTGGAATAATATCAGATTAGTAATGACAGAATTAGATAGTGAAATCATGATCGAGATGTATTAATGACTGAATGCAGTGTTTATGGTTGAGAAATTACAACAATCTCTTCCGACTATTATATGTTTCCATTTACTCTCAGAGGTATATATATCTGCAAGATTTCGAATGAAATTCCTATAGTATAAGAATGTCAGCTAAATTTATAGGTAGATGAAAGCATTGTAGTCTATTTGAGCTATGATCGAAATTGCTCTATCTTTTCTGGTTTTCTACATCATGCACAGATAGAAAGTTGATGATAAGGTCCGTATGATGTTAGCGTCCAGTTTTACTAGCTATTACTCAATAAAAAAAAAGGAAGATTGTGTGGCTTTTGTTAAGATTATTTTTAGTACTTATGAGTATTTTTTGTGTAGCTCTATGTTTTGAGATTTTGTTATTTCTGTTTCCTTATTAAATTATTGTTCAAAGTATCAGCCATGAGATATCAGTAGGAAATATTCCATTGATGAAAATGGTTTCTTCTTATTATTAAAATGCTTATGATGATTATAAGTTTTGACTTGATGGCGAGAGTACTTTGATACAGTTACCAGAGGTATAAAGATTGGGCTTTTGTATTGGTTGTTATGGAAATTTGTGTTTAAATTTCTCCGATTATCAAGATGTTTTGTTTTCAGCCGGGACATTATCTACTAAAGTAATTGAGAAGTTAGTCTTGTTATGGTACTATGATTTTTAAGCTATATGAGTATTGTGGCTGTAACACCCCAAACCCGGCCCACGAGCCTTGACCGGATCTGGTATGTCACTGCGGAAAACGTTTGAAAAATATTTTGACATAAAGTAAAAACATAAAAAAAAATTTTGCTTGTTTGTAAAATCTTGGTATTTTAAAATTCCAAATAAAACTAAGTTATTACAAAATATCCGGGTTGAAACTTTAATACATATCTTTAAAATTTAAGTTGCTAAAAATAAACATTTCCAGATGATAATATAATTGACAATCCAACTTAAAACATAATAATAATTCGTAAATACTTTAAAAGGCCATTATTACAATAAATAACCTTTCATAAATAAAATGTGTAAAACAAATAAATTTATCATCTGCATGGGCCACCTCGTATCCACTCCAACCCGGTCCAAGCACTATGCGTCACCTGCGATGTTGGTAAAAAATTGGATGAGTCATACAGACTCAGTGTGTAATTAGACCACTGAATTCCATCCACATGTTAAACCATATATTAACCCATATAACAGATATTAAGATAATTTAATCACATGCTTTCTCTTATTGGGCTTGGCCCACAGCCACATCACATTCTTATAATGGTGTAATCAACCACATGTTTCCACATACTGGGCTTGGCCCATTTCCACACATTAATTCACATAGCAGACAGATTTATGCAAAATGCACCCAACCCAGCCTAGGGTCCATCCTTTACACCTACCTTGGCAGACCCCCTGCCCAAGGCCGTGGCTAATCCACCGATCACATAGTGATCCACATATCTTACCTTGGCAGACTTGCTGCTCAAGGCCGTGGCTAGGCCACCGATCACATAAGTGATCCCACATATCAATCAATCTACGGTGATGCACACAGCTATCAACCGCCGAGATGTGGCACCTAGCCAACACCTCCCTTGATGAAGCACATAGCTAACATCAAGTGCTAATGTAGCACAAGGCTAACATTAGACCACGTACATAATGTACACCCTTTCTTCTTTCACATTCAGATCCCATCCCATGCACATGCAACATATGATAATGTCATAACATAATAAAATGATGCATGCACATGCTATTCGGCATACAAACATATCTCATTGGCATATTCACATTCTTAATATTTAACATTGACCTGATTTTCGATATACCCCTTAAGGGTATCCATTCATAATTGTCACTGCACACATTAGCATTTACACCACCACATACAATATAACATAAACCCGGAAAACAGTGGGTTAATCACACACCTTACTATTTAGCGAAATCCTTAGCTACTTGAATTTAACACGATCCCGGAACTTCCTTATGCCTGTCGATTTACCCTTAAAAACCAAAATACACAATCGGTCACCACTTATACCAAATATGGCCTATGTAGCAAATATAACATTTGGCCCATATAGCAATTATAACATTTTGGCCCATAAAGGGTATTTTCGTAGTTTGGCCCATAGGGACATTTCGTAATTCAGCCCATTAGGGCATTTTCGTAATTCAGTAATCGTGCCCACTAAGGGTAATTCGATAATTTACTCTCTAAGGGTAATTCGGTAATTTACCCTACAAGGGTAATTCGGTAATTTCATATTTAACGGTGTTTTCGAAGATTCACTATCGCCTCGAGTGATACAGAACTTTATTTGGGTCTCTACGGAACTATTGGGTCAAAAATCCATTTTAAGCCCAAACGGGGTAATTTCGCAACTAAAACTTAACTAGTAATTTGGGGCATACAAATTTAAACTATCCATTTGCGTCATACTGACTAAATTGCATATAACTAGAGTTAGAAAACTCGAAATCTAGATCCGTAAAATTTCCTTGAAACTAGACTCATGTATCTTCTTACTGAAATTTTTCCATAATTTTTTGGCCTATCCATTTAGTACAGTTTATTCCTTAAAGTTTCCCTTGTTTCACTGTCCAATGATTCTGACCTCTCTTAACTTAATTTCAAATATCTCACTGTACGGTTTTCATATACTGTTCCAAATTGTTTCTCTTGAAAATAGACTCACTAAGGAATCCATACATATAAATTATAACCCATAATTCATTTTGTACAATTTTATATGATTTTTCCAAAACTGATCAGTGAACCCCGAAGTTAATCAGAACCAGTCTCACTAAAATCAAGATATCTCAGAATATAAAATTCCTTTTTCTTCTTCGTTTATTCCATATTAAAATAGACACAGTAAGATTTAATTTGATATCTTATTCACTTTATAATTTCTTTTCTCCTATTTTTAGTGATTTTTCAAAAACACGTCACTGCTTCTAACCGAAACTGTTTTATTACAAAACATGATTATCACTACCATCAAACGCACATCTGACTGATCACGGATACCGGTTAAAAATTTTCTTCGATATTTCTACCGAATCACAGAATATTTCATGTAAACTTTCAGATAGATGTGAGATTTTCTCACCATTTCAAACATATATTCAGAAGAGTATGAGATTACACACCTTATTCGGAATCCGTAACGCGATGCTCTCCGCGGCACCAAAAATCCGAGTCACTTATAACGAGGGATAGGTTTTCGATTGAACCTTTGATAAAGTACTTCGAGACCTTGCAACCAGCATAAACTCCCTCATGGCAAGTCCCTAGACTCTCAACCATATTACAAATTAGTCCCCTCATTAGCTAGCTTAAGCTTTGGGGGCTCCAAAAATACAAAAATTATCAACTAAAGTCATCAAAATCACTTACTTGCTAAAGGATTTGTTTGCTGAAAATTTTGAGCTCTCCAACCCTTGTTTGCTACCAATTCTAGGTGGTGATGAAGAGAAGAAAAGATGATACTTCTCTTTTCTTTATTTTCATAACCCTTTTTTTTTTTATCTCTTCTTTCTTTCTTTCTTTCTTTCTTTTTTTTATCTCTTTTTTTTTCCACCTACTCCACTCCACAAATTCTTTTATTCCTTTTTCATCCACCTACTCCACTCCTCAAATTCTTTATTTCTTTTTCATCCACCTACTCCACTCTCCAATTCTTTTATTTCTTTTATTTCTTTTTTTTTCTTTTTCCTTATTTTCCTCCTTACCATACTTTTCCACAATTTAATAAGTCCACCTTACCATAATTTAAAAATCCAATTTTGCCATATTTACAAGCTTGGCCGAAATTTAGGGAAATAGTACAAAATAATAGTCAAAATTTGCACACAATGGGATTTGAACCTCTTCCCTCAAGGTACTTCACTTGATGCCATAACCTCCTTGCCATATGCTCATTTATGCTAGCAATTTACTCTTTTATTTCCATAAGCCTTGATGCCACTTACTATCTCTCCTTATTAGGCTTAAACACAAAATTTTACTAAGGCCCAACTTGAACTCGAAACTTCATAGAATCCGGTAACTTTCTAAAATCATCTTCTTAATAAGTCCAACTTGAAATAATGTCATTCTCTTGTTCTCAAAAATTTTAAACACTCCTATGCCCAAGGCCCATTGGGCCCATTCCTACTAGGCCCAATTTCGGGATGTTACAGTGGCATCAGTATAGTTAAGTGCTTCGACGAGTAACAGTTGAAGTAAATTCTATTATAAGTTTAATCTTTCTCTAGATTTAATCTTTCTCTAGATTTGAGAAGAAATTGAAGTTGGCAAAGTGTGAATGATAAGAAGTTCAACTTAGACCTGTGTATTGGTTTTCATTTTCAAATGATCTTGATACATATATCAGCAAGTTAAAGATAGAATGTTATGATGTCTAGCACAGTGATAATTATCTGTTTATTTAAGAAGTAAGATGTTGAAGATGCCGAGACTATATGAGAAGCTCAAAGTGACTTGTGAAATTAGACCTAAATCCATTAACTGGTGAGATTTTCGGGGACGAAAATCCCCAAAGGGGGGAGAGTTGTAACAGCCCGATTTTGGGCTTAATCGGAACAGTGGTTTCGAGACCACAAATCCGATGTTGAGAAATTTATTTTATTTATATTTTCATGGTCTACAATTTCACGGAATGACTTCCTGAAAATCTCATTCGAAAATTTTGACGTTTGGGCACTCAATTTAGTCAAAAGGACTAAATTGTAAAAAGTGCAAAACTTGATTTCTACATGTTAGAGATGTCCAATTGTTATGAAATTTTAAATTGGAGGTCCTTAAATGATAATTAGGCCATTGGTTAAGTTGGTGGACAAAAATGGACATGGACGGGTATGTTTCAAAAGATTTTTTAAGGGGCATTTTGGTAATTTAATGAATTAAATGAATTAAAAACAAGATTTAAATGCCAAATTTGTCCATCTTCAAGCTTAGGCCAAATTTAACATGTGCGAAGCCATGGATAGGGTTTTCAAGCTTTCCAAGCTTCATGGTAAGTCCATTCTAGCCCCGTTTTTCATGTTCTTTACGTTTTTGGAGTCCCGATAACTTGATTTAGCTTATTCTAGCAATAATTTAACCTAGGGTTCATATTTGGAAAAATACCCAAAGGTGAAATGTATTTATTTTGATGTTTTATGGCAGAATATGAAGCTTAGAATTATGTTAAACTTTTACTAAGCGATTTTAAGTGAACGAGTAAAACGACATAATCGACAAAAATACCTAATGTACATAAGTGCATGTTAGAGCAAGAATTTGATGTTGCCATAGAAGGGAAAAATGATTAGCATGTTATAAAACATAAGAATGATGGATGAAGTTTAATTTTCGAGCCTAGGGGCAAAATCATAATTATGCAAAAGTTTAGGGGCAAAATTGTAATTTTTCTAAAGTTTGAGTTAGGGACTGTTTTGAGTAGTACATTAATTAAATAAGTGAAATGTGATGTCTTAGACCCCAAAAAATGAGATTTGGACCTAGAACGAGAGGAAAATTGAAAATCGGGAAAGTTGGTAAAATGACTGTTTTGGTATCCAGGTAAGTTCATATGTTTAATAAGTATTTAATTATGCATATTTGAATGATAAATTGATATTTTGGCCATAAATACTATAGTATTGAGTTTTAGATATAATGATTAATGTTCGATAATAATTTGATATTGGAAAGAGAACTTGTATAATTTATATGTTAGACCATATTTTGTATTATGGCTTTGTATGATAACAAGAAAGTATTGACTAGCATAGTTTGATGAGAATAAGTTAAGTTGGTGATATGATGAGATTTAGAATGTAAGTATGTAAGTTGAGTAGCATTTTATTATTATGCAATTATTGTTATTAGTAATGTTATTATTGAGTTATGCGACTAACCTTGAGAATTTTAGCTAGTATGTTTCAGCTATGACTTGACAAGGCATTGATATCTCAAAGTCCATGGCTATACCATGGCAATTAAGGAAGAATTGACGGAAAAGTCCATGTTCATAACATGGCATTTAAGGAGGAATTGACGGTTAAGGATACCATGTAAGACTATGTCAAGACATGGCATTGGTAAGGCAAGGATCCCGTGTAAGACCATGTCAAGACATGGCATCGGCATTGATTAAGGACTCCATGTAAGACCACATCAAGATGTGGCATTAGCACTAAGACAAGGATACCATGTAAGACCATGTTTGGAACATGGCATTTTGTAAGATAAGGATATCATGTAAGACCATGCCAAGGCATGGCATTGATAAGTTCTATAAGGCAAGGAAATCATGTAAGACCATGTCAAGACATGGCATTGATGAGTTACTATAAGGCAAAGGTCCCATGTAAGACCATGCCAAGGCATGGCATTGGTGAGTTCATAAGGCAAGGATACCACGTAAGACCATGTCAAGACATGGAAATGGTAAGTTCAAAAAGGAAAAGGTTCCCGAGTAGTCCAAAGAGTAAGTCAAAGAAATGACAAGGTGAGAACATGAAGAAAGAGTATAGGTATGCATTTAAGGCTTATTTAATATTGAGATTATCAAGTATTAAGTAAGTGATGAGTTTTCAGTTATGCTTGTGACACCTTACGACATGATTGGCAATATGCCTATATTATGAAAGAGTACTCATGTGTTAAGTGAGAATGTTGCAGGTATGTAAGCAAGCTATTAAGTAAGGTGCCCTTTGTATTCTGAGCCTTTGGTAAGGTTACCGATGAGTTCACCGGGAAAATCGATTAAGTGAAATTATGTGTGGCTTGTAGTGAAAAGTGTAGGTATATGCATGTGTAACATATGAGCAATATGCTCGATATGTAATCGGAAATTGGAAAGATTGTTATAGGTAAGTAATGAATACAACTAAAGTGAGTGAGAGCAAAAATTTACAAATAAAACTGTTTTGGACAGCAGCAATTACGTGATTTTGAAACATCACCAAAAATAGTAGAACTTGAATTATAAGTTGGATGAGATATTGATTTAAAGCTTATTTAGTCTATTTTCATATAAAAGAAACAGAACAAAAAAAATGATTTGTATAATATGAGATATTTAAATTTTTGTGAGACTGGTTCAGAATGACTATGTGATCCCCTGTTCTGTCTTGGAAAAATCATTAAAAATTGTACCAAAATAATTATGTGATATAATTTATATTCCAGAAATTATGGATGAGTCTAGTTGCAAATAAACTAAACAATAAGGTCAACTAAATTCTGTACGAGGAGATAATTGATTCGTTGTGAAGAGAGGTCAGAATAGTCAAACAGTGAAACAGGGGAAATTTTAATGAATAAAATGTACTAATTAGCTAGACCAAAAATTCTAGAAATTTTATGGTATGAAGATATGTGAGTCTAGTTTCAGGGAAAATTAGCGGTTTGTAATTTTTAGCTCTATAGTTCAAGAAATAAATAATTTAGTGTCAGCGATTCAAGTAGACAGATTAATGTGAACATGAGTAATAAGGTATAAGCATGTGATTTAATGATTGTATCAATTAGAGAACTTGTTGTGAGGATTTGTCTCATTGAGGCTTTGGTAAGGCTACAAATGAGTAACTTGAGAAAGTAAGAGCTTAGCATTATTTATGCAAGTTATGACAGCTTAGTAGTAAGCTAAATTCATTGCTAATGCTTATTATTTTTACATGTGAACTTACTAAGCTTTATAAGCTTACTCCCTTTTCTTTCCCATGTTTCAGAGTTTTATTAAACAAGCTCGGGCTGAAGGTCATTAGAGATCGCTTCACACTATCAAGCTATCTATGGGTATCTTTATTTATAAATGATTTAAGTTATGGCATGTATAGGGGCTTGGCTAAGTCATTTTGTATGCGTTAATTAATTTGATTAAACATATTGCTTCATAACGGTAATAAGGATTATTCTGTATTTAGCCACGAGTTGTAGCTCATATTTGTCATGGAGTTATAATGCTTTTATATGCATGTGTTTGTTAAAGTTTAAATTATAAGTGAAATTTTGTGGCTCAGGATTTGGTAGAATGTATTGTTAAGTCTGGTAATGCCTCGTACCCGGTTCCGGTGTAGTATACGGGTAAGGGGTGTTACAGGTCTGCTCACTTGAGCTGTGAGTTAGAATGTTAGCTACACAATGCTGCTCACAGGAGTTGTGGAGAATCCGTAACAAATGCAGGACCTCAGCCATCGGTAGGACATTCAAGACCAACACGTGAAACGTGAAATCCCTAATGACACGTCATTTGTATCCTAAGAATTCTTAAAGTTCAAACGGGACTCGTTATCTGTCAATTCATTATAACATAGATACATTTATAGATAGATTCAATTATATTAAAAAAACATAGTAAATAGTCAATTTAACTAACATTAAAACGATCATAGTTCATGCGAACTTATCTCGATAACTAAGGCGTCGAAGTAAAATCGAACACTAATATGAAGTTTTAAATTTTCCTTGATTTAAGTTTGATTGTAGCTTATCCTGATATAAGTAAATAATTTCATTCAATTAAGTTCTTCTAGTATCCCATTTAATCCATAGTTCATATTTATGCAAAATTATAAAATTACCCCTAAAATTTTAATTTTTCACAATTTAGCCCTTAAGCTCATAATTTAAATATAACCCATTTTAGCTTAAATCCAAATTAACCAATGTTACAAGGGACCTTGGAACAACCCATTATTACCATAATTTCATAATAAACCCATATATTTACACTTTTAACAATTTAATCCCTAATTGCAATTTGACCAAAAATCACTTAATAAAACATGTTTATTTCACAACCAAGATGAATAATCTATCAAATAACTTCAAAATCTATTCAAAAACATCCATGGAAGTCCCTCAACCTCTAAATATTTTTCAAATTAACCCCCGGGCTAGCTAGATTAAGCTAAAACGAACTCAAAAACATAAAATCATTAAAAATGGGGCTTGAATTCACTTACATGCAACAAAACAAGCTTGACTGAAAGTTTCTTCTTCTCCAATGGCTAACTTAGAGTTTGAAACAAAACTAAAGAAGATATCATAATTACTTTATGTTTTATTGGCTTGAATTTTCTTTTATTTACTAAATTACCATATTAACTTTACTACTAATTAAAATTTTCAATAAAACCTATCCATGCACATCCACTAACTTTAAATATGGTATATTTACCACTAAAGTCAATTAACTTTCATTTCCATAGCCATTTGACCCCTTTAACTAATAGAACTCAACTTTTTCACCTTTTACAATTTAATCCTTTTTACCTAATTAACCATTTAAACATCAAAATTTCTTAATGAAATTTTAATACGACCTTAACATAATCTCGTAGACATATAATAAATATTAAAATAACAACTCACTCATCGAAATCGTGGTCCCAAAACCACTCTTTTTGACATCACTAAAAATGAGCTATTACAACTTCCCCCTAAAGGAATTTTCATCCCTGAAAATCTTACCAGAAAATAGGTTCGGGTATTTCACTTTCATAGCAGTTTCCAGTTCCCATGTAGCTTCCTCAACTCCGTGACTTTTCCAAAGAACCTTAACTAAAGCTATACGTTTATTTCTTAACTCTTTAACTTCTCAAGCTAAAATTTTGATCGGTTCTTCACTGTACAACATATCTGGCTGAATCTCTACATCTACAGGTGAAATCACATGTGAAGGGTCTAATTGATACTGGCGTAACATCGATACATGAAACACGTTATGTATTTTCTTTTACTCTGACGGTAAAGCCAAATAATAAGCCACTAGTCCAATCCTTTCGATGATCTAATACGACCTAATGAATCGCATACTAAACTTTCTTTTTCAGCTAAAACAAAGAACTTTTCTCCAATGTGATACTTTTAAAAACACTCTGCCGCCAACTTGAAATTTTGTATCTTTTCTTTTTAAATCCGCATAAGATTTCTAACGATCGGAAGTAGCTTTCAAATTGTTACGTATTACTTTGACCTTTTTTCGATTTCTCGAATCAAATCAACACCGAATAGCTTTCTCTCACTTAACTTAGTCGAGTATAATGGAGTTTAGCATTTTCGACCATACAAAGCTTCGTACAACACCAATTTAATGCTCGTTTCATAATTATTATTGTAGGCAAATTCAACCAATGGAAGAAATTTCTCCCTATTACCCTTGAACTCTAAAATGCAACAATGGAGAATATCTTCGAGTACTTGAATCACTCGCTCAGACTGACCATCGGTTGATGGATGGAATACTATATTGAAATGTATTCAAGTACCTAGAGCTTCGTGCAGTTTACTCTAAGATCGAGAAGTAAATCTTGGATCTCTATCAGATATAATTGACACCAACACACCGTGCAGTCTAACAATCTCAAAAACATACAATTCTACCAATTTCTCAAGTAAGCAATCTGTACGTACTGGAATGAAATGTGCAGATTTAGTCAAACGATCTATACTATCCAAGCTAACATATTTCTTCCACGGAGACAAAGGTAATCTTGATATAAAATCCATCGTAACTCGTTCCCATTTCCACTCTAGAATCATCACAGGCTATAACAGACCAGAAGGATACTGATGCTCGGCTTTGACTTCCTGGAAAATCAAACATTTTGATATAATCTCTGAAATCTCTTGTTTCATACCTGGCCACTAGTACATCTGTTTAAAATCACCGTACATTTTGCTACTACAAAGCTGTATCAATAAATTACTGCTGTGAGCTTCCTGTAAAATCTTCTAAATAACATCAGAATTCCTCAGAACACATATTATGTTTCAAAAATACAAACCACTATCAGAACTGAATCTGTTCCCATTTAGCAATCAACTCTATGTCATTTTTCTGAGCTTCACAAATCTGTTGCAGAAATGTCGGTTTAGCTTTTTAATTCTGCTATAATAGAACTATCATCAATTAACGCCAACTGAGTGTTCGAAGCTCGTAAAGCAAATAAAGATTTTCTACTTAAAGCATCAACAACAACATTAGCTTTTCCTGGATAATAGTCGATGATCAAATCATAATCTTTTAGTAGTTCTAGCTATCTACGTTTTCTCAAATTCAGTTCTTTCTGTGTCATTAAATACTTCAGACTTTTATAATCCGTGAAGATATGATATTTTTCTCCGTACAGATAATGTCACCAGATCTTTAAAGCAAATACAATAGTTGTAAGCTCTAAATCATAAGTTAGGTAATTTTTCTCGTGCGATTTCAACTGACGGGAAGCATAAGCTACCAATTTGCTTTTTTGCATCAAAATGCATGCTAAACCATTTAATGAAGCATCACTATAAATCACAAATTCTTTACTGGACACTAGCTGAACCAACACAGGGGCTTCAGTCAACAACACTTTCAACTGATCAAAGCTTTGCTGACATTTTTCAGACCATTCGAACTTGACATCTTTTTGAAGCAATTTCATCAACGACATAGCAATCATAAAAAATCCTTTAACAAATCTTCGATAATATCTGGCTAATCCCAGAAAACTTCTGATCTTTGAAATATTTCTCGGAGGCTTCCAGTCCACTATAGTTTATATTTTACTTGGGTCAACTCTAATTCCGTCTGTCGATGCCACATTTCCCAAAAATCCAACTTCTTAGAGCCAAAACTCACACTTGCTAAACTTAGCAAAAAATTGTTTCTCATGCAAAGTCTACAAAAGTATTCTCAAATGCTATGTATGCTCAATTTCATCTTGGGAATAGATTAAAATGTCATCAATGAGCACAACTACAAAATTGTCTAGATACGATCGGAATATTCTATTCATCTATTTCATAAACACAGCAGGTGCATTGTTTAAACCAAACGACATAACTAAGAATTTGTAATGTCCGTACCTCATTCTAAAAGTAGTCTTCGGCACATCTGAATCTTTAACACGTAACTAATAATATCTAGAATGAAGATCAATCTTTAAAAATATCGTCGCACCTTTCAACTAATCAAACAAATCATCAATACATGGCAAATGATATTTGTTCTTGATCTTGACTTTGTTAAGTTGTTGATAGTCGATATATAACCGCATTGACCTGCCCTTTTTCTTAACAAATAATATAAGAGCACTTAGGGAGAAAAACTAGGCCGAACAAAACCTCTATCTGCCAACTCTTGCAACTGTGCTTTCAACTCTTTCAATTTTGTAGGTGCCATTCTATATAGAGCTATCGATATTGGCAGAGTTCTCGATACTAACTCAATAGCAAATTCAACCTCTCTAACTGAAGGTAATCGTGGTGATACTTTAGGAAATATATCTGAGAATTCAGAAATAGTTAGAACTGACTCTAATTTAAATTCTGAGGCCCCGGAATCAAATACATAAGCTAGATACACCTCATAGCCCTTTCTGACATATTTCTGTGCCGACATAGCTAAAATCACATTAGTTGTATCATCAACTCTATCAGATTCAACCCGAATTATTTCACCATTCTGACGTTTCAACACAATTTGCTTTCGTCTACAATTCACAAAAACATCATGAAGAGTCAACCAGTCCATACTGAGAATTACATCGAACTCATCAAATGGTAATAGCATCAAATCAACTGGAAAGTTGCAATCTTGAATCATCAAAGGACAATTTTTATAGACTTTATCAACTAACACATACTGACCTAAAGGATTCATTACTTTGATCACAAATTTAGTTGACTCATAAGGTATTTTCTTATCAACTTGGAATTTTTTATCATAGTTTAATCACCATTTTGGTCCCTTTACTATTTTAAAACTATAGCGATTAACTTTTACCTCTTTTACTATTTAATCTTATTTATTTAATTAATTATCTAAACGATAAAATTTCTTAACCAAAATTTAATACAACCTTAATGACCTCATCAGTATCAAATAATTAATATTTACGAGCTGACACATCAGAGTTGTGGTCCTAAGCCCACTATTTTCGACACCACTGGAAAAAGGGCGATTATACGACTTTTCATGTAGGAAAATGTAATGGTTATCATGAGATAAAATGGGATCATATTGGGAGAACAAATATTATCCCAAAGAGATTAAGGATATCCTATGAGGGTAACACAGTTATGACAATGTCATTTTACAAGTACTGATCGAGTTGCTTTAATAATGGTATGTCGTTGGGGAGAGTTTGTCATGATACTATAGTGGAATGACATCGTGACTAAATGAGTTTATAATTAATAGGAGAAAAACTAGAACTTAATTATAAATCTTTTAAGTCCTAATCGTATACGTCCAATTGGTCCCTCTACTAGATCGTTGAAACCATAAATGAATTGCATGTTGAATCAAATTAACATACATGGATAGAAATGGTGAAAATGGAGAAATTAGAAACAAATGGAAATGATTATGATTTTCTCCAAAATGAAAATGAACTTAAGCAAACTGTTTAAGCAAATGGATTGAATCCAAACAAATGGTGAAAATGAAGAAATGAGAAACATTTGGAAATGATTATAGTTTTCTCCAAATAAGCATAAAGTTTGCAAATTGCTTAGATTCATATATGGACTTAAGCAAATATCCCGCTCATGGAATCAAAAATTTGATCAAATGATCAAGACTTTTGGATTTGAGCAAAACGTAGGTGAACCTTATGTTTATAAATGTATTGGGGATGGAAATGTGGTCTTTCTCGTTCTATATGTCGATGACTTCCAACTTATTAGGAATGATGTAGGGACATTGTCATTGGTTAAACTGTGATTAACCCAACAATTTAGCATGGACTCGGGATGAGCTAATTTTGTTCTAAGTTTTTGAATCCTAAGGGATCAAAAGAATAAAGTAATAGCACTTGGTAGGCTTTATACATAGACAAGATATTGAAGTGTTATGCAATGATTAGTTTGAAGAAGGGAAATCAACCTTCTGTATTGGGATTTCATCTTTCTTTGAAGACTAACTTAAGACAACGGAGAAAAAGAGAACATGAGAAAAGTTCCTTATGCTTCGTCAGTAAGAAGCCTCGTGTATGCTATATTGTGAACACATCCAGATATTTGTTTCACAGTGGGATTGGTGAGCCTATATCAGGCAAATCTAGGACCAAGACATTGACAAGCAATTAAGCATTTTCTCAAGTATTTATGGAGAATAAGGGGTTACATGCTTGTGTCTTTTGGAGGAGATCTTATTCCTATAAGATATAGTGGTTTGGACTTCCAAACGTTTCGACATTCAAGGAAATCAACATTCAAGGAGATCTTATTCCTCTTTAAGGGGCGAAACCTCAAGTCACCGTCCCTACTCATACAAGGTCTTATTACAGTAACCTGTGTAATTCCATCTTTATGATGCAAGCATCATTCGAATGTTGCTTATGCCATTCAATATTAGTCAAGTAATCTAACCTTTCCCGCATTAAATCAATTTAACAAGAACAATATGCCATCGACTATTCCTAGAGATTACACTTAAACAATTGAATGGGCAGTAAAATAATTAGATTTATACCATGGAAATTAAAAACAGTTAAGTATCATCAAAATAATCTCAACTCGATGAGATTTAACTCATCGGTTGGAAATAAAATTCCAAACCATCACCATAGTTGACAACCAAATCAATTCACAAAAGAATACTAAGGAAATAATAGAAGAACGTCGAGAAAACAACTTTTACTGGTCCACACTACAACAACTCAATCCTGTGTCAACCGAGAGGATGACTTCCTCTTACACTTAAGATCTCTTGATCTTCTACTTCTCTCCAGGATGTCTTTTGAGGTCTCCTTGTCATCGTTTTATAGATAGAGTTCCGCCAACCAGTTTTTTTAATCTTCTCCTCTTTTCTAGGGTGATTTATATGATACGAGTTTAAACTTCAAACTGAACAATTACGCGTGAAACGTTTGACTCAGTCTTCCCTGCATTGCTGTGACACTCATGCTGGCATATTATCTACATTTTTCCCTAGCAAAACTTCACTCATTTATTTCCTTTCTTTAAAAACTTGTTCCTTTCCTACCACCATACTAAATTTCCACAAAAACCAATTAAAGGAATAAATAATTCAACATCATCCAAGTTCAAATACAATATAACAAATGCTAATTAAAATGCCCTAAAATGCAACAAAATATACCTAAGTACAAACAATTAGCTAGGTTGAAACGTAGAAAATATAACTCTTTTCAAGACCCCAAACCTAAGCTATTGCTTCTCCTCAAGCAAAAATTTCCTATTTGCACTAATACAAATATTTTGCCCTGGCATAAAACCCTTTCATACTGCTTATTTGTCTGAAAAACAATGTATATCTTAGTTCTCTGCAATTTTCTCTGTCCTAAAGTATGTTTGAATAGCTAAGGTTTGTCTAGCAAAGGTGGTGCAGAAATATCTCCTAAAAACAAAAACTCTTAAATACTCATCCACTCTCTCCTTCTGTTGTATAGCAAATATCTTCTAACCTACTTAGTTCATTTGCCACCTAAAATCAATTATTTATTATTATTCTAGGTTTCTTTTTTTGAATGGGCTAGGGAATTTAGCATGTCACAATACTTTTCTACCCTAATGATAAACCATAATTTACACATATTTTAACCCCATGCTTGGCTTTATTTTGGATGATTTTTTATTGAATTTAATGAATTCGATGCTCCTAATCTCTTAATTTCATGTTTTATACTCAGGAGAGCTTAGTGAGTTGAAAAGAACGAGAAACGGGCCAAAAAGGGACAAAATGGGCCTACACGGCCTAGACCACCACACACGGGTGGAACGCACGGGCGTGTGCGGCAAGCCGGATCGAACATGCCCTGGGCTACCTACCATGGGTGTGTCACACGGGCGTGTCCCTGCTGAAAAGAGGATGAATTTCATTCGGAATAGGATACTTGTGGGCCAAGTAAGGCATCTCAAAGCCTATATAAACACCCTAGGAGGCAACCCAAGTGGGGAGTTGGACAGAGGTCGACAGGACGTCGAATAGACGCCGAGCAAAATGAGAAAATACTTCAAGGCAGCCATCGAGAACAGCTTAGGAGAAGGATCTCCATCAAGACTGAGGATTCCCCATCAAGTTCTTTAGAAGTTTTTTGGGTTTTCTTATGTTTTGTTGTTTTTCCTCTTTTATGATGTTTCCCTCTTTCAGTATGAACTAAATCTCTCAAATACCCGAGGGGATGAAAGCTAAGATAGATCTTATTATTATTTGATTTATGAGATAAATACTTGTGCTTATTCTTAATTGTGAGTTCTTATTCTTGTTTTGATAATTCAGGTTATTGATTCAAGTCGAATGTGCTTATTTAGTGGAGCAAAAGTCCCTGTTTAAGAGTAGATCAACACAATTAAGCGGAGTTGATTGCAACCCTAGATATAGGGCGACGAAAACCTGTCGTATTAGGGTCAAACCTAATAAGGGAATCCATAGATCGAGTTAATGCGACAATAGGGATTTTAATTAGAAAGAGATTTCAATTAATCAACCTAGAGTCAGTTGTTAGTAGCCTCGAAAGAGGTATTAATATAATTTAGGGATTTCTACGGATTAAGCCAAGTGAATAAATCGCATGAATCAAAAGTAATAAGTGAAGTCTAGGTGGATTCTTCCTTAGGTATTGCCGATCTCATATAAGTTGTCCAAAAGTTTTTTCCCCAATTCACTCTTTGTCGCGTTCATAGTTAGTTAAATTAGCTAGTTAATTAAAAATAAATCCCCTTAATTATTAGGCTAGATAATAAAAAAGATAGTTAATACTAGTACTCTTGGTCCTTGAGGATACGATATTCCGGACTCACCACAGCTATACTACTGTTCGATAGGTGAGCTTTCCTTTGTCGAAATAATAGTTAGTTTCGAGCTCCATCAAGTTTTTGGTGCCGTTGTCGGGGACTAAGATATTAGGAAAACTAAATTTTTATTACTTTAGCCATTTTATTTATTTGCAATTTATATTTACTTTATTTTAACTTTGCTAATTTCTCCTTATTTGCTTCTGGCAGGTAATTCTAGTTTATGACTAGAAGGAACCCGTCAGGACCCTTGATTTTTGACAATGATCTAGAAGGTACTGTTCGCAGAAACCGAAAAGAAATAAGGCAAAGCCTACAATACATAGAAGAAGAGTAAGAGGACGACACCAACACTACCGAAGAGATGGCTGATAATAATCTGCTACCTCCTGTGGTTGCCGCAAATCCGGTGAATCAAAATCTTGCTCCTCGTACTATATATGATTATGCTAAACCTAATTTAACAGGAACTGAATCAAGTATTATTAGAGCTGCTATTGCTACAAATAATTTTGAACTGAAACCTAACACTATACAGATGATTCAACAATTTGTTCAGTTTGATGGTTTGCAGGATGAGGATCCAAACAATCACTTAGCAAATTTCCTAAAATTGTGCGATACCTTAAAAATAAATGGCGTTTCTAACGATGCCATTCACCTTCGGTTATTTCCCTTCTCGTTCAGAAACAAATCTAAACAGTGGTTGAACTCGTTACCACGAGGGTCAATCACTACATGGGAAAATGACCAAAAAAATTTTATTAAAGTATTTTCCGCCGGCTAAAACGACTAAGTTGAGGAATGATATCTCTTCTTTTGTGCAGATGGATTTAGAGACACTTTACGATGCATGATAGAGATACAAGGATCTAGTAAGAAGATGCCCTCACCATGGGTTACTTTTGTGGCTACAGGTTCAAACCTTTTACAACGGTGTGAACCCCTCAACTAGGCAGTTGATTGATTCAGCCGTTGGTGGTATCTCTAGCTGCAAGCGTCCAAGCCACTCCACCCAGGCGCTTTCTTGTGACATAATTCCGCCCCAATTTATTATAAAGCCTCCTTACCTTGCTCCCTTCAGCGCCAAAAACAAAACTGCCAATTGCGATACAAGCAGCTCGAACCCTTGCCCTCCTAAAGTACCCTAGCGCCTCTAACCACTCTACCACCTGGACTTTCATGTCCAAAAACTACTAAAATTATATTTAAGGACTCCATAGCCCAAATCCCCTTTTTACTAGAAATTTCCAAAATTTTCTAAAGTTTCCATTTTAATCCTAAAGTTTTAAAAACCTTCAAAACACATCCAAACCGCTCTTAAAGTCTACTAACACTAGGGTTATGCTCCAAAAGCACAACCCCTAATTTAGGATGTTACAACAAGGAAGAGACTTGAAGATTTCGGCTAGGAAGAAAAAGAATGGAAAGAGTTTCGGCTTTTGAATCAAAGTGAAGATGAGGGAATTGGCTTAGAGATTTCGGCTTTTGTAGAGAATGAAGAGGAAGATGGAACTTTAGGAGTTTTCGACTTTTACTTAGAGAAGAAGAGAAAAGAATGAGAGAAAAGCCCAAATGCCGAAATTGAAGAAATATTCCCCGTATTTATAGAAATTTCGACACTTACCTAACCTTGCAGATAAATCCTATCTTTTCTCCTTTAACTTAATCTACTAGCTCATCTAAAAGAGACTTAATTATCTCTAACTCCTCCCTCCTTTATCAGCATATTATCCACATATTTTAATCATTAAAATCCCTAAGTTTTAGCCTTTATCTGCTTATTATCCACATAAAATAAATTCCTAAATAATAGCCTTTATCTGCTTATTATCCACATATTTTAAACATTAAAACCCCTAAATTTTAGCCTTGTTTCCACCTAATCCTAATGCCCAAAATTTAACTAACTTAAATTAAAAGAATTGGGCTCCATGAAACTTAAATTTGGGCCCCTTACTCCCTTGTGTGGCGTCACCTCCTAAGATTGGGCCACAAGCCCACTTTGGTATTTTAAACATAGATACTACCTTTTAAACCCTATAATGCCCAAACGGATAATTTTAATCAAGGCCTCTGCCTAAGCTTGAGCCCAATTTGGACCCCTAACACTTAAATTAACACATTAAACATATCCACCCATTAAACGCATAGGCCCAAAAATTCAGGATGTTACACACACAGCCCACCAATAATCACAAATACACGGCGGTATCGCACACAGCCCACCAATAATAATAAACACGGTGGTATCGCACACAGCCCACCAATAATCACATATACATTGTGGTATCGCACACAGCCCACCAATAATCACATATACATGATGGTATCGCACACAACCCACCAATAATCACATATATAGTGTTCATCCATATCCTTTTTCTATTCTGAAGGTTCATCCGAGAATTTCCTCACTTTTCATCATTTTAATAGATATCAATAATATTTACTCACATTTCACATAAGACATTAATATGTAATAACATAAATAAAAAGGATGTATCATTTACATATAAACTTACTCATTTCAAACCTTACCACATTCCAAATACATATCATAGACATTGCTCACAATTAAATGCACTTATAACCCTGCACTTGTCACCACATTGTCACATGTAATTTCACTTAGTCAAATTATCATTTAGCACTGAACAGAATAGTTCAACCCCTACGTTTACTTGTTCGAACACTAGTTTCCAATATTCAACAAATAATACGAGTAATTTCATAAATTATTCGTCAATTTAACAAATAAACATTAATGTTTACCATACGAACTTACCTCGACTTAAAATAGCGAAAGGGACCGAGTCGTCCAATATTCGTCTTTTCCCCGTTTTAAATTCGAAACTCGTTTTTCTTTATCTAAAATATCACATTTGACTTATTAAGTTATTAACGTATTATGGCAAAATTACATTTTTGCCCCTAAAATTTGTCATATTTACACTTTTGCCCCTAGGCTCGTAAAATGATTTTTATTCAATTTCCTTGTATTTTAGGCCTAGCCGAACCATTTTCATAACTATAGAAGTCCAAAATTTGCATTCATTCACACATTTTCATACATTTTTCAACTTTTTTACAAACTAGTCCTTTTATGCGATTTCATCGAAAATCACTCAGTAAAAGTCGTTTATTACACATCGAGTATTCATATTCTACCATTAGACATCAAAAAAATGCATTTCATCCATGGGTAAATTTTTAAATACAAACCCTAGCTCAAAATAATGGTAGAAATAGCTAAACCGAGTTACGGGGATCTCAAAAATGTAAATAACATTAAAAACGGGGCTTAGATGCACTTACTATTGAGCTTGAAAGCTTGAAAACCCTAGCCATGGTGTCCATAGAAACATTCGGCTAACACATGAAGAAGATGAACATGTTTTTGGCCTATTTTCCCTTTTTATTTCTTTTAATTACCAAATGACCAAAATGCCCTTCATTAAAACCTTTAGTATTTTATCCATCCTTATCCATTTTTGTCCGAACTAGAAATATAATGGTTCTAGAACCCATATTTTTCACATATTGCAATTTAGTCCTAATTATCAAATTAGACACCCAATCGATAAAATTTCTTAACAAAAATTTCATACAATCATTCTATCACACTATAAACTTTAAAACTTAATCGCAATGAATTTTTCTACTTCGTATTTGTGATTTTCGAAACCACTTTCCGTTTAGGCTTTAAATCGGGCTGTTACAATTGTCGTATTCTCTCCAACTGCATGACTTAGCCCCTAGATTATGCCATCCATGGCTAGAGCAACCGGAAGAGATAAGGGGTCATCATTTGAAATATTAATTGGCTCTTGACCTGTGTTCTCGCCTGATCTTTCACTGCTCATGTCGAGTTGGCATTGGCCAAAATTCTCCCCCATTTTTCATTTAGGTTCAAGGGTAAAAGGACGATTCATTTCTCTGTTTGCAGTAGTGTTTCCTGACTTAGCTAAAAATTTAATCGCCACATTTTTCCTATTGTTCAAATCTGAGCCCACTATTTGAAATTGAATTGGATCTAGATCATTGTCTAGGATTTTTGGGCCCATCTGTGACCCATCATCAAAAGGATTAACATTTTGTCCGAAAGAGGATGCACAATTTTTGTTGAAAGGCTTAAGAATGTTTAAGTTGGTCTTTGGCCCATTAGCAATGACTATCTCTTTGCCTTTATTCTTGGAGATGTCTTTTCTTGTAGTCTTGATTTTGTTTAGAAAACCTACCGAACCTTCCGCTCTTACCATATCTTCTATGCTCGCATCTTGTGCTCTAGATTTTTGGCTTTAATCAATGCCATCTAATCCACGAGATTGCTTTCCTTTTTCCTCTCTATGATTAATGTTGAAGGCACCGAATCTAGAACCACCAACCACACCACCATCCATGTCGTTGTTGGGGCTCGCCGTCGATGAAGGCTTCCTCCTTTGTCTGCATTCAACAAGTATCCAAGGACCAAACTGCTCCTCCTCAACTTTTTTTTACATCTCAGAACCCTGTATTTGTGATTGGTTATCTTCTTTCTCCGAGGCAACACCTTGACCAGATTTGTGCTAAGAAAACTCTCAGTTATGCCTAAATCTCCCGCAATGAAACAAACCATAGGTAAGGATTCATACTCGACACATTGAGTTTTCCCATTAATTTGTGTGGACAAAACACTCGATTGTGCTCAAATCTCTCGCAATCGAAGCAAACCATAGGTAAGGATTCATACTTGACAAGCTGAGTTTTCCCATCAATTTTAACTTTTGAGACTAGAGGCTTTCTGTAACACCCCAAACCCGGCCCCAACACTACAACCAGATCTGGTATGTCACTTAAGAGATTTTGTAAAAGATGTCGCAATTTCAGGAAATATTTTTCTTGTATTTAGTCTTTTGTTCGGGAATACTTAATAACTTGATAAGTTTAAATAAGATATAAGTTCAATTTGTTGATTTATGAATTAAAACCAAAATCTTAATACATACCTTAGTTTAATTAAAGTTTAAGTGTCTAGAAATAATAAAAGCCCAAAATAAAAACCAAAACAAAGTATAATAGTCTAGTGGCCCATGGCCTTATTACAAGGAAATTTAAACCCATTAATTAAATGAAAATCAAATATTAAACTAAGTCTTTTTGCTAAATCCTCAAAGCTCTGTCGCATGGCCACCTTGCTCTCCTCTCCAGCCCGGTCCGATGCCCTAAGTGTCACCTGAGATGGTTAAAATAAAAGGGTGAGTCGCGAGACTCAGTGTGCAACCCTCATGCACCATTAGATTTGGGCTTTAGCCCCCCAAAACATATTAATCAAAATATAAATAACAAAAATAACATGCAAAGCCCAACCCAAATCCTAGGTTTCCATCCGCTACACACCCCCGTACCAGCCATTCACACCATTGGGGATTTCTACAATCAACCCACATCACTACACGCCTTGATGGCAGTCGTGCTGCTCACCAACAGATCATGGCCATAGCCACTACAACAGATCACGGCAAAAGCTGCTACAATAGATCACGGTAAGGAACCGCTACAACAGATCACGGTAAAAATCGCTACAACGTATAACTTCCTCCTTTCATCAAACCCAACCCATGCAATCATATAAAACCAATATACTTATATCATTTAACTATAACATTTACTAACCTGGTGTTTTTCTTATACCCTCTTTGGGTTTCTGTCCTTATACCGGATTTTCGGCATTTATCAAAACATGCAAGACTTATAATCATATATTAATCAAACAGATCTAGATGGTGTGGAGAATTACACACCTGATATCGCGAAATCCAATATTCTTAGTCGATGTCCTTGTTATCCGAATCTATTATCCTCAATCTACAGCCTTACTTAGAAGCCGGAAAACCACACAAAGATTTAGCCCCTTCAACAATCGGCCAAGGTTAAATGGGTCCCAAATCACACGTTTAAAACTAATAGATCTCTTACCTTGAAATCCTGAAAATAACACGACTCAAAGGTTACTGAACCTTGACTTAAAGATCTAGGCATTGGACTCCTCTTCAGATCCCAAAATACCGAAAAATAAGAAAAACCTTTGACTAGTCACTTAAATAGCCATTCGGCTAGAGACTTTAAAAAGCCGGAGAAATATTAGAAACTCAAAATCGACACATACCTATTGATTTCTTCAAAATTTCGGCACAGGTGGGTACCCCAGAATGATTTCGGCACACATATATAAGACTAGATCTCACATTTTCGGCTTTTAGAAAATCTAAGTGAGGTGTTTCGGCTTTAAAGAAAGTAAGCAAAAAGTAAGGGAAGCTTAGAGGTTTCGGCTAAAGTCTTTGAATGGGATGAGAAAAGAATCTGTCAGAGGTTCGGCCAACTGAAGAGAAGAAAAGAAAAGAGAGGGAGAATAGTATAGAAATTTCGGCAAAGCAAAGAGAAAGATGAGAGAACTAGCTAGGAATTTCAGCACACATACCTTAAGCCAAAACCGAATGCCCTTTTCCTTTCAAATTCTTAATAATTTCGGCTAACATTAAACACTTAAAGATGGCTTCAATCTTTGATCTATTATCTCCTCAAAAATAGCCCTAATTCCTCTCTTCATTTATCCACATAAAATAAACATTAAAATCCCTAAAAAATAGCCTTGTGCCGTCCCCCCTATTGTCCCTTTTAAATGCCGAAATTTAGCCCTAAAACTTGGGCTCCAAGCAGCCAAATTTTGGGCCTTCTTCATACTCAAGTGACGCCACCTAAATCTCCCCTCTATTCTGCTCCTAGTTGCTGGCCACAAGCCCAATATGTCACTTAAACTATTAAAACTTTAATTTAAGCCCTTAGAGTGTCCAAACAAAATATTTAAAACAAGGCCTCAGCTCAAGTTAAGCCCCAATTGTACCTCAAATTCTCAAATTAATATTTTAAGCAGTCAAACACATAAAATGCACAGACCCAATTATTCAGGGTGTTACGGTTCATCCCATCTTAAAATAAATTTCATCCTCAAAATTTACCTGGTCAAAAGAGATGGGGATACTGTTGTCGCATAATATCTTCTGGCTCCCACGTCGCCTCTTCTGCGTCGTGATTTCGCCATAGAACTTTGACCAAAGGAACGGACTTCCTTATCAACACTTTTATATCTCGATCCAAGACTTGCACTGGTTCCTCCTCAAAAGATAAATCTGGCCTTACTTCAATTCCTTCCACTGGCACCACGTGCGATGGATTGGAACGATAACGTCTTAGCATCGAGACATGGAATACGTCACGTATCTGTTCTAACTCTGAAGGCAACTCCAAACGATAAGAAACTGGGCCCATACGTTCTAGCACCTGATAAGGCCCAATAAACCGAGGACTTAGCTTACCCTTCCGTCCAAACCTCATTACCTTTTTCCATGGAGAAACCTTCAAAAAGACTTGGTCTCCTACTGCAAGTTCCACCTCCCTCCGCTTTAGATCCGTATAAGACTTCTGCCGATCAGACGCTTCTTTCAATCGGGCCCGTATTAACTTAACTTTCTCCTCCGTTTCCGAAACTAATTCTGGACCCAACACCTGACGTTCACCCAACTCCGTCCAACAAGTTGGAGTACGATATCTCCTTCCATATAATGCTTCATACGGCGCCATCTGAATACTAACTTGATAGCTATTATTGTACGCGAATTCAGCCAAGGGTAAATACTCCTCCCAACTACCCCTAAAATCAATGATGCAACCCCTTAGCATATCCTCCAAAATCTGAATTACCCTCTCAGACTGACCATCAGTCTGTGGGTGAAAAGCGGTACTAAAGTCCAACCTTGTTCCCATTGCTTGATGAAGAGCCTTCCAAAATCGTGACGTGAACCTAGGGTCCCTATCCGATATGATCGACACCGGTACACCATGTAGTCTTACAACCTCAGCCACGTACAAATTAGCCAACCTTTGCAGCAAAAAGTCCACTCGAACCGATATGAAGTGAGCAGTCTTCGTCAACCGATCCACGATTACCCAAATCGAATCCTTCTTAGTAGGCGTAAGGGGTAACCCACTAACAAAATCCATCGTGATTCTCTCTCATTTCCATTGGGGAATCTTCACCGGCTGCAACAATCTCGAAGGCACTTGATGTTCAGCTTTCACCTGCTGGCACGTCAAACACTTCTCCACATATTCCGTAACTTCTCGCTTCAAACCTGGCCACCAGAATTGCTCTCACAAATCCCGATACATCTTAACCCCTCCAGGGTGCATAGCGTAAGGGCTGCTATGCGACTCCTGAAGTATCATCTGCCTTAACTCCACATCCTTTGGCATACAAACCTTTTTACGAAAACACAGAATTCCATCATCATTTAAACTGTAGTCCTCTCCTTCATCATTCTGCACTTGTCGGATTCGAGTACTCAGATCATCATCCAGGAGTTGCTTCTCTTTAATCTGACTTGTCCACAAAGGTCTTACTTGGAGTTCAGCCACCAAACTGCCATCCTCATACAGACTGAGATGAGCGAATATCGATCTCAAATCCGCTATCGCCTTCCTACTCAGCGCATCTGCCACCACGTTAGCCTTACCCGGGTGATATTCGATCGAGCAGTCATAGTCCTTTAAAAGCTCGATCCACCTTCTCTGTCTCAGATTCAACTCTTTCTGAGTAAGGATATACTTCAGACCCTTGTGGTCCGTATAAATAACCGACTTCTCCCCATACAGGTAATGCCTCCAAATCTTTAGAGCAAACACTATCACCGCCAATTCTAAATCGTGCGTAGGGTAGTTCAATTATGCGGTCGCAACTGTCGAGACGCATACGCCACCACTTTTCCTTCTTGCATCAACACACACCCTAAACCTGTGTGTGACGCATCACAGTAGACGGTAAATTCTTTTCCTGCCTCTGGCTGAATTAACACCGGCGCTTCCATCAAGTTTCTCTTCAGCTTCTCAAAGCTCTCCTGTTGTTTGTCAGACCACACAAACGATACTCCCTTCCTTAACAACTTAGTTAAAGGTGCCGCAATTGAAGAGAACCCCTCAACAAATCTCCTGTAATACCCTGCCAATCCCAAGAAACTTCGGATTTCCGCCATAGACTTCGGCGGCTTCCAATCTAATACAGCTTCTATTTTCCGAGGGTCTACCCTAATTCCCTCTGCGGAACTACATGCCCTAGGAAAGTCACTTCCTTCAGCCAGAACTCACACTTACTGAACTTTGCGTACAGCTGCTTCTCCCTCAAATTTTGCAACACCACACGAAGATGTGCATCATGCTCCTCCTCGGATTTAGAATATACCAGGATATCGTCGATGAACACTACGACGAACCGATCAAGGTATGACTGGAATACCTGGTTCATCATATCCATGAATGCTGCTGGCGCGTTCGTCAAACCGAACGGCATTACCAAGAACTCATAATGACCATAGCGTGTTCGAAACGTCGTCTTATGAATGTCCCCTTCCTTCACCTTTAACTGATGATAACCCGACCTTAGGTCAATCTTAGAAAAGACCGAAGCTCCTTTTAGTTGATCGAACAAGTCGTCGATTCTTGGTAACGGGTACTTATTTTTAATCGTCAACTTATTCAGTTGACGATAATCCACGCACATACGCATGGATCTATCCTTCTTCTTCACGAATAGGATCGGCGCTCCCTATGGAGACACACTCGGTCGGATAAATCCTCGATCCAAAAGCTCTTAGATCTGAGCTTTGAGCCCCACCAGCTCTTTCGGCACTATTTGATAAGGAGTGATAGATACCGGAGCCGTACCCGGGAGTAGTTCTATTCCAAACTCCACTTCGCGATCCGGGGGTAATCCTGGCAACTCCTCCAGAAAAACATCCACAAAATCCTTTACTGTTCTAACCTTGTCGACCGTCACCTCCTTAGCATCCAAAGCACTAATAAAAGCTAAAAAGGCGTCACATCCCTTCCGAATCATCTTAACAGCCTTCAATGCTGATATTACGTTGGACAAATAGTTCCTTCTTTCTCCTAACACAACCACCTCCCCGCCTTCCGGGGTACTCAACACTATGCGCTTAGTCCCACAGTCCAACTTAGCACGATGTTTAGTCAACCAATCCATCCCTAGGATAAGATCAAACTCCCCAAATGGCAATTCCATCAAATCTGCCGGAAACACTACCCCTTGAGTCTCTAACGGTACATCCTTAAATAGCTTGTCCACTACCCTAGATTGTCCTAGGGGACTAACCACGGTCATCTTCCTAGTAGTTGTTTCAGAGTCTATACTTAGAATCTCAGATATCGAACATGCAACATAGGAGTGGGTTGACCCAATAACAATCAAGGCAAGTAAAGGGTTATCAGCAATGAGAAACGTACCGGTTATGACATCCGGTGTGTCACCATCCTCCTGTCGACGAACTGCATAAACTAGACCCGGCTGCCTTGCATCTACATTACCTGCACCTCTACCAGGTGCTCCGCGACCAGATCCATTTCCTCCTCTGGCTGCACCACGACCCCTTGGTCCAGGCTGATCACCTCTCCTAGTCTGATTAGAACCTCGGCCCGTTGGCTGTACCCGATCCATCCGAGTACAGTCCTTAATCAGATGTTCTGTGGATCCACACCTAAAGCATCCACCGGTTTTCATTCTGCACTCCCCATAATATGTCCTCCAACATAAAGGACATGTTTGATTCTGGCCCGCCAAAGCACGAGCTGATCCATCAGTCCTAGACCTCTTCTGAAAATTCCCAGATGCCCTTGATGGCCCAAAACTTCTCTTACTCTTACCCCAATCCTTATCCCTTTCTTGTCTCTCGACCCGTTTCACTTCCTCAGCTATCTTAACCTTGTCTACCAAAACAGCAAAAACCCTCTCTCATTGTGGTGCTATCAGAACCCTTAACTTATTCTGCAGCCCATCCTCGAACCGAACACAACGTTCATACTCCGTTGCTACCATTCCTCGAGTGTAGCGGCTCAAGCGCAGAAACTCTGCCTCATATTTAGCCACGGACTTACTTCCCTGCACCAAGTTCAAGAATGTCATCCTTTGTGCATCCATATAGCTGGCCCCAACATACTTCCCCTAAAATGACTCCTTAAAGAAGTCCCAGTCAATCTGGTCTGCGGCAGTACCCTCTTTCACCGTGAGCCACCACTGGTAGGCCTCGTCTCGAAGAAGAGACACAACCCATTTCAACTTCTCCTCCACTGTGAAGTTCAAATCATCCATTATGCGCTCAGTCGCTTCCATCCAATACTCAGCTGTGTTAGGGGCTACGCCAGAAACTCACCTAAACACCTCTGCCCCATTAGCCTTAAGCCGTTTCGGTACAGATTTCTGGGCTCCTGTGCCTATGCCTACTCCAGCAACTCTCTCGAGAACCCGCAGCATCGCATGTGATACCGCGTCATCTCCGGCAGTCTGATCCTAAAATTCCTCCTCCACAGCTGCAGGATCCGGCATTTCGTTTCCTGATCTGTGGCCAGACCTTACTAGCTCAGACAAGGTGATCCTACCCCTACCGCGTCCACGCGACGGACGTC
This sequence comes from Gossypium australe, assembly GCA_005393395.2. Classification (NCBI taxonomy): domain Eukaryota; kingdom Viridiplantae; phylum Streptophyta; class Magnoliopsida; order Malvales; family Malvaceae; genus Gossypium; species Gossypium australe. The sequence continues at coordinate 13,423,547 of CM016620.1, read as the reverse complement.
CTCTACCTCTTGTACTCATTCTTCCGATCGACGTTTATCTGATTAAGAGTTTTATGAATCATTAATTCGTTCCACTGATTAACCACGAACAATCTTATGAATAGTAGTTTTAAAAGTAGTTCTTTCGAATTCGCATTCACAGTTCAGTCTCAAGTTCGTATCCTCTACTTCTAGGAAACACATACATTCAATCATCAACATACATATAGCATCCATGAATTCACATTCATCACGTAAGGGTGTTTTTGTTGTGTCACTACCCAAGGGTATTTTCGTAATTTATCCTATAGGGGTATTTTGTAATTTTTCAAAATCGGGTTCCTTAGTGATTTTGTGAAATAAGGGTATTTTGGTAATTTTGCAATCCCGGGGGTATTTCGGTAATTTTAAGGTCTAGGGGTATTTTGGTCATTTCACAAAACAAGGGTAATTTGGTAATTTTACAAACCATGGGTAGTTTGTTGTTGTTGTTGTTGTTTTTTTGTTAAAACAGGGGTACCTTTGGTAAATCTAGTTTCATGATTCGGGTTACTCTTGTACCTATGAGATTTTCGAGTAAATTTTTAAAACATTGGTATTTTACAAACTCACGGTTGATTGGGAATTTTCATAAATCAAGTGTATTTTGAAAATTTTACAAAACTTGGGGGCTTTTTTTTCAAAAGGGATGGCTGGTCCCTTTCGGGTTTTAATCATAAGGTTTAGCCCATCAACAAGTCCTCGTAACTAAGGTGAATAGTCACTATGCACCAGGTAGGATTCTAGTGAAAAGGAGGTGAATAACTAGGACTGCTTAAATACCAGGCTCTCCCTGAATCCACTCCTAGACATGCGTATGCCCGTTGCCACACCCTAACTCAGCTAAGGTGAAGAGTCACTATGCACCAGGTAGGATTCCAGTGAAGAGGAGGTGAGTCACTAGGACTACTTAAATACTAAGCTCTTCCTGAATCCAATCCTAGACATGCGTATGCCTGTTGCCACACCTTAGTCTTGCGACTCGTTTACGGGTTTGTTTAGTGAAATTAAGTCTTATGAGATTTTAGGAGTTGTTTCAACTAGGCCTAAAGTCCATCAAGTTCTAATCTAACTATCCTACGTCCCATAGAGCCCATCAAGCCCACACATATATATAACACAATGGTTCAGAATACTTACCTGGGGACTTGGGCCAGAGACGCAGGTGCCATGCTGAGCTAACATACCTGATATCACTTAAAAACATCCATATTTCAAAAGCCCATTTTTAGTAAACGTTTTGAGCCCAAAAATCCCAGATCCGAATTTTGAATCGAGCTCTGATACCAATTTGTAACACCCCAAACCCGACCCAAACATTACAACCAGATCTGGTATGTCACTTAAGAGATTTTGTAAAAGATGTCACAATTTCGGGAAATATTTTTCTTGTATTTAGTCTTCTGTTCGTGAATACTTAATAACTTGATAAGTTTAAATAAGATATAAGTTCAATTTGTTGATTTATGAATTAAAACCAAAATCTTAATACATGCCTTAGTTTAATTAAAGTTTAAGTGTCTAGAAATAATAAAAGCCCAAAATAAAAACCAAAACAAAGTATAATAGTCTAGTGGCCCATGGCATTATTACAAGGAAATTTAAACCCATTAATTAAATAAAAATCAAATATTAAACTAAGTCTTTTTGCTAAATCCTCAAAGCTCTGTCGCATGGCCACCTTGCTCTCCTCTCCAGCCCGGTCCGATGCCCTAAGTGTCACCTGAGATGGTTAAAATAAAAGGGTGAGTCGCGAGACTCAGTGTGCAACCCTCATGCACCATTAGATTTGGGCTTTAGCCCTATAAAACATATTAATCAAAATATAAATAACAAAAATAACATGCAAAGCCCAACCCAAATCCTAGGTTTCCATCCGCTACACGCCCCCGTACCGGCCATTCACACCATTGGGCATTTCTACAATCAAAACACACCGCTACTCGCCTTGATGGCAGTCGTGCTGCTCACCAACAGATCATGGCCGTAGCCACTACAACAGATCACGGAAAAAGCCGCTACAACAGATCACGGTAAGGAACCGCTACAACAGATCATGGTAAAAACCGCTACAACGTATAACTTCCTCCTTTCATCAAACCCAACCCATGAAATCACATAAAACCAATATACTTATATCATTTAATTAGAACATTTACTAACCTGGTGTTTTGCTTATACCCTCTTTGGGTTTCTGTCCTTATGCCGGGTTTTCGGCATTTATCAAAACATGCAAGACTTATAATCATATATTAATCAAATAGATCTAGATGGTGTGGAGAATTACACACCTGATATCGCGAAATCCAATATTCTTAGTCGATGTCCTTGTTATCTGGATCTATTATCCTCAATCTACAGCCTTACTTAGAAGCCGGAAAACCACACAAAGATTTAGCCTCTTCAACAATCGGCCAAGGTTAAATAGGTCCCAAATAACACGTTTAAAACTAATAGATCTCTTACCTTGAAATCCCGAAAATAACACGACTCAAAGGTTACTGAACCTTGACTTAAAGATCTAGGCGTTGGGCTCCTCTTCAGATCCCAAAATATCGAAAAATAAGAAAAACCCTTTGATTAGTCACGTCAATAGCCATTCGGCTAGAGACTTTGAAAAGCCGGAGAAATATTAGAAACTCAAAATCGACACATACCTATTGATTTCTTCAAAATTTCGGCACAGGTGGGTACCCCAGAATGATTTCGGCACACATATAGAAGACTAGATCTCAGGTTTTCGGCTTTTAGAAAATCTAAGCGAGGTGTTTCAGCTTTAAAGAAAGTAAGCAAAAAGTAAGGGAAGCTTAGAGGTTTCGGCTAAAGTGTTTGAATGGGATGAGAAAAGAATCTTTCAAAGGTTCGGCCAACTGAAGAGAAGAAAAGAAAAGAGAGGGAGAATAGTATAGAAATTTCGGCAAAGCAAAGAGAAAGATGAGAGAACTAGCTAGGAATTTCGGCACACATATCTTAAGCCAAAATCGAATGCCCTTTTCCTTTCAAATTCTTAATAATTTCGGCTAACATTAAACACTTAAAGATGGCTTCAATCTTTGATCTATTATCTCCTCAAAAATAGCCCTAATTCCTCTCTTCATTATCTACCTAATTATCCACATAAAATAAACATTAAAATCCCTAAAAAATAGCCTTGTGCTGTCCCCCTATTGTCCCCTTTAAATGCCGAAATTTAGCCTTAAAACTTGGGCTCCAAGTAGCCAAATTTTAGGCCTTCCTCATACTCAAGTGACACCACCTAAATCTCCCCTCTACTGTGCTCCTAGTTGCTGGCCACAAGCCCAATATGTCACTTAAACTATTAAAACTTTAATTTAAGCCCTTAGAGTGTCCAAACAAAATATTTAAAACAAGGCCTCAGCCCAAGTTAAGCCCCAATTGTACCTCAAATTCTCAAATTAATATTTTAAGCAGTCAAACACATAAAATGCACAGACCCAATTATTCAGGGTGTTACAGTTTCCCAAGTCAACGTAGACCGCAAGTCTAGCAAATTAATTTCCCTCTAGAGCTATTATCTATATTACGGTCGATCTTCACCACTGGGCCGATTACACTTCCAATAAACTGTAGCAGACTTTTGGTGTACATACCCCTTGGCAAAACCGGTAACATAATCCAAACCATTAAACTTTTGGGTTGAACTTGGTCAGTTGAGAATGCTAGTGTCCGCGACTGCACAGTGAGGTATTAGCCAAAAAATTTCCTTGGTCCTCTTGACAAAGCAGCAAGGTACTCATCATCATCGTGAAACTTGACAAAAAAATAATCATTCTCCAAATATAGGATTTGCAACGGCGCTTTTTCTTCCAAATTTATTGCAATTTGCTGGACATGGTGAGATACGAAATCCTTCTACCTAGCAACTTGACAATCACAGTCCAAGACATACGTTTTGCAATGAACCGGTGTACTCACTCAGAGAAAAGGATGGAAGGGATGCCATCAACAATCTCTTTTTAGCATCCCTCTATAATAGTTCAAAATCCTCCCCCTTCTATGTGTTCATCGAGGCAGTCGTATTGCCCAAAAGTTTATCTTTCCACGACTTTGTTGTGACATTAGTAGTATTCACTTTGATGCCCTTATCATCCATTACAGGATTGTCTGGATCAAGAGGTTCTGTCGACCTACGTCGTACCTTTTTAGTGATCTACCAATGCTACCACTAGGAAAGATCACCTCTCGATCACAGTATCCATCTTTCTTTTGAGATATTGTACTTTGTCAGTCTCAGCCAAGCCTTGAAAATTTTTTAAGCAACTTAACAATTGTTCCAAATTAATATTATAAAAAATAGTTAAACAATTAATTATTAATTTATTGATGAATTATTAAAAAAATAAATTTCAACTCAAATAATTACGCATGGAATTAGAAAATTAAAGTAAATATTACTAACTTTTTTAAAACAAACTCATTATATTGACACAATGCCTAAAACTACCCATAGTCCCTCCTCAACTCATAAATAGGAGGATAATGCGCTTCATCGCACTCAAACCTACATCCTCCTACATTGATAATAATACCCATGCCAATCGAACTAAAACTCAATCCTCAAATATTATTAACTTTTAGTTTAGTAATAGTTGTATTAGAGTGTTATTAGAATAAAAAGAAAATAATTCTTTATAATTTATGTTAATAGCTGTTGAATATATAATATTATTTTTCATATATATATATACACATTTAATAAAATTTTATTTAAAATTTATTCAATGTTAAAAACTTTTATTTTTAACAAATTTATCAAAAAAACATTTTCAAATACTTTAATTAAAATTTCATTAAATTTATTAATTTTAAAGTTTATTAATATTATGTGAACTCTTTTTTGTAAATATTAACTAATTTATGCCATGTTTGGAAATCAATATTTGGAAAAAAAAAAAAGGTTTAAATTTTCAAATCTATTTTTTTTTTTGTTTGGATATCTAATGAAAATTATGGATTTGAATTTGAGCAAATCCAAGCTTAATTTTATAAAACATAAATTTTGGATTTTACATTTGGAATTTTTAAAATCCAAATATCATAAAAGTTTCTTTCTTGAATCAACTATATCAAATTGTTAATGAATTAAAAACTATATCAAGTTTCTATAGCTACAGTTTTTGTTACTCTGATTATATTTTGTTTTTTCAAGATTTTAATATAATTCTAACTTGTTTTAGTTTATCCCCATAATTTAAGAATGAAATAAAAACTTATCAAACTTTCTACAGCTACTTTTTTGTTTAAAATTTTGGATAAGAATGAAATAAAGCTTAAATCTAGTTGAAGCCAAAATTTAAATTTAAATTATTCAAATAATGTATGTGAATTAATTCAAACTCTTATATTTGAAATATTTTATTCCCAAGCAATGATCTAGAATTAATTTAGATAGGGTTAAGCAAATCGGTATCCTTATTTTGAGGAGATTGAATCAAATTGGGTAAACTTGGTAACATATTTTGAAGATGAAACTTATCTTGGACTTATTAAATATATTCTTTGAGCTAATTATCTTGCTATTTTGATGGAAAGATTGACTGTAATTAATCTAGTATGTTAACTAGTCTCGAATGCTTATATAGTTGACAGTGCATTTGAAAACAAATGAATTACTTGATTTTCAGCCTAAGTTTTCAAATGGAAATTTTAGAGGAGAAATCTAGATCTTAGGTGTAAAAGTCAAGTGGCTAATCTAGTTAGTACTAGAACTTGAATCATTAACTATACAAAATGTTAAATAATAAATTATATCTCCAAATAAAACCTCATAAATGTAGAAAAACCAAACTATAGCACTACACTGTTCGTAGCACTCTTCTAACGCTACTAAAGCATTCTTAGAAATATTGTTCTCAATCCTCAAGCGAAAGTAATCAAACCCATTGAGCAGGTTAGAATAGTAGGAGCTCTTCATACCTGTTTTTTTATTACATCTTTAATCACTGTTCATAAATATGATTTTTATAATTCACAAATGAAATCTTATACATATAAATAGTCGAATTTACTTGTTTGCCACTCCAAAAAAAAAAATTGACATGTAGTCCAATAATTTGGTTAACTCTTGAAGGCCTGTTAGTTGTGGGCCGAGCTTGTTTGCATTCATCTCTTTTAAAGTAATAGTATTAACGGTTCAAGTTCCATATCAAAATGCAAAATGTCAGCTCTTCTATTCACAAAATCAACTCTGACAAGAAGCAAAGATGAAGTTTATGTGGCAGCAGTGGCACTAAGAGCTACAAAGGGACCAGCCCAGCTTTTGATGTCAACTGCTTACTCCCTCAGTGTCTGGGACTTGCAACACTTCATGGTCATCATCAAACCCTCTTCTCCTCTCCTTTCTCAGGTTCTTTCCTCTTCATTACCTCCCCGTAATTTTTCTGCTAGTAGGAGCTAGCTTTGTCTGAAAAATCTAACTGAAGCAAGCTGCAATAAGTACAACAGCCCTTATCATCCTTTGAACTCATCTCTCTCCATTTTTAATTCATATAAATTCTTTATTATTTATCTTTGGTAATAATTTGTTTAAAATTTTAGGGATATTCAATCTGAATCTGAAAATTTTAAGTGTAGGCCATTGTCTTTGATTTTCAACCTGAAGATCCAGAGAACATATACACGGCACTTGCTGCTCTGTCTGGTAGAGCAGTACCAGGTTTGCTACAGTAGACTTCTGCCAAATTTTATTTATTACTATCACAATTCATCAATGTATCAGATGTACCAACTTTCCAAAATTGAAAACTTATATATAGTACATGCGATTATGGTTTAGTTAAAATTTTGGGATATAATTATAGTAACACTTGGAATAGGAGTTGTTCTTACAAGGAAGTTAAGGAAGCTGCCGAGGAGCAGATGTTGGTTCGTTGGATATGCTGAAGGGAATGCTGTTGATAAGGCCTATGACTTCAACAACACATGGGAGGTTGATTTGAGAATTGGGCTTCATGACTGTCAAGATTATACAAATGGTACTAATCTCATTATTATTCTTCTCATTTTCTCAAGTCGAATCCAAATTTATTAGCATTGAAACACCCCAAATCCGGCCCACGAGCCCAAACCGGATCTGGTATATTCCTAAAGTATACCGATTTCAAAGTTCTTTGTTACTTAGAGAAAATTTGTGTAATTTTCAAAAAAATATTGTTTTGGGTTGGGCTTAGATTGGAAACTCATTTATTTTATTTGGAAATCCAATTTAATTAAGGTGACAAAACAATTTAGGTTTTACTTTAAAAAAAATAAATTTTCTTTAACTTTAATCAAAAATAAATTGTAACCTAATAATTCAAAGTAAACAGAAATAAAGAAAACCAACTTGGCCTTCTGGCCTTATTACATCAAATAATTCCCAAACTAAAAATTTAAAGTACTTAATAAAAATAAAAGTCTCAAATAATAAAATTTTTCCTTGTGATGCATGGCCACCTTTAGCTCCTGCCGACCCGGTCCATTATTGCTCATCACCTGAAAAATATTCCCTAAAGGGGTGAGTCAAACAGACTCAATGTGTACACGACACTAACTCATAATAGAATCAGGCATACAATAGTTACACATTCAAAACATGAAATCCAAGTTATGATGCATTCCCAAACCCAAACCTAATTATCCATCCGCTACACACCCCCGTACCTGCCAAACACACCGTGGGGACTACAAAGTCGACCCTCCTTTCGCTACACACCAAATTGCGGGCTTAAGTTACCGCATTTGTGGTTATAGATCACCACTTTTCAGATTACTGTGGTTTTAAGTCACCACTTTTCAGATTACTGTGGTCTTAGGTCACCACTTTTCACTTCCCCTTTCAATATACAACCATATGCCCCAAATATTAACATACATAATATACCAGAGTTCACATCTTTAGCATATTCCCATGTTACGAATAACATTTTTCATATTCCTAGTAGGAGTAGGAAACGTACCTGAGTACTTAGTACCTTAACATGGTACTTTAGCCACATTCATATTTTCATAAACACATATTTTAATGCATATAACCATAATTCATATTATAAAGTAGTGTGGGGTACACACCTGATTCGTTTAACGAAGTCCTTGAAATCCCGAAAATCGATCTACTGATTTAGATCTCAAATCCTACATAAATTCATCACTTCCTTTTTAAAAGACCATTCGGCCATTATTCCAAATACTAATAGGATTAGTATTACTTACCTTGTTGCCGAATTGATTTCAAGAATCAAATGCCAGATCTTTGTATTCCTCCTTTGTGAATTCGGTTAAACACTATATTACTCCATAGGTTAGTTTTCGGCTTCTAATAATAAATCCAAACCTTTAAAATAAACCTTGACGAATATCTTAAACACATACCTTGTGATTCCAAATCCCGAAAAGTAACCCTTGGTTATGGAGATGTTGAAATCCCTACACACATATGTTAGATCTGATTTCCAAATCACTTAATAAACTTAATCAAATGGCCTAAACCATGCTTTTCTTACCTTAAATCCTTGAATCTCGAAACTCTCTTCTTGAATGGCCAAAATCCTTAGATCAGAAATCCCGAAATTCCTCCTTTAATATTCGGCCAAGAGACATCCAAAAAGATCAGTTCCTAAATCTTGATTGAAAAAGATTAAACAACAAGAATCCATTCTTACCTTAACACCACAGTCGACGTCACCCTTGTTTGAAACCACAAAGATTTGACTATGTAGACTTAGACCGATATCAAAGAGGTTTCGGCTTGACAGTAGAAAAGAAAAGAAGAAGAAAAGAGGAGAAGAAAATTCGGCAGAGAGAGTTTGCTAGGGAATTTTCGGCAACACTTAGAAAAGATGAGAGGAAAGCCTTTAACTTCCTTTTATAGCCGAAATTATCAGCTAAGGAGTCCCTTACTTGGCCACCACTCCTCTATCTGATAACCTTATCTTTTAATTATCATAAATAAAAGGGTTTAATCCAATTTAAATCCTTTATTATCCCTTGAAAATAATCCAATTAAAAATCCTTTATTATCCCTTGAAAATAATCCAATTAAAAATCCTTTATTTATCACCTTATTAATCACATATTTATGAAAATAAAAAACCTCATTTTCTAGAAGCATGTGCCGTCCACCTCAGCCTTCTGGAAGCCAAAATAAAACCTCATTTATTTGCTTCCCAAGTGACTCGAACCCAGGCCCATTCCTCTTGCACATGGCGCCATTTCCATAGGCCCTAAGTGGCATCTTCAGGCCACTTTTCCAAGCCCAATTGTGTGCCAAATTTTACCAACTTTTTCTTTTAAGGCCTCCTTGCCCTAATTTCCTATTTTAAACTTTAAAATTTGACATTTCTAGGTCATTTCTAAGTTTCCTAAAATTTTCGATCGGCTCTATAAACTTGTCATTTTCTTACATTTCCAAGCTTCCAAAAATGTTCACTTTTCATTTTTGAATCATTTCCATTTTCATTTCCATGCATTTCCAGGTTTCCAAAAATATTAAAAAAATTTATTCATAATACTTAAAACTTGTCATTTCGTACAATTAAACCGAAAATGCATAGGCCCTTTCCAGGATGTTACAGTTCTACCCCTTTAAAATAATTTCGTCCTCGAAATTTCCTAACTAAAATAACTGAGGGTATTGCTGTCGCATTGACTCTTCTGACTCCCACGAAGCTTCCTCCGATCCATGATTGTGCCAAAACACTTTGACTAGAGGAATTGACTTCCTTCGTAGTACTTTCACATCACGTTCCAAGATCCGAATCAGTTCTTCCTCGTAGGATAAGTCTGGCCTTAATTCCACCTCTTCAACAGGTACCACATGAGTCGGATCCGATCGGTAGTGACGTAGCATGGATACATGGAATACGTCGTGCATCTGTTGCAACTCTGGTGGCAACTCCAATTGATATGCCACTAGCCCAACTCGCTTCAGTACTTGATAGGGCCCTATAAACCTTGGGCTTAACTTCCCTTTGCGACCGAACCTTATAACCTTCTTCCAAGGCGAAACTTTCTGGAACACTTGGTCTCCCACTTCAAACTCTATTTCCTTTCGCTTAAGGTCTGTGTACGACTTCTGCCTATCAGAGGCTTCCTTCAACCATGCCCGAATCATCTCAACCTTCTCCTCAGTTTCTGCCACTAACTCCGGACCCAAAACTCGACGTTCTCCTAACTCAGTCCAACACGTAGGTGTTCTACACTTCCTACCATATAATGCTTCATATGGTGCCATCCGAATGCTATCCTGATAGCTGTTGTTGTAGGCAAACTCAGCTAAAGGCAAGTAATCTTCCCAACTTCCTCGGAAATCCATCACACAGCCTCTCAGCATATCCTCCAACACTTGTATAACTCGTTCAGACTGCCCGTCTGATTGTGGATGAAAAGCCGTAGTGAAATCCAACTTAGTGCCTAAAGCTTGATGAAGTGCCCTCCAAAATCGAGACGTAAACCTTGGGTTTCTATCAGAGATGATCGATACTGGTACTCCATGTAACCTCATGATTTCCGCCACGTATAACTTAGCCAATTTTTGAAGAGAATAGTCGACTCGTACTGGGATGAAGTGCACGGATTTGGTCAAACGGTCCACTATCACCCATACCGAGTCCTTCTTAGTAGGCGTAAGGGGAAGCCCACTAACGAAGTCCATGGTAATTCTCTCCCACTTCCATTGCGGAATTTCGATTGGTTGAAGCAATCCCGATGGAACTTGGTGTTCCGCCTTAACTTGCTGACACGTCAAACATTTCCCCACAAATTCAGTCACATCTCGTTTAAGATCAGACCCCCAAAATTGTTCCCTTAAATCTCTATACAGCTTAATGCCTCCGGGATGCATAGCATAAGGGCTACTATGCGCTTCCCGAAGAATCCTTTGTCTCAACTCCTTGTCCCTCGGCATACAGACCTTTCCTTTGTAGCACAATACTCCTTCATCATTGACACCATAATCCTTTAATTCTCCGTTCTGGACTTGCTGTAACTTAACACTTAGGTCCTTATCAGCCAACTGTCCCTCTTTCACCTCATTCAGCCATGTGGGCTTGACTTGTAACTCTGCCAACAGACTTCCATCGTCATACAGACTTAAGTGAGCGAACAAAACCCTTAGATCCGTCACAACCTTCCTACTTAGGGCATCAGCTACCACATTCGCCTTGCCCGGATGATATTCTATCGAACAATCGTAGTCTTTCAACAATTCCACCCACCTTCGTTGCCTCAAGTTCAACTCCTTCTGAGTCAACAAGTACTTAAGACTTTTGTGGTCTGTGTAGATAACTGACCTTTCACCATAAAGGTAGTGTCTCCAAACCTTAAGGGCGAAAACCACTGCTGCCAGTTCCAAGTCATGAGTTGGGTAGTTGGACATTTTATAAACCAAGGGCATTTTGGTAATTTTACCACTAAGAGCATTTTTGTAATTTTCACAAATCAGAAATTTTTCGGAAAATTTTGTAAAGATGGTTTTCCCAAATTTTAAAAGAAAGTTTTAAGAATTTTAAAACTAGGGTTTGTTGTTTTGTTCCTTGTTTTTTTTTTAAAAAAACATGGCTAATTCCCTTTCGGGTTTTAGTCATTATGTTTAGCCTATGACCGAGCCCTCTTGATCAGGGTGAACCAAAGCTACGCACCAGGCAGGATTCGAGTGGAGAGGAGGTGAGTCACGCGGACTGCTTAAGTACCAAGCTCCCACCAAAACCATTCCTCGACATGCGCACAGAGGTTGCCACACCACTGAGCCCTCTGAGTTAGGGTGAACCGAAGCTACGCACCAGGTAGGATTCCTGCGAAGAGGAGGTGAGTCACTAGGACTGCTTAAATACCAGGCTCTTTCGGATCCAATCCTAGACATGCGTACAGGGGTTACCACACCCTAGCTCAGTGACTTAGCCATAAGTTTGTTTACTGCATTAAGTCTTATGTATTTGTGTTTGAGTAAACTAGTCCTAGGGTTCAAGTTCCTATCATGCTATTCTACGTTCCATTCCTTTTCTACCCTTCCATAATTCATAACATAATTCACATAATCACCCAATTAGTTAGGGGTACTTACCTGGTGGACTGCGGGTCGGAGACTTAGGTGCCATGCCAAAAAACCTGCTTATTTTCAAAGAAACTCATTTGGGCTCGATTTGAAAACGTTTTGGGCTTTAGCCCCAGGCCGAGAGTTTAAAACTGGGCTCTGATACCAAACTGAAACACCCCAAACCCGGCCCACGAGCCCGAACCGGATCTGGTATGTTCCTAAAGTATACCAATTTCAAAGTTCTTTGTTACTTAGAGAAAATTTGTGTAATTTTCAAAAAAATATTGTTTTGGGTTGGGCTTAGATTGGAAACCCATTTATTTTATTTGGAAATCCAATTTAATTAAGGTGACAAAACAATTTAGGTTTTATTTTAAAAGAAATAAATTTTCTTTAACTTTTATCAAAAATAAATTGTAACCTAATAATTCAAAGTAAACAGAAATAAAGAAAACCAACTTGGCCTTCTGGCCTTATTACATCAAATAATTCCCAAACTAAAAATTTAAAGTACTTAATAAAAATAAAAGTCCCAAATAATAAAATTTTTCCTTGTGATGCATGGCCACCTTTAGCTCCTGCCGACCCGGTCCATTATTGCTCATCACTTGAAAAATATTCCCCAAAGGGGTGAGTCAAACAGACTCAATGTGTACACGACACTAACTCATAATAGAATCAGGCATACAATAGTTACACATTCAAAACATGAAATCCAAGTTATGATGCATTCCCAAACCCAAACCTAATTATCCATCCGCTACACACCCCCGTACCTGCCAAACACACCGTGGGGACTACAAAGTCGACCCTCCTTCCGCTACACACCAAATTGCGGGCTTAAGTTACCGCATCTGTGGTTATAGATCACCACTTTTCAGATTACTGTGGTTTTAAGTCACCACTTTTCAGATTACTGTGGTCTTAGGTCACCACTTTTCACTTCCCCTTTCAATATACAACCATATGCCCCAAATATTAACATACATAATATACCAGAGTTCACATCTTTAGCATATTCCCATGTTACGAATAACATTTTTCATATTCCTAGTAGGAGTAGGAAACGTACCTGAGTACTTAGTACCTTAACATGGTACTTTAGCCACATTCATATTTTCATTAACACATATTTTAATGCATATAACCATAATTCATATTATAAAGTAGTGTGGGGTACACACCTGATTCGTTTAACGAAGTCCTTGAAATCCCGAAAATCGATCTACTGATTTAGATCTCAAATCCTACATAAATTCATCACTTCCTTTTTAAAAGACCATTCGGCCATTATTCCAAATACTAATAGGATTAGTATTACTTAACTTGTTGCCGAATTGATTTCAAGAATCAAATGTCAGATCTTTGTATTCCTCTTTTGTGAATTCGGCTAAACACTATATTACTCCATAGGTTAGTTTTCGGCTTCTAATAATAAATCCAAACCTTTAAAATAAACCTTGACGAATATCTTAAACACATACCTTGTGATTCCAAATCCCGAAAAGTAACCCTTGGTTATGGAGATGTTGAAATCCCTACACACATATGTTAGATCTGATTTCCAAATCACTTAATAAACTTAATCAAATGGCCTAAACCATGCTTTTCTTACCTTAAATCCTTGAATCTCGAAACTCTCTTCTTGAATGGCCAAAATCCTTAGATCAGAAATCCCGAAATTCCTCCTTTAATATTCGGCCAAGAGACATCCAAAAAGATCAGTTCCTAAATCTTGATTGAAAAAGATTAAACAACAAGAATCCATTCTTACCTTAACACCACAGTCGACGTCACCCTTGTTTGAAACCACAAAGATTTGACTATGTAGACTTAGACCGATATCAAAGAGGTTTCGGCTTGACAGTAGAAAAGAAAAGAAGAAAAAAAGAGGAGAAGAAAATTTGGCAGAGAGAGTTTGCTAGGGAATTTTCGGCAACACTTAGAAAAGATGAGAGGAAAGCCTTTAACTTCCTTTTATAGCCGAAATTATCAGCTAAGGAGTCCCTTACTTGGCCACCACTCCTCTATATGATAACCTTATCTTTTAATTATCATAAATAAAAGGGTTTAATCCAATTTAAATCCTTTATTATCCCTTGAAAATAATCCAATTAAAAATCCTTTATTATCCCTTGAAAATAATCCAATTAAAAGTCCTTTATTTATCACCTTATTAATCACATATTTATGAAAATAAAACACCTCCTTTTCTAGAAGCATGTGCCGTCCACCTCAGCCTTCTGGAAGCCAAAATAAAACCTCATTTATTTGCTTCCCAAGTGACTCGAACCCAGGCCCATTCCTCTTGCACATGGCGCCATTTCCATAGGCCCTAAGTGGCATCTTCAGGCCACTTTTCCAAGCCCAATTGTGTGCCAAATTTTACCAACTTTTTCTTTTAAGGCCTCCTTGCCCTAATTTCCTATTTTAAACTTTAAAATTTGACATTTCTAGGTCATTTCTAAGTTTCCTAAAATTTTCGATCGGCTCTGTAAACTTGCCATTTTCTCACATTTCCAAGCTTCCAAAAATGTTCACTTTCCATTTTTGAATCATTTCCATTTTCATTTCCATGCATTTCCAGGTTTCCAAAAATATTAAAAAAATTTATTCATAATACTTAAAACTTGTCATTTCGTACAATTAAACCGAAAATGCATAGGCCCTTTCCAGGATGTTACAAGCATAAACCAATTAGGCTAAGCCACTTTGGATTCATTTTCATGTTTTTGTTGATATAATTAGGGTACTAATTTCTCACTTGATTGTTTGGCCTCTAAATTTAGTTCCCTTGAAATGTAAGGATTGGTTGAACAACTGACTGGTGAAAAACTTGTGTTGGAGCATCTGAGAAGGAGAAATGGTGGTCAGAGTTAAATCATTATTTTTTATACCTCGCTTGATCATAACTCATAAGCAATGGCATGCATGTCTTTGAAGGAGCATTTGCTGAAACATTAATCACTGTCAATTCCATGGAATCCAGATTGTAAAAATCTCAGGTTAAGTAGTAGAAAAAGAATGATCTTTTTATTACAAGGAAATCTATTTATGTCATGAATCTCATTATAGTATACAATTATAGAATGTTGCATTATATGTATTTTTTATAATTAATGATATATAGAAAATTTATTAAAGAAATGATGAATATAAATATTTTGATTATGAATATGGACAATAATTTAACACAATATTAATTTTTTTAAATTTTGCTAAAATTTTTAATATATAAAATATTATATTATATCATTTCTATATCACATTTATAACATAAGGTACAAGTAGTTATTCTATAGATAAAAGTATCAAAGAAATCTTTGGATTTAGAAGCAGATCCCATTTTGGCTTCCTTGTTGAAAAATAATAATAAATTAACCCTTATGTTAATTTAAATGTTTAACTATTAATTTTGTCTCTTCCTTATAGCTAAAAATATCAATTTTTTTTAACAATAATTCTAATTTTTTTAAAATTTTAAAAATAAATATAAATTATTAAAAATATTAAAAATTATGTTAAAATATTTTTAAAAATAAACATTATAAAAAATTTTCTAAAAGTTCAAAATATATATGTAAAGAAAACCTAAAAAAATTACAAAAAAATCTTTAAAAATGATATCAAACTTTTGAGTTTAAACCTAGAGACCATCGTCTTTTTAAAAGACTTTCTTCCGTATTATACAAAACCTAGAAAAATAAAAAAGATTTCCCATGCTTGATTGAAGCCAAAAATAAACAAATAAAAACTTGATTGAAGCAAAAAAATAAATTTATTAAAAGTTTTGATTACTCACTTTCAAATTTCTCATGCTTTTATTAATGTTTAGTTTCATCTTAATCGCCCATGCTTCGAGCTAAAAGATACATAAAAATTTATTTAATGTTTACTTTCTTCTACTTTAGTGAATACTAATTTTTTCATCTCCTATGTTTTTGTATCTCCTGATAGTGTGTAATTGTTGTTATAAAATTTCAATTACTCATTTTTGTATCCCCTTAGTTATTACAGACTTCCTCGTTTGAAGATATTAATGTTTACTACTCTAAGAAGCTTTAATTTAATAAGTTTAAAATTTTCTAGGTTTTAAATTTTTAATATAAATTTTTGAGTTTTGAACAAGGAATCCATGAGTTTTGAAATTTTAGAAAATAATGCTTTAAATTTATGGGAAGAAATAAAATATAAAAAGTGAAATTTTAATTTAAAATAAAACCCAAAACTAGCAATAAGTTTCCAAATATGGAGAAGTAGCAAAAGGAGCTCATTGTCTTTATCTTCTTCTTCATTGTCAAAAAGAGATGCAAAATTGAAAGATTCTTTTTTTTTACTGTGAATGTGTTGTTTATTTGGTTTGATTTATTTTTACAGTAATAAAACTATGATTTTATTGAAATTGATGCTTGTAGAATTGTATTGGAGAGCATCTTCAAAAAGTAAAGTTAATGTCTCATTGCATTAGATAGCTCTCATAAAATCGAGAATTTTATTGAAAATAGAAATAATTCTTTATTATTGAAAGATAGCTCAATTTTTCAATAAAAGAAATACCATGATTCATCAAAAAAAAAAAAGATTCTTTGAATGTAAGTTTTGGCTTTAATAAAATTTGGTTTGATTTTGTTTTCATGGAAATCTGTTTTTATGTCTTAAAGAAAAAAAGATAACAAAAGATAAAAAATATGGATATTTTTAAAAAATATATATTTTAATACCTTTTAAAAATATTTTTACTGTACATTTTAAGAATTTTTTAAATTTCTTTAGAATTATGGTTACTTTTTTTCTAAAAGTATCAAAATAAAATTTTAGCTATTGTTCAAGGGCTAAATTAATAATTAACCATTTAAATTAACGTGTCATGTCTTCCTCTTAATAGTAGTTAACGGACAAGCAACCAAAATGCGGCAATTCGATAAAATTAGTAACTATTATGTAAGTTTTGAAAGTTGAGTGACCGAAATGTAATTTTAAACAAAATTTAGGGACAATTGGTGTAGTTTACCTTAATTTTTTTTGTGTGTGTTTTATTTCAACTTTTTAGAGTTCTTTTACAAGTGACTTGAAAGAGTGTAATCTTTTTCTTATTTTAATATCTTACATGTGTTAGTCGATGGGTTACAAAGGGCTAAAAATGATAATTTTTTTTAATATTTAGAGTTAGGACTAAATTGACAGATTTTGTAAATATTGAGGGTCAAATTTATTAAATTTTTTGAATTAGAACCAAAATGAAAAATTTTGTAAACATTAATGCCTAAATTTTTGACTTTTTAACATAATTTTTAATATATTTTTAATAAATATATGTTTTTTTAATTTTTTTAGAATTGTTGTTAAGCAATTTTCTTAAAAGAATCAAAATGATATTTTATCTATAGTCCATAGAACAAATTAGTAATAAACCATTTAAATTAGCGTTTCACGTCATCATTTAACAAAAAAAAAAATTAAACAAAAGGATTAATTTGTCTATTTTTCAGTAGAGGAGCTAAAATGCAATTCACCTCTAAATAAAGGAGCTTCCCTAATACTTTTACCACCAAAATTACCATTTATTGTTTATTATATTACCACGTTAACATTTGCATTATTTTTATCATTATGATATTTTTATATTAAAAATATTTTATTAAATTTATAAACTCTAAATCCAAAACTATGAATGAGCAAAAGCCGAACAAAACACTTAATCATACAACTTAAGCCAATTCAATGAAATTGATTCTGTTAAGTCAATTTCAGTTTTGGGATGATAAGAGAGATCAGTTAAAGCATATTATCTTCTTAAATTTATATATATTTAAATCAAAACTCGAATATAATATATTAGTCTAAATTCTCTCTCTAAAGCTATAACTTAAATGAATATAATACCAGTTATTTAAAAACTCAAATCTAGAGTATAATAATATATAGATAAACCCAAATCCGTAAACATTAAATAATTAGATTTGTAAAATTAACCCAAATCTAATTAAAATTTATTTTAAAGAAAAGGTTTAATATATATTTTGGCACTTGAACTTGTCCATTTGTATTTAGTTGGTCCTCGAACTTGTATTCCGTCAACTAAATTAGTACCTCTGCACTAATATTGTTAGTTTGTACTGATGTGGGATTGCTAGAAAAACCAGTGGTGCCACATGGTAACCTATCAATATGTCATGCGGCAAACATAAATTAAAAATATATAAAATAATTAAAAAAGTATATTTTTTTATGTAACGCCCCAAACCCCCCTAGATGTTATTGTCGAATCCAGATGTGTCACAAAGAATGGGTTTTAAAATCAAGTTGATTCAATTAACTAATCACTGTTTAAACTCACACTCCTTCATGTTTATTACAGAAAACATTACTTTAACAGTTTGTTTGCTAATACACTAATTACAACGGAAGTTAAACAAAACTAGTGCATTTTAGAAACATGCTTCGTATGTTAGAAGAACTCTCTTTTTGGCGTAAAAATCTATTTCCATAAAACATATTATCAAGCATGCATAATATATTGAGCAATTAAATTCAAAATCAAGTTAAAACCAAACAGTCCAGAGAGCCCCAAAAATTACAAACTCTCAGAATATAACTCAAATTAATAAATAAACCATGAATTAATAAATCTAATTAGTTTTACAGAAGAGTGGTCACCGCTGAGTCCCTGCTGCATCGATCAGCCTGACTGTGGATTACCTGACAGTACAGACAAAAAAATGTGAGTTTACGTAAACTCGGTGTGTAACCCAACAGAAATAGACAAGTAATACAAACAAAATCAAATGCTCAATTAGTTACGATACAGATTTGGGCTCAAGCCCATTTCAGATACAAACACAATAAACAGAATCAGATAATCAAAATCCTACCCCCATCCTCTACGCACCATCTCCGACCATCCCAACACACCATATGGGGATAAAAACACCCAGCCATCCCTATACACCATGTCGTGTCATAACAACACGTATCAGATATAGTGCAGCCAAGCTGCCAGATAATAGGCGGTGATCGCTGTATAGAACACTTCATCCATCAATACAAAACCCACCTCACAATCATATACAGAACAGATACAGAATAACATACTAGACATGCTCAACATGTTATGTACAGATATCAGGATAATCAGATACGCATGGCATTATCATACTCAGAACAAATTATCAGTCTATCAGATCTACAGTTTTGAGGTTTGGTTAGCCCTTACCGACCCTACGGTAGGCCCACAGTCGATTGGGACGACCGTGTGACCATAGGAGAAATTTCAGAAATTTGGGCCTACATGCCTGTGTGGCTTGCCCATGTGGGCCCACACAGCCTGACCTAATAATCCACACGCCCGTGTGACATACCCGTGTGGCCCACACGCCCAACTTGGCCTAGCCTGTGTAGCCCACATGGCCATACTCGAGCCACCACACTGTCGTATGCTGCTCACGGCTATGTCTTTGTTGACCATACGGCCAACCACACGGGTGACCACACGCCCATGTGGCGTCGACAGAATAGTAGAAAGAAAGAATCGAAACGTTGGAAAGGAAGGAGAAAAAGAAGAAGTAGAGGCAAAGAAAAATCGACGTTAATTTTGCTGAAAGGAAGAGAATTTTTTTTCAAAACCAAAGATGGGAGAAAAACAAAAACTAACAGATATCCCACAATCCCTCAATTATCTCCACTAGCCCACTACTCAGAATTTTGGCTCCACTGAAACACTATCAGAGGACTGAGCAAAAATAAATACCCACGCTAACGTAGGGATTCAAACGCAGAACCTCCAACACACCAACACCCTTACCACTCGAACCAGCAGGCTCATTTTGATGTAGATTTATAAACAATTAAATATAAGCCCACTGAACAAGGATAAGGCTTAATTCCAAAAATAACCAAAATTTGCTAAAGGTAGAGCTTGAACTTGGGACCTCACACACATACCCAGAACATTTAACCACTGAAGCAGACAAATATTTATGTCAGATATTTACAGAAACAAAGACAAAAAGTCAGGGCGTTACAACTCTACCCCCTAAAAACAATTTCGACCTCAAAATCTACCTGATCAGAATAAATGAAGATACTGCTGACGCATCAAATCCGCAGGTTCCCACGTGGCCTCCTCAATACCATGATTCCGCCACAGAACTTTCACTAAAGGAATGAACTTTCACTAAAGGAATAAACTTCCTCCTCAGAACCTTAATATCACGATCCAGAATCTGTATCGGCTCCTCCTCAAAAGTCAAGTCCGGTCTAACCTCGATCTTTTCAACAGAGACAACATGGGATAGATCAGACCGATACCGCCTCAACATCGAGACGTGAGACACATCATGGATATAGTCTAACTCTGGAGGTAACTCCAACTAATAAGCGATAGGTCCCACACGCTTCAAAATCCGATACGGTCCAATAAATCTAGGGCTCAACTTACCCTTACAACCAAATCTCAAAACTTTCTTCCACGGAAAAACTTTAAGAAAGACAAAGTCCTCTACAGAGTACTCAATATCTTGCCTCTTTAGCTCTGCATAAGAATTATGTCAATCAGACGCCGCCTTTAGACGATCCCGAATCAGTCTAACCCTATCATCGGTCTCAAAAACCAACTCAGGACCCAAAACCCAACGCTCACCCAACTCAGTCCAACATAGCGATGTACAACACTTACGACCATATAAAACCTCGTAAGGTGCCATCTGAATGCTAGTCTGGAAGCTGTTATTGTAGGCGAACTCAACTAGCAGCAGATAATCCTCCCAACTACCTCAAAAATCAATTACGCGACTCCGAAGCATGTCCTCCAATATCTGAATCACGCTCTCAGATTGACCATCGGTCTGGGGATGGAACGCAGTACTGAAGTCCAACCTCAAACCTAGAGCCTCATGTAACTTTTTCCAAAATCGAGATGTGAAGCGATGATCTTTATCAGAAATAATCGAAACAGGCACCCCATGCAGTCTCACAATCTCCAAAATGTAATGCTTCGCTAGCTTCTGTAGCAAATAGCCCGTCTGAACCGGAATAAAGTAAGAAGATTTGGTTAATAGATCAACGATGACCCAAATAGAATCCTTTTTAGTGGGTGTCAAGGGCAACCCACTAACAAAGTCAATCATCACTCGTTCCCATTTCCATAAGGGAATCTTAACCGGCTGCTACAAACCCGAAGGCAACTGGTGCTTAGCCTTAACTTGCTGGCACGTCAAACATCGAGCCACAAAATCCGTAACCTCACGCTTCAAACCCGGCCACCAATACAGCTCACGAAGATCGCAATACATCTTATTACTGCCAGGATGCATACCATAAGGGCTACTATGCGTCTCCCTCAGAGACTCCCTCAAATCAGTATAATTCGGTACACAGATCCGTCCCCAGAAACACAGAACACCATCATTATTTAGTCTAAAATTCGAAGTGTTGTCACTTTCAACCTGACGAAATCGAAAACTCAAATATTCATCCTCCATCTGTTTAACACGAATCTGATCAAATCCAAGTCGGCTTAACTTGCAACTCGGCCAATAAACTCCCATCATCGAACAGACTAAGACGAGCGAACATCGCTCTCAGATCAGTCATTACCCTACGACTCAGAGCATCGACCACCACATTGGCCTTACTAGGATGATACTCTATCGTACAGTCATAATCTTTGAGCAGCTTAATCCATCGACGCTACCTAAGATTCAACTCCTTCTGAGTAAGAAGGTACTTGAGGCTCTTGTGATCAGTATAGATGATACACTCTCACCATACAGATAGTGCCTTCATATTTTTAACGCGAAGACCACAGCAGCCAACTTGAGATCATGCGTCAAATAGTTCCCTCCGTGTGTCTTAAGCTAACGGGACGTATAAGCCACAACCTTACCATTCTGCATCAGAACGTAACCCAAACCAATGTACGACGCATCATTGTAGACCACAATCTCCTTACCAAATTCAGGCTGTATCAGAATAGGAGCCTGAATCAGAACAAACTTGAGCTTCTCGAAGCTCGTTTGCTGCGCATCGGTCCAAACAAAAGGAACTCCCTTGCGCAAAAGCTTAGTCAAAGGAGCTGGAATAAGAGAGAATCCCTCAATAAAACACCGATAATAACCAGCCAGACCCAGAAAACTGCAGATTTCAGACACATTCTTAGGCTGTTCCAATCAAGCACAACCTCAATCTTTCTAGGATCAACACGAATCCCCTCAACAGAAACCACGTACCCTAAAAAGGTTACCTCTCGCAACCAAAATTCACACTTGCTCAACTTAGCGTAAAAATGCTTTTCTTGGAGTATTTGAAGTACCACTCTAAGATGTTCATCATGCTCATCCTCGGTCTTAAAGTAAACCAGAATGTCGTTAATGAAGACTACGACAAACTAATCCAGATAGGGCTGAAACACTAGGTTCATTAGATCCATGAATGCGGCAGGAGCATTCGTCAGACCAAAAGGCATCACTAGGAACTCGTAATGTCCATATCGAGTCCTAAATGCAGTCTTTTGAACATCAGCTTTCTCAACCCTCAACTGATGATACCCAGAACAAAGATCTATCTTAGAGAACACCGAAGCTCCTCGGAATTGATCAAATAGGTCGTCGATCCTCGGAAGTAGATACTTATTCTTCATGGTCAACTTATTCAATTGTCGATAATCAATACACATCCTCAAGGTCTCATCCTTCATTTTAACAAATAGAACTAGTGCACCCCACAGAGACACACTAAGACCACAGTCCAGAAGCTCTTGTAGTTGAGCTTTAAGCTCAGTAAGCTCTAACGGTGCCATACAGTATAGGGCAATAGACACCGGAGCTGTACCCAGAAGAAGCTCAGTCCCAAACTCAACCTCTCGATTCAAAGGTAAACTCGGAAACCCCTCAGGAAAAAATTTGAAAAATCCTTTATAGTTCTAATATCCCCAACGAAAGAACCCCCAAAATTAGAAACACTAACGTAAGCCAAGTACGCCTCACACCCTTTTCGGACCAGTTTCTCAGCTACAAGAGCAGAGATCACATTGGACAGATAATCTTGACGCTCGATGCTCGCCGATCACGACCACTTCCTTATCATTTTTAGTCCTCAGAACGACTCTCTTAGTCGCACAATCAAAACTAACTCGATGCTTAACTAACCAATCCATGCCCAGAATTAAGTCGAACTTCTCAAACGGAAGCTCCAATAGATCTACCAGAATAACAATCCTTTGCACCTCTAACGAACATATCTATAGAGTTTACTAACCTGAACAGACTACCCCTATGGACTCAGTGCTCTCAATAAAAACCCCCAAGTTCTCAGATGCAGAGCTAGCTACATAGGAGTGTGTAGAACCTATGACTATCAGAGCAGTATAAGGTATTAGAAATTAAAAACGTACCGGTGATAACATTTGGAGCATCTTTGTTCTCTCGGCGTTGAGCAGCATAAACAAGTGTAGGCTGTCTCACCTCAATCTGACTAGCACCCCTGCCCGATGCTCTCTGTCCATGGCCCAAACTATTACCACCCCTAGCCGCTCGACGACTCCTAGGTGGCTGTTGAACTGCCATCTGAGGCTGCACAAAACACGGAGCTGAAGCTTGCATCTGATCTACCTGCTGTAGACACTCTCTGATACGGTGCTTTAATGACCTATACCTCAGACAAGCCCCAATCCTCCTCCAACACTCGCCCGGATGGCGCCTACCACAGTCACTACACGACTGAATCCCAGTAAGAGCAGCAGGAACCCCACTTTAACCGGCCCATTAGATCTGGCCTTTTTTTAGGCCTCTATACAGAACTAAAGGGCTCTGAATCCCTCTTATTCTTTCCTCTTTCTTTGTCCCTATTTTGGCGCTCCACGCGCTTAACATCCTCGACGATTTTCGCCTTCTCTACCAGGACAGCAAACTCTCACTCCATTTAAGGAGCAAACAGTACTCTCAAACCGTCTCTTAATCCATCCTCAAATCGAACACACCTCTCATACTTAGACGCCACCATGCCTCGAGCGTAGCAGTTCAAGCTTAGAAATTCAGCCTCATACTCGGCCACAGATTTATCACCTTGCATGAGATTCATGAACTCACGCTTACAAGCATCAACATAGCTCGTCCCCACGTACTTACTCTGGAAGGTGGTCCTAAAGAAGTCCCAAGTCAGACGATCAGGCTGAGTACCCTCGTCAACCCTTAACCACCACTGTTATGCCTCGTCGCGAAGTAAGGAGACTACCCCTTTAAATTTCTACTCAGGAGTACAGTCTAAGTAATTCATTATCCTCTACGTGGCCTCTAACCAATACTCGGCCAAGTTAGGGGTGACTCTAGTAACACATATAAACAGTTCAACGCCATTAGACTAGAGTCGTTCAGTTATCGACCCTCAGCCTCTAGAACCAGAATAGGGTCCAGCGACCCTCTCCAAAATCCTCAGCATGACCTGGGATAGTGCGTCGTCCCCAACTGAACGGCTTTGAGACCCAGTCTCAGTAGCAGGTGAAACAGTTGTCTCACTCGTATCCAGATGTATCATACTATCCAGTGAGGAAGACTCAGCTCAAGCCCCCTACGGCCTCTACCACGACCATGAATACCACGTCCATGAGTTCCATGAGCGCTCATAATGTAATTCGAATTTCTCTACATTATAAACTTTTATGCATCAGTTCAAATATTTATTAACAGATGTTTTATGCATAAATTATCAGAAGTTTAGAAATGTTTTCAGAAGTTTTAGTCTCTAACTATTTTAGTACAGTTTCAGAATGTACTAACTACACAGTTCTATCTAAGTACAGATATACTTACAGGATCGGTGCCAGAGACTCAGTGAACCACATACTTCCTCAATTATTCAAATTATTTACAAAAAATAGTTTAAAAATAAAATTCTGGAACCCAAAATTCACAGCCGAGTTTTAGAAACCTGGCTCTAATACCACTAAATGTAACACCCCAAACCGGCCTAGACATTATGGCCGATCTGGATGTGTCACAAAGAATGGGTTTTGAAATCAAGTTGGTTCAATTAACTAATCACTATTTAAACTCACACTCCTTCATGTTTATTACAGAAAACATTACTTTAACAGTTTGTTCGCCAATACACTAATTACATCGGAACCTAAACAAAACTAGTACATTTTAAAAACTTGTTTTGTATTTTAGAAGAAATCTCTTTTTGGCGTAAAATCTATTTCCATAAAACATTTTATCAAGCATGCATAATATATTGAGCAATTAAATTCAAAATCAAGTTAAAACCAAACAGTCCAGAGAGTCCCAAAAATTACAAACTCTCAGAATATAACCCAAATTAACAAGTAAACCATGAATTAATAAATCTAATCAGTTTTACGGAAGAATGGTCACCGTTGAGTCTTTGCTACACCGATCCGCCTAAGACTGTGGATTACCTGACAGTACAAACAAATAAATGTGAGTTTGCATAAACTCAGTGTGTAACCCAACAGATATAGACAAGTAATACAAACAGAATCAAATGCTCAATCAGTTATGAATACAGATTCGGGCATCAAATAATCAGAATCCTACCCCCATCTTCTACACACCATTTTCGACCATCCCAACACCATGTGGGGTTAAAAACACCCAGCCATCCCTACACACCATGTCCTGTCGTCACGACATGTATCAGATATAGTGTAGCCAAACTGCCAGATAATAGGGGACGATCGCCGTACAGAACACTTCCTCCATCAATACAAAACCCACCTCACAATCATATACAGAACAGATATAGAATAACATACTAGACATGCTCAACATGTTATGTACATATATCAGAATAATCAGATACACATGGCATTATCATATTTAGAACAGATTATCAGTCTATCAGATCTACAATTTTGGGGTTTGGTTAGCGCTTACCGACTCTATTGTAGGCACACAGTCGATTGGGACGACCCGTGTGACTCTAGGAGAAATTTCATAAATTTGGGCCCACATGCCCGTGTGGCCCACACGCCCAGATTGGCCTTGCCCGTGTGCCCCACACGGTCTGGCTCAATAATCCATACGCCTGTGTGGGCTTACACGCCCAACTTGGCCTAGCTCGTGTGGCCTACACGACCACACCTGAGCCATTACATGGCCGTGTGCTGCGCACGGCCATGCCTTCGTCGACCACACGGACGTGTTCTCGCACACGACCAACCACACGGGTGACCACACGCTCATGTGGGGTCAACAGAATAGTTTTTCGGCTTTTGCCAAATCTCATTTTTCTGCGTTTCGGGTACACACATGATATCGATTCGCTGCAAAAACACTCCTGAGCCTTCCAAAGCCTAAAAATAGAGTACCCAGCAATGATTTAGTGAATTTACTAACGAATTCAATAACAAGAAATCACACGAAACTAACTTACCGCATAAAACAACCACTGCTAACATGTTCTAAACTGTCGGAGCACTAACGAAAGTTTCCCCATCAATTCCTGCACAAAATGTTCTTAGCAAATTACTATTCCCGAATTGCCCCATTAAGAAGAAACTCCACCATTCGAATAAACTTTAACAAAACCAAACCTTGCAGTCAATGAAACCTCACTTACCAAAACGCACAAAGACAACAAAAAAGAACCATAAAGTTACCACAGCAGAAAGAAAGAATCGAAACTTTGGAAAGGAAGGTGAAAAAGAAGAAGTAGAGGCAAAGAAAAATTGGCGTTAATTTTGCTGAAAGGAAGAGAAAATTTTTCAAAAACATAGATGAGAGAAAAAAAAACTAACAGATCTCCCACAATCCCTTAATTATCTCCACTAACCCACTACTCAGAATTTTGGCTCCACTAAAACACTATCAGCCAACTAAGCAAAAATAAATACCCACGTTAACGCAGGGATTCAAACATAGAACTTCTAACACACCAACACCCTTACCACTCAAACCAGTAGGCTCATTCTGATGTGAATTTACAGACAATTAAATATAAGCCCACTGAACAAGGACAAGGCTTAAGTCCAAAAATAACCAAAATTTGCTAAAGGTAGGGCTTGAACTTGGGACCTCTCACACACACACACAGAGAACACTTAACCACTGAAGCAAACAAATATTTATGTCAGCTATTTACAGAAACAAAAACAAAAAGTGAAGGCGTTACATTTTACATCAAAAATGAACTTGGACAACCATTTATCTAGACAACCTTTTGTCCAAGTCCACTCTAAATGTGATTTTGGTAATTTTTATTTTTTTTATAAAACTCAAATTTTTAGGTTATTATTATTTTGAAAAATATATAAATTTATAAAAGAAAAATTAAATATGTAAAAGCCTATAAGTTTTATTCATTTTAAATTATTCATTCACTAAGTTAAAAAAAACCTAATTTTTTTTCTCCAAATCTTTTGCTTATTTCTGTTTTTGCCTAGAGGCGATGTTAGCCTTCGGGCTAGCTACCGCTCGCCTTTTTCTCCTACTCATCAATCCTTTTTTTTTTTTCTTTCTTCTTTTCATTCACTCCATGCGTCTTCTCTCTTTTTAGTTTACTGATCTATTTTGTGGGTATATTTGTTGTCTTCACAAGTTGTAGTGGACAGATGACAGTGCCTATCATCATTGAAACACCACCGTCCACCGACAGTTTCTTTTAGAAAATGGGTAGCTCTTCGTTGACTTCTTAGTCTTTTTCTATTTTAAGAGTTTCAAAATAATAAATGATTTCATGAGTCGGTTTGGACTCGTGTTATCTTAAGTTTTATATGTATTTTTGTTTGTTTTTCCATTATTTAATAAGTCTTCACTTTTAGAAGTTTTTGTCTACTCTTGTAGTACGCCTGTTAGTCTTGCTTATATATGTAGTCTTGCTTTTGCGAGTAATTTTAGGGTTGGTTTTGTTGTCGTCCCCTCTAGTTTGGTGGATGCTCAATTCTTTTGTTGATTTATGCCCGCATCTTTGGACCATCCGGGGTTGATTTCTTATTGTATTAAGTGATTGCAATCACTCCTGATATGTCGTGCTTGAGTTTTGACAGATCCGATTGTCAACGTGCAATAATGTTCTATTGATGTTGAAGCTGAAGTTTTTGTTGTGTTGATGGAGCTTATCCTTTACTGCGTACAATGAGTGTTTGTTATTCCCCCCCCCCGAATTGTATGGTCTTATGAATTTCTCTTCCAAAAAAAAAAAATTCATTCACTAATTTTTATAAACATATATAAAAATAATATATGTTATAAATTTGTATAATATATATTTTATAAATTTATATAAATTTATTTTATATGCTTTTCAAAATAATAATAATGTAAAAATTGATATTGTATAAAAATATATAAAATCACCAAAAACACATATGGAATGAACTTATACAAATGGTTGTCCAGACATAGATGTATTTGGACAACTATTTATCTATGTTCATTTGATGTGAAAAAAATTGTACTTTTTAATTAATTTATATATTTTAAATTTATGTTTGTCACGTGGTCTACTGAAAGGCTGCCACATGGCACCACCAGATTGGCTAATAGTATCACGTCAACACAAACTAATAGTGTCAGTGTAAAGGTACCAACCTGGTTGACAGAATACAAGTTCAAGAACCAACCAAGACAAAAAAAAAAAGACCAATTAGAAGCAAAAGGACAAATTCAGGGGCCACAATATATATTAACCCTAAAAAAATTATGTTTTAGATAATTTTAATGATAAATATGATTTTTTAAAATTAATTTAGTAATTATATTATTAGTAGTTCATAATAAATCATTTTTAATCATTTGTAAAAAAATTATTAATTAATTTTATTATATTTGACTTATTATATTATTTAATTAATGTATTATTACTATTATATCACTATTATTTTATAGAGTAAACTACATAAATGATCCCTTGATTATTAGTAAGTTTTTTGTTGGGTCACCCAACTTTAAAAAATAACAAAATAGTCACTGAAGTTATCTTTTTAGATTTTTTATTGCTTCGCTTCCTTTTCATTGTTTCCCAGGGATTAAATTGCCAAGTTCTTCAATTTTTTGGGGGCTTTTCTTTGCAAGTAAGTTCTTCTTGGTCTTTCTCCTCTTTTCTTTTCCTTTGGTGTTTGCATATTAACTGTTGTTTGGTTGTCGAGAAAATTTTGAATGTTAGTATTGAACTTTGCATCTTGGCAAAATATTGGAACTTTTAGTCATGTTTGGGCTGCTGAGTGGACAACAACTAATGGGTTTCAATTTCTTTGTAAGTTTTAACTTTTAGAACGGCTAAATTAGATTCCTTATCTTGTTAGGTTTTGTTTGAACATTTGTTCTCAGTAACCAAACAGGGAAAAATGTTTAAAAAGACTGAAAAGTCAATAAATAAACAGGATCTTTTAATGATTGTGTTTTTTTTTTTTAACTCTGGTTTAATCAAGTTCATGTAGATATATATGCCCTCTTTTACTGAGAATTTTTTTGGTTTGAATTGTTGGGATTTTGAGGCAGCTCGGAAAAATGGGCAAGAAAATGAATATGAACCCATTGTTCATATTCTTACGGGGTACAGTTTTCACATCCATAGTTGCTGAACCAGTTAAAGGTAAACAAGAATTGCTAGATTTCATTCAACATATTCATCATTCAAGGTCTCTCAAATGTAGCAAGGAAGACTGTTTGCAGCACTTTCGCTGGTGTGGCATGCAACAGTGACTATTCTAGGGTTATAGGTCTGCAAAAGTTAGCCGACAATGGAAGCGCGGCTGAACCAGAAAGAACTGGTGAAGCTGTCGTGCAAACACCCAAAGGAAAAAAGAGAGAGAGAGACCAAGGAACTTACTTGCAGATAAAAGCCCCCAAAAAATTTGAAGAACTTGACAGTTAATCCCTAGGAAACAATGAAAAGGAAGCAAACCAATCAAATTAACGGCCATATCAGCTGTCGTTTGTGTTTTAACTGATTTGGACTAAAAAACAAAAATATAATTTATTTTTGTAATTATTTAAAGTGATATAATCCAAAATGAAACTTAGACTTATTTTATATAATCATTAAATTTAAATTTGAAAATTATTAATTTTGTATATTTATAATACATTGTTTTAAAATAAAATTTATATTCAAAATTAATGTTTCTTAAAATTTTGTTTTATTTTATAATTTAACAGAAAAAATTATTATTATTTAGTTTTATTATTGATCAATTTAATAATTACATAATATTTATTAATACATTTTCATATATTAAATAATGATCATATATTCACTTATATTTTATTTTTATTTTAAATATTATCTTATATTTAAATTAATCATTAATAGTCCTTTAATTATAAATTCAGAATATTTTTTAAATTTTAGATCACAACTATTTTAGATTCGGATAATTACAATCTCACACTTGAGTTATCTCAGCTCAAATTATTTTGTGCCTATGCTTTGTTGAGCTAAAATTTCCTAGAACCAGATTTTTATAATAAATATCATTAATTAGGATAAATACTTTATTTAAACTATTAACTATCATAAATATTTTTATATTTAAATAATAATACTTAAGGGTGTAAAATGCCTTTAATTTTTTTTAAAAAAGCAATTAAGTCCTTCTATTTTTTTTGCACTCAATTGAGCACTTAAACTTTCAAAATATATCAAAAAAGTCCTCAAACTTATTCAAAAAAAAAAAAAGCACTTAGGCCCATGCTCTTATTAAAAATTAGAAAAAATAAATTATAAAAAAATAATAAGAAAATTTAGAAAAATTATTAAATTTTAATAAAAATATCAAAATATAAAATTTATTAACAATTAATTTTTTATAAAAATAAAAAAAATAAAAAAGTTGTAAAATTTTATAAAAATCCTAAAAAATTAACAACTCCCTAGTTTTTTTTTTCAGTTAAAGTCATCACGTGTCGCAACACAGCGTGACATGTGGCGAAAGACGATAAAAAATAAAAATCAATAAAAGTTATAGAAAATTATAAAATGCTTCTTTTGGTACGATAATTTTATAAAAAAAGTTTAAGAAATTTATATTTCTTTAGATTTTGTATAATTTTCTTACGACTTTATAAAATTTTATAATTTTTTTATTTTTCTATATATTTTATAATATTTTATGATTTTTATAAAATTATAAAATTTTTTATATTTTTTACGATTTTTATACTTTTTTTTCTAATTTTTAATAAAAGTATGGGGTTAATTGTTTTTTTTTGAAAAGATTTGAGGGGTTTTTTTGATGCATTTTGAAAGTTCAAGTACCAAATAGTGCAAAAAAAAAAAAGAAAAGAAAAAAAAGCAGAAGCTTAATTGTTTTTTTTTTTTTAAATTTGAGGGCTTTTTACACCTTTAAGCCAAATAATAAATAGGTAATAGTTTAATAATAAAAAATATATCCTTTGAAATAAAAATAAAAATTATGTTTGTTTTAGTAATGAGTATTATTACATGTAACATTATCACAATTTCAATAATATATTTATTAATTTGAAATCTTTAATATTTAAAAAATTATAGTATTTAAATATTTTAGTAAGAAAATAAAATACCCTTAAAATTAATAATTGCCTAAACTCTTATCGTTTATTGCAATTAATTCTTAAGACATTTATTTTCACCTATTTGAACTCTTAATTAAAAAAAGATGTTATAATATCATCAAATTTCATCTAATCCAGTGCTCAGTTAGGTGAAAAGTTAGATGTTTGAGCAGTTTATTGCAATAATAAATAATAGGATGAATATTAAATTTATATATCAATTTTGGTTCAACATGTAATATCATACATGGATTTTGGTTTTGTGTGATTTTATATATAAAATTTTGATTTGATTTAATTTTCACAAAATATTAACAAAGTTATCAAATTAGCTCTATTTTACGTTGATGTATTGTATACACAAATAATTATATTAATTCAATAAGAAAATAAATGTATATATTCATTTATTTAAATGTATACAATTGAATCAAAATCAAAATCCTATCTCTATATATCAACCACAAATCAAGTTTCATGTGTATAATTGCACAAAATTGAAATTTATGTATCGAATTATACATTAGACCAAAATTTATGTACAAATTTAATATTTATTTTTAAAGAATGGGTCGGATTATTGTTAATTTTAGTTGAGGGGCAATTTTTTCCGCTTAAGCCTATTAAGAATTGGTTTATATATTTCTATAATAAATATTACTTTAATTATATTCTATGTCATATATCAAATTACTTACTTATTAATTTAAATTTTACTATTAGTTCTTATATTATGCATAAGTTATGAATTTAGTCTATCGTACTTTAATTTAAGTGTTGTTTGTGTTAGAAAAATTCGGTTTAGAAAACGATTTTCAGTCAAAATGGAAGTTTAAGAATTTTGAAAAATGAGTTGGTTTGAGATATTTATAGTAATAAACTTTTTTCTGAAAAATACTTATGCTTTGTGTGAGACGGATTTAAACCGTTCCCGGCTTTCAACCGAATGACCTTCTCTTCTATCCTTGTACCCCGAATTGTATCAAGTGTGGGCTCGAGTAACACGAACCAAACACAGAACAAGAAACGATTTAATTACTTTTAGTAGGAAAGTAATTCTCTCAAATAGAAACCGATAGAAATTTTAATTCCCAGAAAATAGAATTTATGGTTAGAAATTAAATTTTTACTATTTTCTAGCAGAATAACAATATATGAAACTTGTGTGTAAAACTTATGTTAATAGCTCTACCAGCACCATTTATTTATAGGGAGAGATAAAATGATCCTGATTGAATAAAAATAATATTTATTTAATAGAAATTAGGAGAGAAATGGGGCATACCCTAGATAGTATCACTAGGGATGCTCACATATATTATGAAGGGAATTGGGCATATCATGCATTAGGTCTAATTATATGTGCTTCATGAACTTTTGATACAACACTTTATAATTAATCCAACCTAATACTTGTTTTCTATTTCTCAAAATAAATATTTTTTATTTAATTAATTTAATTAACCAAATAACTAAATTAATTTTCCAATTAAATAATTTTTTCAACTCAATTCTAATTTTGTTAAAGTCATGACAAATTTACTGTAAAAGAATCTATGAAGAAATATATTTATTTTTCACATTCAAAGGATTCATAATGACCAATTAATTTAATTCTATTTTTGAACTTTAATTATTTAATTACCAAGTTATTTCTATATTTAGTGAGAAAATGCATTCATTTGTGAATGCAACTCATTTCTCTAACTTCACCATTTCCATCCATTTATGTTCATTGGTTCTATATACAATTCATTTATGGTTTCAACGAGTTAGTGAAAAAATCGATTGGACATACATAATTAAGGCTCAAGTAATCTATAATTAAGTTTCAGCTTTTCGCCTATTAATTATAAACTTATTTAGTCACGAAGTCATTCCATTATAGTATCGTGACTAAGTTCTCTCTAATTGCATACCATTATGAAAGCTACCCAATAAGTGCTCGTCCAATGACCTCGTCATAAGTGTGTTACCATCATAGGATATCCGTAATATCTTTGGGATAAATCCTGTAACACCCCTAACTCGTAACCATCGCCGGTTTAGGGTTAAGAGGCATTACCGGACAATCGAAAACTTCTACGGACATTTCATAATACAATCCTTCCAATCCAATCAAACTGTCCCTTTTATAGATCGACGAGACCTTAAACATGCTTTAGAATAAGACCAGGACTAAGTCGAACACATGCAAAAATTCTTAGAAATTTAAAACTTTTTCTAAGTTACAGAGGTCACACGCCCGTGTGGGCAGGCCATGTGCCTCCCACGGCCTCAGACACGCCCATGTGTCTAAGCTGTGTCAAAACAGTGCATACATACTGACTTGTCCACACGGCCGTGGACACGCTCGTGTGCCTCACCCGTGGTCGCTACTGACTTGCACCACACGGCCAGTCACATGCACGTGTGTCTTGCCCGTGGCCGCTACTGACTTGTTTTGAATTTCAACCACAAGAGACACGGTCGTGCCACACGCCCGTGTGCTCAACCGTGTGGGCAATTATAGGCCATTTGCAAGGCCAAATTGCCACCCACACATTGGGCTATCCCTACATGCACATACAAGCATATTCCAAACACAATTGGCAACCAAAATCACACCAAATGACCATCATATCATCCCATTCAATCTCATTTCTAAGCATACGAACTTATATGCTAAATAGTTCAACCAATTCACAATTAAACCAAGTATGATACAACCACAACTCAACATTCTTAACCATTTCATTGATCAAACATATATATACTCATATAGCATCAATATGTTTACCATAATCTTGACCATTTCATAACTATGAAACCTTACCAAAACCAAACATCATATAGCATGACTCATATTCAATACACAATCCATTTAACTAGCCGTATCACATGGCTATCCACGTATCTCAAACATACTCCAAAAAATCTAGCCTATACATGCCATATTTAGCTAAATACATTTCCAAAAATACCAAAGTTGAGTTTGATAATGTGGTGATGATCCTCGACGGTCCCCGAGCCTCCCGTAGCTTTAATGATCTATAAAACAGAGCAAACACACACAAAGTAAGCTTTCAAAAGCTTAGTAAACCATATGCAAATAAACTTAGCACATAATTCACAATATCATATCAAATACAAGATTTCTAATAGCTCATTTGCATAACCATAGTTCTTCTTGGCTTATTTATTTAGCCATTTCATACCAACATGCATAACACCATGTACCTCATTAGATCATAACTTATTCATTCATGTATCACATCTTCATCAAATCCATACACATATCTCATCTAGGTAAGCTTATCAATATACTTACATTCCATATACACACAATGTGTACAAATCATACGTACCTGATTCAATTATACCTTTCACATAGACATTCATATCTCGGACTTGCCCGTTGAGCCGTTCAGAATCTAATAGGATACTCGGAATGCTTAAAATAGTCATAAAATGCCAATGTCCTAGACATGGTCTTACATGTAACCAGATATCGATGCCACTGTCCCAGATAGGGTCTTACACAAATCAATACGATGCCAATATGTAATAGCCCGACTTAGACCCTAGTCGGAATAGTGGTTTCATGAACACAAATCTGAGGTCAGAAAAAAATATTTTAATATCAATTTTTGTGTTTATTATATGTGATTTAGCCTGTGTGAAAGTTTCGTGTGAAGATTTTTATCGATTGTGTGTTTAATTTGCGAAAAGGACTTAATCGCATAAAATGTAAAAGCTGTGTGCTGATTGTTAAAGTACTCTTTTGGCATGACTTATTAAAGTGAGAGTCCTTATGTTGTTATTAAACTATTGATTATTGGGATGGACAAAAATGAGTTTATATTAGTGGAATTTTAATGTTTTTATTAAAGGGGCAAAATGGTAAAAAGCTAATTAGTGTGTTTTATAATTAAACAAAAAGATGAAACATGTTCATCTTTGTTTCTTTCAACCAAAAATACGAAAATAAATAGGGCTTGGAAGCTTTCTTACATTCAGCTACTACTTAGCTCAATTAAGGTATGCTTTTTGATCGGTTTTTGATAATTTCTACGTTTTTGTGATTGTTGCTTTGTGCTCTAGCTAGCCCATGCTTTAATTTTAGAAACTGATGGTGATTTTGAGATATGCCATTGATGAATATGTGAGCTTTATGTTGTTAGTTGGTGGAATATGAAAGCTTAGTGTTGGGTTAGCATATTTTGT
The DNA here is from genome assembly GCA_005393395.2 of Gossypium australe. Classification (NCBI taxonomy): domain Eukaryota; kingdom Viridiplantae; phylum Streptophyta; class Magnoliopsida; order Malvales; family Malvaceae; genus Gossypium; species Gossypium australe. The sequence continues at coordinate 13,387,802 of CM016620.1, read as the reverse complement.
CTTTGAATTTTTGGTGAATTTTAGTAATTTGGGCTAAATTGAGAAAAGTGTAAATTGAGGGATTAAAGTGTGAAATAAATGAAATGTGTGGGTTTGTATGGATATGGGGAAAATTTGGCTAGGCTTGTGTGAAAAGAGATTTTGTGAATTTGATGATTTTATGAAATAGGGACTAAAGTGTTAAAATGTGAAAATGTGAGGGCTATTTTGTAAAATGCCCTAAATGTTTGTGTTTGGACTAAATTGAATGATTTAGTGATTGAATGAGTTAAATTTGAATATGTATAGGCCAAGAAAGGAGAGATTCAGGTCGAGATCGAGGCAAAGACAAAGTACTCGATTGATCGGCTAGTTTTGGTATTTCGACGTCCGAGGTAAGTTCGGATATAGTACAAGTTGTTAATTTATATCTATGTGGTGTGAATTAAATAATAATTGTTGAATTAGAATGTTATATATGATATTGAGAAATGAGGCACTAAGTGTGCGTAATTGAAATCGAGACAGATGTATAATAGCACTGTGTGTGCGAAATAATGGAAGCTTCGGCTTTACTGATTAGCAAGCGATACAGAATTAAGTTCAGTTTTTTATCAAGGCACTAAGTGTGCGGTGTTAATTAAGCTTCGACTATGATTTGGGCACTAAGTGTGCAATTGAGTTGAAAAGATATCGAGCATTGAATAGCTAGAACGTTTGTAAACTAAGTGTTGGCAAAGGTATGTTGAGCCTATGTGGTTGATGATAGTTTTAAAGGTTGAATAAATGAATGTTTGAGCATATGAATAAGGATGATAATGTGCTTAATTGTGCATCTATCTATGTGATGGTTTAATTATGTATTGATGTTGCATTATTGTGTAGTATGTATTATATTACGAAATTACTAAGCTTTTAAAGCTTACTGTGTAATATGTTTCTCTGTTTTACAGTGTCAGTAAAGCTAGCTCAGATCAGGGGATCGTCAGTGACTAAATCACACTATCAGCAATATATTTTGGTACTTTTGAAGATGTGTATATTTGAATATGGCATGTATAGGCTAGTTAATGTGGCATGTTTTGAGTTGTATAAACCTTGCCATGTGATATGGCTTGGAAGTTGAATGTCGTTGGTTTATACTTGAAGCTATGAAAATGATGATTTTGGTATGATATAGCGAGATTGGAATTGGTATATTTCATGCTTGAATTGGTTGATGAGAATCGCATATTAAGTGTGAATTTGTAGTATGACTAAATGATGCATAGTGATAGGAATTGAGATGTGAAATTGGTTGTTTTTGGATGAGCTTATTTGAGTAGAAATGATGTAAGGTTAGTGATGGTTTAATTGATGATGAATTGGTGTCATTATTGGTATGTTTGGATGCATTTTGAGGCATGAATTGGTATTAATTTGAAGCTTGTAGGTGATTCTATGTGTAGGAGGCAAGTTTGACCTTGAAAATGGCCTATAATTGCCCACACGGTTGAGCACATGGGCGTGTGGCTCAACCGTGTTCCTCATGGTTGTATTTCAAGGCAAGTCAGTAGCGACCACAGGCTGGACACCGTGTGACTGGAAGTGTGGTGCAAGTCAGTGTCGACCACGGGTAAGGCACACAAGCGTGTCTTAGGCCGTCTGGACAAGTCAGTATGTATGCCCTGTTTTGACACGGCTCGGACACACGGGCGTGTCCGAGGCCGTATGAGGCACACGGCCTATCCACACAGGCTTGTGACCTCTGCAGTTTGGAAAAATGTTTAAAGTTTTGAAAATTTTCATATGTGTTCGGTTTAGTCCCAACCTCTTTTTAATACGTGTTTAAGGTCTTGAAGACCTCATTAAGGGACTAGATGATTAAATTGTGATATGTTTCAATGATGATTGACTATGTGTTGTGAAATGGATGTGAAGTGTTCCGATTGTTTGGTAATGCCTCTTAACCCTATTCCGGTGACAGTTTCAGGTTAGGTGTTACACAATGTCCAAGACATGGTCTTACACGTAAGTCTCACATCGATGCCAACATCCCATATGTGGTCTTACACGAAATCTCGAATCAATGCCAACGTCCCAGACATGGTCTTACATGATATCACATTTCGGACACCTATGTCGTGACGTACATAATCCTATCTATTCCTAGGTTCGTACGGGACTTCTCTGACATTAATACATTGTCGATACTTCCTCCGAATTCATATACTATCACTCTCATATACATTCATCACAATGAGATTTAATATGAACAAATAGAAATTAATACAAATACATTTATTTGTATATTGACTTACTTCGGATTCGGTTTAACGGGAACGGACTCGGCTACTCAATTACTTTTGATTTTCCGCGATCTAAGTCTGTTTTCTTCAGTTCTTGATCTAAAAATATTCAAATTTAACTCTTTTATTCATCAACGCACTCAATTCAATCCAAAAACACAAATTTAGGGCAATTTACAAATTAGCCCTCACATTTTCACATTTGGACATTTTAGTCCCTATTTCACAAAATCACAAAATACATCAAATTTCATATTACCCATGTCTAGACGAATTTTACTCATGCTCATATGAATCCATACATTTCATTTATTTCACAATTTAGTCCCTCAAAATATTATTCTTTTAATTTAATCCAAATTACTCAAAATCATCAAAACTCCAAAGACAAACTATGTTAATCAAACATATATCTTTCATTTTTCACCATCAAACATCACAAAACTCATGTGTTCATCAATGGAACATTACAAAATATTCATCAATTCACAAAATTGAAGCATGGGTTTGAAAGTACTCGAAGCAACGATTACAGAAGCATAGAAATTATCAAAAACCAAAGCAAAACATACCTTAATCTAGCCAAATGTGTGCCAAATACTATGGAAGCTTAAACCCTTCTTCTTTTTCTTATTTTTGGTGGATGAACACACATAATGACTAAATTTTAAGCTTTGTTTTTATTAAAATAGCCTTATTTAATCATTTACTAATTTAGCCTTTTAACTAACATATAAAATTTATATTCATTAAGGCCATTTATGTCCATCAACCTTCCACTTACTATATAGTGGGCTAATTGCCTAATAAGGACTTTTCATAATAAAGACAATAACAAATTCAACACTTATTCAAATAGAAGGCCACTTTTACCTTTTATGCGATTTAGCCCTTTCATCAAAATTAAGCACACAAAGACAAATTAATTCGCGAAACTTTCGTACATGCTATATCACATATTATAGGCACAGAAAATAATATTAAAATATTCTTCTAACTCAGATTTGTGGTCCCGAAACCACTGTTCTGACTAAGGTCTAAACCAGACTGTTACAATTCTCCCCCTTAGGGATTTTCGTCCCCAAAAATCTTACCGTTAAACAGATTCGGATATTGCTGTCTCATTGAATCTGCAGGCTCCCCTGTAGCCTCTTCCACTCCGTGTTGATGCCACAACACTTTCTGTAACGGAATTTTCTTGTTTCTCAACTCTTTTACTTCATGAGCTAATATATGGATTGGTTTTTCCTCGTAAGTCATATCGGATCGGAGTTCAATCTCAGACGGAGGAATCACATGTAATGGATCGAATCGGTATCGTCTAAGCATCGATACGTGAAATACATTATGTATCTTTTCTAGCTCGGAGGGTAACAACAATCTGTACACAATAGGTCCAACACGCTCGATGATCTCATACGGTCCAATGAACTTCGGACTCAACTTGCCTTTACGTCTGAACCGGAATACTTTCTTCCACGGAAATACTTTTAAGAACAATTTATCACCAATCTCAAACTCAATATCTTTCGTTTCAAGTCCGCATAGGACTTCTGAAGATCAGACGCTGTTTTCAAACTGTCACGGATCACTTTCACTTTCTGTTCAGTGCCTTTTATCAAATCGACCCCATGTATCTTATTTTCATTGAGCTCAGTCCAATACAGAAGTGTTCGACATTTGCGTCCGTACAAAGCTTCATAAGGTGCCATTTTGATGCTCGACTGAAAACTATTATTATACGCAAATTCAATCAATGGCAGGTACTGTTCCCACGTACCATCAAACTTAAGAATGCAGCATCTCAACATATCCTCAAGAATTTGAATGATCCGCTCGGATTGACCATCCGTTTGCAGGTGAAAATCTGTACTGAAATGTAATTTCGTGCCTAAAGCTTCTTGCAATTTCTTCTAGAACCGTGAAGTAAATCTCGGGTCTCTGTTAGACACAATAGACAATGGCACTCCGTGCAATCTCACAATATCAGAAATGTAAAGTTCAACTAACTTATCAAGTGAGTAATCGGATCGTACCGAAATAAAATGGGCAGATTTTCGTCAATCGATCAACTACGACCCAAATTGCATATTTCTTTCTCAGAGTCAAAGGCAGTCCAGAAACAAAATCCATCGTCACTCTATCCCATTTCCACTCGGGAATTAGAATTGGTTATAGCAAACCAGATGGAACTTGATGTTTAGCTTTGACATGCTGACAGACTAGACATTTCGACACAAAGTCAGAGATGTCTCGTTTCATACCAGACCACCAATAGTGTTGCTTCAAATCATGGTACATCTTCGTACTTCTCGGATGAACAGATAGACGACTATTATGAGCTTCATTCAAAATTAAATGAATCAACTCTGAGTTTCTCGGAACACATATTTGATTTTGAAATCTCAAGCAATCATCAACATCAAATCGAAATTCAAAATCAGAGTTCGAATCACACTGAGCTCGTTTCGCTAGCATTTCATTATCAACTTTCTGAGCATCACAGATCTATTGTAAAAACAACGGTTTCGCTTTTAATTCATCTAACACTGAACCATCATTAGACAAGTCTAAATGAGCATTCATAGCAGACAATGCAAACAATGATATCTGACTCAGAGCATCAGCTACAATATTTGCCTTACTCGGATGATAATCTATCACGAGCTCGTAGTCTTTCAACAGCTCTAGCCATCTTCTCTGTCGCAGATTCAAATCTTTCTGGGTCATCAAATATTTCAGACTTTTGCTATCCGAAAATAAGTGGCATGTCTCACCGAAAAGATAGTGGCACCAAATCTTCAATGCGAACACAATCGCTGCTAGTTCAAGATCGTGTGTCAGATAATTCTTTTCATGAGGCTTTAGTTGTCTCGAGGCATAAGCTATTACTTTGCCTTCCTGCATCAGAACACAACCCAGACCACTCAATGAAGCATCACTATAAATCACGAACTCTTCGCCCGATTCTGGCTGTACCAACACTGGAGCTTCAGTCAAAAGGGCTTTCAACTAATCAAAGCTTTTCTGACATTTATCGGACCATTCAAATCTCACATCTTTCTGAAGCAATCAAGTCAATAGAGTAGCTATCATTGAGAATCCTTTTACAAACCGACGATAATAATCAGCGAGTCCCAGAAAGCTACGGACTTCAGACACATTCTTCAGAGGTTTCCATTCCAGAATAGCAGAAATTTTACTCGGATCAACCCATATTCCAGAGGCCGATACAATATGTCCCAGAAAACTAACTTCACGCAACCAAAATTCACATTTGCTAAATTTTGCATACAATTGCTTTTCTTTCAGAGTTTGCAACACGATTCTCAGATGTTTAGCATGTTCAATTTCATCTCGAGAATAAATCAAAATGTTGTCAATGAATACGACAACAAAGCAATCTAAATACAGTCTGAAAATTCTGTTCATCAGATCCATAAAAACAGCATGGGCATTCGTTAGTCCGAAAGGCATAACTAAAAACTCATAATGCCCGTACCTCGTTCTGAAAGCATTTTTCGGAATGTCTGAATCTTTTACTCTCAACTGGTAGTATCCCGATCTTAGATCTATCTTTGAAAACACGGTGGCTCCTTTAAGCTGATCGAACAAATCATTGATCATGGGCAATGGATATTTATTCTTTATAGTCACTTTGTTCAACTGATAATAGTCAATGCACATTCTCATCGTGCCATCTTTCTTTTTCACAAATAGAACAGGAGCACCCCAAGGTGAGAAACTCGGTCTTGCAAACCCTCTATCAGTCAACTCTTGCAACTGAGACTTTAACTATTTCAATTTCGTTGGTGCCATTCTATTCGGAGCTATCGAAATAGGGGTCGTACTAGGCAACAAATCAGTGCCAAATTCAACTTCACGTATCAAAGGCAATCTCGGTAATTCTTCAGGGAATACATCAGAGAATTCACAAACAACTGGCACTGATTTAACTTTCTTTTCAGATGCTTTTGAGTCAATCACATAAGAAAAATAAGCTTCATAACCCTTTTTCACATAATTCTAAGCTTTCATCACTGATATCACAACCGGTAATCCATTTAATTCATTAGACTCAATACGAACTATTTCACCATTTTGACATCTCAAATCAATAGTCTTTCTTTTGCAATTCACATCAGCATCATGCAATGTCAACCAGTCCATACCCAGAATTATATCAAATTCATCAAATGGTAATAGCATCAAATCAACCAAAAAACAATTATCTCGAAACAACAACGGGCAGTTCTTGCATACTTTGTCAAGCAAAACACTTTTACCTAAGGGGTTCGATACTCTAATAACAAATTCAGTAGACTTTACAGGCAAAGTCTTACTGGATACTGAGTTCATGCATATATACGAATAAGTAGAACCAGGGTCTATCAATGTAATCACAGAAGTATCATAAAGAGTAAATGTACCCGTAATAACATCTGGAGATGAAGTTTCCTCACGAGCTCGGATGGCATACGCTCTAGCTTCAGATCTTGCAACAGTGTCCCTCGTAGATTTCTGGCTACCACTGACATTTCTTGCATTTCGGGAAGGTCTACCTCTCGCTGGGACATTATCAGATCTCGGATTCGGAGCAATCTCTTACTCAACAAACTCTGGGCAATCATGGATGAAATGATCTAACGATCCACATCTAAAGCAAGGTCGATAATTCAATCTACAACTTCCCGGATGTCTTTTGCCACAATGCTTACATTCAGGTCACTCGAATCGGACATTTCCAACACTTTCCATTGAAGTTACTGGAGCTTTGGTATTCGACTGTAATCTAGCTCGATCTCTATTCGAATGTCCCACATTAGCCTTTGAACGACTATGCTCATCTTTGAATTTCTTCGAAGGAAACTGAAATGTTTTACTCGGAAAGCTCTTTCCCATATCTCTGGCTTCAGACTCAGCTTTTCTTTTGTCTTTCTCGAGTGCATCAGCTTTACATGCTCGATCAACAAGTACAACAAACTATTTTATCTTTAGAATCCCAACTAGCAAATGGATATCTTCATTAAGGCCGTCTTCAAATCTTTTGTACATTATTGCTTCGGTCGATACACATTTCCGAGCATACTGACTTAGTCTTACGAACTCTCGTTCGTATTCAGTGACAGACATACGGTCTTATTTCAATTCGAAGAATTCCTTTCATTTCTGATAAATGAATCTCTGACTGATATATTTCTTTCGAAACTCAGATTGAAAGAAATCCCAAGTAACCCGTTCCTTTGGAACCACTGAAACCAAAATCTTCCACCACTAATAAGCTGCGTCTCGTAATAAGGAAACAACACATTTTATACATTCTTCAGGAGTCAAAGACATCTCATCAAATACTCGGGTTGTGTTCTCTAACCAAAACTCGGCTTTCTCAGCATCGCCATCACTAGATGCCTTGAATTCTTCAGCCCCATATTTTCGAATTTTGTTGACCGGAGGCTTGTTCAATAGATTCAAGTTCATAACCGGAGGCACAACTGATGACTGAGGGGGATTAAGCGGGGGCAGAGGTTGTGAAATAGTCGGATTATTTCTTACGAACTGAGTGAACCACTCACTCATCATTTGGAAGAAGGCTTGTTTAGCTTCTCCCTCTTGACCACTCGTAGCCGGTCTCGAATCAAATGGCACTGTCCCTTGAGCGGGACCCCAGGCGCATTGCTTTCAACATCGTCAGCTACGGCTCATTCGGGATCCATTACTATACGATAGACACATTTTACACGTCAGGATTCATCACACTATCACAGTTCAAATATATGGCATGTATAGCTAGACTCTCACACGCTACGTTAGTCCGAGAATTGACTAAAACGTAGCTTTGATACCAATCAAATGTAACACCCCTAACCCGTAACCATCGTCGATTTGGGGTTAAGAGGCATTACCGAACAATCAAAAACTTTTACGGACATTTCATAATACAATCCTTCCAATCCAATCAAAGTGTCCCTTTTATAGATCAACGAGACCTTAAACATGCTTTAGAATAGGGCTGGGACTAAGCCAAACACATACGGAAGTTCTCAGAAATTTAAAAATTTCTCTAACTTCACCATTTCCATCCATTTATGTTCATTGGTTCTATATACAATTCATTTATGGTTTCAACGAGTTAGTGAAAAAATCGATTGGACATACATAATTAAGGCTCAAATAATCTATAATTAAGTTTCAGCTTTTCGCCTATTAATTATAAACTTATTTAGTCACGAAGTCATTCCATTATAGTATCGTGACTAAGTTCTCTCTAATTACATACCATTATGAAAGCTACCCAATAAGTGCTCGTCCAATGACCTCGTCATAAGTGTGTTACCATCATAGGATATCCGTAATATCTTTGGGATAAATCCTGTAACACCCCTAACTCGTAACCATCGCCGGTTTAGGGTTAAGAGGCATTACCAGACAATCGAAAACTTTTACGGACATTTCATAATACAATCCTTCCAATCCAATCAAACTGTCCCTTTTATAGATCGACGAGACCTTAAACATGCTTTAGAATAGGACCAGGACTAAGCCAAACACATGCAAAAATTCTTAGAAATTTAAAACTTTTTCTAAGTTACAGAGGTCACACGCCCGTGTGGGCAGGCCATGTGCCTCCCACGGCCTCAGACATGCTCGTGTGTCTAAGCCGTGTCAAAACAAGCATACATACTGACTTGTCCACACGGTCGTGGACACGCCCGTGTGCCTCACCTGTGGTTGCTACTGACTTGCACCACACGGCCAGTTACACACCCGTGTGTCTTGCCCGTGGTTGCTACTAACTTGTTTTGAATTTCAATCACGAGAGACACGGTCGAGCCACACGCCCGTGTGCTCAACCATGTGGGCATTATAGGTCATTTGCAAAGCCAAATTGCCACTCACACATTGGGCTATCCCTACATGTACATACAAGCATACTCCAAACACAATTGGCAACCAAAATCACACCAAATGACCATCATATCATCCCATTCAATCTCATTTCTAAGCATACCAACTTATATGCTAAATAGTTCAACCAATTCACAATTAAACCAAGTATGATACAACCACATCTCACCATTCTTAACCATTTCATTGATCAAACATATATATACTCATATAGCATCAATATGCTTACCATAATCTTGACCATTTCATAACTATGAAACCTTACCAAAACCAAACATCATATAGCATGACTCATATTCAATACACAATCCATTTAACTAGCCGTATCACATGGCTATCCACATATCTCAAACATACTCCAAAACAACTAGCCTATACATGCTATATTTAGCTAAATACATTTTCAAAAATACCAAAGTTGAGTTTGATAATGTGGTGATGATCCTCGACGGTCCCCGAGCCTCTCGTAGCTTTAACGATCTATAAAACAGAGCAAACACACACAAAGTAAGCTTTCAAAAGCTTAGTAAGCCATATACAAATAAACTTAACACATAATTCACAATATCATATCAAATACAAGATTTTTAATAGCTCATTTGCATAACCATAGTTCTTCTTGGCTTATTTATTTAGCCATTTCATACCAACATGCATAACACCATGTACCTCATTAGATCATAACTTATTCATTCATGTATCACATCTTACTTCATCAAATCCATACACATATCTCATCTAGGTAAGCTTATCAATATACTTACCTTCCATATACACACAATGTGTACAAATCATACGTACCTGATTCGATTATACCTTTCACATAGACATTCATATCTCGGACTTGCCCGTTGAGTCGTTCGGAATCTAATAGGATACTCAGAATGCTCAGAATAGTCATACAATGCTAACGTCTCAGACGTGTTCTTACATGTAACCAGATATCGACACCACTGTCCCAGATAGGGTCTTACACAAATCAATACGATGCCAATGTCCCAGACATGGTCTTACACGTAAGTCTCACATCGATGCCAACGTCCCAGGCGTGGTCTTACACGAAATATCGAATCAATGCCAACGTCCCAGACGTGGTCTTACATGATATCACATTTCAGACACCTATGTCGTGACATACGTAATCCTGTCTGTTCTTAGGTTCATACGGGACTTCTCTATCATTTATACATTGTCGATACTTCCTCAAAATTCATATACTGTCACTCTCATATACATTCATCACAATGCGATTTCATATGAACATATAGAAGTTAATACAAATACATTTATTTGTATATTGACTTATCTCAGATTCTGTTTAACGGGAACGGACTCGGCTACTCAATTACTTTTGATTTCTCGTGATCTAAGTCCGTTTTCTTTGGTTCTTGATCTAAACATATTCAAATTTAACTCTTGTATTCATCAACTCATTCAATTCAATCCAAAAACACACATTTAAGGCAATTTACAAATTAGCCCTCACATTTTCACATTTGGACATTTTAGTCCCTATTTCACAAAATCACAAAATACATCAAATTCCATATTACCCATGTCTAGTCGAATTTTGCTCATGCTCAAATGAGTCCATACATTTCATTTATTTCACAATTTAGTCCCTCAAAATATTATTCTTTCAATTTAATCCAAATTACTCAAAATCATCAAAACTCCAAAGACAAACTATGTTAATCAAACATATATCTTTCATTTTTCACCATCAAACATCACAAAACTCATGTGTTCATCAATGGCACATTGCAAAATATTCACCAGTTCACAAAATTGAAGCATGAGTTTCAAAGTACTCGAAGCAACGATTACAGAAAAGTAGAAATTATCAAAAACCGAAGCAAAACATACCTTAATCTAGCCAAAATGTGTGTCGAATACTATGGAAGTTTAAACCCTTCTTCTTTTTCTTATTTTCGGTGGATGAACACACATAATGACTAAATTTTAAGCTTTGTTTTTATTATAATAGCCTTATTTAATCATTTACTAATTTAGCCTTTTAACTAACATATAGAATTTATATTCATTAAGGCCATTTATGTCCATCAACCTTCCACTTACTATATAGTGGGCTAATTGCCTAATAAGGACTTCTCATAATAAAGAGAATAACAATTCAACACTTGTTCAAATAGAAGGCCACTTTTACCTTTTATGCGATTTATCCCTTTCATCAAAATTAAGCACACAAACAGACAAATTAATTCACGAAACTTTCGTACATGCTATATCACATATTATAGGCACAGAAAATAATATTAAAATATTCTTCTAACTCGGATTTGTGGTCCCGAAACCACTGTTCTGACTAGGGTCTAAACCGGACTGTTACAAATCCATTATCCCAATACGATCTTATTTTATCTCATGGTAAACATTACATCATTCTTGATGAAAAATCAATTACTATTGAATAGTAATTAAGTCATTTATCACAAAGACAAACGATCCATGACCACGTTTACTTTTCATCTATCATGTAATATCGATGAGAGAATATCATTTACCCATTAGTTGGGCTATGAATTCAACTATTGTGAATGATGCTCATACTGCAAAAGTCGTATATCCAATTCACTAGCTTTCGGTTCCTTATCAATTTGCACTCAGGCTTTTACTTTCATCAAAGTATATGAGTCACGCATACATAGTCCATCATCCATTTAAGATTAAGGTATGTCACGCTATGAACATCAAAAGTGAATAAATCCATAAATTGATCTAGGATCTATTCTACTTGGGTTCTATCCGATGTACTATTAGTCCAGTCTTTCTGATTAAACAACATATTAGTCTTTCAATCGGTTTGCTCATTTCCGATTAGATTAAGGACATGTATAGGTTCATCTACTAATAGAAGTTGTCTTTCCAAATTACGATCCGACCACATAATACTGCTTAGTATTAGTTAAATGTCAGATAACCAATAAGTCAATATTGCTTCCATTTTTCTATGCTTGCAAAAACATCATGGACAAAATACAAAAGGTATTAATGTAATTAATGGATATTTCATTAAACCAATTTGTTCGAAAAATACAAGTTTACTTAGACAAAAATACTACACTAAGGGCACTAGATCCCAACAGTCTTCCACTTGACCTAGTAAAGTAGATGAGTCATATTTGCATTACCATACCATCCATATGTTTTCCCATACTCCTACCTACCAGAGTCTTGACAAATCTATAGGGTTGTCCTCAGATGCGATTTTGATTACATCCATTATTTCGTCAATTGTTATCGTTATTCTTTTGATACTTTCTATCAATGTGGTTTCTTTGGTGTTTAGTTATTTTTGCACTGTTATGGTGTCATTGCTTTATCCATACCTCATACTCGGCCTACATAGTGAAGTTAATAGTGGAACCTTACTTGACACTTATTCACCCTATGGACTTACCGCCTAAGACAAGGACACAATCCGATGTTGATTTCCCAGAATCACAACACGTTTGGAAATCAGAATTGTTATAGCTGATAGCAGTAAGATCTCTAGAATACACAAGCATATAATCTTTCATTTTTCGTAAATACTTGAGTATATGCTTAACTGCTTGTCAGTGTTTTGTTCTGGGATTCTCTTGATATCGACCCTTCAACCCTACTACGAAATAAATGTTTGGACGTATGCATAACATAACATGCATGAGACTTACTACCAAAGCATAAGGAATCTTTCTCATGCATTTTATTTTTTTTCCTCTGTCTTAAAATAGTCTATTGGAAAAAATTCGGTTCGAAAACAGTTTTCTTACACTTCAAAAAATAAAAAAATTGAAAATCGATCTAGTTTGTGATACTTATAGCAATAAACAATTTACTAAAATGACACCTGTGTTTTCGACTAGATGGATCCTTGTCATTCTTGGCTTTCAACCGAACGACCTTCTCCACTTTCCTGTACCACAAATTGCTTCGGGTGTGGTCTCGAACGATTCGAATCAAACATAAAACCATAAATAGTTTTCTTTACTTTTAGTGTGAAAGCAAAACTTCTCTCAATAGATATTGAGATAATTGTTATTCCAGAAAATAGAATTAATACTTAGAGAATAAACTCTCACTATTTTCGGGTAGAATAATAATATCTCAAACTTGTGTTTTTAGCCATATTGGTGCCATCTATTTATAGGGAGAAGAAGTAGAACCCTTGTTAAATTGTAGAATTTTATTTCAAATAGAAAAATAAACTGCTAGTCTAACTAGGAGTATAGGGGGAAACAACTCTAGTTAAATGAACTAGGGTTTGCCATCCCTCTCTTTAAACATAAGGGCCTCTTGGGCCTCTCCATATCAGGTTACAAGTACTTTTTGGGACTTTTAACCCAATACTTTATAATTCAATGCAGCCTGATATTTGTTTTCTATTTCCAAAATAAACATATTAAATTAATTTAAATTAATTAATTTTTCAATTAAATAATTTTCTCAACCCAATTATAATTCCATTAAAAGCATGATGACTTTACCGTAAAAGAATATATGAGAAAATATATTTAATATTTCTACATTCAACGGATTCACTTTGACCAAATGATTTATTTCCATAATCAAACTTCATTTAATTCAAAAACCATAAATTCATTTCCAGGTCATTTTAATTTTGGAGAAAACCACATTCATTTTCAAATGTTTCTCATTTCTCTATTTTTACCATATCTATCCATTTTTGTTCATTTGATTTAACATACAATTTATTTCTGGTTTCAACGAGCTAATAGAGGGACTGATTGGACATATGCGATTAGACTCAAATGATTTATAATTAAGTTCCAGCTTTTCGCTTATTAATTATAAAATAATTTTGTCACGAAGTCATTCCACTATAATATTGTGACTAAGCCCTCCCCAATGACAAACCATTATGAAAGCAACTCCATCAGTGCTTGTCTAATGACCTTGTCATAAGTGTGTTACCCTCATAAGATATCCTTAATCTTTTTGGGATAAGTAATGTAACATCTCAAAACCCAGCCTAGAAGTTTAGACTGAATTTTGGAAGTCACATTGATCACTGAAGTGATCGTGGGAAATTTTAGTTGAACAACCTGAAAAACCTTACAGTATTAATAATAGAACTTGTAACAACCCAAACCCGGCCCAAACCCTATGGCCGAATCTAGTTTGTTACGGGGAAAACCTTTTTGAAAACCATTTTGAAACCCATTAAGTTTTGTTGAAAACTTCTCGTATTTGATTATCTTGGTAAAATCATACTTAGTGTTTATTTTTAAAACCATATTTAAGTCAAATTTCAACCGTGCCCAATGGCATTTTAAAAACAATTTTCGTTTTAACTTGGAAAAACATGTGATTTTAATTAATATTAATTATAAATTTTAAAGCAAGTATTCAACATATGGAAATAATAAAATATTCTAGGAGGCCTTATTACAATCCAAAATATAAAATAAAACCGAATTTAAAATAGTAAGACTAAGTATAAAGTTCATTTAAATTTAAAGTCCACTGCATGGCCACCTCGAGTCCATCCGGCTCCATATCCGCGGTCTATGAATGACCTAAAAAAAAAATAGAGGAGAAGGTGAGTCACCAAGACCCAGTATGTAATCCTTCCCCCGTTTTAAAAACATTTCCATACACAACATATAACAATTAATATGCAGAATATTATGTGTCCCAACCTAACCAACCATACGCCACTGTCTACCCCGTTGTGGTACCAAACCACTGGTGGTGCCAAACCACTGGTGACATATAGTCACAATGTGTTACCAAAACACTGGTGTCCGTAGACACGAATCGTTTGATGGGGCCAACCCATCGTGTGATACCAAATCACTGGCAGACGATCCCATATCTCAAGTGGGGCCAACCCACGGTGGTGTTAACCACAGGGATAAGTCGCTACTGAGGTGCCAAACCTCTGGAGGTACCAAACCTCTGGTGACCGTAGTCACAGTGTGTTACCAAAACACTGGTGCCCGTCGGCACAATATCACTGCCCCCTCCACTCAGTCAATCCCACATCAGTCACATAAATATATGTCACATGCCATCATATGTATAAATCAGTACATCATGCTTCCCAAAAGCATTAATAATAATTCACATTAACAGGTACTTACCTGAATTGCCATCTATACCGATATGGTATATCATCCAATGCTACATAAATCAAGTAAGCATTTACAATATTCAGCACATTTAATAAGTTATAGTATGTATGTACACACCTGTCACCAACAAGGAGTCTAAATCCCGGAAAGAAGAGTCGGCCTCCCTAGATCTACTGATCCCTATATTAGACCAAATACCCGGGTTAGTACTATGGCCTAATCGGCCAACCAATTAATTTGAGAGGGTCCCTTGTAAACCCGAATCCTTACCTTCACACTTTTAGATACTAATCGCAATACTTGATTCCCGAATCTGCTCGTCAATCACCATTGATTAGTAAGTAAAACTAATAGCCTTCGGCTTAAATAAATACCATATAACTACTAAAGTAGATCTTACCATTACTTACCAAAAACCGAACACTAGGGATTAGAGGCTTGGGTCGACTGCTTAAAATTCTGGAGTACCTAAAAGAGATTGATTATCAAGAAGTATTTAGAGGCTTAATAATCAATTGCCGAAATTGGCGCATTTCCGTATAAAAGTCGACAGAGCATTAAAGAGAAAATCCATAGGTATTCGGCCATACTCTTACCTTTTCCAAATCGATTGACCACCAAAAATCTGAAGAGATTTATCCACTTAATATTCAGCCAATACCATAAAATAGAGGAGGGAATTTCGGCAACCAAAGGTGTGGTTTTGGCTATTGGAAAAAGAAGAATAAAAACAATGGAAGGAGAAGATGGAGTTTCGGCAGCAAGAGAGGGAATATTCGGCCAATAGGAGGTGATGAGATGCAACTCGGGTCAAAGAAGAGGAGAAGAGTTTTTGGTTTCTTTGAGAAGATGAGAGTGGAGAGAAAATAATGGAGGAGGAGGGAGTGAAGAAGAAATTCGGCTACTACTAAAAATGTCTAAAAGAAAAATCAAGGTGGTAGGTGGGGTTTATAAAGGATTTCGGCACCCCCCTTTTTGCTTGCCGTCCACTCTTCTTAGGAAGAGTTTGAATTTTCAGCAATCTCTTCAATTGCTCTTGACCACTAGTTTAATCTAATTCAAATGCTTTGGATTAATCCCAAAAAAATAAATCAATAATCCACTAATATCTTCTTTATCTCTTTTTATCCTTAGAATTAATAATAAATATCCAATTTAAAACTAATTAATATCCTCATCTTATCCCATCAAATAAATAAAACAAACAAGGACTCCATGTGCTTGCCAACTCCAGCCGAATGCTCATCCAAGAAGCAAAAAAACCATGTGCAGGCCACTCCTCTTCCACGCCAGCCTTGCAAAAATAAAAACCACCGCTGCTGCATGCGGAGTTCGAACCTGGGACCTGGGGGAATCCAACAGCCAAGTAGCGCCCAGGCCACTTGGGCCAGGCGTTGTTTTGTGATACCAACGCGCCATAATTTCTTTTAGGCCTTCCCTCCTTAGTTCCCTTCTAACGCTAAAACAGAAAAAGATAAAATCGCACTGCTGCTTCGGTTCGAACGCAGGACCTACTACCACAGCCCTTTCTTCCAGCGCCCTTGCCAACTCTTCCAGCCCGCCTTTCATGCCATAAAGCC
Source organism: Gossypium australe (assembly GCA_005393395.2). Taxonomy (NCBI): domain Eukaryota; kingdom Viridiplantae; phylum Streptophyta; class Magnoliopsida; order Malvales; family Malvaceae; genus Gossypium; species Gossypium australe. The sequence goes on along the minus strand of CM016620.1, from coordinate 13,370,948 downwards.
CCCACATTTATTTTTAACCCCTTCTTACTTCAGCCCCATAACCGCATAAAATAAATCACGCCCAAAATGCTGCTCCAGGCGCTCGAACCTGCGCCTATCACTCCTCCAGCGCCTAAGTGCCCCACGAGCACCACCTGGACCAGCTGCTTCTTGTGCCAAATACGCGCCCCAGCTCTTTTAAGGCTTCCATCCCTGTAGCGCCATAATCCAAAAATTAAAACCCAACTGCTGCCTTCTTGGATCGAACCTAAGACCCTCAAAGGCGCTACCCCAGCCCCTTAAGCTGCGCGTACAGCCACATTGCCAAAGCCTTCCTTGTGCCATAGATTACCAAAAATAATTCTTAAGGCCTCCCTTGGCCCGATTCCCTTTTCACACTAAAAATCTAAAAATTTTCCAAGGTCTTCCCGTTTACTCCGAGCGTTCTTAAAACCTCAAAACACATCCAAGCACACCCAAGAACCTTCCAAACACCCACATTATACTCAAACTGCATAACCCCTAAACCAGGGTGTTACAATTCTACCCTCCTTAAAATAATTTCGTCCTCGAAATTACTTACTATCGTTCAATCGTGCATCCTTAACTCATCACACTATGCTACTGCTGCGCACTCTGATCTTAAGGAACTATCATACTTCCTAAAAACATTCCCTACGCTCATAATTCAAGTTCCATACACTTTACTAGCAATCGTAAGAATGAACTAACATAACCATAACCAAGACAATTGAGGGTATTCCGAAAATAAGAACCTTAACCGTTGTCATGTCTGGCACATCTTCCTCCTCGCGACGGCCAACTGCATAAACCAACCTTGGTTGCCTCGCCTCTGCACCTTCAGCACCTCGGCCACGTCCGTTACCATTATCATTACCTCTAGCTACACCCCGACCCCTCTGTGGTGGTCCTTCCTTTCTAACCTGAGCACGGTTCTGACCCTCTGGTTGATTCTTAGCTAACTTTCGAGGACAGTCCCTTACACGATGATCCAACGATCCACACTCAAAGCACCCTCTACTTCCTGCTAAACATTCTCCCGAATGGGATTTCCCGCATCTAACACACTGAGGTGGCCACTGAGCAGGCTTTGTGGTTCTTTCTGATTCCCCAAATCTAGCCCTCTTCTCCAAATTACTGCCCGATCCAAGCGATCCAAAGCCTCTCTTCTTGTTGTTCCTATCATGCTTCTGTCTTACGGTCTCCTTGATCCCTTCGGCTACCTTAGCCTTTTCTACTAGAGATGAGAACTCGCGAACTTGCTGTGGGGCAATCAGTAGCCTCAAATCATCCCGGAGTCCGTCCTCAAAGCGGGCACAACGCTCGTGTTCAGTAGCCACGATGCCTCTAGCATACCTACTCAGTCTTAAAAACTCCGCCTCATATTCCGCTACTGACTTAGTTCCTTGCACTAGTCCCAGAAAAAGTTTCCTTTGAGCATCCGTGTAGCTAGTACCCACATACTTCTTCTGAAAGGCATTTTTAAAGTAATCCCACGTGAGATCATCTACCGTGGCTCCATCCCGAACCGTGAGCCACCACTGATATGCTTCATCCTTCAGAAGCGACACTGCCCCTTTCAGTTTTTCTTCTTCAGTCAGGTCAAGATCATCCATGATCCTTTCAGTTGACTCTAGCCAGTACTCTGCTGCACTGGGTGCCACTCCTGACACACCCCGGAATACCTCAGCTCCGTTAGACCGAATTCGCTCGGGAACAGATTTCCGAGCTCCTAGATTTCCACCAGCCCCAGCCACCATTTCCAAGACTCGCAAAACAGCTTGCGACACAGCCTCACCACCGGTCTGATCCTGCTCCTCAGCTCTAAAAGTAGGAGGTGGTGGTGGCGGTGGTACCTCATTTTCAGAACCCTGTCCCGACCCAACAGGTTCTGACACGGTCATCCTACCCCTACCGCGTCCACGGCGTCCACGTCCTCTAGAACTCATTCTATCTACTGCGCTTTTAATCTGATTAAGAGAAATTTTATGCATTAGCGGTTGTTCCACTTCATTACTCGCGAAGAAATTTTATGAAGGAATTTTAATTAGAAATTCTTTCGTGCAAACAAGGTTTCAGGCTTCTATCTTAGTTCACACAAAGAAGTACGTACATCCATTCCCTAATGCTTTCCATGCCTATTCGCTCTTCAGACATTTCTGCCCATTTCTATCCCAGGGGTATTTTGTAATCAAATCCGAGAAATTCCAAAACTTTAATAAACAGGTCACTTTGAAATTTTTAAAAATTGAAGAGTATTCTTGAAAATTTGCAAAATCTGAGGTTATGGCATCATTTCGGAAACCAGGGGTATTTTGGTAATTTTGTCCATCAGGAAAATTTTGAAATTTTGATAGATCGGGGATGTTTCCAACAGTTGTAAAACTCGGGGGTTTCTTTCTGAAAGTGTTCCTTTTCAAATAGTGATGTTTGTAAAGATTTCCAAAACCAGGGTCATTTTGGTAATTTTGCAACTTGAGGGCGTTTTCGTAATTTTCCAAAACCAAAATATTTTGCTGATGATTTTCAAAGCAAGGTTTTTGAATGTCTGTAAAATCATTGAAATTTTTGGGCAAAACCATTGAATTAATATTTTATGGGTCAGGGGCATTTTGGTAATTTTACCCCTAAGGGTATTTCTGTAATTTTCACAAATCAAGTTTTTCGAGAAAACATTGTAAAAATGGTTGTTCTCAAATTTGGAAGAGTGATTTTAAAAGTTTTGAAGAAATTAGGGTTTTGTTGTTTCATTCTTTTCGAAAAACAAGGCTAGTTCCCTTTCGAGTTTTAGTCATTATGTTTAGCCTATGACCAAGCCCTCTTGGTCAGGGTGAACCAAAGCTACGCACCAGGCAGGATTCGAATGGAGAGAAGGTGAGTCACGTGGACTGCTTAAATACCAAGCTCCCACCGAACCTTTCTAGACATGCGCACAGAGGTTGCCACACCACTGAGCCCTTTGAGTTAGGGTGAACCGAAGCTACGCACCAGGTAGGATTCCTGCGAAGAGGTGGTGAGTCCCTAGGACTGCTTAAATACCAGGCTCTCCCGGATCCAATCCTAGACATGCGTACAGGGGTTACCACACCCTAGCTCATTGACTTAGCCATAGGTTGGTTTAGTTCTTTAAGTCTTATGTTCCGTTTGTGTGTTCAAGTAGTCTAACCCTAGGGTTCAAGTTCCTACAGGTCTATCTACGTTCCATGCTTCCTAACCTTCTACAAAATATAATTCACCAAGAGGTTTAGATGTACTTACCTGGGCGGATCGGTGCCGGAGACTCGGGCCATGCTGTTCAAAAACCAAAAAAATCATTCCATAAGGCCTACCAAAACGTTTTTGGGCCTTGGGCCCCCACAGCCGAGCTTTGAACTGGGCTCTGATACCAACTTTGTAACAACCCAAACCCGGCCCAAACCCTATGGCCGAATCTAGTTTGTTACGGGGAAAACCTTTTTGAAAACCATTTTGAAACCCATTAAGTTTTGTTGAAAACTTCTCGTATTTGATTATCTTGGTAAAATCATACTTAGTGTTTATTTTTAAAACCATATTTAAGTCAAATTTCAACCGTGCCCGATGGCATTTTAAAAACAATTTTCGTTTTAACTTGGAAAAACATGTGATTTTAATTAATATTAATTATAAAGTTTAAAGCAAGTATTCAACATATGGAAATAATAAAATATTCTAGGAGGCCTTATTACAATCCAAAATATAAAATAAAACCGAATTTAAAATAGTAAGACTAAGTATAAAGTTCATTTAAATTTAAAGTCCACTGCATGGCCACCTCGAGTCCATCCGGCTCCATATCCGCGGTCTATGAATGACCTAAAAAAAAATAGAGGAGAAGGTGAGTCACCAAGACCCAGTATGTAATCCTTCCCCCGTTTTAAAAACATTTCCATACACAACATATAACAATTAATATGCAGAATATTATGTGTCCCAACCTAACCAACCATACGCCACTGTCTACCCCGTTGTGGTACCAAACCACTGGTGGTGCCAAACCACTGGTGACATATAGTCACAATGTGTTACCAAAACACTGGTGTCCGTAGACACGAATCGTTTGATGGGGCCAACCCATCGTGTGATACCAAATCACTGGCAGACGATCCCATATCTCAAGTGGGGCTAACCCACGGTGGTGTTAACCACAGGGATAAGTCGCTACTGAGGTGCCAAACCTCTGGAGGTACCAAACCTCTGGTGACCGTAGTCACAGTGTGTTACCAAAACACTGGTGCCCGTCGGCACAATATCACTGCCCCCTCCACTCAGTCAATCCCACATCAGTCACATAAATATATGTCACATGCCATCATATGTATAAATCAGTACATCATGCTTCCCAAAAGCATTAATAATAATTCACATTAACAGGTACTTACCTGAATTGCCATCTATACCGATATGGTATATCATCCAATGCTACATAAATCAAGTAAGCATTTACAATATTCAGCACATTTAATAAGTTATAGTGTGTATGTACACACCTGTCACCAACAAGGAGTCTAAATCCCGGAAAGAAGAGTCGGCCTCCCTAGATCTACCGATCCCTATATTAGACCAAATACCCGGGTTAGTACTATGGCCTAATCGGCCAACCAATTAATTTGAGAGGGTCCCTTGTAAACTCGAATCCTTACCTTCACACTTTTAGATACTAATCGCAATACTTGATTCCCGAATCTGCTCGTCAATCACCATTGATTAGTAAGTAAAACTAATAGCCTTCGGCTTAAATAAATACCATATAACTACTAAAGTAGATCTTACCATTACTTACCAAAAACCGAACACTAGGGATTAGAGGCTTGGGTCGACTGCTTAAAATTCTGGAGTACCTAAAAGAGATTGATTATCGAGAAGTATTTAGAGGCTTAATAATCAATTGCCGAAATTGGCACATTTCCGTATAAAAGTCGACAGAGCATTAAAGAGAAAATCCACAGGTATTCGGCCATACTCTTACCTTTTCCAAATCGATTGACCACCAAAAATCTGAAGAGATTTATCCACTTAATATTCGGCCAATACCATAAAATAGAGGAGGGAATTTTGGCAACCAAAGGTGTGGTTTTGGCTATTGGAAAAAGAAGAATAAAAACAATGGAAGGAGAAGATGGAATTTCGGCAGCAAGAGAGGGAATATTCGGCCAATAGGAGGTGGTGAGGATGCAACTCGGGTCAAAGAAGAGGAGAAGAGTTTTTTGCTTCTTTGAGAAGATGAGAGTGGAGAGAAAATAATGGAGGAGGAGGGAGTGAAGAAGAAATTCGGCTACTACTAAAAATGTCTAAAAGAAAAATCAAGGTGGTAGGTGGGGTTTATAAAGGATTTCGGCACCCCCCCTTTTTGCTTGTCGTCCACTCTTTTTAGGAAGAGTTTGAATTTTCGACAATCTCTTCAATTGCTCTTGACCACTAGTTTAATCTAATTCAAATGCTTTGGATTAATCCCAAAAAAATAAATCAATAATCCACTAATATCTTCTTTATCTCTTTTTATCCTTAGAATTAATAATAAATATCCAATTTAAAACTAATTAATATCCTCATCTTATCCCATCAAATAAATAAAACAAACAAGGACTCCATGTGCTTGCCAACTCCAGCCGAATTCTCATCCAAGAAGCAAAAAAACCATGTGCAGGCTACTCCTCTTCCACGCCAGCCTTGCAAAAATAAAAACCACCGCTGCTGCATGCGGAGTTCGAACCTGGGACCTGGGGGAATCCAGCAGCCAAGTAGCGCCCAGGCCACTTGGGCCAGGCGTTGTTTTGTGATACCAACGCGCCATAATTTCTTTTAGGCCTTCCCTCCTTAGTTCCCTTCTAACGCTAAAACAGAAAAAGATAAAATCGCACTGCTGCTTCGGTTCGAACGCAGGACCTACTACCGCAGCCCTTTCTTCCAGCGCCCTTGCCAACTCTTCCAGCCCGCCTTTCATGCCATAAAGCCCCACATTTATTTTTAACCCCTTCTTACTTCAGCCCCATAACCGCATAAAATAAATCACGCCCAAAATGCTGCTCCAGGCGCTCGAACCTGCGCCTATCACTCCTCCAGCGCCTAAGTGCCCCACGAGCACCACCTGGACCAGCTACTTCTTGTGCCAAATACGCGCCCCAGCTCTTTGAAGGCTTCCATCCCTGTAGCGCCATAATCCAAAAATTAAAACCCAACTGCTGCCTTCTTGGATCGAACCTAAGACCCTCAAAGGCGCTACCTCCAGCCCCTTAAGCTGCGCGTACAGCCACATTGCCAAAGCCTTCCTTGTGCCATAGATTACCAAAAATAATTCTTAAGGCCTCCCTTGGCCCGATTCCCTTTTCACACTAAAAATCTAAAAATTTTCCAAGGTCTTCCCGTTTACTCCGAGCGTTCTTAAAACCTCAAAACACATCCAAGCACACCCAAGAACCTTTCAAACACCCACATTATACTCAAACTGCATAACCCCTAAACCAGGGTGTTACAGAACTTACAGTCTAAAATCATTTACATAAAATCAGATTTACAGAAAACACTTTATTAACTAGTTTTAAAAACAACATGACACTTCTGAGACCTCCGCAAATCGAGTCCAGCTTTAGAACACGTAAATGTACCTGAAAGGGAAAACACTAAAGGGGGTGAGCTACACGAGCTTAGTGTGAGTTTGACAAGTGACTAATAACAGAATTACGAAACTCAATTCAATAGCGAAACAGACTTACAGATATACGCGGAGTTAGAAAGTAAACTTGGAACCAACGTCCCAACAGAATATAACAATTCAAGCACACCAAATCACACATAGACACTCAGTCACAAGTGTTATTTAGTCAATAATCTTACACCCAGTACACTCAAACAAATGCGTATGAATGCAGTCAAGTAATAAAAACCCACCCATCCAGCCAAAACACCTCTCCGTCCCTCGATCACACCCCAAAAGAGCTGTTTAAGCTCATCCAACCAAACACACCACATGGGACCTCGAAAGGCCCATTCAACGCTACACACCATGTATGTGGACTAAGCCACTCAAATATTAATGCGCAGCAGGGCTGGCGTATATGCATTACAGTGTAATGTGGTAATCTACTATACAGACATGTTGTAGTTTAAACTGGCAGATCAGATAATGGTACACAGCAAAGCTGACATACGTGCAGTACAACGCTGTAAATCGTTGTACGAATAAGTCGTAGTAAACTGCCAGATCAAATCAAAATTAGTCTTCCTTCTTTTCACAACAAAAACCCCAAAAGTTTTATACAAATACATGTATGCAGACAGACGTATAGAATCAAAATACAAAATTTCCAGACAGTTATTCCGACATAGAAAACTCACATCTAGTCAAACAATTACAGAATTCCTGTGCAGTCACAGAATGCACACCACACACAACCACTCACACACCAATCACTCAGAACCAGAATTGCGTACATTCAGCTACCCGGATTCAGAATCAATTGCTTAGTAACCTCAAGTAATAATCAAACAATCTGCTTAAATAAAGGTATATCTATATAACCCACATGAATCTAGGCCGAAAATCACCCTTTTTAAGACTTAACTTGGAGTCGGAACACACAGAATTGCAATCAAGCTTTAATTTAACACAGAACAAAATTTGGCGAGGTCGGGCCACACGATCATGTGCTCCGGCTGTGTGGAAATGCCTAGGTCGTGTGGGGGTCAACACACCCATGTGGAGGGACACACGCCCGTGTGGAAGGAGGCACACGCTCGTGTGGCTTAGGGACATGGCCATGTGATCCGGCCGTGTAACTTTCTATCTGATTGTACAAAAATAGAGTACAGGGTAGACACAGTCGTGTGAGGGTTTCACACGTCTGTATGCCCACCAGACACGACCGTGTGTCCAAAACATACGCCCATATAGGATCTCTAAATCCCTAAATTAGCCACACGCCCGTATGGCCAAGCCGTGTGGAACCAAACCACTAAATCCCTAATTCCCAAACACACACACCCGTGTGCCCAAGGGACACGACCGTGTGAAAATCGACTAATTTCTCCAAATCAGCCACTCGACTGTGTGGCACCCAAATTAGCCTAAAAACCATAATTCCCAATTGTACACAGCTGTGTGAACCTCCCGTGTAGGGGTTGTAACGACCCAATTTTACCCGGGTCTAAAAGACCCAATTACATTCAAAGCCCAAACCAAATTTACAACACAAATTACCCAAACCCGGGGCCCATTAAGTCACTAAACCCTAAACCAAACCCAAACAATTCAGCCCAATACTCAAAAAAACCAACAGCAAACCCCAAAAAAAAATAAACCCAAATCAGAAACCAACAAAAAAACCCTAGCCCCTAGCTAATGTCGCCGCCTCTGCCAGTCTGACAGCCACTTGCCCTGCGCTGTGGTCTTGTCCACCGCCCTTCCACCACCACTTCCGCCTGCAGGTCATTAAACGAGAATCGACAGAAAGCAAAAATGTGTATAAGTTAAGGCTATAAAAGCCTATTGGAAATGGCTTTGTAGGGACTTTTTTTTTATCAATAGAAACAGACTCGAGAAATTTCAAACGCAAAATACAGAGAAAAACACAAAAGCGTGGAGAAAGTATTAAAAAAAACCACTAAACAAATGAAACAGAGGCCAAAAGAAGAGGTGATTTTCTTCTTTGTACCTTCGAAACTTTCCTTTTCTCTTTCTTGATATACACATCTACATATATACATATATACATACATATTATTTCTCTAAAAATAATAAAAACACTGCGTTTCTTACCTTTTCAGCCACCGCACACGGTGGCCGGCGCGACGGAGGCACAGGGGCTGCTCAAATCTGAGACCTCCCTTTCTGCAGAGAGAAGAAACAAAAAGGACCCTTTTTTTAAAGAACCAGCAGAAATGAATTTTTACCAAAAAAAATGAATTTTTATAGGGGTCGAGAACGACACCGTTTTGGGCAAGGGCCCTTAGGGCCAAAACGATGTCGTTTGGCCAAGGATCCGCGCTTGCGACCTGACCCGACCTGAGGATCCGCGCTTTTTCATTATATGGGCTAATTGCCCATATGGTCCTTCGGCATTTCTATTTGTTTTATTTAGGCTTTCTTTTTTATTCTAAATTTTACTCAGAAGTCCCGCACCTCTTCCAATTTCATCCCCGTTTAAACGCTGCGTTCAAAGAATCGGGCAAATTGCCTTCCCGGTCCCTCTACCTTTTTCGCGTAATACAATGAGGCCCCCCGTTTCTTTTTATTCATTTCAAAATTGGCCCTAAACCTTGTTTTATTTATGATTTAACTCCCAAAGCACTCATTTTACCAAAATTGACCCCTTCCATTCTGTTTTAAGTTCAATTTGGCCCATTTGCTATATTATTTCATAATTTTTATTTGATCTTGCAATCATTTTTGTCCTTTTTCTTTATTTCACTATTGTTTGTTTATTATTACATTATTACTAATATTATTATCATGTTTTTATGTGCATATATATTATTATTATATTACTATTATTACTAGGTTATCATTATTACTATTATATCTATGCACATATACATTATATTTATTACTATATTATTACTATTATTATATTACTATTATTGCTATCAATGATATTTTATTTATTGCTTGTTGTTTTCATTATTATTATCTATTTCATCATCGCATTATCATTATCGCTATTAATATTATACTATTTTCATATATATGTAAATATCTCACTTATTTTATGTATATTACCACCATTATTATTATCATTATTTTCTACCATCGTCAATACATATACACCATTGTCACAATACTTTTCTTTCCCTACTACTTATATTCTCATCGCTTGTCTCTTTGATTTTCCCGACATCTCAATCTTCATAACAAATCGACGTTCCGTATTAGCAACTCGAGTGAATCGAGCCCTAACTTACTGGGTTCTGATTTTTCTCGTTCAAGCTAAACAACGGAAGATCCCTTTCAAAAAATTGCAAATTCAAATTTTAAATCGATGTTCCATATTAGCAACTCGAGTGAATCGAGCCCTAACTTACTGGGTTCTGATTTTTTCTCGTTCAAGCTAAACAACGGAAGATCCCTTTCAAAAAATCGCATATTCAAATTTTAAATCGACGTTCCGTATCAGCAATTCGAGTGAATCGAGCCCTAACTTACTGGGTTTCGATTTTTTCTCGTTTAAAGCTAAACAACGGGATATGCCTTTTGAAGTCGCAATTTAAATTTTAAACAAAACACTTAATCTCGGATATTCGAAATGCCGCGCCCTAACTTTCTGGACTCGACATCTAGATACTTCGGATAAGTTTCTTTTTCTATTAAAATAGGGGGAATATTCCTAATTTGGACCTTTGAGAAAACGAGCCCTAACTTACTGGGTTCTGATTCCTCGTTTGACAAATGACGGGAGATCCTCTTCAAATATAAAACTAAGTTTTAAAAGGCGAGCTCAGTTTCGGGAGTCTAAAGTATTACGCCCTAACTTACTGGGCATGATGCTTTATCTCTTTGAAAATAAGAGAGTCTTAACGTCCCTTCCAATTCCTTCAAGTTTTGGAAATAAAAAGTATCCACTTTCAAATCATTTCAAATTTTCAACATTAGGACATCAATTAATCAATTTGGTACCAATTCTGGGTGTGACGAGGGTGCTAATCCTTCCTCGCATGTAATTGACTTCCGAACTCGTTTTTCTCAAAATTTCGTAGACCAAAAAACATTGTTTTAGTAAATCAAAATGTTTATTAAAACAAAGGTGATCCGATCTCACCTAATGAAGGTCGGTGGCGACTCCCGTCTTATTTTATTTTCAAACCTCGAGTCGACCGCGTCATTTCTTGTCCTTTTGATTTAAATTGGAAAATGGTTTCGAAAAATCAAGCTTCTTTTAATGCACTTTCAATATTGGGTCCCGTAAATACTTTAGCATTGCATTGCATGACTGTTGTGGTCGCACCCTTTAAGTGGGAGCGAGAAGCTATGCCTTCGTGAGGTTTTCACCTCCGCATGGGCTAGTGGACTGCTTTCGGGATACATCCGTTCCTATGTCTTCGTGAAGTTTTCACTTCTGCATGGCCATAGGGAAATGTATTCCACTGAACCGAACTCGGCCCGTATGAGCCTATAATGGGTGAGGATCGAGGAATCTGCTGGTTCGGGTACCTCAAACTTTAGAACTCAACCACACGTAAAGAGCCTAAGAATCCACCCCGAGCTGAACTATGCCAAACCTTAGTAGTTACCCAGATAGGCGTTTGTGTATTTTACATGCTTTATATCTCATTCTGTGGTGCTAATTGGTGATGTTTTATTTCCTTTGCATGTCATTTCCATTTTTAAGAGGCATCGATTCACGGTCAGTTTCTGAGTTAGATAGCTGGTTATGGAAAGCGGATTCCTTGATAAAGTGGAAGACAATGCGGCCGCCCGCATATGGTCAAAGCAATGCCAATTAGAAAAAGGGGATAGCTTAGCTGAGGGGTATGTGTCAGAACTACGGGATTACACCGATATCAGTGTCACACAGAACGAACTCTAGGAGTTGAAAGAAATATGGACCCAGTGGGATGATGGGGCAAAGTAGTTGTTCTATAGTACTTACGGCGACCTACCTTACCTGCTTGATGTCAAAATAGATAAGCACCTATTCCGAGCAATGACTCAATTCTGGAATGCTGCTTATAAATGTTTCTCTTTTGGGAAAATGAATTTGGTTCCCACGGTAGAGAAGTATACGACCTTGCTACGTTGTCCAAGAATTCAAGTTGATAAAGCTTATTCCAAAGCAGTTAATGGCCCGACTTTTGCGAAGAAATTGATGAATATCACGGAAATGAGCGAACAATGGGTCTCAGCTAGAATGCAGAAAAAAGGCGAGGGCAAATGTGTACCTTGGATATGATTGAAGGACCTGATCCTAACGCATCCCGATGCAATGAAAAAGATTGACGTCTTGGCCTTGTGTATTTACGGTTTGGTGATCTTCCCAAAAGCTCTAAGACACATTAATGAAGCAGTTATTGATCTATTCGGCCGATTAGACAAATGGGTCACACCTGTTCCCGCCATCTTGGCTGAAACGTTCAGATCCTTGAATGCATGTCGGAGAATGCCTGGTTCCATAGTCACTTCTGGAAAGTGGAGAAAGTGTCTTATCGGTTTTTGTCGGAGAATTACTCCCCGTTGGAAGAGATAGTAGCTACGCCTAGGAAAGAAGACGTGTCTGAAGGAAACTGGATAGCACTCCTTCAAAACCTTCAAAAAGACGACATCAAGTGGAAGGCTCCTTGGATGATTCCCGACAAGGTCCTTTATCGTTGTGGAGGCTTCGATTGGGTTCCTCTACTGGGAATTTGGGGTGCCACTACATATGCCCCTTTACTGGTTCTAAGACAGTATAGTTCAAGACAGTTCGTACCGACGACATACGGGCTGGCTCAGTGCGAGTTCTCATACGAAGAGGGGAGCTATAAGAAAAAGGTTAAGGAGATCTCTGGTGCCTGGAATTAGATTCATAGAATGAAAAGATTATCCATAGGCCCGATGACGACCCCGGAATACACTGAATGGAGGACTAGGAGGATCAATAATAACATCCCTGAGCCAAATCCAGAGGGCGCCCGGTCAAGAGAAGAATGTTTGCGAGTAGTCCCATCAGAACTGGAAATCAGGAAACGAGATTTTGAAAGGATGAGTTCGGAACTCGAAAGAAAGATAGAGAGACTGGAAGAAGAGAAGATGCACCTCAAGTTAGACATAGATGGACAAAAGTCGGAAGCTGAAAAACTAAGAAAGGAGAAAGGAAAAATAGAGGAAGACCAAGATGATCTGAAGACGGAATATAAGAAGATGCGTTTGACAATGAAAAAGGCCGGATTAGGAAAAACTCCGGAGCAATGGCGACGCGAGATCCGAGAGGAAAGAGCCAAAGCTAGTAGTTGGGAGAAAAAGTTTCAGGAAATGCAAACACGAAACGAGGTTCTGAGAAAAGACATGGCAGGAAGCCAAAAAGAGAAGAAAGGACTAAAAGCTAGGGTGGCTGAGCTTGGACGATCCCTGCATCGCTACCGAAGTCGCAACTCGAAAAGTGAATTGAAATTAAGCCTAAACAAAATCGAGGAAATAAAAGGCAAGGGTGAAGAGTTAGAGTCAGCATTACACGATTGCGAACTCCGAATTGAGCTTTTGGAAGCAAGAGAAGGGCATTAGGAGGAGGGGCTTCATCATTCCCGTAATCAAGTTAGAGATTGAGACTACCTCATGGGTGAAGCGATAGTTCAGATTCGAGAAGTGGCTGATCACCTGCAGACCCTGACGGCACAAGCTGAGATCCTAGGCATGAAATACAAGCTACAGGCAGATCGTAGTCAAGAGCTGTCCTCTTTACTTAGGAAGATCAAAACTCTGGGCTTAAAGGCGAAAGCATATTTGTAATCTGTTTTATGTAAAAGGGTTTTGCCTTCTAATAAAGTTTTCTAAAATGAAGTTGATCAGAATCGATGTCTTCTTCTTGCATTCATGCATTTGCATTACATCACATTACATGCATTTAAGTTTACAAAAAGAGGCCTAATTAGCTAAAATTATCAGAGAAAAAGAAATAGAGAAAAAGAGAAAGTCTGGAAACGGAACATCGCTACGGAACACGCGCTAAAACCAGGAAAATGGATCAAAGGTTCGAACAATTCCAGAAAGAAATATAGGAACAAATGCAAGAGCAAATGTTGAAGCTTCAGCAGGAAATGAGGGACCAAATGTTGGAGGCCCAAAGAAACATGATAGCCCAAATGACCCAAGTGATGAACGGGGCAATGGATAAGGGGAAGGGTCCCATGCCTCCGGTTGACGAGGATAGCGAAGGCGCTCCCCCGGGTTATACCCCGCCGCACGCAAGAACACAGCCTGAGGAATATCTCCAAAGGCCACCAGTTACAATCAGGCCCCAGCAAGGGCAGGATGACGTTAGACCTCCCATGAGCTATCACGTAGGCTCTGGATCCCAACCAGGAGACAGCTCGGCCAACCCTGTTGTGCCCGATTTAGATGCAGTAGAGAAAATGGGGTCGAGAATAGAATCTTCAATGCAACTAGAGGATCGTTGCAAATGGCTGGAGGAAAAATTCAAAGCGCTGGAAAGTATCGATCATCATCATAGGATCGACGCAAAAGATTTAAGTCTAGTTCCCGATTTGGTACTGGCTCATAAGTTTAAAATGCCTGAATTTGAAAAATATAGTGGGACTAGATGCCCGGAGGCCCACATCACCATGTTTTGCAGGCGAATGGATGGTATAACCAGCTTAGTCGGGCCAACATTAGTTCCTGGTCGGGCCAACATTAGTTCCTGGAGAGATTTGGCTCAAGCATTTCTGAAGCATTACAGCCACGTCACAGACATGGCACCGGATAGAATTACTTTGCAAAGCATGGAAAAAAGACAAAATGAAAGTTTCAGACAGTACGCACAGAGGTGGAGGGAGATCGCCATGTAGGTCCAACCACCCCTCTTAGAGAAAGAGACTACCATGCTCTTCATTAACACCCTGAAGGCCCCTTTCATAACTCATATGATAGGGAGTACGACTAAGAGCTTTGCCGACATAGTAATGGCAGGAGAGATGATCGAACATGCCATAAGGGGCAGCAAGATCGAGGTAGGAGAAAGCACTAGGAGGGCCGCTCCTAAGAAGAAAGACGGTGAAGTAAATAACGTCAGTACATACAATAAAGGGTACTCGAAGGCGATCATGGTTAATCAGCCAAAGGCAGTTACCGCTGGACAACAAGGACCGGCAAGACAGGAATCAGGAACCAGACCGAATACTGAAAAGATTCAATTCACGCCAATTCCAATAACGTACAAGGAGTTATACCAGATTTTGTTCAACGAGAACATCGTGTCCCCGTTCTATTTGCAACCATTGCAACCCCCATACCCTAAGTGGTACGACTCTAACGCTCACTGCGATTACCATACAGGGGTGGCGGGGCATTCGATAGAGAATTGCCTCGCCTTTAAAAAGGTAGTCGAGAAGCTAATAAAAATGGAGGTTATAACACTCGACGATATGGTAAAAAAGGGGAACCCACTACCCAATCACGAGGATAGAGGGGTAAACGTGATTGGTGAGGCAGTGGTGAGGAAAATCAAGAAGGATGTCACAGAAGTGAAAACCTCATTACGAATAGTCTAGAAGGAGATGGCAAAAAGAAGATTGATAGATTCAGATCCTGCGGGGAACGAGAGGCATATAAAGAACTACTACGAACTCCATAAGACAAAAGGGCACGAGATTCAAGAATGTGCCGAGTTTAGAATTTTGGTGCAAGGCTTTATGGACAACAAAGAACTAGAGTTTTATGAAGAAGGAATAGAGGAAGAGAACGTATGTACGACCGAGGAAGAATTGAGGAAGCCTGGAGTCAATTACCCGAGAATCATCATCTCGCGAAACACGAAATGAGGGGTGCAGGAAAGGCCAAAGATTATAATTCAGAAACCTATTCCCTACCAAGACAGTAAAAGGGTACCCTGGAACTACAATTGTAATGTGACGATACCAGGGGCAGAAAGCTCTACTAGCATTTCTGAGGAAGTCAAGAATAAAGGGTTCTACACGCGTAGCGGGAAGCATTACGATCCTGGAAACATTGGAACAGAACCAGTGAGATCGGAGACTGTGACAATTGGGCGAAAAAAGGAACCTGAGGCCCTTGTCAACGAACCCGTAAAAGAGGAAGAGGCTAAAGAATTCTTGAAATTCTTGAAACACAGCGAATATAGCGTGGTGGAATAGCTGCACAGACAACCAGCCCGCATCTCCGTGCTAGCCCTACTTCTAAGCTCGGAGGTGCACCGCAAAGCACTGATGAAGGTACTAAATGAGACTTATGCTACTAAGGATATATCCGTCAACAAGTTGGACCGTCTGGTTAGTAACATAAGCGCTGACGATTTCATTTACTTTAGCGATGACGAAATCCCACCCGGAGGCATGGGATCAACAAAGGCCTTGCACATAACTACCCGTTGCAAGGGATACACTCTGCCAAGTGTGCTAATAGATAATGGGCCAGTGTTAAATGTCCTACCACTGGCTACACTCAAGAGGTTACCGATAGACAGTTCTCACATGAAAGCATGCCAGAACATAGTGAGAGCGTTCGACGGCACCGAAAGAAGAGTAATGGGAAGAATGGACGTACCGTTATTGATCGAGCCCAACACATACGAAGTGGACTTTCAGTCATGGATATCAAACCCTCTTATAACTGCTTATTGGGGAGGCCATGGATTCATTCGGAGGGAGCCGTACCCTCATTGCTGCACCAGAAACTGAAACTGGTGACAGAAAATCGACTGGTAACTATAAACACCGAAGAAGACATCATAGCGACCGTTACCAACGAAGCGCCATATCTAGAAACAAATGAGGAAGTCATCGAATGTTCCTTCCAATCCTTGGAGTTCGTAAGCGCGACGTTCATCTCGGAGGGAAGTGAAGTCCCGGTGCCTAAGCTATCCAAGACCACCAGGATGGGATTACAAATGATAATGGGGAAAGGAGCCCTACCCGAAAGAGGATTGGGCAAATATCTCCAAGGGAAAGTGTAGACTCCGATGCTGAAAGAGAAGAGAGACTGTTTTGGTTTGGGTTTCAAACCAGATGCCAAACAAATGAAGAAGGAAATGGAAAAGAAGCAAGAAAGGAGAAGGGGCCGGCTGAACAGAGAGGACGTTAAGTAGGAACCAATGACATTCCCCCACATATCTCATACCTTCGTGTCAGGAGGAGTAATTTACCCGAAGAAAGAACCTCCTAGAAAGGAGCATCTTCACATCAATGCCATACATGACAGGGAAGCTGATCAAGAAAACTTGCCGGGTATTCGTCCGTGTGAACTTGGGAGCACCTTAGATAATTGGACTGTAGAGGAATTTCCTGTAGTTTTTAGAGATTACACAGAGTAATATTCAGAATGCACTCGTTGTTTTCAAGCTTAGAAACAATGAGATCTCTTTTGTGAAATAGGCTCATGTTCGGATATTTTGTTTTAATGAAGTACATCTTCAATTTCTATCAAGCATTCTCTCATTTTTCTCTTTTTCTTTCTTGTCATGTGAATAGTCGTCCTCAAATTTATTTATTCTTTATACATCCTTTGTTACTCACCACATGTCTCTAGACATCAATGATATGAGCAACGATACTACAGATTCAGAAGTCTGCTTGGAGCAAGTCATGTGTTCAGAGGAATCTCAGGACTTTGAAAATGACACAGAATGCGACTTGCCTCCAGAATTGTTGAGAATGGTAGAGCAAGAAGAAAAACAGATCCTACCCCATAAAGAGTCGGTAGAGATGGTGAACCTAGGAGAAGGGCAAGAAGTGAAGATTGGAGCCTGTATTATGGCAGAAACCAAGCAGAACCTCATCGAGTTACTCCACGAATTCAAGGATGTGTTCGCGTGGTCGTACCAAGATATGCCTGGACTAAGCACTGATATCGCAGTACACCGATTGCCCATAAGAGAAGAATGCAAGCCAATCCAACAGAAGCTCCGAAGAATGAGACCGGACGTCTTGTTAAAAATAAAAGAAGAAGTCGAGAAACAATTTAACACTGGGTTCTTGCAAGTGGTCAAGTACTCGGATTGGATGGCTAATATTGTCCCTGTCCCCAAGAAAGACGGGAAAGTACGGATGTGCGTGGATTACAGGGATCTAAACAAGGCCAGCCCGAAGGACAATTTCCCATTGCCTCATATCGACACCTTGGTAGACAATACATCAGGCTTTTCGTTCTTCTCCTTCATGGATGGTTTCTCAGGATGCAACCAAATAAAGATGCATCCTGAAGACATGGATAAGACAATGTTTATAAGCATGTGGGGAACGTTTTGCTATAAAGTAATGCCATTTGGACTAAAAAATGCGGGAGCGATATATCAGAGAGCCATGGTAACCCTATTCCATGATATGATGCATAGGGAAATTGAGGTTTACGTCGACGATATGACCGCCAAGTCCCGAACTGAAAAGGAGCATGTACAGGTCCTAAGAAAATTATTCTTAAGGTTGAGGAAATTCCAGCTGAAGCTTAATCCAGCAAAGTGTACCTTCGGAGCTCGGTCCGGGAAATTGCTCAGATTCATAGTCAGTGAAAAGAGGATTGAGGTTGACCCAAACAAAGTCAAGGCCATACAAGAATTGTCTCCGCCACGTACCCAAAAAGAAGTTAGAGGTTTCTTAGGGAGATTGAATTACATCGCTCGGTTCATTTCACAACTAACTGAGAGATGTGACCCCATATTCCATCTTCTTAAGAAACACAATCCAGGCACGTGGGATGAAGAATGCCAGAGGACCTTTGACACAATAAAGCAATACATGTCCAATGCCCCAGTATTGACGCCGCCTCATCCAGACAAGCCATTAATCCTTTACTTGACGGTGCTTGATAATTTGATGGGATATGTGCTGGGTTAGCACGATGAGTCAGGGAAGAAAGAAAAGGCAATATACTACCTTAGTAAAAAATTCACCGAATGTGAAACGAGGTACCCGCCAATCGAGAAATTGTACTGCGCCTTGATTTGGACAACTCGGAGATTGAGGCAGTATATGCTGTATCACACGACATGGCTCATCTCGAGGCTAGATCCTCTTAAATATATGATGGAGTCTACCGCCTTAAATGGAAGGATGGCCAGATGGCAGATTCTGCTTTCTGAATTCGACATCGTCTATGTGAACCAAAAGGCGGTAAAAGGGAGTGCAATAGCAGACTTTTTGGTTAGTAGAGCCCTTGAGGACTATGAGCCTTTGGACTTTGATTTCCCTAACGAAGATCTGATGTACGTGGCAGACACTGAAGAATGTGCCTCCGAAGACCATCCCTGGAAACTAAATTTTGACAGGGCATGAAATGCCATGGGCAATGGAATTGGGGCAGTTCTGATATCCCCAAGAGGAGACCATTATCCATTTACTTGCAAACTGGATTTCGATTGCACTAATAATATGGCTGAATATGAAGCTTGCATCATGGGTCTCCGCGCCGCTATCGAGCGCAAAATCAGAGTATTGGAAGTGTATGGAGATTCTGCCCTGGTAATCTATCAACTAAAAGGGGAATGGGAAACCAGGGATCCAAAGCTGGTCATCTACAAAAGATTGGCTCAAGATTTGATCAGAAAGTTCGACGACGTCACTTTCCGTTATTTACCCAGAGACGAAAACCAGATGGCTGATGCTCTGGCCATCTTAGCCTCCATGGTTCGAATAAACAAAAATGAGGATATGAAGCCCATACAAATGAGCATTCATCAGGACCCAGCTCATTGCTACAATGTTGAGGAGGAAGAGAAAACTGACCCACCATGGTACCACGATATACTACGGTACGTGAAAATTTGTGAGTACCCGGACCAAGCGGCTGAGAACGATAAAAGGACGTTGAGAAGACTAGCATGTGGCTATGTCTTGGATGGAGAGATTCTATACAAAAAGAGAAAGGATCAAGTACTACTAAGGTGTGTGGATGCCACCGAAGCTAAGTGAATCCTGAAAGAAGTCCATGAAGGCGTCTGTGGAACTCACGCCAATGGTTTCACGATGGCCAGACAAATAATGAGGTTTGGATATTATTGGTCCACCATGGAAGGAGATTGCATCAACTATGCCAAGAAATGCCATAAATGCCAGATTTATGGAGACAAGATTCATGTGCCTCCGTCACCTTTAAACGTGATGACTTCCCCATGGTCATTTTCCATGTGGGGCATGGATGTTATTGGACCAATCTCACCAAAGGCTTCGAATGGGCATCGGTTCATCTTTGTGGTCATCGACTATTTCACAAAATGGGTAGAGGCTGCTTCATATGCTAACGTCACCAAATCAGCGGTTACTCGATTTTTGAAGAAGGAGATCATTTGTCGATACGGAATACCTGAAAGGATCATATCAGACAATGCGCTGAACTTAAACAACAGTACGATAGCAGGGGTTTGTAGCCAATTCGACATCAAACACCACAATTCGTCGCTGTATTGTCCAAAGATGAATGGGGCAGTAGAAGCGGCTAACAAAAACATCAAGAGGATAGTGGGGAAGATGACTGAGACCTATAGAGATTTGCATAAGAAGTTACCATTTGCACTCTATGCTTATCAGACATCAGTCAGAACCTCTACCGGGGCAACACCTTTTTCGTTGGTCTATGGGATGGAAGCAGTCCTACCTATTAAGGTAGAAATACCTTCTCTTCGAGTTTTGTCAGAAATAAAGCTGGATGAAGCTGAATGGATCCAGGCTCGATATGATCAGTTGAACTTAATTGAAGAAAAGAGATTGAGGGCTATTCGTCACGGTCAGATGTACCAAAAACGAATGATGCGAGCTTACGATAAAAAAAGTTCGCCCAAGGGAATTCCACGAGGGGGACCTCGTGTTGAAAAAGATCCTTCCCATACAAAAGGATTACAGAGGAAAATGGATGCCGAATTGGGAAGGACCGTATGTGGTAAAGAAAGCTTTCTCGGGAGGTGCACTGATTCTGACTGAGATGGAAGGGAAAAGCTTGCCTAATATCTTGAACTCAGATTCGGTTAAAAAGTACTTTGCTTGAAATGGAAGAGGCCAAGGTGAAAAGCCGCAAAAGGCACTTTGAGACTTCAAAAAAAAAAAGAGGCCAAGGTGAAAACCCGCAAAGGGCACTTTGAGACTTCGAAAAAAACAAAAAAAAACACAAAAAAACAAAAAAACGGAGAGGCCAAGGTGAAAACCCACAGAGGGTGCCTTGAGACCAAAGGGCTCTTGAGTTGAAAACCCGAAAAGGGCGGCTCGAATTTTGAATGGACACGTGGCGATCTCGCAACGCTAGAATCAACAAAAGAGGAAGCACGTTGCATATTGGGGCATCAACAAAGTACTTTGAGTCTTCTAAACACATGCCAAAAACTCAAAGCAGTCTTCATGAAACTTGTATAGAAGTCTAATCGGCGATGTCTAGAGTATCCGATGGGTGTCCTGCTCATTGTACTATTGTTGGATTCTTTTTTTCGCAAGGAAGGATATGTTCCCAACCATTTTCTTCGTTTCATTTTAACTCTCTTTGAAATCGACCTACTGTTACCCATCATTCATAAACATGTTGCATTGAAACAATAATTGACAAACTAATAATTTCACAAAAGAAAGTTCTACATATTACTTTGGGAATCTCTAGATAAAACAAGAAACCGAAATAGGACAATTGTTGAGAATTTCCACGTACACAGATTAAAGACATTTGAGAAAGAAGAGTCTTAAGAGAGACTATTTCTTCAAATTCCTTGTCCAATTAAGTAATTGTGACGGAGATAAACAATGTCACCTAGTCGTCCAGAAAATGGCACGACAGGCAAATTTTGACAGTGAGATTCAAAAATTGCTGTGGAGTAAATCAAAGTCGAAACTAGTTGTGTATTCTTCGAGTTTCGATAGTGGAAATGGTGATTCTTGGGGGGTGGTTGAAAGTCAATGATTGCCCGTGTCCCGAGGTCTAAAAGGAATGAGCCATAAAATCTCCATAGGGGCAAACTATTTGAGCAAGAAATGTTACTGCAAGAAAAGTGGAGACGAAACCTTAACGGATAAATGAGTGATAACACCTTGAATAGGAATCATACTCATAACATTTTGACTCATTTCAATCATGGCATCCTCATTATTAGGCATAAGCATGTACCCATTCTACAGGTTATGTCCGCAAGAGGACGGCGTAGTAAAGTAGATCGAAGAACAAATCTGTCTCCCTGAGTTTGCAGTGGAGCAGATCGAAGATAGCAAATCTGGCAATCCTGATGTTGCAGGAGCAGATTGAAGATAACAGATCTTATCTCCCTGAGTCTGCAGTGAAGCAGATCGAAGATAGCAAATCTGGCAATCCTGATGTTGTAGGAGCAGATTGAAGATAACAGATCTTATCTTCCTGAGTTTGCAGTGGAGCAGATCGAAGATAGCAAATCTGGCAAACCTGATGTTGCAGGAGCAGATCGAAGATAGCAGATCTTATCTTCCTGAGTTTGCAGTGGAGCAGATCGAAGATAGCAAATCTGGCAATCCTAATGTTGCAGGAGCAGATTGAAGATAGCAGATCTTATCTCCCTGAGTTTGAAGTGGAGCAGATCAAAGATAACAAATCTGGCAATCCTGATGTTGCAGGAGCAGATCGAAGATAACAAATCTGGCAATCCTGATGTTGCAGGAGCAGATCGAAGAAAGCAAATCTGGCATTCCTGATGTTGCAGGGGCAGATTGAAGATAGCAGATCTTGTCTCCCTGAGTTTGCAGTGGAGCAGATTGAAGATAGATCAGATCAAAGATAGATCAGATCGAAGTTAACAAGTCTGGCATCTTGAAGTTGCAGGAGCAAATTAAAGATAGCAAGCCTGGCATCCTGATGTTGCAGGAGCAGGTCGAAAATAACAAGTCTGGCATCCTGATGTTGCAGGAGCAGATCGAAAATAACAAGTCTGGCATCTTGATGTTGCAGGAGCAGATTGAAAATAGCAGATTTGGCATTCCTGAAGTTGCAGGAAGCAGATCGAAGACATCAGTCTGGTGATCCCTGAGTTTGCAGGGATCAGATTGAAGATAGCAGATTTAACATTCCTGAAGTTGCAGGAAGCAGATCGAAGACATCAGTCTGGTGATCCCTGAGTTTGCAGGCATCAGATTGAAATAACAGAGTTGGCGATTCCTGATGATTGCAGGAGCAGATCGAAGATACAAGTCTTATCTCCATAAAGTCGCAACAGAATAAATTGGAGCTACAAGTCCTATGTTTCTGAAGCAGCGGTGGAGTGGATCAAAGCGACAAGATGCGGTGGACAGGAATGAAGCTACCTGTGGAAGAGCACTCAAGAAGTTAAGATTCGACAAGACCAGGCAAAATTGGCTCTTTTAAAGTCTTTGCTCTATTTTCGTTACACGACAATGAGCAAAGAGGGGCAGCTGTAACGACCCAATTTTACCCGGGTCTAAAAGACCCAATTACATTCAAAGCCCAAACCAAATTTACAACCCAAATTACCCAAACCCGGGGCTCATTAAGTCACTAAACCCCAAACCAAACCCAAACAATTCAGCCTAATACTCAAAAAAACCAACAGCAAACCCATAAAAAATAAACCCAAATCAGAAACCAACAAAAAACCCTAGCCCCTAGCTAATGTCGCTGCCTCTGCCAGTCTGACAGCCACTTGCCCTGCGCTGTGGTCTTGTCCACCGCCCTTCCACCGCCACTTCCGCCTGTAGGCCATTAAATGAGAATCGACAGAAAGCAAAAATGTGTATAAGTTAAGGCTATAAAAGCCTATTGGAAATGGCTTTGTAGGGACTTTTTTTTTTATCAATAGAAACAGACTCGAGAAATTTCAAACACAAAATACAGAGAAAAAAACAAAAGCATGGAGAAAGTATTAAAAAAAACCACTAAACAAACGAAACAGAGGCCAAAAGAAGAGGTGATTTTCTTCTTTGTACCTTCGAAACTTTCCTTTTTTCTTTCTTGATATACACATCTACATATATACATATATACATACATATCATTTCTCTAAAAATAATAAAAACACTGCGTTTCTTACCTTTCCGGCCACCGCGCACGGTGGCCGGCGCGACGGAGGCACAGGGGCTGCTCAAATCGGAAACCTCCCTTTCTGCAGAGAGAAGAAACAAAAAGGACCCTTTTTTTTAAAGAACCAGCAGAAATGAATTTTCACCAAAAAAATGGATTTTTATAGGGGTCGGGAACGACATCGTTTTCGGCAAGGGCCCTTAGGGCCAAAACGACGTCGTCTGGCCAAAGATCCGCGCTTGCGACCCAACCCGACCTGAGGATTCGCGCGTTTTCATTATATGGGCTAATTGCCCATATGGTCCTTCGGCATTTCTATTTGTTTTATTTAGGTTTTCTTTTATTCTAAATTTTACCCAGAACTCCCGCACCTCTTCCAATTTCATCCCCGTTTAAACGCTGCGTTCAAAGAATCGGGCAAATTGCCTTCCCGGTCCCTCTACCTTTTTTGCGTACTACAATGAGGCCCCCCGTTTCTTTTTATTCATTTCAAAATTGGCCCTAAACCTTGTTTTATTTATGATTTAACTCCCAAAGCACTCATTTTACCAAAATTGACCCCTTCCATTCTGTTTTAAGTTCAATTTGGCCCATTTGCTATATTATTTCACAATTTTTATTTGATCTTGCAATCATTTTTGTCCTTTTTCTTTATTTCACTATTGTTTGTTTATTATTACATTATTACTAATATTATTATCATGTTTTTATGTGCATATATATTATTATTATATTACTATTATTACTAGGTTATCATTATTACTATTATATCTATGCACATATACATTATATTTATTACTATATTATTACTATTATTATATTACTATTATTGCTATCAATGATATTTTATTTATTGCTTGTTGTTTCCATTATTATTATCTATTTCATCATCGTATTATCATTATCGCTATTAATATTATACTATTTTCATATATATGTAAATATCTCACTTATTTTATGTATATTACCACTATTATTATTATCATTATTTTCTACCATCGTCAATACATATACACCATTGTCACAATACTTTTCTTTCCCTACTACTTATATTCTCATCGCTCGTCTCTTTGATTTTCCCGACATCTCAATCTTCATAACAAATCGACGTTCCGTATTAGCAACTCGAGTGAATCGAGCCCTAACTTACTGGGTTCTGATTTTTCTCGTTCAAGCTAAACAACGGAAGATCCCTTTCAAAAAATCGCAAATTCAAATTTTAAATCGATGTTCCGTATTAGCAACTCGAGTGAATCGAGCCCTAACTTACTGGGTTCTGGTTTTTTCTCGTTCAAGCTAAACAACGGAAGATCCCTTTCAAAAAATTGCATATTTAAATTTTAAATCGACGTTCCGTATTAGCAATTTGAGTGAATCGAGCCCTAACTTACTGGGTTCCGATCTTTTCTCGTTTAAAGCTAAGCAACAGGATATCCCTTTTGGAGTCGCAATTTAAATTTTAAACAAAACACTTAATCTCGGATATTCGAAACGTCGCGCCCTAACTTACTGGACTCGACATCTAGATACTTCGGATAAGTTTCTTTTTCTATTAAAATAGGGGCAATATTCCTAATTTGGACCTTCGAGAAAACGAGCCCTAACTTACTGGGTTCTGATTCCTCGTTTGACAAATTACGGGAGATCTTTTTCAAATATAAAACTAAGTTTTAAAAGGCGAGCTCAGTTTTGGGAGTCTAAAGTATTGCGCCCTAACTTAATGGGCATGATGCTTTATCTCTTCGAAAATAAGAGAGTCTTAACGTCCCTTCCAATTCCTTCAAGTTTTGCATCATTTCAAATTTTCAACATTAGGACATCAATTAATCAATTTGGTACCAATTCTGGGCGTGACGAGGGTGCTAATCCTTCCTCGCACGTAATTGACTTCTGAACCCGTTTTTCTCAAAATTTCGTAGACCAAAAAACATTGTTTTAGTAAATCAAAATGTTTATTAAAACAAAGGTGATCCGATCTCACCTAATGAAGGTCGGTGGCGACTCCCTTCTTATTTCGTTTTCAAACCTCGAGTCGACCGTGTTGTTTCCTGTTTTATCAAAAAATGGTTACGACAGGGGTACATGCTCATGTGGTCACCCGTGTGGTCATGAAACCACACTAAAATTGATTGAAAGCTCGGTTTTGTGACCTGAGAACAAACCCCAGTCGTTAACCACTCTTTAAACAACAGAATCTTATTGAAATCCTCTAAATTCAATAACAATTTCATGTTGAAAATAAGTAGTTCAGAACACACTCACCAAATGCAAAATTTCACAACAATTCGATACCAATACCCAATTCAGTACACACTCGAGATTAACAAATACTACAAAATTGAATTAACAAATCAAAAAAAAAGAAAGAAAAGAGGTTCAAAACCCACACTTTATTTGTGAGATAAGCACCCGAATCGTTCGGTTCGC
Organism: Gossypium australe; assembly: GCA_005393395.2. Taxonomy (NCBI): domain Eukaryota; kingdom Viridiplantae; phylum Streptophyta; class Magnoliopsida; order Malvales; family Malvaceae; genus Gossypium; species Gossypium australe. The sequence goes on along the minus strand of CM016620.1, from coordinate 13,344,895 downwards.
TCCCCAAGCCAAATCAGAGACCCACCAGTCAACAACGTTGAACCCAAAATTAATTTGGGAACCAATAGAAGGAAAGAAAGAGAAGAAAACCTCTCTATTGAAAAAACCAAAAAGGGAGATGGAGGGAACGTCCAAGGAGAAAAAAAAAAGAGAACGAGGAAAATTTTTCCCAAAAATAAAGATAATAAAAAAATAAACCAATCAAAATAAAAAAATAAATTTAAAAATTAATAATTATCTTTAACTCAAAACAAATAGAAGGTGCAAAAATAATTCCCCACTAACACACATGGAGACTCGAACCCGATACCCCAAACTAAACTAACACATAAACCAACCACCAGACTAGCAAGCCCATTCTGACACTAGTACGTGAAAGCAAACTCAAATGCCCAATCTAGCCATTGACTCTACCTACAAATCTCAAAACTTCTAACCCCAAAAATCGGGACGTTACAAATACATTTTCCCAATATGATCCTATTTTATTTGATGGTAACCATTACATCTTCCTTCATAGAAAGTCAATTACTATCGAATAGTAATCAAGTCTTTCATCAAAAAGATGAACGGCCCGTTAAAGCTTTTACTTTTCATCAACCATGTAATGCCAATGAGAGGATATCATTTACCCATGTCTCGGGCTATGAATTCTATTGTTGTGAATGATGTTATATACTGAATAACTCAGGTTTTTACTTACATCAAAGTATATGAGTCACACATAGATAGCCCATCATCCACTTAGGATTAAAGTATGCCACACTTTGAATGTCACAAGTGAATAAATTCATAAAAAGATTCAAGATCTATTCTTCTTAGGTTTAGTCTGATGTCTTGTCAGTCTAATCAGTCACATCTATATCTCTATCTTTTGAGAGTCACCCACTCTGATGCTCAAGAAAAAACATCTTCCCAATTGGACTTGATAGACGACATATTAGTCTTTCAATTGGTTTGCTTATCTTCAATTAGACTAAGGACATATTTAGGTACGTCTACTAATACAACTTATCTTTCTGTATATAACTTGACCATGTAATACCTCTTAGTGTTAATTTAAACATCAGAGAACCTGTAGGCCAATATTTATTTCTATTTTGCCTTGCATGCAAAAACCACATGAGGACATTATGGAAAAAACATAGGTTTCCCAAAGAACTCTCTAGCAAGTAGAGTCTTGGAAAAACAAATCCCCATGGTTTGTCCTCGAATACGATCTTTGACTACTTCCATTATTCTGTCAAACACTACCCTCTCCCTTATGATACTTTCTATCAATGTGTTTTGTTATTATGTGGTTTCTTTGGGGCTTACCTATATTCGCACTGATACAGTGCCATAGCTTTTCCATTTTAGCTCTTCACAGTAAAGTTAGTAGTGTAACCCTGCTTGACACTTATTTACACTATAGACCGACCATCTAAGACAAAAATATAATGCAATGTCAATTTCCTCGAATCTTGACACATTTGGAAGTCAGAATCAATATATCTGATAGGAGTAAGATCTCCTATAGAATCCACAAGTATATAATCCCTCGTTCTTCGTAAATATGAGTATATGCTAACTATTTGTTAGTGTCTTGGTCCTAGATTCGCATGATATCGACTCACCAACCCCACTGCAGAACAAGCATCTAGACATATGCATAACATAGTAAGCATGAGACTTCCTACTACCAAAGCATAAGGAACTATTCTCATGTTTTCTCTTTCTTCTACATATGAAAAATGATATCTCGATACAGAAGGTTTATTTCCTTTCTTCAAACCGATCATTGCATAATGTTCCAATATATTGTCTATGTATTAAGCTTGCAATAGTTCTATCATTTTGTTCATTTGATCTCTTAGGATTAGAATTCTTACAGCAAAATTAGCTTCTCACATATCTTTCATGCTAAACTATTGGTTTAACCATAGTTTAACTGATGACAATGTTCCTTCATCATTCCCAATGAGTAGAATGTCATCAATATATAGAACAAGAAAGACCACCTATCTATCCCCTAAATATTTGTAATCAAAGATTCATCTACGTTTTGCTCAAAACCAAAATTCTTTATCACCTGATCAAATATTTGATTCCATGAGCAGGATGCTTGCTTAAGTCCATATATGGATCTAAGTAGTTTTCAAACTTTACACTTGTTTCCTTTAGCTATATATTTGGTGGGTTGCATTATGTAGATTCTTTCTTCAAGATAGCTATTAAAAAATAGTACATTCACATCTATTTGCCAAATCTCATAATTAAAAGCTACCACAATGAATAGTAATATGCAGATTGACTTAAGCATGGCAACCGGATAAAATGTTTCTTTGTAACCGATACCTTCTTCCTGAGTATAACCTTTTGCTACAATTTTGGCCTTATAAGTTTCCACTTTTCCAACCCCATTTCTTTTCCTCTTGTAGATCCACCCTATGGGTTTTATTCCTTTCGGTAAGTCTACAAGTTCCCATACTGGGTTGGAATACATAGAGTCAATCTTAGCTTTCAAAGTCATTTCCCAGAGCTTGGAATCATTACTCTGTATTGTTTCACCATATGTGAGTGGGTCATATTTTCCTGTTTGATAGTCACATCCACCAAATTGGAAGAAATCAGGCCTGCAAAAGACCCTCCCACTGTGACGAAGTGCAATATGCTGTTGATTATTTGTAGGTCTACTATTACGAGTTGGTTTTGGAACCGTTTCTGTAGAGCTTTGTGTATTTCCCCAAAGTTTCTCGAGTGCTTCTTTACTTTAAGGTTTGAAGTCATTCATGTAACTTTCCTTAAGGAAAGTAGCATGAGTTGATATGATCATAGTTTGCTCTTTTGGGTTATAAAACAAACCACCATTTGTTCCCTTTGGATATCCTACAAAAATGCACAATTTTTCCTGTAAACCCAACTTCTTCGTATCTTTATCCAATGCGTGTGTCGGGAATCCACAAAATCCTTAAATGATTTGGATTCAGCTTCTTTCCATGCCACAATTCATATGGAGTTTTCAATACTGCCTTAGTTGACACATCATTCAAAATATAAAAAGTAATTTTTACTATATATCCCTAAAAGGAGATTGACAACTTTGAATAACTTAACATCGAACGAACCATGTCTAACACTATTTGATTTCTTCTCTCTACCACGTCATTCTTTTGTGGAGTGCCCAACACAGTTAACTGAGATAGAATCTTATTCTCTATGAGGTACCCTAAGAACTCATCTGACAGATATTCTCTACCTTAATTAGACCGAAGTGCCTTTACGTGTAAACCTAGTTGTTTCACCACTTTCGCATAAAACTCGTTGAATTTATCAAAGGTTTCACTCTTGCGATGCATTAGATACACATACCCATATCTAAAATAATCACTAATAAATGTTACATAATACTCGTAACCATTTCTTTCACTAACACTCATGGGGCCACATATGTCAATGTGCACAAGTTCTAAGGGTTTCACAGCCCTCGTTCCTTTTGCATTAAAAGATCTCTTAGTCATCTTACCTTCCAAGAAAGATTCACATTGTAAGAGATCAACTTCTTTAAGCGAACTTAAAGTGTCATCTTTCACAAGTCTAGTGATTCTTTTCTTGGTTAATATGACCAAGTCTCAAATGCCAAAAGTACGCCTTATTAGAGTGAGAAGTTTTAAATCTTTTATTCGAAATTTCAGTCTTAAGCAATGTGTACATCTTTGGTTTGATAAAATAGAGATTATTTGACATCCATCCATTACAGATAAGTTTGCAATTTCTAAATATTGCAATACTATTATTAAAAGTCATGGTTAAGTCGTCTTTATATAAATATGCAACAGAAGCCAAGTTTCTTTTGAAACTTGGTACATAGAAAATGTTTTTCAAATTAATATTTCTAAAATTATCAAAATAAAGATGTACATCCCCCACTGTTTCAGATGCCACATATGTCCCATTTTCGATATACAATGGTAGACTCTTATCTCTAAGATCTTTCATCTCCTTGAATCCTTGTAGAGAAACACATATGTGATTAGTGGCTCCCAAATTAATGACCCAGTGGTCTGTTGAATCTTCCATTAAACAAGTTTCTATCATAAAAGTTTTATACCTTTGCCTTATTGGCTACGTATTCTTTCCACTCTTTATAGTTTTCCTTGAAGTGCCCCTTTTTACTACAGAAGAAGCCTTTAAACTTAAATAAGTATTTAGGCTTCCTAGTTCTCTTTCTTTCAACTTGTGGTGGCCCAGAGACCTTAGCCTTAACTTTCTTAGCGCGTTTTCTCTTCCCTTTTGAGGAAGAAGTAAAAACTATGTTTTCTTATGCTCTTTGGGCTGGTGATCACCATACAACATTAACTTATAGGATTTAAACTCTTTCATGAGTTGTTTAAGCATCATGGTCTTGTTCCTAAGGTTATATGCGGCACGAAAGCCAGCAAAATCTTTGGACAAGCTCTTGAACACCATCTCAATCTGAGTGTTCTAGCCCAAATTGGCCTCATTATCCACATCCTCGACAAAGCATTCCATAAAAGTAATCATATGGTCTATTATTAGAGTGTCGAGCTGTTGTTGGGCATTCATCAAACTAGTAATAGTCGACTGTTGAGCCAAGACAGCTTGGCCTCTGAACATGTCTTCTAGTTTGTCTAGAATCGTTTTGGAAATCTTACAACTCTTCAGTTGTTTTTAAAAGGTGTTGCTCACACTTGCCAGCATATAGCAATGAGTTATCACATCAGTATAATAACCCGATTTTCAGTGGTACTAGAAAATGATGGTTTTGAAACCCCATTATTTGATGATTGATTCTATAATAAGTATTAATTAATATTTATGAGTTAATTATAGTATTATATTGAATTTTGATATGAAAAATTTATTAATTGGATAGTTAGTTAAGGTACAAATGTAGTGACCCTAAAGTTATTTGTGTTAGAAAGTTAAGTATTGGGAATATTTACGGAGTTATTTTATAGGTGAATTGAATTTTGGATAGAGAATTTTATCGAATTTGTGATTAATTAATGTACAAGGATTAAATTGTAAAAGTGGTAAAAGTTATTCTCTATGGAACTTTAATTAATTGAAGGACCAATTGGACAATTAGTCATTGTTAAAAGGTCAAACAGTGGTGGATGACACCTTACATCTACCAACTTTGTTAAATTATCATTAGCTTTAATTAGTTTAGTTTGGTTAAAATTAAGCTCAATTAACTTAATTAAGGTATATATATTAGGTTAAAAGAAAAGGAAAAAAAAGCCATTTCTTATTCATCTTTCCATTCATATGAAACAAAAATGAAGAAGAAAGGGCTTAGTGTAACACCCCAAATCTGGCCTAGACGTTATGGCTGAATCTGGTGATGTCACATGATAGTGCTTTAGAAATCGCAATGACGTTAAGACCATTTCTCGATTTGTACCACTTTTCATTATCTTATGCTAACTTCAAAAACATATCATTTATTTTCAATCATTATCCATTTTCAAAATGTTATACTTTGCGGAAGCTTTTAAAACAGTTTGTTTGTATTGAAAACTCAAGTTTTCCTACTACTAGCAGTAAAACCATAAACGTTGCAAATCCCAAATTTAAACAAAATACGTAATGGCCATAATTACATTAAAATTTCCCAAATAAAAATTAAAACCAGGATAAGTATAAACCATAAATCTATCGTGAGGGAGTAGCAGTCGTCACTATCGAGTCCTCCGTTGCACTGATCCGTCTAACGCTGGGGATTACCTGGACAGATTAAATAGAAAAGGGTGAGTTTCACAACTCAGTGTGTAATCCCCATAGATATCAAATGTACAGAGAAATCACTAGAAATCAGCAATCACAGACTGGGCTGGAGCCCATTACAGAAACAGTTTGGCCTTGGCCTTAGCCCACTCAGATGCAGAATCAGATATATATATATTAGGGCATTAGCCCAATCAGATATAGAATTAGAAATATATTAGGGCCTTAGCCCAATCAGGTATAGAATGTAGATCAGAATATTAGAATCCTACCCACCAGCCTCTACACACCATGTGGGGATATAATCCACCCACCCATCCCTACACACCATACTGTACCAAAATGTGGCACATAAACAGAATAACGCAGCAAAGGCTTTTAGACACTTCCTCCAAAATATCATCAACCCTCCCCGATGCAATGCAACATACAAAATATGACATGCAACATGTAAATAATCGATCATACATTCAGTTCAGTACAGATACAAGCTCAGTCAGACACCATATAATTAGATCACATAAATAGGGGTCTAAGTAACGCTTACCGACCCTACAGTAGGTTCACAGTCGACTTGGGCGACCCGTGCAACCTTACAAATCATTTCAGAAAAATGGGCTCACACGCCCATGTGGCCTGCCCGTGTAGGCCCATATGCCCATGTGACCCACACGGCCCAAATTGGCCTTGGCCATGTTGATCACACGGCCTGGCCCAGAATTCCACACGCCCTTGTGATTCACCCGTGTGGCCCACACAGCCCAATAGGTCAAGCCCGTGTGTCGCACACGGCCTTGCCTGGCCATCACACGGTCATGTCACTTGTGCACATCCTGGCTCGTCGATCACATAGTGGTGTTGTGGCTTACAGCCTTGCAGACGTTCTACCACACGGCTGTGTGGCATCGACATAATCGTTTTTCAGCTTTCACTGATTCTCATTTTCTGTGTTTCTAGGTACAGACCTAAATTCAATCTGCTCCCAAAACCCTCCCGAGCACTCCTAGGCCTAAAATCGAGACATCCCTCATCAGTTTAATAGATTTATTAGTGAACTCAGATAACGAAATCGAGCAGAGACTCGACTTACCGCTGACAAAGGTTCTTCGTAAACACCGCTAACACCCACGATACGAAAATCACTACTCTAAACCTCACCTAACGCCTTCAATAGCAGAAGAACACGTTATTACACAGATTAATAAAGTTCAACGACGGAGATCACGAAGGAAACTTATTGAACCGGTGCCTAAATTTTGTACGAAAAACTGTTAAAAAGAAAAAAAAGAAATCTGAGATGGAGAGAACGATGTAGCAGTAAAATTTCAATAGAGGAATGAAAAAAGGAGCAGATTTCGGCAAATGGGGGAAAAGGTATGGGGCTAACGTTAGAAACAACACAAGAGAGAGGGAGAGCCGAAACTTGCACTGGAAACAATCAGGAAATAAAAATTCCCATGACCCCCAACTCCTTGATTTTCTCTCCACTAAACCCACTACTCAGTATTCCAGTCAAACTCAAACTCTAGCCGAATATAGCAGCAAAAATACTAACCCTTGCCAACATAGAGAATCAAACACAAGACCCTCAGCAAACTAACACTCCACTTAACCATCAGACTGGCAGGCCCATTTTGTTATGTTTTGCAAACAATCAAATATAAGTCTACCGAATCTAGTTAAGGCTTTACTCACAAAAATGCCAAAATTTACCCAAGGTAAGGCTTGAACTTAAGACCTCACACACACACCCAGAACACATAACCACTGAAGAATATACAGAGTTTTTCATAAATACACGGAAACAAATATACAAATTTTGGGGCTTTACATTTGGAGTTTTTAAACTTTAATCCTTCAATTGGTAAGTGATTTCAAGTTCGTTTCTTATAATTTTTATGTTTTTGATGTCTTAGGAGCTTGATTTAGCTAGTTCACGCCGCAATTTGTAAAACTGTTAAAGTTTTCAAAACTTTTTATTGATGAACACTTGATGAAATTGGTGTTAATTTGTTAAAATTTAAGCTAGAAGTGAAAAAGGACTAGTTTGTAAAATTTAATTGCTAATTTTTTTAACATAGGGACTAAAGTGCATAAATTCTAAAATTGATGTTGAATTTCTATAATTATGGATAATATAAGGTTGTAGAAGGATGAATTTGAGATTGGTTTTGAAATCGGGGCTGAAATTTGAAAGATATAACTATTTTAATTTTAAGGACTAAATTGAATAAATGAAAAACTTTAGGGAACATCCAAAAATGAAATCGAATTGGTATATGATTACAATAAGCTATTATAAGATATCTGGAACTGATAAATTGAAATGAATTATTGTATAGATCGAGAATTGAACCAATTAGAGGATAACGCGAAAAAGGGAAAATTGTAGATTAGTCCCCATCACCTTGTTTATTGCTTTTTTCGCCAGATAAGTTCATACGGGACTTACTTTATTAATTCATGTTATGTTTGTATTATTTTTTTTTACTTTTTAGTTCGAATTGTTAGGTAAATGATGTCTTTTGGCATCAAAAGGACTAAACCGTAAACATGAAATAAATGACTAATATGAATAGATATATGATAATGATTAAATTTGAAATTGATATATAATTGAGTAGTATGTATAAGGTGATGTTACAAGTTTAAAAATGCATATGGATTATTATTCGAAATGTGAAAAGTGAATATACAGTTTCAGAGTCTGTAATGATATAGAATTGGTAACGATGCTGGTTGAACTTAGTAAACGATTGTGATACGAATGAAATGTCATTAAGGTCCAAAAAGAAATCAAGTGTTAGTTAGGGATGTTTTTATGATGGTTGAGATCCAACATGTGTTTTGGATTCTCAACAGCTCGAGTAAGCAGCATCGAATAAAGTTACAAAAGTAAACCTGACCTAAAGCTTGAGTGAGCAGCCTAAATATCACAACTTGTGTAAGAAAATTGAAATATCACAGCTCGTGTGAGCAACTTGAATTATTCTTTATCGAATGTCTGAGATCTAACACATGTTGCGGATTCTCGATAGCTTTAGTGAGAAGTATCGAATAAAGCTTGTATAAGCAAACTAAGTCTATAGTTTGTGAAAGTAAATCAATTCGATGTATCCAAGTGCAATATACTTTAGTTGTTATATCCCAAAAATTGGGCTAGAAGGAAATTGGATTAGTGGACCAAGAGATGTCACGCTATGATTTTTGTTTAAGAGTTTGTAAAATTATGACAAGAATGAGTCATTAACCTAATGGCTAAGAGAGAATAAGGAGAGAGCGCATTCGGCTTAAAGACTCGAGTTCGATTTATTAAAAAAATTTCTCAACTTTTCTTTCTTTTTCGCTTTGTGTTGTCCCTCTCTTCTTTTCCCTCTTCCTTCTCCGCTTTCTATTTTATTTTCTTTCTTTTCTCCTCCTCCATTGTTGTCGCCCAAGTCTAGCCCATTTTTTACCATTGTTTTCTCTTCTCTTGATCCAATTTTGCTACTGCCAGTATCATCAAATTACTGTTGAATTGTTGGTTTTCTTTTCTCCACTTTTTTGTCGCACATTGAGTTGGAAGTGGCCATATTTTCCCTTGCATTTGTTGCCACTCTAAGCCTAATTTCCATCAATTTTTATCTTTCGATTACCCTCCTGGTTTTTTCATTTTCTTACCCTTGGCCTAACCTCTTTGGCCCTTGTGTTGGTTATTCGGATCATTACTTGTCTATCATTCATTATAAAGCTAAAATGGGTAAAGCGTAAGTGTTGGTTCTAGTAAGATCTAATGTTGTCTCTCTTCTCTTATTTTCCTATTTTGATCGATAGTGTTTAATGCTTTAGCCGATCTTCTTATATTGATTTTGTAAATTATTCTCATTGAAGGGATGAATTTGAACATTCCGGATCAACAGTGACAATAGAAACTGTTTGTATCTCTATTGTTTGTAGAAAAAAGTAAGTAGGAATCTTGAATATAGATCTAAGTGGTCACTATATTTTCACTATTATGGTTGAATCCTATAGGGTTATTTTGGGCTAGTTCTAACTCATGTTACTCTCGAGAATATATAGATCTAAAAAAAAATTAGTCGGATCTAAGTCTTAAGAACTGTGGTGCTAAGTTAGGGCTTCATATTCACGTTAATCAGGTGTGGGTCTTCCCTAAAACTAAACAAATTAAATTTAAATTAATGTATTTAAATAATATTGTTTGCTTGGTGACTATGGTTTGGCCGAATGGCCTAAATGTTAATAAGTGAGGTGCCGAATTAGGTACACAAATATTTCAAAATTTGATTGTTAAATGTTCTATTTGGGCAACGAATATGTGAACTGAATGCAAATACAGCATGCTAGATTGTGTATCCTTGTTTATGTGCATGTATGTTTCCATGACTGAAATTGTGATATGTACGAAACTATATTTCATGCCATATTTAATTTTGACCGTATTGAAAGCATTTACACATGCCACTTATTCTGATTATTGAAAGTATACTAGACGTACACTGTTACTATTTACTGAAAAGCATGGTAAGCATGCTAGTGTACCAAAACTTTATGATAAGCATGATATGCTTTGTTGATGGTATGTCATAGTTGCATTTGCATGGGGTGGGTTTTTTGAGGTTGGCGCAGGGGTTCCATGGAGAACCATGTGGCATTTAAAGTTCACATTACTGTATCAGAGATTTGAGGTGATTAGGCGAGTTATCGCATTTATACTAGAAGCTTGTCTACAATTATTTTTATTGGCAATTTTATCTACATACTGATATTAGTGGTTTTAACCACAACGGGCTTAAGCCCATAGTATTTTGGAGTTTGGTTGACGGGGTTTAGGGAACTTGTGGTGTGTAGCAGATGAATGGGTAGGATTATTGCATTGGAACAATTAGCATGCCATACTCATATATTGTAATGCCATGACATATTGGTGAATTGTGTAATAAATGAATATTTGTTTGATTGATTAAATGTTATATTGTACACATTGGGCTTTTTAAGCTCGCACCTAGTTTACTCTTTACAGATAATCCTCAAGACTAAGCTTAGTTCGGTATTCGGAGGTCTCTTTATGGAATTTCTGGCTCTTAAATTTTTATTAAAATTTCTTTAATTATTTTGGTATTATTTTTATCTGGGACTGTAATTTTTATTGAAGTATAGACTGTGGTATGAGACATTTTTTGACTGGGATTTTTGCATGCATGAATTTTGACAGAAACTAGTTTAAATATGACTTAAAATATGGAAACTTGTTTGGCATGTTTTGACTTAGGTGAAGTTAATGCTTGATGCATATATTGAGTGGTTGCAATTGGAAGCTTTGAAATACGTACCAAATGGTTCATTTTTACCAAAAATAAAGTCCACATCCCAGCGAGCAACCTACCTCGTCGCAACGTCAACCAAAAGTGAGTCACGTCGCGATGTCGAGTGGCTGGAGGTTATGACGTGACATACTATTTTGGTGATGCCATGATGTGGAAGATGACGTCACGATGTCAACCTTAAATTTTTAAAACTTTGCAATTTGGTCATGTTTCGTGCTTGGGTTGAAAAAAGAGCTTTCGTAAGCTTGATTAAGACTCGATTTTTATTGTTTAATGATAAATGAATGTGTTTGACATTGAATTGCATATGCGAATGAATATTTTATATTAAATTGATTGTAGTTGCTCCAGCAACAAATGTAGCATCCTGCAACTCAGACTCGATGATCGTGTTGTGGAAAGGGTGCTATATTTAGTGGTATCAAAGCTTTAGTTTATTCGATTCTGGGATTGCAACGTAGCGCGTGTTGAGTTTAGAAATACATGTCATAATAACCTATGATTGTGTGATGCCTTCTAATCTAAATTGAATCTATTTTCTTTATAGATAAACCATGTCGGCTGAATCCAATTAAGCCATGTCTAATGAGGTAGAAAGTAATATTCCTACTTTTGAATAGGAAGCCACCAAAAGATTGCCCATTCCGTAAGGGCTAGTGAGTGAGGAAAGAGATGTCTTATTTCAAATGATGAATTAGTTGTTCAACCAATTTATAGGAGCTACCCCTTAAGCTCCACAACCATAAATGCACCATCTTCCCCTGATAATGCCTCTTATGGCACCGCCTCTTCTTCAAGGTCCAACCTTGTATTTTTAAATCGCCCACCGATTGATAAAATCTGTAAATGCGGAGTGGAAGAATTTAAAGGCAAGAAAGATGATGATCCTGTGAAAGTTGAATACTGGTTAGAGAATACTGGTTAGAGAATACCTTGAGAGTTCTTGAAGAATTTATGTGTACTCCAGAAGACTGCTAGAGATGTGTTGTATCTTTGCCTAAAGAGGAAGCTTATAAATAGTGTGTAACTTTGACCTCTATAACTCCGAGAAACCGGGTGAATTGGGAATTCTTCCAAACCGAGTTTAAAAAGAAATATATCAATCAGTTATACCTAGAAAATAAGAAACAAGAGTTCACAGAACTGAGGTAGGGGGACATGTTAATGGTTGAATATGAGCACGAGTTCATTCGCCTTAGCAAGTATCCTAGAGAGCTTGTACCTACCGAAGTGAAAAGTGTACTTGTTTTGACTGGGGTTTTAATGAAGATATTCGTATGCTTGTGAAGGCATTCAAATTGAAAGAATTTTTTGTATTGTCTGAGCGAGCCCAGAAATTGAAAGATATGAGATATGAAAAGAATCAAGCTAAATCAAGAAGTCGGAATACCAGAAAGTGCAGTATGGCTAGATATTTTTATTGGATCTGGTGCCCTGAGTGTAGTATATTCGTTTGTAAACTTGTAATTTTTTTCGAATATATTAATTAATAAAACAAATTCATTGATTACATTAATACACTTTGAATGATTCTCCTCAAATGATTTTTGCATTCAAAGCAAAATGGAAGCAAATGTTGCTCATTTGTCTAATATTTAAACTAATACTAAGCGGTATCACGTGGTCGGATTGTGACATGGAAAGATAACTTGTATTAGTAGACAACCTAAAGATGTCCTTAGTCTAATAAAAAATGAGGAAATGGATTGAAAGAATAATATGTCATCTATCAAGTCCAATTGGGGAGATGATTTATCTTGGGCATCAGAGTGAATGGCTTCTAGAAGATACACACATAGACTGACTGGATATTGACAATACATTGGACTGGACCCAAGAAGAATAGATCTTGGATCCGTTTATAGATTTATTCCCTTGTGACATTCATAGTGTGACATACCAAAATCCTGAGTGGATGATGGGCTATGTATGCGAGACTTGTACACTTTGATGTAAAGTAAAAGTTTGAGTTCGAATAGATAAGGAACGGGAAGCTGATGTATTGGGTGTACGACTTCTGTAGTGTGTAGTGCCATTCACAACAATGGAATTCATAGCTCGAGACATAGGTAAATGATATACTCTCATTGGCATTGCATGGTTGATGAAAAGCAAACGTGGCCACGGGTCGTTCGTCTTTGTGATGAATGACTTGATTACTAATTGATAGTAATTGACTTTTCACGAAGGAAGATGTAATGGTTACCATGAGATAAAATAGGATCATATTAGGAGAACAAATCTTATACTAAAAAGATTAAGGATATCCTATAAAGGTAACACACTTGTGACAAAATCATTGGACGAGTACTAATTAGTTGTTTTTGTAATGGTATGTCGTTAGAGAGAGCTTAGTCATGATACTATAATGAAATGACTTCGTGACTGAATAGGTCTATAATTAATAGGCGAAAAGCTGAAACTTAATTATAAATCATTTGAGCCTTAATTACATATGTCTAATCGGTCTCTCCGCTCGCTTGTTGAAATTAGAAATAAATTGCGTGTTTGAATCGAAATGAACAAAATGAATAAAAATAAAGAAATGAAAAACATTTAGAAATTATTATGGTTTTCTCCGAAATGGAATCATTTGGAAACGAATGTGGTGTTCTTAAAATGGAAATGGAAATGGAAATGAAAATGAGAAATGATTCATTTGTAAATGAACACGGATTACTCAGAAATGATCAAAAGAATAAGTTTATGTTTTTAAGGTATTTGAAAGCTCGAAAATGAAAACAAATCATTCATTCATAGTGAACAAGTTGAATGGTGAAATATGAAATACATTTTATCAAAAATTTTACTAGGGGTAAAATCGTCATAATTTTACTAAGGGTAAAATTGGGATGAGAAAATTATTTAATTAAATATAAATATTGAAGTTTATTTTGGCAAATAGAAAAATAGAATCAAGTTGGACCAGATTACAAAGTACTGGGTCGAGAAGTCTAGGACGTACTCGTAATTGGACCTGATGTAAGAGAGACCGAAAATCCCCTCATGGATTATGAAGGGGCGACAAACCTAGTAGGAATAATAGGGGAAGCCGTCGACCCTACCCTTTCTCTAAGTAGGAAGTTGTTTTTCTAGTTGAAATAAACTTCTACAATTCAAAAAGGGTTCTTATAAATAGATGGCATCGATAGAACTATTTACACAACTTTAAGATATTGTTACTCTACTGAAAAATAGAAAGAATTTGTTTTCAGCTATTAAATATATTTTCTCGGAATAAAAATTCTACAAGTTTCTATTTGAGAAGAGAATTTTTTTTCTTTCCACAAAAGAAAAGAATTTCTAGTTTTGTGTTTAGGTTCAATTAGTTTGAGTCCACACTCGAAGCAGTTCGTGGTACGAGAATAGCAGAGAAGAACGTTTGGTTTAAAAAAGAGAATGAAAAGGATCCGTCTATCCAAAACATAGGTACGATTTTGGTCTAGGGTTTATTGCTATAAATATCACAAATCAAGTCGACTTTCAAAATTTTTATTTTTCGCTGTGCAAGAAAACCGTTTTCAAATAGGATTTTTTCCAACACTTTTTTGACTCCTCCATCCAAAAGGTACGAGATTTCTGAAATTACTCTTCCACCCTACAGGAAATCCAAGAGAAATGTCCAGACAGAGCTATTTGAGGCCTCAAAATACATCAATAAACCAATTTGCGAGCACTGTGGTAAAAATCACTTCGGTGAGTGTAGAGTGAAGAAAATGAGTTTGTTTCAAATGTGGTTCCACTAATCACTTTATGAAATATTGTCTGAGTAAAGTCGAGATTAGTACAAAGCAAGTTGCAAAGCTGGTGTCAGCTCTATAGAGGGGTAAAAGACAAGGAATTGGTGGTAGTGTTGGTATTAACCGAGGTGGAGCTAGAGATACATCAATGAGATCCAATACTTGTGCGCCTACTAGAGCTTATTCTATTCAAGCCAAAGAGGAGGCTATTACTCCCAATGTTATTGCTGATACTTTTTCTCTATTAGATATACTCATACATGCATTGATTAACCCTGGGTCAACGTATTCATACATTTGCACCTCATTAGTAGTTGAAAGAAATGTAATAGTAGATTTGATAGAGTTTGACGACTGGGTAACCAACCCGTTAAGACAAAGTGTTGTTAATAAAATTTGTAAAAATTATCCACTAAAAATCTAACGCTGTGAGTTTCTAGCTAATTTGATGTCATTGTTGTCTGATGAGTTTTATATAATTCTCGGTATGGATCGATTAACTATTTAGGTTGCTGTAGTCAATTGTAAACAAAAAACAATATTATTGCAATGTCATGACGATGAGTTGATGAATGTTGAGCCTGAAAAATCTGACTATTCAACTAATATAATATCAACGATATTATCTAGACCAATTCATTGTTGTGTTCATAGATGATATTTTGATTTACTTGAGAAATGAAAATGACCACAATTATCATTTGAGAGGTATGTTGCAGATTTTGCGAGAAAAACAATTATTTTCCAAGTTTAGTAAATGTGAATTTTAATTATGAGAAGTGGGATTTCTGGGTCAAGTGATATCAGCTGAAGGTACACAAGTTGATCCAAGTAAAATTCAGCTATTGTTAACTGGAAACCTCTGAAGAATGTCACAGAAGTAAGAAGTTTTCTAGGGTTGTAGGATACTATCGGTGATTCCTAAAATGGATTCTCAATGATAGCCTTCCTGTTAACGAAATGATTACAGAAGAATATCAATTTTTTTTTAGAAAAACGCATAGAAGCTCTAGTTTTAACTTAGCCCGAATCTAGAAAAGAATTTGTTGTGTTCAGTGATGTTTCACTTAACGATTTGGGTTGTGTACTGATGCAAGAAGGGAAAGCAATTGTCTATGCTTCTTGAAAACTTAAACCGCATGAAAAGAATTATCATACTCATGACCTAGAACTTGAAGCAGTGGTTTTTGCTTTGAAGATTTGGAGACACCAAAATGTCACATCTTCCTAGATCACAAAAGCCTAAAATATTTGCTGACGCAAAAAGAATTGGACTCGAGACAGCGCATGTGGCTTGAGTTACTTAAAGACCACGATTTGATTATTGACTATCATCCAGGTAAAACCAATACAGTAGTTGATGCTTTAAGTCGAAAATCCCTATTTGCTTTAAAGGCGATGAATGCTTGTTTGACTCTGAAACGAGATGGTTCTATGTTAGCTGAGTTGAGAGCTAAACCCGTATTTCTACGAAAGATCTAGGAGTTGCAAAAAAATGACACCGAGTTGCAAGCAAAACAAACACCTGTTGAAAACGATCAAACCTATGAGTTCAGTATCAACGATAATGAGAGTCTATACTTTCAGAATTGTTTGTGTACCGAAGAATTCATAGTTGAAATGAGACATTATTCATAAAGCTCACAATAGTGCTTACACAATACATTCGAGTAGCAATAAAATGTATAATGACTTGAAACAATTATACTAGTGGCCAAGAATGAAAAGAAAGATCACAGGATACGTGGAAAAATGTCTAGTATGTTAGCAGGTTAAAGCAGAACATCAAGTTTTGTTCGATGTTTGCAACACATAATGATTCTTGGGTGGAAACGGGAGCAAATCACCATGGATTACATATTAGGTTTGTCATTAATGCTGAAAAAAAGATGCAATCTGGATAATAGTTGATAGGTTGACTAAATTGACTCATTTCATTTTTGTGAGAATAGATTATTCACTCGAGAAATTAGTTAAAATTTATATCTCTAAGATTGTGAGATTACATGGTGTGCCTTTTTCTATTATTTTAGGTTGAATTCAAGATTTACCTCTAGATTTTAGGATAAGTTGCATAAAGCTCTAGGCACTAAACTAAATTTTAATACGGTGTCTCACCCTAAGACTGATGGACAATCAGAGCGATTTATTCAAATACTCAAGGATATGTTGCGTTGTTGTGTAATTGAAATTGAAGGCAACTGGGAAAGATTCTTACCGTTAGTTGAGTTTGCTTACAACAATAGTTATTACAAGGATTTATATGGTTGTAAGTTTCTAACTCCTTTGTGCTGGTCAGAGTTGTGTGAAAGGAAGCTGGTAGGAACTAATTTGATACTTAAAACAAAAGTGAAAGTTTAGGTTATTCGAGACTATTTGAAAGCTACTTCCGATCGATAGAAATATTATGTTGATTTGGAAAGAAAAGACGTTGGATTAAAAGTTGGCGATAAATTCTTTCTAAAAGTGTCACCTTGGAAAAAAAATTTACATTTCAGCAAGAAAGCAAAGCTCAGTTCAAGGTTTATTGGTTCGTATGATATTCTTGACGAAATTGAACCTGTAGCATACTGACTAACTCTGCCTTCGAAAATAGATAAGATTCATAATGTCTTTCTTGTATCGATGCTATAAAAATATAGATCTGATCCCTTTCATATGATAACTCCCTATGAAATTGAGTTGCAACCTGATTTGATGTATGGTGCAAAATCGATTAAAATTTGGCTCTAGAAGTAAAAGAATTGAGAAATAAATGTGTGGCAGTAGTAAAAGTGTTGTGTCACCGTCATAGTACAGAAGAGACTACGTGAGAGTCGAAAGAAACTATGAAATCTCAACACCCTCATCTTTTCTCAGGTAAATTTCGAAGACGAAATTTCTTAAGGGAGAGAGTTGCAATAGCCCAAGTTTCAGTGGTGCCGAAAAAGGTGAATTTGAAACCCCATTTCTGTAAACTGGGTCTGTAATATTAAATCTAACTATATTAAAGTTTGGCCCATCAAATTTGTCTATTAATTGCTTAATTTAGATGCAAGGACTAAATTGTAAAAGTTTATTGTTATGGGTTTTTAATTGGCCAAAGACTTAGGGGCTTAAACTGCAATTAGATAAATGTTTGAAATGGAAATTAAGCCATCTTATAATATGTTTTAGTGGAATATGTTGGAAGAATCCACTAATTTATGATTAAGGACCAATTAAACTAATTAAAGTAAGATTAACTTAATTAAATCAAATTAATTAACACTTAAACAAGCTATAAACAGATAAGATGGTGGAGAATTGTTGTCTTTTTCTTCTCCACTGTTCAAGCATAAGAAAAAAAAGGAAGATAGGGTTTGTTACTTCAAAAATTTCAACAATCAATGTTAAGGTAATTTCAATTCGTTTTCTTGTATTATTTTTTTTATGTTTTTGAGGTCATGTGAGCTTGATTTAGCTAGCCCATGTACCAAGTTGTAAAACTGTTAAAGTTTTTTAAAATTTGCATTATTGATTTCTTGAAGAAATTTGTGTTAAATTGATATATTTTAAGTTTAGATGTGAAAAAGGACTAGATTGCAATGTTTAATTATTAGTTTTGTACAAAAGGACTAAAGTGAATAGAATGTGAAATTGAGGTGAAATTTCAATATAAATAGATAGTAGAGGGTCCCTAAGGATGTAATTAAAGTCTATTTTCAAACGAGGTTCAAATTGAAAGATATAGTTGTTATAATTTTAGGGACTAAATTGAATAAAATATAATTAAGGGTATTGAAAAATGAAATTTCATAGGTTCATTCTTGTCATGATATAGTGTATAAATTTTTAATATTTATGAATTGAATGGAATAATTGTATAGATTGAGAATTGGATCAAACCAAAGATAATCGGAGAAAAGTAAAAATTATCTATTAGTCCCTAAAGATTCTACTTGTTTGCTGATTTGACCAGGTAATTTCATATGGTATATATGTATTTAAGTTGTTATGTATTTGTTTGTGTATGTATGTTTGATTGTGGGTTGATTGGTGGTGAATTGATTCAAAAGGCTAGAATTGGACTAAATTGTAAATAAATGTTTATATGTGTAAAAGATGCTTGGGTGAACTTGGTAAAGGTTAGGATATGATTGGCATGCCAATAGGATTTTGTGCACACTCATACAGGATTGATTAGAGATATTATCGAGGTTTTGCATTTGTTGTGGATACTCAAATACATGTGACATAGGTTTAGCTCGGATGAGTAACCTAATGTCATTTTAAAGGTTTAGACCAAACAGGTAACCTAACAGAATATATAGTTAGTTTGGGCAAGCAATAGGAAGTTCCATTATAAATGTTTAGCCTAGACGGGTAACCTGAAATGAATATATTTAGCTCAGACGAGCAACTAGTGTGGTATAGTTACTTGTGTATCCGAGTCCATTTACTAGGGTTCATTGGGCGAAACAATTTATATGAAATAAGATGAAATGAACTCGATGTTCAAATGAAATATTATTAAATGATTTGTTTATAAAGCTATTGATATATATATATATGTGTGTGTGTGTGTGTGTGATTACATTACTCTTTAATTGAATGAGATTTGAGTTGTTATCTATTGTGACATGAAATGGCATGTTAAATACTTGTGATATTACATGGTTTGATTATATACTAAAACTCACCTTATTGATGTTGTGATTTGTCATGTCTAGCCCAACTATGTCAAATTATGGTAGCTTATTGTATTTAATTGAAAGATAAGATAAGTTTTGTTTAATGCCTATGAACTTACTAAGCATCTTATATGCTTACCCCGTTTATTTTCCCATTTCCTTGTAGATCATCAGCTTGCGGAACACATCAAGCCAAATCACATCAAAGGTCACACTATCCCCTATTCGGTAGTTATTTGGTCATTTTGAGTCCAGAATTGTGACATGTATATAGGTGACATGGTGTATATATTAACATGTCAATGTTATTACTTATGGCAAGTTGTTTTAACCATGTTGAATTGGTGTTTTGGTATTGCCTATGGTGTTGGAGATATATATTCTTCTATGCAAAAGATGTGATATTCAATAAGTATATGAACGGCATGTAGAATAGTATGAAATGAGTTAGAAATAGTAGCTTGATTGGTTATTGAATGAAATGGAAATGAATTTGAACTTTTGCAATTTGAAACATGATTGTAAAAATATGGCCTAGTTCTTATGGTTGACGGTTGAACTTAAGGCTTATATGTCATATATGTGCACAAGGTTCACAAGTGTAAAGAAATGAAATAAAATGGTATGTTTCAAAATGGTATGGCATAGGTAAAGATAGATGTTTGAATGATTTGTGATTGGTATGCCTTAATGATATGGAAATGTTTAGGTTTAATTGATGTTTAAGTAGTGAATGTCTTGTTGAAAAGTTGAACATGAGTATTGAACTTGTTTGGCATATTTTGAATAAGGTGAAGTTAATGCTTGATACATATATTGAGTGGTTGTAATTGGAAGTTTTGAAATAGGTACTAAATGGTTCATTTTTGCCAAAAACAAAGTCCATATCCCAATGAACAACCTACCTCGTCGTAACGTCGATCGACAGTGAGTCTCATCACGACGTCGACTGGTCAGAGGTCATGATGTGATATAATGTTTTGGTGATGTCACAATGTGGAAGAGATGATGTCACGACAACGACCCTAAAATTTTAAAACTTTACAATTCAGTCATGTTTCGTGCTCGGGTTGACAAAAGAGCTTTCGTAAGCTCGATTAAGACTCAATTTTGATTGTTTAACGATAATTGATTGTGTTTGACATTGAATTGCATGTGCGTATGAAGATTTTACTATAAATTGATTGTAATTGCTCCGGCAACAAATATAGCATCCTATAGCTCAAACCCGACAATAAGGTCGTACGAGGGGTGTTAGAATAAATCTCCATTATTTTCTAGTAGAATAGCAATATATGAAACTTGTGTGTAAAACTTATGTTAATAGTTTGTAATATCCTGAAAATGGACTTATGCATTTATGCTTAAATATATGAAATAGCATGCTTGAGTATGTTGTGAATGTGTATAATTAAATTTGTGAACTTTAGAAAATAGGAGAAAGCCTTAGAAAATATTAAGTTTTGAGCTTAAAATGAGGGAACTAAGGCAAGGTGGTCTTAAGAAAATTTATAGGGGAGATATGACATGAAATTGGACTTGGAAAAGTGGCTTGGAGGTGCCACTTAAAGCCTTTGGGAGTGACGTCGTAAGCTGGGAGGAAGGGAAGAGGTTCGAGCAACGTGGGAAGCATTAGAGACTTATATTTTTTCGCCAAAAGGTGAACTGGGCTAAGAAGGCTTTAAAGGAATTTTTAGGGGATTATTGCCACAAGAAATCATGTGGTAAAGTGGCTGCAAGGCGCCACTTAAGGCCTGGGAAAATGACGCCATGTGCAGTGGGGATAAGGGCTTTGGTTCGAGTCTTGTTGTTAGCAGGGAGGCGTGTTTTATTTTGCTTTTGCGTCAAGACAAGGGGGAGCTAGGGAAGGAGGTCTTAAAAGAAATTTGGGGGAGTGTATGTCACAAACACGCCTTGGCAAAGTGGCTTGGGGCGTTATCTGCAGCTTGCTTCCAAGGGCTCCAACAGGTCTCGGGTTCGAGGCTTGTGAGCAGCAAGGGGAGTGTTTTTATTTTGATTTTGCGTCAAGGTAGAGTTGGAAGAAAGTGGACGGCACTTGGGACTTTCAATTGGAGGAGGATTTTAATTCTCCTATTAATTTTCGGCTAAGGTAGGATAAATATGGTTTTATTTATTTTATTTTTTTTAAAGGATAAGATAAGAGATTATGTGTTGGGATTAATTTTATTAAGGTGATGAAGAAGGGATAATAGGAGAATTATGAGGAATGTGATAATGAATTGATATGGTGGCCGAATGAGGGACTCTTTGGGGTGCCTAGTCGGTTTGGAAGCTTTATAAGGAGGGGGTACCGAATTTAGTTTCTCTTTTCCCATTTGGTACCTTTTTTCCCTTGTGCAAAAGCCATTTATGTTTCATTCCTCTTCTCTATTTGTTCTTGGCCGAATCTAAATCCCTTTCCCAAGTCTCTTCCTTTTATTGTTAGCCGAATGTTTTATCTCCATTGAGAGTCATTGCCGAAACCTCTTAGTCACTTTTATACCTCTTTTCTTCCATCTCCATCTACTTTCAAGAGATAGCCGAATGTTCTAGCATCATTGGGAAAGCCTTAAGCTGAATTTCTTTGAGGGTTAAACAAGGGTGCAATCGACTACATCATTAAGGGGTAAGATCAAAATTCGATTTCTATACTTTTTCTTAGGCTTGTCGAAATCAAGATATTAACCTTATTAGTGGTCTTTGGCTGAAACATTGAAGGGTTCTTCGGGATTTCTGCCATTGTCGACATCTTCATAAGCCACGTGACAAGTTTCAGGTTTTGACCATCAAGGTAAGAGTACCTACCCATTCGGCCAAGGCCTATTTAGTAACCTAGATCTATTCATTATTTTATTCAAAAGCCGAAAACTAACTAGTTAGGAGTTTTGGTGACTAGCCGATTGCAAGGGAGAGCAGCACAAAGTTTTCGGGATTTATTGGTAACCCAATCGGCAGCAAGGTAAGGATTTAAGTGTGTTAATCCTTCAGGATTTAGTAGTATAGCCGAATAGGCTTTTGTTTAAATATTAAATGTTGGCCGAATATAGGAACCAAGATCTAGTGCAGTAGATCGGGATTCTTCGGGATTTCAGTGAATTTGCTAAGTCAATCAGGTGTGTACCTCACACTATTTCTTAATAAGTTTGATGGCAATGATTAATATGTATATATGTTAATAAGAATGTGGAAAATATGGCTAAGTACCATGTTATGGTACACAGTACTAAGGTACGTTTTCCTACTCCTACTATGAGTATGATATGATTTGTTATGCCATGAATGTGAATATGATAAGAATGTGAAATAATGCCTAAGGCATGATATTGCATGATATGCATGATATATGGGGCATATGGGATATTATGAAAGGGGAAGTGAATGTGGTGACGATTGTCACGATATAAGAATGTGGTGACTTCGGTCACAATTATCTGAATGTGGTGACTTCGGTCACATTATCTGAATGTGGTGTCTCATGACACGAAATATTATCTGGTGACTATGCCACGAAATTATAAGGGCGATGAGCACGTCGACAGCAGCGACTGCCTTCGATGGTGTGTAGCGGATGGAGGGTGGACTTAGTAGTCCCCACGGTGTGCAGGTTGGTACGGGTGATGTGTAGCGGTTGGTAACTAGGCTTGGGCTTGGGAATGCATCATTAACTGTATATTTTGATATGAATGTATATGACTTGATATGCCCGAATTTATTTGGACTTAGTGTTTGAGTACACATTGAGTCTGTTGACTCACCCCGTTGTGGGAACATTTTTCAGGTGATGATCAGTAATGGACCAGGTTGGCAGGAGCTTGATGGTGGCCATGCTCAGCAAGGAAATTATTTATTTAGACAATTTATTTTTATTTAAGCACTTTAATTTATTTTGGGGTTTGTTTTGATGTAATAAGGCCTTAGCATGAACTTTATTTTATGCATGCACGTTAAATTATTTCATTATGTTACGAAGTTTTATCAAATTAAAGTTTAAGTATATTATTTAAAAATAAACCCTAAACGTTTTGACACCTAAAAATAAATGATTATTAATGAAACTTAAAACAAATTCGGTATGTCTTCTAACTTAAAGTTTTGAAACTAAGAATGAAATTTTATAATAACTTATATTTCAGGAATAAACTGGTTTCCAACTTGAGCCCAACCCAAACGTTTTCCAAAATCACTTAAAGATTTTCAAAGAACCAACGAATTTGAACCGTTTCTAACCGAGGAACATACCAGATCTGGTCGAGGCTCGTGGGTCGGGTTTGAGGTGTTTCAGCTTGGTATCAGAGCCCGATTTTAAACTCTCGGCCTTGGGTTTAAGGCCCAAAACGTTTTCAAAGGTTAAGCCCAACAGAATTTGTGAAATTTTTAAGTAGGTTTTCTAGCATGGCACCCAAGTCTCCGACCCGAAGTCCACCAGGTAAGTACCCCTATCCCTTGTGTGATTTATATTGCTAGAAGGGTAGAAATGGAATGGAACGTAGATTAGCATGATAGGTACTTGAACCCTAGGACTAGGTTACCCCAACCATTACATAAGACTTAAATGCCTAATTAAACAAACCTGTGTCTAAGTCGCCGAGTTAGGGTGTGGCAACCATTGTGCGCATGTCTAGGATTGGTATTCGGTGGGAGCTTGGTACTTAAGCAGTCCGTGTGACTCACCTCCTCTCCACTTGAATCCTACCTGGTGCGTAGCTTCGGTTCACCCTAACCAAGAGGACTTATTCACGGGCTAAACCCCTAACTAAAACCCGAAAGGGAACTAGCCGTATTATCATAAAAACCTAGTTTTAAAACTCTTAAATTACCCTTTTAACTTGCAACCACGATCCTATAAAAATTTTCTAAAATATTCTTGATTTATGAAAATTACTAAAATACCCCTATTTGCAAAATTACGAAAATGCCCTTGGTTTTCAAAGTTACCATATCACCCCCGATTTCAATAAAATTTCCTTATTTTGTAAAAGTATTTAAAAACCCTATTTTGCGAAAGTCCAAAAAACCTTGATTTGAAAATTTACGAAATTACCCCTAGTTTACCCAAAATTACCAAAATGACCCTACTTTTTGAAATTTTGCCATACCTTGAATTGAGAAAATTTTTGAAAATACCCTCGAGTTTTAGAAATTTCAAAATGCCTGATTTATTCAGATTTTCAAATTGACCCTGATTTATTACCAAAATACCCCTGTAGGACAAATGACGAAAATACCCCTGGGTTAGGAACGGACAGAAATGTCTGAAGAGTGAATGTGTATGGGAGATACTATGGAATGGATGTGCTTTTCTGTGAATTAGGATAGAAAACTTGAAACTTTGAATGACCTAAAGAATCCCTATTAAGCTCTCTTCATAAAATTCCTCGTGAATAATCAGTGGAACAAAGATTAACTCATAAAACTCTCTTAAATCAAATTAAAGCGCAATCGTTAGATATGAGTTCTAGAGGACGAGGTCGTCATGGACGTGGTCGAGGCAGAATGACTGTGTCGGAACCCGTTAGGTCAGGTCAAGGATCTGACAATGAGTTACCACCGCCACCACCACCCCCAGCTGTTGGTATGGAGCGGCAAGATCAGACGGGGGACGATGCTGTATCGCAGGCTGTGCTGCGAGTTCTTAAAATGATGGCTGGCGCAGGTGGGAATATGGGAGCTCAGAAATCTGTACCCGAGCGACTCCGAGCCAATGGGGTTGAAATGTTTCGTGGAGTATCTAGTGTGGCACCCAGTACAGCCGAATATTGGTTGGAAGCAACGGAACGGATTATGGATGAGTTGGATCTGACCCCTGAGGAGAAACTGAAAGGAATGGTGGCGCTGCTACGCGATGAAGCGTATCAGTGGTGGCTCACAGTTCGGGATGGTGCCACAGCTGAGGATCTTACTTGGGAATATGTTAAGACGGCATATCAGAAGAAGTATGTGGGTACTCGTTACACTGATGCGCAGAGAAAGGCTTTTCTGGGGCTGGTTCAGGGGAACAAGTCCGTGGCAGAGTACGAAGCTGAATTTCTGAGGTTGAGCCGATATGCTCGAGGAGTAGTAGCTTCGGAGCATGAGCGCTGTGTCCGGTTTGAGGACGGACTAAGGGATGACCTGAGGTTATTAGTCGCTCCACATCAAGAGCGGGAGTTTTCTGCGTTAGTAGAAAAAGCTAAGATAGCGGAAGGAATTAAGGATTCTGTAAAGCAGCACTCTGATTGGAATAAGCAGAAAAGAGGATTTGGGCCGTCAGAATCATCTGGGAATGTTCAGAAGAGGCCTAGAGTGGATGGGCCGCGAGGTCAGCAAGCTGGTACTGAAGGGCAATATCGTACTTGTGATCAGTGTGGGAAGAAACACTTAGGAGAGTTTTGGAAAAAGACTGGAGGATGTTTTAAGTGTGGGTCAAAGGACCATATGATTAAGGACTGTCCTATGAGGCCGGATGGGAATCGACCAGTGGCTCAGAATGTTAATCAGGCTGGTAGAGGTGGTCAGCAGCCTCAGCGAGGTCGTGGTCCGAATGGTCAAAGTAATGGCGCTGGAAGAGGACGTGGAACACCTGGCAGAGGTGCTAATAATAATACTGAGGCGAGACAGCCGGGCTTGGTATATGCAGTTCGCCGTAGGGAAGATGGAGACGCGCCGGACGTCATAACCGGTACGTTCCTTATATTTGGCAAGCCCTATTTTGCTTTGATTGATGTGGGCTCGACCCATTCGTATGTTGCATGTAGAGTAGTGGAAACTCTAGACATAGTCTCTGAACTTTCTGATAGGGAGATGACTATAGTAAGCCCACTAGGTCAAACTATAGTAGTGAACAAGATCTTTCGGAAAGTGCCACTAGAAATTCAAGGAGTAGTATTTTCTGCCGACTTGATGGCACTTCCCTTCGGAGAATTCGACCTCATACTTGGTATGGACTGGCTAGTGGAACATCGAGCTGTGTTGGACTGTGCAGCTAAGCGAATGGAATTAAGGACCCCGGAGGATGAGGTGGTCATTATGATAGGAGAAAGAAGAAACTACTTGTCTAATGTAGTTTCGGCACTAAAGGCTGTTAAGATGGTTCGAAAAGGATACAAGGCGTTCTTGGCCTTTGTTAGTGCGTTGGATACGAAGGAAGAAGGGGTTAGAGGAGTTCGAACTGTAAGAGAATTTGAGGATGTCTTTCCGGAGGAATTACTTGGAATACCCCCGGATAGGGAGGTGGAGTTTGGAATTGATCTGCTACCAGGAACAGCTCCGGTGTCAATCGCTCCGTACAGAATGGCACCCAAAGAGTTGGCTGAGCTCAAGGCTCAAATCCAAGAATTGCTGGATCGTGGGTTTATCCGACCCAGTGTGTCTCCATGGGGAGCATCGGTCCTGTTCGTGAAGAAGAAAGACGGAACTATGCGTATGTGCATAGACTATCGTCAGTTGAACAAGCTGACTATCAAGAACAAGTATCCTTTGCCAAGGATAGACGACTTGTTCGATCAGCTGAAGGGAGCAGCGGTTTTCTCGAAGATAGATCTAAGGTCTGGATATCATCAGCTTAAGGTGAAGGAGGTGGATATCCATAAGACAGCTTTTCGGACAAGATATGGGCATTTCGAGTCCGTTGTAATGCCGTTTGGATTGACGAACGCCCCAGCTGCGTTCATGGATATGATGAACCGGGTTTTTCAACCTTACTTGGATAGGTTCGTCGTTGTGTTCATCAACGACATTTTGGTGTATTCTAAGTCTGAGGAGGAACATGACGAGCATCTCCGGATAGTGTTGCAAGTGTTAAGGGAGAAGAAACTATATGCCAAATTCAGCAAGTGTGAATTTTGGCTTAAGGAGGTTGCATTCTTAGGACATGTGGTGTCTGCAGAAGGAATAAGGGTGGATTCTAGGAAGATTGAGGCGGTGTTAGATTGGAAACCACCTAGGTCAGTGGCTGAGATTCGTAGTTTCTTGGGATTAGCAGGCTACTACAGAAGGTTTGTGGAAGGGTTCTCGTCGATTGCCGCGCCTTTGACGAAATTATTGAGGAAGGAAGTACCTTTCGTGTGGGGAGATAAGCAACAGGAGAGTTTTGAGAAGCTTAAGAGGGTCTTGACTGAAGCTCCGGTCTTGATTCAGCCGGAGGCAGGAAAAGATTTTGTGGTGTATTGTGACGCTTCCCATACAGGATTGGGATGCGTATTGATGCAAGAAGGAAAAGTAGTTGCTTATGCATCTCGACAATTAAGGCCACATGAGGTTAACTACCCAACACATGATTTGGAATTGGCGGCAGTGGTCTTTGCTCTTAAGGTGTGGAGGCACTATCTGTATGGAGAAAAGTCGGTAATTTACACAGACCACAAGAGTCTTAAGTACTTGTTGACTCAGAAGGAGTTGAACTTGAGACAGCGAAGGTGGGTGGAATTATTGAAGGACTACGATTGTTCGATAGAGTATCATCTGGGCAAGGCGAACGTAGTGGCGGACGCCCTAAGTCGGAAGGTTGTGTCAGATCTGAGGGCGATGTTCGCACATCTGAGCTTGTATGATGATGGAAGTCTGCTGGCAGAGCTGCAAGTTAAGCTGACGTGGTTGAATGAAGTGAAAGAGGGACAGTTGGTTGATGAAGAATTAAGTGTTAAGCTACAGCAAGTACAGAGTGAGGAGTTGGAGGATTATGGTTTGAATGACGGGAGAGTATTGTGTTTCAAGGGTAAAGTCTGTATGCCGAAGAATGAGGAGTTAAGGCAGAGAATACTTCAGGAATCGCATAGTAGCCCTTATGCTATGCATCTTGGAGGAAGTAAGTTGTACAGAGATTTAAGGGAACAGTTTTGGTGGCCTGGACTTAAGAGAGAAGTTACAGAATTTGTTGGCAAGTGCTTGACGTGTCAGCAAGTTAAGGCTGAACACCAAGTTCCATCAGGATTACTTAAACCGATAATGATTCCGCAGTGGAAGTGGGAGAGAATCACCATGGACTTCGTTAGTGGGTTTCCCCTTACGCCTACTAAGAAGGACTCGGTATGGGTGATAGTAGATAAGTTGACTAAGTCCGCGTATTTCATCCCAGTAAGAGTTGACTATTCTCTGCAAAAGTTGGCGAAGTTATATGTGGCGGAGATTGTAAGGTTACATGGAGTTCCACTATCGATTATTTCGGATAGGGACCCAAGGTTTACGTCTCGGTTTTGGAAAGCGCTACATCAGGCTTTAGGCACCAAGTTGGATTTTACTACGGCTTTTCATCCATAGTCCGACGGGCAATCAGAACGAGTAATCCAAGTGTTGGAGGATATGCTGAGAGGATGTGTGTTAGACTTCAGAGGAAGTTGGGAAGAATATTTGCCTTTAGCTGAATTTGCATACAACAACAGCTATCAAGCTAGTATTCGGATGGCACCGTATGAAGCGTTGTATGGACGGAAGTGTCGCACTCCTACGTGTTGGACTGAATTAGGGGAACGTCAAGTTTTGGGTCCAGAACTAGTGACAGAATCCGAAGAGAAGGTTGAGATAATTCGGGCACGGTTAAAGGAAGCATCTGATAGGCAGAAGTCGTATGCAGATCTCAAACGAAAAGAGATAGAATTTGAGGTGGGAGATGAAGTATTTCTCAAAGTTTCGCCTTGGAAGAAGGTGATGAGATTTGGGCAAAAAGGGAAGTTAAGTCCAAGGTTTATAGGACCTTATCGGGTACTGAAGCGAGTTGGACCAGTGGCATATCAGTTGGAGTTGCCACCGGAGTTGAAGCAGATGCACGACGTATTTCATGTGTCCATGTTACGTCGTTATCAATCGGATCCATCTCATGTTGTACCGGTTGAAGAGGTGGAGCTAAGGCCAGATTTATCCTACGAGGAAGAGCCGATTCAGATCTTAGAGAGAGATGTGAAAGTGTTATGACGGAAATCAGTGCCTTTTAGTCAAAGTGTTATGGAGAAATCATGGATTGGAAGAAGCTTCTTGGGAGCCAGAAGAAGCAACGCGACAACAATACCCTCACCTATTTTAGCCAGGTAATTTCGAGGACGAAATTATTTTAAGGGGGTAGAACTGTAATATCCTGAAAATGGGCTTATGCATTTATGCTTAAATATATGAAATAGCATGCTTGAGTATGTTGTGAATGTGTATAATTAAATTTGTGAACTTTAGAAAATAGGAGAAAGCCTTAGAAAATATTAAGTTTTGAGCTTAAAAAGAGGGAACTAAGGCAAGGTGGTCTTAAGAAAATTTATAGGGGAGATATGACATGAAATTGGACTTGGAAAAGTGGCTTGGAGGTGCCACTTAAAGCCTTTGGGAGTGACGTCATAAGCTGGGAGGAAGGGAAGAGGTTCGAGCAACGTGGGAAGCATTAGAGACTTTTATTTTTTCGCCAAAAGGGGAACTAGGCTAAGGAGGCTTTAAAGGAATTTTTAGGGGATTATTGCCACAAGAAATCATGTGGTAAAGTGGTTGCAAGGCGCTACTTAAGGCCTGGGAAAATGACGCCATGTGCAGTGGGGATAAGGGCTTTGGTTCGAGTCTTGTTGTCAGCAGGGAGGCGTGTTTTATTTTGCTTTTGCGTCAAGACAAGGGGGAGCTAGGGAAGGAGGTCTTAAAAGAAATTCGGGGGAGTGTATGTCACAAACAGCGTCTTGGCAAAGTGGCTTGGGGTGTTATCTGCAGCTTGCGTCCAAGGGCTCCAACAGGTCTCGGGTTCGAGGCTTGTGAGCAGCAAGGGGAGTGTTTTTATTTTGCTTTTGCGTCAAGGTAGAGTTGGAAGAAAGTGGACGGCACTTGGGACTTTCAATTGGAGGAGGATTTTAAGGAGTGGAAGAAAGTGGAAGAAAGTGGACGGCACTTGGTGCCTAGTCGGTTTGGAAGCTTTATAAGGAGGGGGTGCCGAATTTAGTTTCTCTTTTCCCATTTGGTACCGTTTTTCCCTTGTGCAAAAGCCATTTGTGTTTCATTCCTCTTCTCTATTTGTTCTTGGCCGAATCTAAATCCCTTTCCCAAGTCTCTTCCTTTTATTGTTAGCCGAATGTTTTATCTCGATTGAGAGTCATTGCCGAAACCTCTTAGTCACTTTTATACCTCTTTTCTTCCATCTACATCTACTTTCAAGAGATAGCCGAATGTTCTAGCATCATTGGGAAAGCCTTAAGCTGAATTTCTTTGAGGGTTAAACAATGGTGCAATCGACTACATCATTAAGGGGTAAGATCAAAATTCGATTTCTATACTTTTTCTTAGGCTTGTCGAAATCAAGATATTAACCTTATTAGTGGTCTTTGGCTGAAACATTGAAGGGTTCTTCGGGATTTCTGCCATTGTCGACATCTTCATAAGCCACGTGACAAGTTTCGGGTTTTGACCATCAAGGTAAGAGTACCTACCCATTCGGCCAAGGCCTATTTAGTAACCTAGATCTATTCCTTATTTTATTCAAAAGCCGAAAACTAACTAGTTAGGAGTTTTGGTGACTAGCCGATTGCAAGGGAGAGCAGCACAAAGTTTTCGGGATTTATTGGTAACCCAATCGGCAGCAAGGTAAGGATTTAAGTGTGTTAATCCTTCAGGATTTAGTAGTATAGCCGAATAGGCTTTTGTTTAAATATTAAATGTTGGCCGAATATAGGAACCAAGATCTAGAGCAGTAGATCGGGATTCTTCAGGATTTCAGTGAATTTGCTAAGTCAATCAGGTGTGTACCTCACACTATTTCTTAATAAGTTTGATGGCAATGATTAATATGTATATATGTTAATAAGAATGTGGAAAATATGACTAAGTACCATGTTATGGTACACAGTACTAAGGTACGTTTTCCTACTCCTACTATGAGTATGATATGATTTGTTATGCCATGAATGTGAATATGATAAGAATGTGAAATAATGCCTAAGGCATGATATTGCATGATATGCATGATATATGGGGCATATGGGATATTATGAAAGGGGAAGTGAATGTGGTGACGATTGTCACGATATAAGAATGTGGTGACTTCGGTCACAATTATCTGAATGTGGTGACTTCGGTCACATTATCTGAATGTGGTGTCTCATGACACAAAATATTATCTGGTGGCTATGCCACGAAATTATAAGGGCGATGAGCACGTCGACTGCAGCGACTACCTTCGATGGTGTGTAGCGGATGGAGGGTGGACTTAGTAGTCCCCACGGTGTGCAGGTTGGTACGGGTGATGTGTAGCGGTTGGTAACTAGGCTTGGGCTTGGGAATGCATCATTAACTGTATATTTTGATATGAATGTGTATGACTTGATATGCCCGAATTTATTTGGACTTAGTGTTTGAGTACACATTGAGTCTGTTGACTCACCCCGTTGTGGGAACATTTTTCAGGTGATGATCAGTAATGGACCGGGTTGGCAGGAGCTTGATGGTGGCCATGCTCAGCAAGGAAATTATTTATTTAGACAATTTATTTTTATTTAAGCACTTTAATTTATTTTGGGGTTTGTTTTGATGTAATAAGGCCTTAGCATGAACTTTATTTTATGCATGCACGTTAAATTATTTCATTATGTTACGAAGTTTTATCAAATTAAAGTTTAAGTATATTATTTAAAAATAAACCCTAAACGTTTTGACACCTAAAAATAAATGATTATTAATGAAACTTAAAACAAATTCGGTATGTCTTCTAACTTAAAGTTTTGAAACTAAGAATGAAATTTTATAATAACTTATATTTCAGGAATAAACTGGTTTCCAACTTGAGCCCAACCCAAACGTTTTCCAAAATCACTTAAAGATTTTCAAAGAACCAACGAATTTGAACCGTTTCTAACCGAGGAACATACCAGATCTGGTCGAGGCTCGTGGGCCGGGTTTGAGGTGTTTCATAGTTGCTCTAGTGTCATATATTTATAGAGAGATATAGAAGAATCCTTGTTGAATAAGAATAACACAAAAAATATTTATTTAATAGAAAACACTGCCCTAGTCTAACTAGGAGAGAGGGGGCGACACACCCTAGATAATATCACTAGGTTTTCCGTTCTTCACATATAATATGAAGGGAATTAGACCTCTCATGCATTGGGTTCAATTATATGTGTTTCCTAAACTTTTGACCTAGTACTTTATAATTTAATACAACCCAATACTTGTTTTCTATTTCTCAAAAATACTTATTTTTTTTTACTAATTTAATTAATCAAACTAACTAAATTAATTTTCTAATTAAATAATTTTCTCAATCCAATTCTAATTTCGTTAGTAATGACAACTTTACTGTAAAAGAATCTATGATGAAATATATTTAATTTTCACATTCAACGGATTCATGATGACTAATTTATTTTATTTTATTTTCAAACTTGAATTATTTAACTATAATTAATTAAATGATAATTTGGCAAACTTAAATTAATTCCTGAATCATTTCTGTTTTTGGTGAGAAAACACATTCATCTGTGAAAGCAACCTACTTCTCTAACTTCACCATTTTCATTCATGCTTGTTCATTTGGTTCTACATGCAAATCATTTATGGTTTCAATGAGTTAGCGAAGGGACCGATTGGACATATATAATTATGGCTCAAATAATTTATAATTAAGTTACAAATTTTTTCCTATTAATTATAAACTTATTTAGTCACGAAGTCATTCCACTATTGTATTGTGACTGAGCTCTCCCTAATTACATGCCATTACAAAAGTTACTCAATAATTGTTCGTCTGATGACCTTGCCATTAGTGTGTTACGCTCGTATAATATTCTTAATCTCTTTAGGATAAATCTGTTCTCCCAATATGATCCTATTTTGTCTCATGGTAACCATTACATCTTGCTTTATGAAAAATCAATTACTATTAAATAGTAATAAAGTCATTTATCACTAAGACAAACGACTTGTGGCCACATTTGCTTTTCATCTATCATGTAATGCCAATGAGAAGATATCATTTACCCATTAGTTGGGTTATGAATTCCACTATTGTGAATGATGCTACATATTGCAAAAGTTGTATACCCAGCGCACCAGCTTTTGAT
This sequence comes from Gossypium australe, assembly GCA_005393395.2. Taxonomy (NCBI): domain Eukaryota; kingdom Viridiplantae; phylum Streptophyta; class Magnoliopsida; order Malvales; family Malvaceae; genus Gossypium; species Gossypium australe. Next base: position 13,311,452 of record CM016620.1, on the reverse strand, counting down.
TCATTATCTTTTTGAACCCAAGCTTTTACTTACATTAAATTATACAAGTCACGCATACATAGTCCATCACCCACTCAGGATTAAGTTATGTCACACTATGAACTGTCACAAGTGAATAAATCCATAAATGGATCTAGGTTCTATTCTACTTAGGTCTTATTTGATGAACTGTTAGTCCAGTTAGCCACATCTTTTGACAATCATCCACTCTGATGCTCAAGACAAAGTATCTCTCCAATTGGAATTGATAGACGACATATTATTTTTTCAATCAATTTGCCAATTTCTGATTAGACTAAGGGCATGTATAGGTTCATCTACTAATACAAGTTGTCTTTCCATATTACGATCCAACCACACAATACCGCTTAGTATTAGTTAAATGTTAGATAACCAGTGAGCCAATATTTGCTTCTATTTTGCTTTGCATGCAAAAACATCGATGATAATATACAAAAGGGTATTAATGTAATTAATGGATATTTTATTAAACCAATTTGTTTGAAAAGTGCATGTATACTTAGACGAGAATACTACACTAAGGACATTAGATCCCAACAGTTTGATAAACTGAAAAATTAAGTGCTAAAAAAATAAGTATTAAAAATTTAAGTACTAAATTTAAATTATAAAAATTGTTTGATAAATTACTTAAAATTAATTACGGAATATAATTAGATTGTTTGATAAATATATTTGTAAATTATAAAAAAAAACTATATTTTACATTTTTATCCTTAATTTTTAAACATTTGACCTTATTCTAAATAAAGATCAAATTTCTTATCGGATGATATAATATTAAAATAAAAAATTAAATTAAATTAATTAAAAATATTTTCTATTAAGTGATTAGTAGCTTTTATCTACTTATCATTTTCTACACTTTATAGTAGAAAAAAATTCTATTTGTTTTCATTTTGGATTATTAGCCATTTGTAAAAATTAAATATAATTTTCAATGGATTTGATTTTTTTTTTCAACAGTTTATCAAACAAGACCTTAGTCATTTTTTGTTCATGTATTTTTTAAATTTTAAAATTTCATTCTTAATCCAAACCGCAATCATCAAATTTGTAGGTTAAATTTTATTATTAGCCATGCAATATACGTAAGTTGCCAATTTAGTTAATTTCTCCAATTTGATTAATTTAGTCTTTATAATTTTTTAAATTTAAAATTTAAGTTATAACTCAAACAATCACAAACAAATTCAGTAACTAAAATAAGGTGCCTTTTGTGAATATTATGAGAAAACAGAAAACAAAAATGACATTTTCTACATGTGCCGTATGAGATTTTAGAAGTTGAGGGAAAAAAGTTACATTTGGATTAAAAAAATATTTTCTGTTTTTAGAAAATAATGATCATTCTCTAATTTTTGTAAAATTTATTATAATTTTTTAAAATATTTATGTATTTGATCTACTTTTTAATTTTTTTAGAATTAGGATTAAATTGAGGGAATTTGTAATGTTAAAGGTTAATTTTTTAAATTATGACTAAATTGATTTAATATGTAAAAATTGATGACTAAATTTTGTTATTATACTAATTTTTGAACTGTCACCTCACTCTTCTATCAATTCCTTTAATAGAAATAAAAAAAAAACTAACAAGGATTAAATTCACAACTTATGCATAATATAAAGATTAATAGGAAAACTTGACTCCATGAATTTAATAACCATTGGATTAGAACTAAAATTTTAAATTTTAAAAATTATAAAAACTGAGTAAATTAAAGTATAATAATTAATCTGATAGAATACTAGTAGCAAAATTTCAATTAGTTTTTATTCTCCTTTATCCACTGGTTCCTCTAAATACACAACAAAAAGAAAGTTGTATTTGGCAGCATTAAAATAACAAAAAGCACAAAACAGAGAGTTTCAGCATCAAGCTTTTAAAAATGAAAAAGTAAGCACTAATTCCCCATTAAAGCTTGAACCGAAAACTACATCTTTCTCCCGTGCTTAGATTCATTAGATGTTAGGGTGAAGCCGAAAGGCTAAGAGAAAACTAAAAGGCAAAGCCTATACATATAAGCTGTCCAACTGCGGCCATGCGCAAGATTTATAGTCTGTGAAACAGATAGGGCGATAGGACGTTGGGTTTCATAATGGTGAGTTTCATTTCAGTGAGGTTAGGTTTCATCACACCTTCCCAGCAGCAGTGGTCCTCCAAATATATATTACTCCGAAATCCACACATGACATGACCTTTGAAAGCTTTGCACCAACAAGCTTTTCGTAACTTTTTGGCGCTTTTTTTTGTAATAATAAACAAATAAGAACTTGTTTTCTTTTCTATGGCTCAACTTTCAATTTGAAAAACTATGCTTCAATGGTTGATCTTCAAATATGAAGTTAGAGTTTGGGTATTAAGTGGGATTGGTGAAGGTGACACACTGCCATTGTTTTGTCCGATATCCCCAAAGCATATTCTTCTTTCAAGCAGTCCTTCTGCTGATCCAATGATTAGAATAATAGAAAGATAGTGTTTTTATTGATCTCACACTTTAATTCCCGATTTAAAGCAATGTAAACTATTGCAGCCTGCAAAGGGATGGGGAGAAATAGTATAAAAAAAATTCAAAGTAAAACGGGAAATGATTGTTACTTTGAGAAGAATTCAACGGGGAAAGAGTCCCATTCTGAATGGGAATCTCTCATTTCTCTCAGCATGTGCCACTAGAAGACACATCATAGAGGCCCCCTTTGTGACTTTACTGCATTTCTTTTTTCAACTTTGGATCGCTGGAAAAAAATAAAAGCATGATCAGAGGACTTTTCTCTCTTTCCATTAAGTTGTTGAACCACCATCCTATTGCTCTTTAAGATCTTGAACCATTAATGAAACTATAAATCTAAATTAATTGAACACTCTTCTTAAGAACTTTACCTTTGCTTTGGCTAGTAAATCCATTAAAGATTACTCTTCGTCCTTCCCTTGAACAGTTAAGGACATTTCAGAGTCACAATTATTGGGTCATTGCAAGTTGTTGGTTATTATAATGCAGGTGAGTTAGGAGCTTGACAAAACCCTCTTCACATGCATAAAAACTGCAGTCCATCTTTGGTTTATTCTTCAAGGTTGAATTAGGTTTCATATCGTTGAATGCCTACTTATTGATTCCCAGTATCTCTAATTTTAATTACCTATAATATGGGTGGTTGGGTTCTTTTTATTTATTTTTAAACTTGGTCTTTGATATACAATTTTCAAAATCTCTTTTATTCATTTGTTTGGTAACGTTATCTTTCTAGTCAGCTTTGAAGGGATTGTTATCTAACTTTTACAGGAAAAAGATAAAATTAAAATTAGGCAATGATTTATTTAAAATGGGGGAAAAAAATCAAACTACTACATTTAAATAAGAAAGAAATTCATCATCTAAAATTTCCCAAGTTTGGATTGTATATAATTAACAATACTCAAAATGACAATGATATGTATCAAGCTAAATTGAGGAATTACAAAAACAAATTAACATTGGAATGCATAAACTTTTTTCTTTTATCTAAAAAGAGATCAGCAAACTCACAATCAATGAAGGGTGTTAAGCCAATTCAAACTGCCTGTATGAACAACTGTTTGAAACCAATTAGGTAACCCCTGAAATACAAGATCTCTGAATTTCCCCTTATTTGGATCATAAGACACCAAAACCCTGTTCTTATACTCCAACAATACTTCCCCGCTGTTTAGTAAACACAGAACTCGAACCACTTTCCCATTGGAACCAGTCTTCCATATCTTCAAAGGTCTATGTCGATCCAAATTCAGCTTCAAACACTTGGGCATGTATGCTCCAATGGTGAATTGTTTAACCCAAGATTCCTTCACGTTATAACACTTCATAACCCATATCTCCAACTTCCCATAATTCCCATAAACAGCTGCAGCAAGACAACCACCTAAAACAGACAGATGAAAGTTACACCTATTTAAACCACCACAATCCGGTTTCGGGACTTCCCGGAATTGTTCATCGGCTAAGTCGAAGGAGATAAGACGGCGAGCAGGATGGTATCGTCTTGGCCTACTCACCCAATGAAGTCTTCCATTAACCAAAGCCTCCGAAGGCCGCCTTACGAATTGATATGATACTTTCCCTAGACTCCTCCACGAAGAGCTTCCTAGCGTGTAAATTTGAACATCTGATTGTGGATAGACGGTTCTTCGGGCACGACTGTAACTACTAGTATTCCTATAGTAAACTATCTTAACTACCTTGTATTCCTTGGTTTTGGGATGGAATCCGAATCCGAAAACGAGTTCTTGATCAGAGTATTGTCTAGATTTTGGTAGCTCTATACAATCCATGGTGAAAGGATTGTGAACATAAAGTGCATCGTTGTATAACGAGTCAGAAAAGCATAATAAACCATTGCAGGAACCTACAACATCAAATTCAGGCATGGTAGCTTGAAAAGGTACATATAACCTTTTTACCTTGTCTTTGTCTTGGTTGTGAGCTGATAAATCCAGGAAATAAAGCTGGTTTCGTATGGGAAAATCACAGTGAAGGATGAGGCAGGGGTCGTTTCCATCAGCTTTCCATGAAAGATGCATATCGGCAAGAACAGGGTCTTGAGTTAAGGCACGCCATCGTTTGCATACGAACTTGAATTGCACCAAAGATGTGATGGGTAACCTCGAAAGTATGTCGACGATGATTTCGTTGGGAAGGGTTTCCATGGCTGTTGGCTGTGGTTGATGATGATGATGATCATCATCTTCAGTCTGGGTTTTCCTTCTTTTAGCACGTTTATCATCGTCCAAATCCATGGTTGAGAGATTCAGAGAACACATGGGGCGGGGGGGGGGGGTTACAAAATTGTGGGCTTGGAGATCAGGTTGAAGATAAACATGGTGGACTTGGATGGAATCAAGTTGCGGTAAAGAAAATAAAAAAGGAGAGACGAAACCGAAAGGAAATTAAATAATGTTTATTTGTATAGAAATAAAAACCAATCTATTGAATGAACTCACTTGTAGAAAAGATAGACACGACGATCCTCACCGTCCAATTAAGTATAAAATGACCAAAATGTGAAGGCAGAAAAAGCAAATTTTATGAATCAATTCCCATGTCATTGTAAAAGATTGGCCCTACTGATAGTGACCCTCCAACATTAAGTCTTGAATATTGGGAGCAAAAAACAAAAAGAATAGCCATAAACAATATATATGCTTCTCATTCAAAAGACAGATGTGCCTCATTCTTTATATCTTTATGCATAGCATTGAATTAAAATTACAGGTGAAATATTTTGTTTGTAAAAAAGTTTAGGGGGATATATGAATGAAAAGTTGGATTGTATTTCAGTGAGTGCAAATTGCAGTTTGCATTTGCATCTACGAGTACATTACTGTAGCAGTAACCACAGTGCCCATATTTTGTGGATCAGTCAAAACACATTTTCCAGGAAATACTGTGAACGTTGGCCACCAAGTTTACCTCCCCCTAGAAACAAAACAAAAAATCACCCCAAGTCACAACTACCGTTTCTGGTAAAAAAAAATATTTTAGTTTTAGATTTTTAGTATTTAGAGTCTAATCTTATGATATGTAACTGTCATGTGTGAATCTTTAATCTCATCATGTATTGATATTTTATATGAATTTTGTTTGGATTATTTTGAATTTTCGCCTTTTGATGCATTGTAATGATTTGTAACTATTTTTTAATTATTTGAATGTATATTTATATTTATGATTACATTGCATTAGTTATGATTTTTTTTTTTTATAGTAAAAGGTCATTCATAACTTGAAGTATCATAAAACACAAGACCATGCATAGAGGTGGGTAATTCAATCCAAGTGTGAGAGTACCTTCACCCTCTAAGCTCACATAGCTAAGACAATCCGCAACTCTATTGTTCGAATGGGCTACATAAGAAAAAAGAAAAACAAAAAATTGATGTACTAAATTATGGTCCTTAATTTTTATCATAAATGTAATTGAATTTAATTATGTTTTCAGTCATTGTACTATTTGTACATTTAAAATTTCGTCTCTTTATTTTATTTCTAGATATTTAATTTCTCTATTTTTTATTTAATAATTAAAATTCAAATGATAACACTAAAAATATAAGACAATTTTAAAATAAAAAGAATTTTGCTCACATGGCCAATTTAAAGCCTCGTGGAAGTCCTGTAAGCAAAAATGAAAAGTTTGCTTTATCTTAACAATTTTGAAGAACTTTCCAACCTCATTCAAAATAAAAATAAAAAATTACAATCATAGGTTCTATATTCTTATTTGCTCATTTGGTCTTCCACGCATGTAATTTTGACCAAACGAGCAAATATTTTATTTTTAAAATGTCATAGAATCCCATTTCACGGAAGTTATTTGATAATGTTATCAAATGTATTTCATTTATCATAAGAATAAAGGGATTAAATTTCAAAGATAAAAAATAAAGAAATTAAATTTCATATGTGCAAAGAGTAATTCTGTTGGGGATAAACCTAGTTTAAGCAACGAACAAATAAAATAATTAAGAAATTGAAAAGATCGAATACAAATATTTTATGTGGAAAAACCTCTTTAAAGAGGATAAAAAAATAAGGGTGAAGATAATTTCACAAAAACAATAAAAACGAAGAGTACAAAAGATGAGGATAAAATTAAACCTTGAAACCCAAAATAAGAACCCTTAAAACGTAAACACAAAATTCTCTGAAAGCTTGTAAAAGTTAATACCTAACTGTATAATGGGCTATCATCTTTCTAGGGTAGAAAAAATGGGTCTATTTATAGGCTAAATTAATAGGTCAATCAATATTAAAATAACCTACACTAATCAGAGTTTAAGTGGGAAACTAATATTAAAATAACCTAAACTAATTAGAGTTTAAATGGGAAACTAAAAACATAGTTTAATTGGGAGAAGAAATGCCGAAAAATGAGAGACATAACTCCACAAATCTCCACATTGACTCGTATTTTCACAACACCTTCTTTGCCAAAGCCCGCCATCGGCTTATATTGAACTATGCAAGATATTAATTGTGTCAAAGTTTTGCTTAGAAACTGGAAGTCCTCTAGTCTTTTATTTGTGCACTGTCAAATCAAAACTAACCCGGGTCTAATTTCCACAAATGTAGTGCCCTATCTTTTCAAAACCTGCATCCAAAAGAGAACCTCTCTTATACGAAATGGTCATTCCTTTTTCCCGCCTATGACCAAGTTGTCTCCACTTCAAATGAGTCGACTTCGAATCCTTAATAAATGAGGGACATCCTATTGCACTAGTCACCGTTGATCCTTTTAGAATATAAAGACTGTCAATTTTTTTACCTTTCATCAAAATAAGATCCCCACAGGATACCTTAACGTCGTTTGACTCGATGATAATTCTACAACCCTTCAAGTCCAAAATTCCCAAGAAGATGAGATTTTTAAGTCCTACTTGTCCCATCGTACATTTGGATCTGAACAGTACCAATATCGATTACTTTATTGGGTAAACCATTCCCCATGTGCAAAACTCCACCTTCAATAGAACTATATGTAGAGAACTAGTCCCTATTGGGACACATGTGGAAAGAACATCTCGAATCGAGAATCCACTTGGACGTAAGCTTGGAGCTTTCACTTGTTGACACCAGCAAGAAATCATCACCCTTGTCATTGGCCAAATTAGCACCAGCTAAATCTTCCTCGTTGCTCCCACCAGCCCTTTTATTTCGCAGTTTGTAACAATTTGCCTTGATGTGACCTAACTTCTTACAATAGCGACATCTTTTTTCTCGCTTCTCTGATGCTACCAAAATCGATGATTGCCTATCTGAACCAAACTCATTGTCGAGTTTGTTTTTGCTTAACAGATGACCCTTCACATCCTCAAATGAGAGATTATCTCTGCCATAAATCAGGGTCTCCCTAAAAGACTTATATGAAGGAGGTAAAGAGCACAATAATGCCATAGCCTGATCTTCATCGTCAATCTAAACCTCAATATTTTTTAAATCATTCAAAAGAGTAATAAATTGACTAATGTAACCTTTAAGGTGCTCACTTTCATCCATGTAGAATGTGTATAGACAATGTTTCAATACCAATCGGTTAGCTAGAGATTTTGTCGCGTAAAGGGGTTCTAACCTTTTTCATAAGGTGAATGCCGTTTTTTCCATCAAAACCTCCTGCAACATATTATTTGTTACACATAATTAAATGGTGGATAAAACTTTTTTATCTAACATATCTCATTCTGATTTATCCATGTCTGTAGGCTTCTTCTCTATAAGGACCTTCTCAGGATCGTCCGAACTTGTCACATATTGAAATTTGCGATGCCATCAAACTTATCACTATCAAACCTTGTTGCTGCCATCTCTGAGCAGGTTGATTGCGAAAATCGAACTAGCTTTGATACCAGTTTGTTGGGGATAAACCTGGTTTAAGTAACGAACAAGTAAAATAATGAAGAAATTGGAAAGATCGAACATAAATATTTTACGTGAAAAATCTCTTCGAAGAGGATAAAAAACCACGTGTAAAGATAATTTCACTAAAACGGCAAAAAAGAATAGTACAAAAGATAGAAATAAAACTAAACGTTGAAACCTGAAATAAAAACCCTCAAAATGTAAACATAAAATTCTCTGAAAGCTTGTAAAAGCTAATACTTAAATGTGTAATGGGTTATCTTTCTAGGATGGAAAAAAGGGTCTATTTATAAGCTAAATTCATAGGTCAAATAATATTAAAATAACCTACACTAATTAGCATTTAAATGGGAAACTAAAAACAAAGTATAACTGGGATAAGAAAAGCAGAAAAATGAGAGGCGTAACTCCACAAACTCTACAAAAATAACAAAAAAAGTAATGTACAATAACAAAGTTAAATCTACAATACAATTATGGATAATTAATTAGTTAAAATATGTCACTAGTAATGTACTCTTCATAAATTTAGAATTTAGTCCATGTACTTATATTTTTAAGAATTAGTCTCTCTACTTTTAAGATTTTAAAATTTAAGTCCGATTGTTAACGATGTTAAATTTGTTACTGTGGCATTTTGAAATAAAAAAAACACTTACTTGGTAGCAACATAACTAAAAAAATTGACGTTGTAATGAACATGAATTTAATAAAATAATTTTAACAATATTAACAATTGAACCTAAATTTTAAAATAGAGAGACTATCTTTCTAGAAATTAAAATTTAAGGACTAAATTTCAAATTTATAAAGAATATATGGACTTATAATATATTTTAATTTATATAATTTTACATGTTACATCAATTTTATTTAATTCGCTTTTTAAATTCAATCTTAAGTATAGTTAATTAATTTGCTACTTAATTAATTATTCAGTTTAATTATTGAATTAATTATTAGGTTTAATGTTTGTAATGGCTGAACATATTAAAGTTGTTATAACTTTTTTTTAAAAAAAAAAATTATATGAGATCATAAAAAGGTAAAATTGAGTATTATTATTATTATTATTATTATTATTATTCATGTTCATTCTACAATAGTTGTTTGAGGTTTATGATTGTCCCTCCTAACAATATTGTTTTTAAGAGTTGAACTTACGTTCTTTTCTTATTAGTGTAATGTGTTTTACATTTGCATCTAATAATTTAGTAAAACATTGAATAATCTTTATATTAGTGCAAGTTAATTCGTTTAGCTTAGGATTTTGGTATTTTCAAGGTCAGATAGACCCACGTAAGATGTTATTTGTGAAAAAAGATAAGCCCATGGGCTAATGAAATTTGTTCCAGACTCAAACCAAGCTTCACTGGCTACTGTCTTTAGACATATAATCTCCATTCAGAGGCTAGTTCTTTTTTATACAATATTGGGAATGAGGATAAAAATTATATGGTGTAAATTTATGTTAAATGGATGTTTAATAAGAGTTTTAATCACTACTCTAATTAAGATGGACAAATTTGAATTTTAGGTTAACTTTTATTGAGGTTGATAAGTGTAAATGAGTATACCACTCATGATTATATGTATATGTACATCTATGTATCCTATATGTTACCTTGCAAATTTGGTGCAATGAGTTAATTGGATACCAACTCAATTAAGTGATGATTAAAATATCACTATGTTACAAAGTAAATTATATATTATTTGAAAAGTATTTTTTTTCTTTTACATCTTTTATATAAAAATTAGAAAAATATACTCATAATGAGATTTGAACTAAAAAAACATTATGGTTTTAAGGGTTAAGGTACTATTTAACTTTGTAACACCCTAAACAAGGCCTAGATGTTATGGTCAGATCTAGAGACGCTATTGCAAGTTCATTCGACAACCCAGAATTCGTTGGTTTTGAAAAGGTGTCATTAGTTTTTGTTATGTGAAAATTCGATTTATTCGAGAACATATCTTTTTTAACCGATTTGTGAAACGATTGTATGTTTACATTTTCTAAAACGTATAAGTTCGCAGTGGAAATCTTTAGCGCATTAAATTTTGGAAAACACCATTTGTTGCATGAAAATTCACTATTTTGAAGGAAAACTGAGCGATGTCAATAAAAACAATTAATCAATTTTGAGCCAAAAAAAATATTAGTCCAAAACCAAAACAACCTCAAGTGTCCAAACAATCTAAAATTTAGAAAACACCTTAATTCCAAATTTAAATAAATCAAGCTCTCGTCTCATCGATCCGCTAAGTCTAAGGCTTACCTGAAAGTGACAGACAAACAAAGAGTGAGTTTTTGAAACTCGGTGTGTAACTTATTAAATCAGTATCATAGATTAAATTTTAGACATAACTCATAACAGAGTAGGTACAGAACATATATCACATATGGAAACAAAATCAGATGCAAGTTTACAATCCTACCCCCATCCACTACACACCATCTCCAACCATCCCTACACACCATATAGGGTATTAAATACCCATCCAACCCCACACACCTCTTAGTGTCGATATGACACTTTTCATAATATTTGTAACTTAGCTTCCATATCATTAGTGATTTATCACCGTTTACAGAAATATATTTGGCTGAGCCACCAAATACGACAAGTTATTATTGTAACGCCCCAAAATTCTTATTTCGGCTTTTGTGAAAATGTGACACAATTGTGTATCTGCTTCAGTGGTTAAGTGTTCTGGGTGTGTTTGAGAGGTCTTGGGTTCAAGCCCTACCTTTGACAAATCTTGATATTTTTTTGATCTAAGCCCTTGTGCTTGGGGAGTGGGCTTATATTTAATTATTGGTAGGATCATATCAGAATTGGCCAGCTGGTCTGGTGGTTAAGTTATGTGTTAGATTGCTAAAGGTCCTGTGTTCGAATCCCTGCGCGAGCGTGGGTATTATTTTTGCTCGGTTATCAAATAGAGTTTCGGTTGAACTAAAAGTCTGAGCTGTGGATTAGTTGGAGAAAATCAAGGGATGTGATCATATTTTATTTATTTATTTTTATTATCTTTATTTTTTTTTAAAAATTCTCTCTCATCTTCCAAATTTTCAATCTGACGTTCTCTTAAATTTTATTGATGGGTTCTGGCATTTTTCTCTTCTGGTAAAACCTCTTTTCATTCTTCTTCTTTTTTGACTGTGCTAGTGTGTTATCGTTGGATTGTACCTTGGTTCGTGGGCTCTAAATTGGTTGGTAAGTGAAAGTTGTGCTCCTGTAAGTGTTGGTTTTGACTTTTGAGCAATGGCAATTTATAGTAATCGATGAGTGTCAATTCCATTTAAGAGCAGATTGTGGGGCAGGGAATTGCACCTTTTCAGTTTAGTGCGCTTTTGGCGGTTTTCGTTGTGGGTAAGTCGATTATGTATTGTTTCGAATAGTGAAATAGTTAAAGCAAGTTACTAAATTGAGGTTGGATACTCTGTTTATAGGTTTTGTAAGGCTCGGGAGTGATTTCACATCGAATCGATACCAGGTGTGTACCTGAAACACAGAAAAACAAGGTTCAGCGAAAGCCAAAAAACCCCTTTGTCGACGCCACACGGCCGTGTGATCGACGAAGGCCAGGCCGTTCGCAAGACACGGCCATATGATGGCCAGGGTGTGGCCATGTGGGCTACACGGGCTACGCCTAATTGGGCATGTGGCCCTAAACGGGCACGCCACACGGGCGTGTGTTATCTGGGCCAGGCCGTGTGTTCCACAAGAGCAAGGCCAAACTGGGCGTGTGGGTCCATACACCTATAATTTTCCGTAGAGACTACATGGATCATCCTAATCGATAATCGACTGTGGACCTACCGTAGGGTCGGTAAAGGCTTACTAACCCTAAAACTATGTGTTCTGCTAGACTATTTCTGCTAGACTGTTGTATTGTTTTGAGCATGTCTGTACCATGTGTATTTGCTGTCTGTTTTTATAAGCATGTAAGCATGATTTATTGTTAATTCTGAATGCATGTACTATTACTGTGATTGGGGTGGGATGATATATATTTTGGAGGAAGTGTTCTGAAAGGCAGATTATGCCTATTATCTGGCAGCTCAGCTGCAATATATCTGATATGTGCCGCATTCGGTACAGCATGGTGTGTAGGGCTGGGTGGGTGTTTTAAACCCCACATGGTGTGTAGGGATGGTCGGAGATAATGTGTAAAGGCTGGAGGTAGGATCTTGATTTCTGTTTCTGATTGCATATCTGTATCTATATCTGAGATGGGCTAAGCCCAAATCTGCATCTGAAACTGTAATGGGCTTAGGCCCAAGACTGTATGTGATTGATATCTGTTATTTTGTATGTATGCATGTTTAATTCTGCTGGGTTATACACTGAGTTTACGTAAGCTCACCCCTTTTCTATTTTTCTGTACAGGTAACCCATAGTCTTAGGTGAATCGGAGCTGCGGAGTCCCTCGATGACCACATGTTCGAGTTGGTTTAAGTTTGAACTAAGTTATATGTTCTGGTTTACTCTAGGTTTGTTTTATGTAATTTGGACTTTATGGACTGTTTTACTTTAAATTGGGTTAAACTGCGATTTTATGATTTAATAACTGCAAAAACACATTTTAAACTTGACTTTTATTAGAACTATGGATTTTCTTAAACCTTGAACGATTTTCTAAACACAACAACTTTCAACTCTTCCGCTACAAAATATGTTTTATCGCAAGATAAGTAAATGAAAAAAAAGTTTTGAAATTAATAATAGTGATAAAGATTAGTCAAACTGGAAAGGGTTTTTATTTAATAACAACAGTTTTTCAACTCATTTCATGTGACGCTTCCAGATTCGGACATAACATCTAGGCCGGGTTTGGGGTGTTACATTTAGTAGTATTAGAGCCATGTTGCAAAACTCGACTATGAATTTTGGGTTCCAAAATGTGTTTTAAGAATTGGTTTTTAAAATGCTTTAAAATGTTTTAATTGAGAATATGGTACACCGAGTCTCCGGCGCCGATCCTGTAAGTATTTCTGTACTTAGTTAGACTGTTCTTAAACATTATAGTTAGTACTCTTTGAAATTGTAGTGAAACGAGTAAAGAATGAAACTCTCGAAAACATTACTGAACATCTGATACTTATTACATAAAATATCTGTTAATAAATATTGAACTGATACATAAAACTCTTAATGTAGATAAACTCAATTAGACAATAAGCGCACGAGGTATCCATGGATGTGGTACTCGAGGCCGAGGTAGAGGCCGGAGGTGGCTCGAGCTGAGTCCTCATCTCTCGGAGCATGTCGAATTTGGACACTAGTGAGACACCGATGTCACCTGCTACTGAGACTGGGTCTCAGAGTCGATCGGATGGGGACGACGCATTGTCCCAAGCCATGCTTAGGATATTGGAGATGGTCGCTTGCCCTAATTCTGGATCTGGAGGTCGAGGGTCGGTAGCTGAGCGACTTCGGTCCAATGGAGCTGAATTATTTAGGGGTGTCACAAGAGTCGCCCCTAATGTGGTTGAGTTCTAGTTGGAGGCCACATAGAGGATTATGGATGATCTGGACTGTACCCTTGAGCAAAAATTAAAGGGTGCAGTCTCCTTACTTCGCGACGAAGCATATCAGTGGTGGTTGATAGTTAAGGAGGGCACTCAGTCTGACCGTATGACTTGGGAGTTCTTTAAGTCTACCTTCTAGAGCAAATATGTAACAACCCAATTTAGGGTCTAGTCGAATAAGTGGTTTTGAAACCACTAATCTGAGGTCAGAGAGAATTATTTTAACGTTATTTTATGAGTTATAGCATGATTATATAGGTGCATGAAAATTTTGGTGCTTTAATTTTAGCGATTTCATGCTTAACTTCTAAAAGGGACTAAATCGCATAAAGTGTGATAGTTCTATTTTGCAAGCTAAAGGTGTCAAATAGCTAAGGAATAGTAATTGGAGGTCCCTAATGTGCAATAAGGCCTTGTTTAGGGTGGTGTCCAGCCATAGGGACAAAGAAAAGACTTTGTCAATTAGTTAGGTGAAAATTTGGTGACTAAATTGATTTTTAATCATGAAATAAAGAAAGGAAAGATATCATCTTTTCTTCTCTTCTTCTTCTCCGAAAATTAGCAGTAAACTACAGGGTTTGAGAGCTCAAAAATTTCAGCAAGATTTTCTCCTTGCAAGTAAGTGCTTTAATGGCCATTCTTTGTTAATTTTTGTACTTTTAGAACCCCTAAAGTTTAAGCTAGCTAAAGAGGGGACTATTTTGCAAAGAGGTACAAAGTTTAGGGTTTTTCCATGTGAGAATTTATGTTTTTTGCTGCATTTTTATGGAATAAAATGAGTATTAGTTGTTATAACAACTTTTGTGAAAGGTGTTTCCATGAAAACACCTAAGAGGACCTCTTTGCAAAGGTTGTAAAATTGGTGTTAAATGTGTGAAATAATGAGTATTGAGAGTTGCTATCAGAGAAATAAATGTTCACCTAGGCTCGTTAAAGGAAGAAATTTGATTAGAATTGATTTACGAACCTAGGGGTAAAATAGTCATTTTGTGAAAGTTAAGGACAAAATGATAATTTTGCCAAAGTATGATTTTTGAGATACATTGGTTAACGTGATAATTAAATGAGCTAATTTGCTATTGTAAATCAAGAAGAACGAGGAATTCACCTTGACCGAGGAAAAGGCAAGGTATCAGACTAGATTGGCAAATTGGCCTATTTGAAATCGAGGTAAGTTTGTGTGTAATAAATTCAACATCATATTATTAAGTTTAAAATGATTGATATTAGTGATGTTGTATATTATTTCTATGAAATTGAATAACGATGTTGAATGAGAAAATGATGAAGATTTATGATGTTGAAGTCCCGGTTGGATTTTAAGAAGTGAGAGGATATCATCATCGAGACATGGGATTTGGTAAGGTCCCGTGTAAGACCATGCCTGGGATATGGCCTCGGCACTGAATTGAGATCCTGTATAAGACCATATCTGGGATATGGCATCGGCATCAAATACGAAAGTTGTATAAGACTATATCTGGGATATGGCATCGGCAATCGATATGAGATCCCGTAAAAGTCTATATTTGGGATATGGCATCGGCATCTAGAGGTGATCCCATGTAAGACCATATCTGGGATATGGCATTGGCATCGTATTTATGTGAATGATGATGATTATGTATCTTTGAGTATCCCAAGTAATTCAATGGGGTAAATAGTTAAGCTTATAATATAGATGAGATTAGTGCTAAAGCTATGTGATGAAGTGATACAGGTACATGTGAGTAATTCACGAGAAATGTTTACTATATGTGACATGACATGTAAATGGGTAAGAGTAAGTTTGAGTAAGTTATGGCATTGTGCTTGAGACTTTGCGTTTTTATTCAATGCAATGGATGGATAACATTATGAGCCTTTATGTTGCTATTTATTTCATGCAAACTTACTAAGCTTTATGCTTACCCCTCTCATTTCCCTATTCCTTGTAGTAACGCCTATCTAACTCGGGGATTGTACGATGCCAGTGTAGAACCCAATTATTGCCCGGGCCCAACAAAGAATTAACACCCATTTACATACCCAAAATAAAACCCAAATTTAAACCCCCAAACCCGGTTACAAAAGGACCATATCTACTAAAGCCCAAACAAGCCCAAAACTAAAACCAAAAACAACCCTAGCCCAACTTGCATTTTTTTTGAAACAAACCCAAACCCTAGGTGCGCCGCACCTAGGGTCTTCTGCCCTCTGCCCTTCTGACCCCTGCCCGTTCGTGTCCCATCCACCGCCACTGTCAGAACAGCACCGCCACCGGCTCCACTTGGCCACTTACCTGCAAGCAATAAACAAAGAAAGGACATAACCGAGTCCAAGTTGTAAAACATATGGCTATAAAAGCCGATTTGCATTTCTTTGTAAAGGGGATTCTTTTTTTCGGTTTATCAAATAGAAACAGATTCGAAATATAATAGAAAAGAAGAAGTTCGAACACCAACAGAATCAGAGAAGTAAGAAAGCATTATAAACGCTAAAAACCACTAAAAAATCAAATCGGAGACTAAGGAAGGTGATTACTTTTCTTCTCGAAATCCTTCCTTTTCGTTTCTACTTCTTTTTTAACGCATGCATATATACATATATTTTTTTAAAAGAAAAAAAAATCAGATTTTTACCTTCCCTAGCCACCGTGCGCGGTGGCTGGTGGTGGCGTTGCGACGGACCCAGACCGGAGTTCCCCCTTTCTGCAGAGAGAAAAAATGAGAGAGGAAACCTTTTTCTTTAGAAACAGGCAGCTGAAATGATTTTTTGGAGTAAAAAATCGGTTTTTATAACGATCAGAAACGACGTCGTTTTGGGGCAGGGGTCCCTAATGCCAAAACGGCGTCGTACGAGGTCACAACCCGCGCACACGACCCGACCCGGGGAAGGATCCGCGCGTTTTGTACTAGTGGGCTATTTGCCTCTTAGGTCCTTCCGCATTTTTCCACGTCGTTAATCCAGTTCTTGTTATTTTCAAAATTGCCCCAATAGATTTTCCTCTGCTCTAAATTGGTCCCGAGCAAAACGCTGCGCATAGAGGCTAGGGATAATTGCCTGAATGGCCCTCCTTGTTTTTTTGCGCGTCTAATCGGGCCCTAATTTGTTTTATTTTTTTATTTTGGATTCTGAGTTTCATTTATTTTCTAATTTAGCCCATTTCTTTACTATTTTGCAATTTTTATTATTGATTACTTAATGTCTTCACCTTTTATTACTATCAATTATTTATTATTATTATCATTTGAATCATTATCGTCATCACTGTTTTGTTTATTATAATTATTACTATCATTATAGTTATACATATATAAACATATTTTATTATTGGTTTACTATTACTATATTATATATGTGTTTTACTGTTGGTTTACTAAATACTCTTATTATCACTAGTATTACTTTATGTTCATCTTCTTTCTAAACATCATTACTATTATTTTATTTCCACCATTATTTGTTATTACTATTATATCATCATTTTTATACCTACCTATATATGTTACTACTTATTATTATTGTCATTACTTTATTATCTCTGTTACCATTGTATTCATTTATTTACTTATTTTATGTTTTTGTTTTACTACTGCTTTACTTACTATTATCTTTATTGCTATCATTTCTACTATTGTTTAGTAATCATACTATTTTTATTATTACCTGATATTATTATTAATATTACTATTATTATCTTTATTTTATCACTATTATATTTCTTATTTACTATTGTTATCGCTACTATTTTTATCACTATAGTTTTATACTAAGATCATATATGTATTATCCATATTTATACAGTATTATTATTGTTCTATATTACTGTTATTACATGTCTTTATTTATTTACTCGAAGTTTATGCAATACATACATCTTATCTTGCTCGTTTATTTTCAAATTTCATAACATTATTTTATTGACGTATTTATACGGTCATATCATATCCTTCACATTGTTACTCATCATATCAACCTTTATTCGATATATTAAATTTTAAAAGGGATCGATATTCTGTGTTTAGAAGTTCGAGGAATCGTGCCCAATCGTGCTGGGTTTCAATTTCCCGTTCTTCTAAACGACTAAATATCGTTCTAAGATTTTGATCAGGTTTTCCTAAATAAGGCAATATTGAGTGTTTGGACATTCAAAGAATCGTGCCCAATCGTGCTGGGTTTCGATTTTTGGTTTGGCCACATAGCGGAATACACCTTTTAAAATCGCAACATATGAATTTTGGAAGTCATGAAATGATCTTGGTATCGAGGATTGAAACATCGTATCCTATCGTGCAGGATGTGATATTTCATCTTTTGGAACAAGAGAATTTCGATATCCAAATTCGAGTCATCCAAACATTTTCCAAAAGGATTCGTATTTCAAAATTTCAATTTTCGACATTAAAACACTAATTAATCAATTAGGTACCAATTTGGGCGTATCGAGGGTGTTAACCCTTCCTCGTACGTAACCGACTCCCAAATCTATTTTTTGAGTTTCGTAGACCTAATTGTTGTTTTGATAAATCAAACTGTTTATTAAAAACAACCATTTTAAAAGGTGTCCCGATCACACTCATCAAAAATGATTGGTGGCGACTCCCGTTCTATTTTTGTTTTCAAATCCCAAGTCGATTCCCATTTTTTAAAAAAAATGGTTACGACAGCTAGAGTTCGAAATCACACTATCAATCTCTATTTGGTATAGCAAAGTTAGATTTATTTTGAGTATGGCATGTATAGGACTTGGTCATTTTGTTATGTCATATATGTTAGCCAAAGTGTTGCCTATTAATGTTGTTCAATTCATTCTGTAAATGGTCATTGAAAATTGACCAATACTTGACAAGTTCATATATTCAATGATGATGAAATTCATGAAGAGCTTGCTTGTGTGGGTGTTTTGATTTTGAGTTTTTGGAAGTGCCTTATGGTCATGATGTATGTTGAATTGATTTGGTATAAGTGTGGTTGCTTGTAGGGTGAAAAATAGCTTGGTAGATAGCCTTACAATTGTCTACACGGGTAGACACAGGGGTGTGTGTCTAGGCCGTGTGTGACACACGGTTATCCCCGTGGGCGTGTTGAGAGGCCGTGTGTCCCCATGCATACTAGGTTGATAAGTCAGAATACCTAGTAGTAAACACACAGGCTGAAACACGGCCATGTGTCTCAATCGTGTGGGAGACAAGGCCTAAGACACGGGCATGTGCCTAGGCCGTGTAAAGTCTGCACCTGAAATTAAGAATTTAATTTGACACACGGTTTAAGGACACGGACGTGTGCCTTGGCCATGTGACCTTATTGAGATGATGACGTCATAAACAGAATGTCAAGGTTTTCATACACGGATGAAGACAAGGACGTTTCATAGCCATGTGAGGGACACGGGCTATGGACACGGGCATGTGTCAGGCCCTGTGAAAATCCGTGTAGCTTCAAATTAAATAATAATAATAATAAATCCACACGGGTGTGGAACACGGGCTTGTGATATGCCACACGGGCGTGTTCCTTCCTTCACACGGGCGTGTGGTCCTGTTTTGTGTCAAAATTTTCTAAGTATTCAAAAGTTTCCAGTTTGGTCCCGAATCATTTCGGGTGTAAGTTTAGGGTCTCGTAGACCTATAATAAAGACATTATGGTCTCGGATGAAAAGTTTTAATTTGAAATAAAGTTCTTAAGAATCAATATTGTATAATTGAGCGAGTTAAGTACAGTAATGCCCCATACTCGGTTCAGGTGTCCAATACGGGTAAGGGGGTGTTACATTTAGTAGTATCAGAGCTACGGTTTAGTCTATTCTCAGACTAACGTAGCGTAAGTATGAGTCTAGCTATACATGCCATACGTATAAGCATTTACATAATGATAGTGTGACGACTCCTGACGATTTGAATTGAGTTTTTATATAGTAAATGGACCTCGATCGAGCTACAGCCAATGATGCTGCAAGTAATGTGCCGGCTCCCGCTCAAGGGACCACGCTAGTAGAATGTAGACCCGAGATTTTGGGTCATAGAGAAGAGGCTCGAGAAGCCTTTCTCCATATGATGAGCAACTGGTACACTGAGTATATACGAGCAAATCCTAATGCTCAACCCCTTCCACCCCTACCTATTCCTTAGCCCACTCCTGTAGCTCCCCAAGTGGTAGAGGTAGTAAGAAGAAAAAGGCCTCCAGTCAATAGAATCCAAAAACAATGAGTTGAAGAATTCCGAGCTAGTAAAGATGATGATTTAGAGGGCATAATTTTGGCTTGAGAATACCATCAAAGTATTCGACGAGTTGTCATGCACACCTGATGAGTGCATGAAGTGTGTGGTATCCTTCATGAGAGATTCGGCCTATCAATGGTGGAACACACTTGAGCCGGTGGTACCAATGGAGAGAGTTAATTGGGAGTTCTTCCAATAGGAGTTCTGAATGAAGTATATTAGTCAAAGATTTATTGACCAGAAAAGAAAGGAATTCTTGGAAATAAAACAAGGTCAAATGGTGGTGACTAAATATGAGCGTGAGTTCGTAAAGCTTAGCAAATATGCTCGAGAATGCGTATCGACAGAAGCCATTATGTGCAAAAAGTTCGAGGACGGGTTAAATGAGGAAATCCTTCTCGAGAAAGAGGCAGTTGGGCAAATCATTTCATTCCTCATCCAAGAAATCAAGAGATTTTAAATTGATTGGCCACTTCGGCTGGGTTTTCAAATAGAAGTAAGGGTAAACAATACTCGGGATCTAAAGCTCGAACTACTTCGATTGCTAGTGTTGGCAACACTCGATCGAGTAGATCGAAATGCCCGCAGTGTGGTAGACATCATCCCGGGAAGTGTTGAGCAAACGGGAAAACTTGTTTCAAGTGTGGATCCTTAGGCCATTTTATCAGAGATTGCCACGAGGTAGGTGAGAAAGAGAAACCTCAGAGTGCAAGGTCGGGAGTTACTGCTAGAGGAAGGCTACAGAGAAACTCGGGAAATGAAATGAGTAGTAAGAATACACTTAGAGAGCAGACTGCAAGATCTGAGGGTAGAGCACCGGCGAGAACATATGCCATTCGCGCTCGCGAAGAGGCATCCTCCCCTGACGTAATTACTGGTACATTTTCTCTCTATGATACTCATGTTATAGCTTTAATTGATCCGAGATCTACCCACTCGTATATTTGCATGAAATTAGTCTCTAGCATGAACATGCCTATAGACTCTACCGAATTTGTAATAAGAGTGTCCAATCCCCTAGGCACATGTGTGTTAGTCGATAGGGTATGCAAAGATTATCCTTTGATGATTAGAGGTCATTACTTTCCGGCTAATCTCATGTTATTGCCGTTTGATGAATTTGATGTCATCCTGGATGGATTGGTTAACTACTCATGATGTGATAGTGAATTGTGGAAGGAAGTATATTGAGTTGAAATGTGAAAGTAGGGATCTTATTCATGTTGAATCAGATGAGCAAGACAGATTGCCAGTAATGATATCTTCCTTGTTAACTCAGAAATATCTAAGAAATGGGTACGAAACTTACATTGCCTTTGTGATGAATGCTAGAGAGACTTGGTCAAGAATTGAATCAGTGCCGATAGTATATGAGTATCCAGATGTTTTCCTAGAGGAATTGTCAGGGCTACCTCCGGATAGAGAGATTGAATTTGGGATTGAGTTAGCCCCTGCTACTGCCTCCATTTCTATTTCTCCATACAGAATGGCTCCAACCGAGCTAAAAGAACTGAAGGTACAATTACAAGAGTTAATTGATAAAGGTTTCACAAGACCGAGTTATTCTCCATGGGGTGCTCCCGTATTATTTATGAAGAAGAAATATGGTTCTATAAGTTTATGTATAGATTACCGGCAGCTCAATAAGGTAATTGTGAAGAATAAGTACATGTTGCCAATAATCGATGATTTGTTTGATCAATTGAAGGGAGCCACAGTGTTTTCCAAGATAGACTTAAGGTCTGGATATTATCAGTTGAGAGTCAAGGACTCGGATGTATCAAAAACCGCATTTCGGACAATGTATGGCCACTATGAATTTTTAGTCATGCCTTTCGGTTTAACCAATGCCCCTACAGTTTTCATGGATTTGATGAATCGTATCTTTCGGCCATATTTGGATAAATTTGTTGTAGTCTTTATCGATGATATATTGATCTACTCTTGGGAAGAGAACGAGCATGATAAGCATTTGAGAATGGTTTTGTAAATTTTGAGAGATAAACAATTATATGTCAAGTTTAGTAAAAGTGAACTTTGGCTCAAGGAAGTTGGATTTTTAGGGCACATTGTCTCGGGAGATGGAATTAGAGTTGACCCGAGTAAGATCTCAACAATTGTGGATTGGAAACCACTAAGGAATGTAACCGAGGTTAGGAGTTTTCTGGGCCTAGCTGGCTACTATAGACGATTCGTCAAGGGATTTTCCATGATAGCTACTTCGATGACGGGGCTATTGCAAAAAGATGTGAAGTTTGAGTGGTCAGAAAAGTGCCAACAGAGTTTTGAGAGATTGAAGGCATTGTTAACTGAGGCTCCTGTTTTAGTACAACTTGAGCCGGGGAAGGAATTCGTAGTCTACAGCGATACATCCTTGAATGGATTGGGTTGTGTACTCATGCAAGAAGGCAAGGTGATAGCATATGCTTCTAGACAATTGAAGCCGCACGAGAAGAATTACCCCGACCCATGATTTGGAGTTAGCCGCAATTATATTTGCACTAAAGATGATACGGGCCGGCTCGGGATGAGTCGAAACATATGCAGGTTGCCCAATCGTCTACGAGGAGGAATCAAGCCTTTGGAAAATAATTGGAAAATATGGATGCGTTTGCGAAAGTTTTAAGTTAATAAAAATAAGAAATGGTTCGGTTTGATGAAAAGAAATGAAAAATGGATAAATAGAATAAAAAAATAGATAAAGGATAATTTTGATGGGGGTAGATAAACGAACTTAAACAAGAAGCGATTCGGCACTAAAGAGTGTCACCCCGGATTCTATAATGTTTAAGGTGGAAAGATGAAAATAGGTTGATGAACGCCACACCAAGGGAATTTGGTGATAAGTTCAAACAAGTCGAAGACGCCACAAGCAAGCTTGATAAGTCTAACGAAACTCGTACGAATATGAAGAGGAGATGAACTCATTCAAATGAACAAAAGTTCATAAAATTTTCTTAAAGTCTGAATTGTGTTAAATGAGAATTACATAGCCTTTTTATAGGCTGAACAAAGGCTAGCCAAATAGTCTTCTAATCTTGCCTCTTAACCCTTAAGTTTTTGAAAGGGCACCAGCAACCTTTAACCCTTAACTTTTTGAAAAGACACTAGTAACCTTGTCCCTTAACCCTTAGGTTTTCGAAAGGGCACCAGCAACCTTGTCCCTTCATGTTCACCAAAAGGCACCTGACAACTTTGTCTCTTCATGTTCACCAAAAGGCATTGGGCTAGTTGAATGCCGAATGAAGCTGAACTAAGCTAACACGACTAAATCAGCTTGAAGAAAGGTGCGAATCAAGCTAATTGAGCATGAAGCTAGGAAGCAGTTTAATGTAGAAAAGCCAAGAGATGACCAAGATATGTTGGAGGAGGTAACAACTGTGGGGGAGCCAACTATAGTTGATTTTCCAACATCTTATAGAGCTAACTAATTATACAGACAAGGGCTCGTCTCAGTTAGTATACTTTGTAAAACGCTGGGAATATAAGCAAGCAAATGTCATTCGTCTTCTTAGAGAAGAACGTAACAATCTAAGCAGGCAAAGGCAGGAATCTGAGCTCAAGAGGATTGAAGTTTGAATACTGAGTTGCTCTGGGCGTGCTCGTATCATCCCCTCCATCTTCAAGACGATTCGTCCTCGAATCGACCCGTTGGTTTTCTCGAACAACATTTTCTTTTGCTCGTCTTTCCTCAACCAAACGGGATGGATAATAATCGTAACACCTGAAAAGAACATTCAAGAATTAGCAAGAATTGTTTTAAACATACTTGCAACCCAAAGAAAAACAACACCAAACAAATAAATCGCATGCGGACAGGCATAAGCACTTTATCATACAAAAAGATCAATGCCTTGTCATAATTTTGGAACAAAAGTGGATAAGCTTCAAAGCATGCATACAATCTAATTGGATTCCACAAGACAAGATGATCATGCGAGTAGCACACCAAAAGGTAGATATATTCATCACAAACAAATAGTGGAGAAAGTGCGTATGGCACTTGAAGTTGAACATCCAAACCTTGCTTTGTTCGAAATAAGGAACCACTCGCACATGAATTGTAACAAGTATCGAACACAAGAATCTTTTTGTCAATCATTAAAGCAGATAGGCCATTAATTGGCAGAACAGAACATTTGAACATATCAAGATCTAAATGCTTTACAAAAACGAATTCAGCACCATGTGTTCTATCAATATCCACAACAGATAGATCATAAAAAAGCAAATTGGAAGGGCTAAGTATATTATGATCTAATTGCTTTGCAAAAGGCAGTTCATCAACATAATGCATATCATCATCCGAAGAGAACAAAAATATATCAACTATTTCAAAAGACTTACCTTTAGTCGCAAAAAGACAGAGACCGTTCTTACCTTGCTTGTCTTCACAAGTTGAAACTCGAAGATCGAATTTACCTTGCTCGATCAAGACGAACCTTCTCTCCCCGGGCATGTAATGTAGTCTATGCTTTATTCGCGAATTAACATTTTTCAAACAAAATGATGACTCCATGTACACGAATTGCAGGTACAAACACAAAATTTGCTTAAGGAACGAATAAAATTTGAAAACAAGGTTGACAAAATTCGTTACCTTATTCAGAAACCAATTTCCAAAATGATTGAAATTTTTCAAGCACAATTGGGATTGATTGATTTTCCAATTAAATATACCAGATGATACAGAACATATTCCCGGTTTAAAAACATGATTTTGATTATTAAATTCAATATGTGACAACGGTTTAGAAAAATCAAACATGTTAAACCAATAGGAATTGTGCAAACTCAAAATCGAACGATCGAAATTCTTGACAAGTTTCAAAACTGATCTACAAAAACTCATAGATTTTGTATTAGACAATGAACAAATCTCGTAATAACCACAATCAAACAACTTGGGATTAAAAGAAAATTCATCGTCATACTTACTTGAGTCTTGCACTTGTCGAATAGACGTCACTCCACCTTCACACTTTACTTCACAATGGTTATTATGGGGTAAACCCACCTTACCATCTTTTAAGTCATCATAACGAATCAAAGGATGACAAATGACAAAATTATCCACATAATCACAAACAGTAGAAAGATTCGGTGGAGATTGAATCTCATCAAAGCACTTACCTTCCTTACCTTCGGACTCGTGTGGTTCGACTACATTTTCAACTTTACCCTTTTCGATCAAACAGAAACGTCATTTGTCGGGAAGGTATTGTAGTTGGCATTCGTCACTCGATTTCTCAGAAACCTGAAAATAAGAAGTAGAACAAGAACAAACTTCAAGTGGATTAGTTAAATCAACACTCATCTTTTCTATCCCTTCTTGTTCTTTTGTTTCTTTTTCTCTCACAAGCTCTTTTCTTTTCCTTTCAATTTTCTCTTCCTTTTCTCTCTCGTTTTCTATTTCGACTTATTTCTCTTTTTCAATTTCGTTACAACTCGTAGATGTTTCAAAAGAATCGAAAAGAGAAGGATTTGATTCAAAGGAGGAAGTCATTTTCTCATAAAAGTCTTGTTCGATCTTTCGTGTAAAATTCCTCGTGCGTGACTTCATTGAGGCATACAAGGAATAACTCGTGCTTTCTCGTTCGTCGCTTTGAAAGGGATCTAGCTCGTAACTTTCTTCTCTCCGTCTCGAAGGCCTCGTTGAGTAGGAGTCCCAGTAATAATCTTTTCTAGAATAGTTCTTGGTCGGGTATTGTCGTACTGATCTTAACTCCGTCCTTTGTGTTGAAGAAGTTAGCCCTCGATGATAGGAAGATGGGAGGAACCGCTTGCGCATCACATCTTTCATTTCAGACCATGTTAATATTGGGTACTCTCCATTTCGTTTTGGACTCGTGTTGAATTGATCCCACCAAGTCATGGCATAATCGGTGAAATTATTTTTCCCCAGCCTTACTTTCTTGCTTTTCGAGTAGTCGTGATACTCGAAATCCAAATCTACATTCTTTTCCCATTCAATGTATACCTCCGGATCGGCTCTACCTTGAAATAGTGGAATGTTTGACTTGTTACTTCTCTTGACGCCATTAAAGCATCCTTGATCTCTAAGGCTTTGGTTTCTTTGTTCGTGTCGCCTTTCACTTGGGTTGCATGATGGATCGTACCAACCACTATCTACAGCACTTCTTCTTTCGAAATTTAGAGGCATGCTATCGTAGCTGAAAGAAATATGTTATAAAATAATAATAATAATAATAATAATAATAATAATAAATAGAAAATTTTAAAATACCTTACCATAAAACTCACAAGTCACTCACAAAGAAAAATCACTCACACTAGTGTTTCACTCGTATTAAGGCTTTTCTTTGATGAATACACTCGTGCCTTTTTACCGCTCAATTTCTTCTCACAAATTCGTATTTCGCTTCAAAAAGACTTATTGCGGCTTGAGGGTCGGCTTCAAGTTGGTTACAAGGGTTAAATGATTTACAGGTATAGGGGATGCTGGAAAAAATAAAAAAAATTGGTATGTGTGGAGTTGGGGTGAAATGATAAGAACTTAAATGATGGTAAAAAAAAAATTTTTTCACTCAATTTTTTTTTTAACCTCGATTTTTTTAACTTTTTTTTATCTCTCGTTTTTTTTCTGAACTTCAAATATACTATAATTAAATACAAGAAACAAAAATCACAACTTAAATTTTTTTATTTTTTTTAATTTTTTTTAAACTTACGAACCTACTTCCGGCTTTACGATGGTTGTCGGAACTCCTCGTTTTGTAGCTCTTATACCAGATGATACGGGCCGGCTCGGGATGAGTCGAAACGTATGCAGGTTGCCCAATCGTCTACGAAGAGGAATCAAGTCTTTGGAAAATAATTGGAAAATATGGATGCGTTTGCGAAAGTTTTAAGTGAATAAAAATAAGAAATGGTTCGGTTTGATGAAAAGAAATGAAAAATGGATAAATAGAATAAAAAAAATAGATAAAGGATAATTTTGATGGGGGTAGATAAACGAACTTAAACAAGAAGCGATTAGACACTAAAGAGTGTCACTCCGGATTCTATAATGTTTAAGGTGGAAAGATGAAAATAGGTTGATGAACGCCACACCAAAGGGAATTTGGTGATAAGTTCAAACAAGTCGAAGACGCCACAAGCAAGCTTGATAAGTCTAATGAAACTTGTACGAAAATGAAGAGGAGATGAACTCACTAAAATGAACAAAAGTTCATAAAATTTTCTTAAAGTCTGAATTGTGTTAAATGAGAATTACATAGCCTTTTTATAGGCTGAACAAAGGCTAGCCAAATAGTCTTCTAATCTTGCCTCTTAACCCTTAAGTTTTTGAAAGGGCACCAGCAACCTTTAACCCTTAACTTTTTGAAAAGACACTAGTAACCTTGTTCCTTAACCCTTAGGTTTTCGAAAGGGCACCAGCAACCTTGTCCCTTCATGTTCACCAAAAGGCACCTGACAACTTTGTCTCTTCATGTTCACCAAAAGGCACTGGGCTAGTTGAATGCCGAATGAAGCTGAACTAAGCTAACAAGACTAAATCAGCTTGAAGAAAGGTTTGAATCAAGCTAATTGAGCATGAAGCTAGGAAGCAGTTTAATGTAGAAAAGCCAAGAGATGACCAAGATATGTTGGAGGAGATAACAATTATGGGGGAGCCAACTATAGTTGATTTTCCAACATCTTATAGAGCTAACTAATTATACAGAAAAGGGCTCGTCTCAGTTAGTATACTTTGTAAAACACTGGGAATATAAGCAAGCAAATGTCGTTCGTCTTCTTAGAGAAGAACTTAACAATCTAAGCAGGCAAAGGCAGGAATCTGAGCTCAAGAGGATTGAAGTTTGAATATTGAGTTGCTCTGGGCGTGCTCGTATCAAAAGATTTGGAGACACCATTTGTATGGTGAGAAATGTCGAGTGTTCACTAATCATAAGAGCCTAAAGTACTTGATGACTCAAAAGGAATTGAATTTAAGGCAGAGAAGATGATTAGAACTAATAAAGGATTACGAGTTAGTAATTGACTACCATCCAGGAAAGGCGAACGTTATCGCCGATGCTCTGAGTAGGAAATCCTTATTTGCACTGAGAGCCGTGAAAACACGGATGGCTTTGTCAGATGATGGGTCTATTCTAGCTGAGTTGACAGCTAGACCAATGTTTGTCCAAGAGATTTGTAAAACTCAGAATGGTGATAATGATTTACAAGCTAAAAGAGTTCAATGTGAGTCAAATGTTGAGTCGGACTTTCAGACAAGTCCTGATGGATGTTTAATATTCCGAGATAGGGTCTGCGTACCTAGAGATAATAAAATTATTCGGAAGATTTTGCACGAAGCACATAGTAGATGTTTGCCAGTACATTCAGGCAGCACGAAGATGTATAACGACTTGAAGAAATGGTATTGGTAGCCGAGCATGAAGAAAGATATTTTCGAGTTTGTATCGAGATGTTTGATTTGTCAGCAAGTGAAGGCTGACACCAAGTATTCTCAGGTCTACTTTAGCCCATTATGGTTCCCGAGTGGAAATGGGACCGTATTACTATGGACTTTGTGACAGGTTTTCCGTTGACACCGAAAAAGAAGGATGATGTATGGGTCGTGGTCGATAGACTTACAAAGTCAACCCATTTCATACTAGTATGGGTTGATTATTTGCTTGATAAGTTGGCGAATTTGTATGTGACAGAAATAGTAAGACTTCACGGAGTACCGTTATCGATTATTTCAGATAGAGATCCGATATTTACATCACGTTTTGGAAAAAGTTGCAGAAGCCTTAGGCACAAAATTGAGCATTAATATAGCTTTCCTTTCGCAAACTGATGGGTAGTCGGAAAGAGTAATCCAGATTCTTGAGGACATGCTCTGGTGTTATGTTTTGAGTTTCAAGGCAGCTGGGAAAAGTACTTACCATTAGTAGAATTTGCCTACAATATCAGCTTTCAGTCGAGTTTAAAGATGGCGCCTTACGAGGCATTGTATGGGCATAAGTGCCGAACGCCTTTATATTGGGCTGAACTCAGAAAGAGTCAGATTCACGGGGTTGACTTGGTCAGAGAAACCGATGAGAAAGTAAAAGTGATAAGTAAGTGCTTAAAAGCTGCTTCCGATAGACAAAATTCCTATGCGGATTTGAAACAGAAAGAGATTGAGTTTCAAACTAGTGATAAAATGTTTCTGAAGGTATCACCATGGAAGAAAGTTCTCAGATTTGGCCAGAAAGGCAAATTGAATCTACGCTTTATTAGACCATATGAGATTACCGAGAGGATATGGCCGGTAGCTTATCGTTTGGCTTTGCCACCTGAGTTGGAAAAGATTTATGATGTCTTCCACGTGTCTATGTTACGCCGATATCGTTCAGACCCTTCGCATGTGATTGTACCATCAGAGGTAGAAATTCGACCGGATATGACTTATGGCGAAGAGCCAGTTAAAATTTTGACACAAGAAGTCAAACAGTTGAGGAACAAAAGTATATCTCTTGTGAAAGTACCATGGAAAAGGCACGGGGTAGGAGAGGCTACATGGGATCCCGAAGAGACAATGAGAAACCAATATCCCAACCTTTTCACCGGTAAGATTTTCCGAGACGAAAATCCTTAAGGGGGAGAATTGAACAACCTAATTTAGGGGCTAGTCAGAACAGTGGTTTCGGAACCACAAATCCGAGGCCAGGTAGAATTATTTTAATGTTATTTTATGAGTTATAGCATGATTATATAGGTGCATAAAAATTTTAGTGATTTAATTTTAGCGATTTCATGCTTAATTTCAAAAAAGGACTAAATCGCATAAAGTGCGAAAGTTCTATTTTGCAAGCTAAAGGTGTCAAATAGCTAAAGAATAGTAATTGGAGGTCTCTAATGTGCAATTAGGCCTTGTTTAGGGTGGTGGCCGGCCATAAGGACAAAGAAACGACTTTGTCAAGTGGTTAGGTGAAAATTTGGTGACTAAATTGATTTTTAATCATAAAATAAAGAAAGGAAAGATATCATCTTTTCTTCTCTTCTTCACCACCAAAAATTAGCAGCAAACTAGGGGTTTGAGAGCTCAAAAATTTCAGCAAGCTTTTCTCCTTGCAAGTAAGTGCTTTAATGGTTATTCTTTGTTAATTTTTGTAGTTTTAGAACCCCTAAAGCTTAAGCTAGCTAAAGAAGGGACTATTTTGCAAAGAGGTAGAAAGTTTAGGGTTTTTCTATGTGAGCATTTATGTTTTTGCTGCATTTTTATGGAAGAAAATGAGTATTAGTTGTTAGATAAACAACTTTTGTTAAATGTGTTTCCATGAAAACACCTAAAATGACCTCTTTGTAAAGGTTGTAAAATAGGTGTTAAATGTGTGAAATAATGAGTATTTAGAGTTGCTATAAGAGAAATAAATGTTCACCTAGGCTCGTTAAAGGAATAAATTTGATTAGAATTGATTTACGAGCCTAGGGGTAAAATAGTCATTTTGTGAAAGTCTAAGGGCAAAATGATAATTTTGCCAAAGTATGATTTTTGAGATGCATTGATTAATGTGATAATTAAATGAGCTAATTTTCTATTATAGATCAATAAGAACGAGGAATTAACCTTGACCGAGGAAAAGGCAAGGTATCGGACTAGATCGAGAAATTGGCCTATTTGAAATCGAGGTAAGTTTGTGTGTAATAAATTCAACATCATATTATTAAGTTTAAAATGATTGATATTAGTGATGTTGTATATTATTTCTATGAAATTGAATAACAATGTTGAATAAGAAAGTGATGAAAATTTATGATGTTGAAGTCCCAGTTGGACTTTAAGAACTGAGAGGATATCATCATCGAGACATGAGATTGGTAAGGTCCCGTGTAAGACCATGCCTGGGACATGGCCTCGGCACTGAATTGAGATCCCGTATAAGACCATATTTGGGATATGGCATCGACATGAAATATGAAAGTCGTATAAGACCATATCTGGGATATGACATCGACAATCGATATGAGATCCCGTATAAGGCCATATCTGGGATATGAAATTGGCGTCATATTTATGTGAATGATGATGATTATGTATCTTTGAGTATCCCAAGTGATTCAATGGGGTAAATAGTTAAGCTTATAATAGAGATGAGATTAGTGCTAAAGCTATGTGATGAAGTGATATAGGTACATGTGAGTAATTCACGAGAAATGTTTACTATATGTGACATGACATGTAAATGAGTAAGAGTAAGTTTGAGTATGTTATGGCATTGTACTTGAGACTTTGTGTTTTTATTCAATGCAATGGATGGATAACATTATGAGCCTTTATGTTGCTATTTATTTCATGCAAACTTATTAAGCTTTATGCCTACCTCTCTCATTTCCCTTTTCCTTGTAGTAACGCCTATCTAACTCGGGGACCTTACAACGTTGGAGTTCGGAATCACATTATCAATCTCTATTTGGTATAGCAAAGTTAGATTTGTTTTGAGTATGGCATGTATAGGACTTGGTCATTTTGTTATGTTATATTTGTTAGCCAAATTGTTGGCTATTAATGCTGTTCAATTCATTTTGTAAATTGTCATTGAAAATTGACCAATACTTGACAAGTTTATATATTCAATGATGATAAAGTTCATGAAGTGCATGATTGTGTGTGTGTTTTGATTTTGAGTTTTTGGAAGTGCATTATGGTCATGATGTATGTTGAACTGATTTGGTATAAGTGTGGTTGCTTGTAGGGTGGCAAATGGCTTGGTAGATAGCCTTACAATTGTCCACATGATTAGCCCCGTGGGCGTGTTGAGAGGCCATGTGTTCCCATGCATACTAGGTTGATATGTCAGAATACCTAGTAGTAAACACACGGACTGAGACACGACCATGTGTCTCAACTGTGTGGGAGACAAGGCCTAAGACACGGGTATGTGCCCGGGCCGTGTGAAGTCTACAACTAAAATTAGGAATTTAATTCGACACACGGTCTAAAGACACAAGCGTGTGCCTTGGCCGTGTGACGTTATTGAGATGATGACATCATAAACAGAATGTCAAGGTTTTCACACATGGGTGAAGACACAAGCGTGTCATGGCCGTGTGAGGGACACGGGCTATGGACTCGGGCATGCGTTAGGCCGTGTGAAAACCCTTGCAGGTTCAAATTAAATAATAATAATAATAATAAATCTACACGGGTCTGGAACACGGGCATGTGATATGCCATACGAGCGTGTTCCTTCCTTCACATAGGCGTGTGGCCCTGTTTTGTGTCAAATTTTTTTAAGTGTTCAAAAATTTCGAGTTTGGTCTCGAATCACTCTGGGTGCATGTTAAGGGTCTTGTAAACCTATAATAAGGACATTATGGTTTCAGATGAAAAGTTTTAATTTGAAATGAAGTTATTAAATATTGATATTGTATGATTGAGCGTGTTAAGTATGGTAATGCTTTGTACTCGGTTCAGGTGTCTAATACGGGTAAAGGGTGTTATAAAATATGTGGGAGCGAGTTATGTGGATGCTCACAGGCGTGAGTTCCTGAATCTCACGCAGGGTGACCGATCTGTGGCCGAATATGAGGCCAAATTTTTGAGACTGAGCTGCTATGCTCGAGGTATGGTGGCATCAGAGTATGAGAGGTGTATTCACATTGATGATGGACTGAGGGATAACTTAAGGGTTCTGATTGCTCCATAGAGGGAGCGAGAGATTGATGTTCTGGTAGAGAAAGCTAAGATTGCTGAGGCTGTTAAGCGCACAGAACGCCATAATAGGGAGAGGGAGAGAGGTAGGAACAAGAGGGATTCGGAGCCCTCGAGTTCTATGCAGAGGCCTAAGAAAAAGGCCAGATCCGATGGGCCAATTAGAGTGCGGGCCCCTGTTTCCTCTATTGCTCCTACTGGGTTACAGTTGTGTAGTGGTTGTGGTAGACGCCATCCGGGAGAGTGTTGGAGGAGGATTGGGGCCTATTTGATATGTGGGTCCTTTGAGTACCGCAATCGAGAGTGTCCACTAAGGCTGATTAGGTGCAAGCTCCGACAGGTCCTGCCAACCACAGAGAGTAGTTCAGTAGCCACCTAGGGGCCGTGGTCAAGCCAGGGATGGTAATGGTATGGGCCGAGGACAAAGAGCACTGGGAAGAGGTGCTGGTTAGACTGAGGCGAGGCGGCCTGTTTTGGTTTATGTTGTACGCCACTGACAGGACAGAGATGCTCCTGACATCATCACCGGTACGTTTCTTATTTTTGATGTACCATACCTTGCTCTAATAGATATAGGATCTACTCATTCTTATATAGCCTGTTCTGTTTCTGAAAATCTGGGGTTATTGGTTTAGAATACTTCTAGTGAGGTTATTGTGATAAGTCCGCTGGGCCAGTCTATTCGAGTAAGTAAACTTTATAGGGACGTACCCTTAGTGGTGCAAGGAACTATTTTCCGGGCGAATCTGATGGAACTTCTGTTTGAAGAGTTCAATATAATTCTGGGAATAGACTGGTTGGTCAAGCATCGGGTTAGTCTGGATTGTGTGACTAAGAGGGTCGTTCTGAGAACTGATGAAGATGTAGAGGTGGCTGTGATCGAAAAGCGTCGAGATTATTTGTCTAACGTGATCTCCGTGCTTGTGGCTGAGAAAATGGTCCGGAAAGGGTGTGAGGCGTACTTGGCTTATGTAAGTGTTTCAGATTCTGGAAACATTTCTGTTGGGAACATCAGAACAGTAAAAAACATTCCAGACGTCTTTCCTAAGGAGTTACCAGGACTACCACTGAATCGGGAAGTGGAATTTGGGATTGAGCTTCTTCTAGGTACAGTTCCAGTGTCCATCGCCCCCTACCGTGGTTTCAATTGTAAAAGCTTATTGAGCTTAAGGCTCAACTGCAAGAGCTTCCAGACCGTGGTTTCATCCGTCCTAGTGTGCCTCTGTAGGGAGCACCGATTCTGTTTGTCAAGAAGAAGGATGGGACCATAAGGATGTGTATAGATTATTGGCAACTGAACAAGCTGACCATTAAGAATAAGTATCCACTCCGAGGATCGATGACTTATTTGATCAGTTTCGAGGGGCTTCTGTGTTCTCTAAGATCGATCTTCGTTCAGGATATCATCAGTTGAGGGTTAAGGAGACTGATGTTCATAAGACCGCATTTAGGACTTGATATGGGCACTATGAGTTTCTGGTTATGCCTTTTGGGTTAACAAATGCATCGACCGCATTTATGGATCTGATTAATCGGGTATTTCAGCCTTATTTGGATAGGTTCGTCATGGTCTTTATCGACGACATTTTGGTTTACTCTAGGACTGAAGAAGAGCATGATGAGCATCTTAGAGTAGTGCTTCAGATTCTGCGTGAGAAGCAACTTTGCGCTAAGCTAAGCAAGTGTGAATTCTGGCTTCGTGAAGTGACCTTTCTGGGGCATGTGGTTTCGACTGAGGGGATTCGAGTTGATCCTTGAAAGATTGAGGCTGTGCTGGATTGGAAACAGCCTAAGAATATGTCTGAAATCCGTCGTTTTCTAGGTTTGGTGGGATATTATCGTCGATTTATAGAGGGGTTTTCTTTAATTGCAGCTCCATTAACTAAGCTTCTACGTAAGGGTGTGTCGTTTGTTTGGACTGATTCACAGTAAGAGAGCTTTGAGAAACTCAAGTTTGTTCTAACTCAGGTTCCTATTCTGATACAGCCTGAATCTAGGAATGAGTTTGTGGTATACAATGATGCGTCGTATGTTGATTTGGGATATGTTCTAATGTAGGATGGTAAGGTTGCGACTTATACATCCCGTTAGCTTAAGTCACATGAGGGGAACTATCCGACGCATGATCTCGAGTTGGCTGCTGTGGTATTTTCTCTAAAAATTTAGAGGCATTATCTGTATGGTGAGAGGTGTATCATCTACATCGATCACAAGAGTCTTAAGTACCTCCTTACTCAGAAGGAATTGAACTTTAGACAGCGTCAATGGATTGAGCTGCTCAAGGATTACGATAGCATGATAGAGCATCATCCTGGTATTCATGATATGTTTCACGTCTCGATGTTGAGGTGGTACCATTCTGACCCATCCCATGTCGTCTCGGTTAAGGAGATTGAGGTTAGGCCGAACTTGACTTTTGAAGAGGAGCCGGTTCAAATTCTAGATTGCGATGTTAAGGTTCTACGGAAAAAGTCCATTCCTTTAGTGAAGGTACTGTGGCAGAATCATAGCACTAAGGTGGCCACGTGGGAGCCTGAGGACTCGATGCGTCAACAATATCCTCATCTATTCTGATCAGGTAAATTTCAAGGCTGGAATTTCTTTTAAGGGGTAGAGTTGTAACGCCCTAAAATTCTTATTTCAGCTTTTGTGAAAATGTGACACAATTGTGTATCTACTTCAGTGGTTAAGTGTTTTGGGTGTGTTTGAGAGGTCTTGGGTTCAAGCCCTACCTTTGACAAATTTTGATATTTTTCTGATCTAAGCCTTGTGTTTGGGGAGTGGGCTTATATTTAATTATTGGTAGAATCATATCAAAATGGGTCTGCTAGTCTAGTGGTTATGTTTAGTGTTAGATTATTGAAGGTCTTGTGTTTGAATCCTTGCGCGAGTGTGGGTATTATTTTTGTTCGGTTATCAAATAGAATTTCAGTTGAACTAAAAGTCTAAACTATGGATTAGTGGGAGAAAATCAAGGGATGTGATCATATTTTATTTAGATTTTTATTTTATTTATTTATTTTTATTATCTTTATTTTTTAAAAAAAAATTCTCTCTCATCTTCCAAATTTTCAATTTGTCGTTTTCTTCAATTTTCTTTCTATGTTCTGACGTTTTTCTCTTCCGGTAAAACCTCTTTTCGTTCTTCTTCCTTTTCGACTGTATTGGTGTGTTCTCGTTGGATTGTGCCTTGGTTTGTGAGTTCTAAATTGGTTGGAAAGTGAATGTTGTGCTCCTGTGATTGTTGGTTTCGGCTTTTGAGCAATGGCAGTTTATAGTAATCGATGAGTGTTAATTCCATTTTGGAGCAGATTTTGGGGCAGGGAATTGCACCTCTTCGGTTTAGTGCTCTTTTGGCGGTTTGTCGTCATGGGTAAGTCAATTCTGTATTGTTTCGAATAGTGAAATCATTAAAGCAAGTTACTAAATCGAGGTTGGATACTCTGTTTATAGGTTTTGGAAGGCTCGGGAGTGATTTCACATTGAATCGATACCAGGTGTATACCTGAAACGCAGAAAAATGAGGTTTGGTGAAAGCTAAAAAACCCCTCTGTCGACGCCACACGGCCGTGTGGTAGGCCGTGTGCAACGACACAGTCGTGTGATCGACGAAGGCCAGGCCGTGAGCAAGAAATGATCGTGTGATGGTCAGGGTATGGCCGTGTGGGCCACACGGGTGTGGGCCAACTATACTAGAATTTTCCATAGGGACTGCATAGGTCGTCCTAATCGACTATGTGTTCTGCTAGATTGTTGTACAGTTCTGAGCATGTCTGTACCATGTGTATCTGCTGTCTGTTTTTATAAGCATGTAAGCATGATTTATTGTTAATTCTGCATGCATGTACTGTTATTGTGATTGAGGTGGGATGATATATATATATATATATATTGGAGGAAGTGTTCTGAAAGGCAAATTATGCCTATTATCTGGCAACTCAGCTGCAATATATCTTATGTGTCGCATTCGGTACAGCATGGTGTGTAGGGCTGGGTGGGTGTTTTAAACCCCACATGGTGTGTAGGGATGGTCGGAGATGGTGTGTAGAGGCTGGAGTAGGATCTTAATTTCTGTTTTTAACTGCATATCTGTATCTGTTTCTGAGATGGGCTAAGGCCCAAATCTGCATCTGAATCTGTAATGGGCTTATGCCTAAGACTGTATATGACTGATATCTGTTATTTTGTATGTGTGCATGCTTAGTTCTGCTGGGTTATATACTGAGTTTATGTAGACTCACCCCTTTTCTTTTTGTCTGTATTGACCACATGTTCGAGTTGGTTTAAGTTTGAACTAAGTTATATGTTCTGGTTTACTCTAGGTTTGTTTTATGTAATTTGGACTTTATGTACTGTTTTACTTTAAATTGGGTTAGACCGCAATTTTATGATTTAATAACTACAAAACACGTTTTAAACTCAGATTTTATTAGAAGCATGGATTTTCTTAAACCTTGAACGGTTTTCTAAACACAACAACTTTTAAAGCTTCCGCTATAAAATATGTTTTATCGCAAGATAAGTAAATGAAAAAAAGTTTTGAAATTAATAATAGTGATAAAGATTAGTCAAACTGGAAAGGGATTTTATTTAATAACAACGGTTTTTCAACTCATTTCATGTGACGCTTCCGGATTCGGCCATAACGTCTAGGCCAGGTTTGAGGTGTTATAATTATCCTGTCCACACTTCCTCCAAATACATAAATCCTATCCCAAATGCACATACAGAAATATCAGATGCCAGATTTGTATATGTCACACATGCTAAATATCAAAATCAAGTCATGCTTATCAAATATTAGGACATACATAACATATTTCAGTTCATACATAGCATATTAAAAATTTTACTTATCTTATATAATTTCAACATGCGTATTTGTATCTAATTTTATGCTAATAAGTGATCAAAATTCGTGTTTTATAGCTTAAATTATAACATACCTGAACCTATGGAAGGCATACGATCGATCCAAACAATGTTTACGGACCTAGGAAAAAATTCAGAATTTTAGACCCACATGCCCGTGTGGCCCACACGGTCCAATTGGCCTAGACTATGTCTCACATAGTTTTGCACACGACCTGCACATGACCGTGTGGCGTCGACGGTCCACTTTTTCGGCTTTCACCGTTCGCTTTTTGTTGGGGTATTTCGTTACACAACTGATTCGATTTCAATGCAAATGGAACCACATGACTTCCATAACCTAAAAATGTCATTTAACACGCTCAATCAATAATGACTATATAGACACTAGATAAAATGATCCAACAAAAACACCTACAATCGGCTTCTAAGAATCGTTTGAAACTTACGCTACGAAACGATGACCACTCCACGCTTAAGTGGCTGGAGCAGAACCAACGGGCAAAACACCTAATAATACCAAAAAAATAATTTAATAATGGAAAAGGGCCGGTTTGAAAAAATTTACGGGAAAGGGCCATTTCCCCCCAAAACGCGTCCACGTCAACACGTTTTGGGGTCAAACAACAGCAAAGCGCGCCCTTGGGGACGCGCTTTGTGCCACATCAGCAAAGTGCGTCCACATAGGCGCGCTTTGTTGACGTGGCACAACTGTCAAAAAAATTTGACCGTTGGGCCTCCAACGGTCAAAATTTTTTCCTTATAAAAACCCCCCAACCCTTTTATTTTTTTCACACTTTAATCATTCTCTCAATTTTCTCTCAATTCTCTCTCAATTCTCTCTCAATTTTCTCTAAATTCTCGCTTAAAGACCTTGAAATTTACTCCCAAATTTCAAAATAGTCCTTGACTATTTACAAAAAAGCCCTTTTTAATTTTTTTAATATTTTTTTTGAAAAATTTTAAAATTTTCGATCGTATTACAATGGCCGGGGAATTACTTCACATCTAGGCAGCAAGCACATCTCCGTCGAGCAAATGAAAATGGTAAGTTTTTAATTTTAATTTTTCAATATTTATATAATATTTTTTAGGTCTATGTAATTTTAGTTAATTTTTATTTTATAATTTTTTAAACAGTCTGTAGATCGGGTGTTGGAATGTTACATTCGCAACATGCATGGTCCCCCATCGCCGTTGATCGAGAATTACCTGCGGGAAACGGGTTTTTGGCACGTGGCCACGATAGGCTGGGGGTTCAAGTTGGAGCCGCCTTTGATTAGTGCATTGATAGAGAGGTGGAGACTCGAGACGCACACTTTCCATCTTCCATGCGGAGAGTGTACCATCACTCTAGAAGATGTGCAGTTGCAGTTGGGATTGCCGGTGGACGGGTCGGTAGTCACCGGGTCCGCAACTTCTGGTGACTGGGGAGCCATATGCTACGAGCTTCTGGGTGCCATTCCGGATAAAATTCAAGGAGCTCGGATCGATATGGCCTGGTTACGAGACACATTCCCGGAGCCGCAGGAGGGTTCGACCGAATAGAAAGAATACGGTATGCTCGGGCATACATTCTTCAGATAATTGGAGGCTATCTGATGCCGGACCTTTCTAGAAACCTCGTACACCTGAGATGGCTACTGAAACTTGTTGATTTCAGAGCAGCCGGTGAATTGAGTTGGGGGTTAGCCGTGCTATCGAGGTTGTATTGGGAGATGTGCAGGGTGACGCGGCCGAGTAAAGCGAAAATCGGAGGTTGTCTATCACTACTGTAGTCGTAGGCATGGTATAGATTTCCATTTTTACGTCCTCGACTCGACCACCCATATTCATTCCCACTGACAACGAGGAAAATTTAATGTTATATTTTACAATTATTTCATAGATTTATAGTATAATTGTATGCTAAAAATTTATTTAATTAGGTGGAATCATTCGGCGAGTCATGTTAGAATACCTACCTCGCTTGAAGATATACAGCTTCTATTGGACCAACGGTCGGAATCACAAGTAAGTTTCGAATTTCGTATTTATAATTTAGTATTTCATATTTACTGTCTACTATTATGTATATAACTAATATTTTGGTAATGTTAATATAGTTTCAATGGACACCGTACGAGGATCTGGAAATTCGGGCACTAATTCCGGAGGAGTTCTTCCAAAATCCGAACAGTTGGCACGTGAAGGTCCCATTGATCGCCTATGCGACCGTGGAGATGCACCAGTCAGATCGGGTTCTGCGACAATTTGGATTCCGGCAATCGATTCCCGTGCCACCTGAGGTGCTCGATGATGGGCACAAAGTGGACTTACGGCAGCTGCACACGGATTGGCCAAGATTTTGGTCAGCACATATCGAGACGTGGGAGAACCGGTATGACTATTTACCTATCCGGAAACCGATCATCGTTCCTGAGTTAGCGTGCATGCCGGAATACATGCCATGGTTTAGGATCCATGGTAAGCCGTATCTGTTGTCGAAAGAAGAGAGGCGACGGCAACTTCGTGAACGAAGGGAACGTCGGGGCCCTTTAAATCCAAGGAGAAGCGGTGAA
Source organism: Gossypium australe (assembly GCA_005393395.2). Lineage (NCBI taxonomy): Eukaryota > Viridiplantae > Streptophyta > Magnoliopsida > Malvales > Malvaceae > Gossypium > Gossypium australe. The sequence goes on along the minus strand of CM016620.1, from coordinate 13,271,217 downwards.
GAGACGGGGCCATCAACAGCGCCGACACAGTCACCAGGCCCAGCAACAGCGCCCACACAGTCATCGGGCCCATCAGTTCAGCCAACGACACCAACATCACAACCTTCACCCTTTATGCCAGGTGCGTACCCTACCCCTTATATGTATCCTAACCCGTATATGTTTCCTTTTCCCAGTCCCACCCCAGGTTGGAATGCATGGCCGGGTTCGAGTCCATTCCTGACTACTCCCGCTGGCCAGCCGATCTTGAGGCCGTCGTCGCGTGTGGGATCAGAGGAGGCGCTGTCGGGGAGCACTTCTTTCTACCAGGCTCCTTCGCCTTACGGGATTCAGACACCCTCGCCGTGGTTTATGCAAACACCTCCGGGGTCGTTATTCTATTAAGGTGGGTCATCCTCGCAACACCCAGAACCAGACCCACTGTCGGAGGAACTCGAATCCCAGCCCGAGGTTCCATGACCCCCGCCGGAAGCTAGAAGACAGAGGAATCCAACGCAGAACCGCCGACCACCCCCGTGTGGCACTGATTCCGACCGGCATCAACATTGATTTGGACCGACTTTTTTATTTTTTAATTGTAATATAATTTTTTTATTTTTTTAATAAAATAAAAGTTGTTTTTTATTTGTATTTGTAATTTGATTTTAATATCTTCTATTTTATTGAAGTTGTTTATTTTAATGTAATTTAATTTTAACATCTTCAATAAAATAGAAGTTGTTTATTTTTACATGTAATTTAATTTTAATTTTTTAACAAAAGAAAAAGTTATTTTTTATTTATTTTAATGTAATTTAATTTTAACATCTTCAATAAAATAGAAGTTGTTTATTTTTACATGTAATTTAATTTTAATTTTTTAACAAAAGAAATTTTTTTATTTATTTTAATGTAATTTAATTTTAATATCTTCAATAAAATAGAAATGGTTTAATTTTTTATTGTAATTTAGTTTTAATATATTTAATAAAATAACAATTTCTTATTTTTTTATAGTAATTTAATTTTTATTTTTTTAATAAATTAAAATGTTGTTTTTTATTTTTTGTAATTTTGTAATTTAAATTTAATAACTTGAATAAAATGCGGGATTCTTGTACAAAAGTTCATCGTTTTCATCAAAAAAATAGAAATTACATAGCCACCAAGAGACAAAAAAGCTAAGAACACGGTCAACTATTCCGATTTGGACACGAGCGAGATGTATGCCCCAGGGTCCTACACTATTCGCACAGCCTACTTTGGTTGCTCATTTCTCAAATATCCATATTGTTGCGTATTCTAGTCGAGTAAGGTCGACCTTTTCATTTGCGCCTTAATTGTCTATCTGGCAACAGCTTATACGGTGCAAGCGATACCGACGGCCACTTACGTTCATCTGGGACTGGTGGGAATACGTGTCTCCACACGTTGTACATGTTTTCTAATGTATACACTTCGTCGACATAGCTCATGGGATCAAGACTGAGATTCTAACAAGCTGCAAGTACATGAGCGCATGGATAACGAAGTGCATCAAATTTCCCACAGTCGCAGGTCCTATTTGTCAAGTGTACACGATATTGCCCGCCAACAATGCCTTGGTTCGGTCTGTCAAACTCCGTGACACGAAACCATAGGCTGTCGAGATTGTGACACACTGTGTGCATGGTGTTGGCCCGTGTCTTCCCCCTGTTTATTTCTTGCAAGACCTTCGGGCTCCATACATGGCCTCCTTGCATCTACCCTCTATAACTCGCTGCTCGCTTCAGAAATAGTGCCGCTAAACGAAAATATGTCTCTCACACAACCGATGTAATCGGTAGATGACGGGTTCCTTTTAGAAAAGAATTTATGCATTCGGCCAGGTTTGTGGTCATATGACCATATCGTAGGCCGCCGCCGTATGCTTCTGTCCACTGTTCCAAAGGAATATTGCACAGGTAGTTTGCACCTTCGTCGTTATCTGAGCACAAACTCGCCAACATCTCCTGAAAACGGTCCTTATTGATCTCGTACCCTACTAATATAGGTTGATAGCGAATAGTACATATCACTTTTCAATTGAGAATAAATTGAATATTACAAACGAAATTATATTAATAGATATTTCATACCCATATTAGTCACTTGTCGTCGCTAACTTTTAGATCGATGTTGCCCATAGTAGTTGGATGCAACATGCCTTAGGCAATTTTGATGGTGTGTGCGATGCCACATGCTTCCCTGGCGTTCTATTGCGGCTAGTATTCCAGGGCCCCGATCCGATATAACGTATATATCAGGTTGGGGGCAGACATGCCTCCTTAAACTAGATAGGAAGAAGTCCCAGTCACCAGCTGACTCCCCCGGTGTTATTGCGAACGCAATTGGAAGGATTCTCCCACAGCCGTCTTGTGCCACAGCTAGCAATAGCCGATGCGTATATCTACCATACATAAAGGTACCGTCAATTTGTACCAATGGCTTGCAGTATATGAAGGCATCTCGGCATTGCTTAAATGTCCAAAACAGACGCTTGAACACTGTGCATCCACGGAGCAAACGATCGTTGTAGTACGCCGGTTCCGTTTCAAGGTCTGTTATGCTGCCTGGGACATATCTCTCCAGCACCGACACCACTGCCACACTTCATTATATGAAGCGTCCCACCGACCATGCAACTTTTCTAACGCCTTCTACTTGGCTATCCAAGCCTTTCTGTAAGAGGGCGTGTACCCTAATTGACTACGAATATTGTCAATTAAGGCTGGCACTGTAGTCCTGGGATCGGCCTTCACCGTCGGGATTATTAAGTCAGCCAACATGTCTGAATCCATCTTCGGATGATCTTGTGTAACACCTGTCAACGAAGTACGTTAAATAATGCAACATTACATAATATTAGTATTATTCAAAAACACTGAACACATAGTGGTACTGTACCGGCAAGACATATATGTGGACCTTTGTACTTTTTGATCTCCCACAAGTCTGTCCTTTTCCTTAACGACGCCATGATTTTCCATGAACATGTACCGTCTTGCACTGCACACTTCACCTCGTACTTATCGAGCTTGGATTTAACCATGTTGTAGGTAACCCCGTTCCTGATGCTGTATTGTTTCAATGCAGCAAGAAAAGCATTCTTGTTGGAAAACTCGTTACCAACTTCTAATTCGCCCGAATCCAACGACGAAGTTGTACGGTCACGTGTCCGGTGTGGTAGTTTAGGAAACTCCAATACATCATCTTGAGATAGATCGACATTATGCATGTGGGCTGGAGGCGAGTACGCCCTAAATAGCGGATCTTCTTCTTCTTCGTCTGAACCGCCCTCAATATCTTCAGGTACAATTGGAACAGGCTCCGGTTCAGAAAATAATCCAACTTCTGCACCATCAGGCCCGGGATCTCGAGGTGGATCCACATCGGATTCATTGTCCGACCCTCCACCACCTATAACAAACGAGGGCCCCTCGCCAGTGGATGTTGTGGGGAGTACATTATCCCTCCTTAAACGTCTTTCGTAACGTTCCCAATCATATGTGGATTGCCAACACTAGAAGTTGATGACGTCCCCCAATACATATTTCTATCATCAGACGTCGAAGGACGGATATGTATGTCCCATCCACCAACCGAGTGTCGTGCAGGGGTTATGTTTTCCATACTACCACCGAACACGGGCACTTCCGTATTTTGCCTCCCACTAACAGAGTGTCGGCTTGGGGTCGTGTATTCCCCTCGAACAGCAGTAGATGTTGAGGTCCCAGAAAGATCACTTGGAGATGAAAATTGTACATATACCTCGAGATAGGGTGATCCACTGGCAAAATGAGTCTCCACCATTGCCTCAAAGCTCCGAGGACCTTTGATGTCGAATGAGTCATATCTCACCGGATCAACCGAAGCGCAAAATCTATACTTAATAGACTGAACTTTCATTGGCGTTGTTCCGAATATTTTACGCCTAATTCTTTTGCGAAGTTCTACCACATCGACGTTCCGATTATAACTCAGTCGCGTTGTGTTCTCCGATAAGAAAACAACACCATTTTCGGTGTCACAAACCTCACCATCATAGTAAATAACAACATTAATACGTTCAGTCATTTTCAGTTTTTTTTCTTTTGCCTCAATTTCCCTTATGCAACCTGAGAATGAAATTTGGCTGATTTATAGTCTAATTTTGCCGGAGACTACTGTAGCAAAAGAGCGTCCACGTGGGAGCTCTTTTCAGTACTCCTGCTGACAGTGCACCCTGCTGGGAGCGTATTGGCCACTGTTTGTTTAGAAACGTCTTCTTAAAATAATTTTACTGGAGACTACTGTAGCAAAAGAGCGTCCACATGGGAGCTCTTTTCAGTACTCCTGCTGACAGTGCACCATGCTGAAAACATTTTGGCCACTGTTTGTTCAGAAACGTCTTCTCAAAATAATTTTGCCGGAGACTACTGTAGCAAAAGAGCGTCCACGTGGGAGCTCTTTTCAGTACTTCTGCTGACAGTGCATCCTTCTTGAAGCGGTTTTAGTCACTGTTTGTTCAGAAACGTCTTCTCAAAATTATTTTGCCAGATACAACTGTCACAAAATTCAATTAATTTTTTTGGGCTAATATATTTTGCCCAAAAACCCTAAATATATATTTACCCTAGCCCAGAAACCTTAGAATATCATATTGTAATTGGACTGGGGGGGAGGGCAAAAACGTGTCCACGTTAGCGCGTTTGCCTAGTAATTCAGCAACAAAGCGCGTCCCCAGAGGAGCGCTTTGCTGTTGTTTCACCCCAAAACGCGCTGACGTGGACGCATTTTGGGGGAAAATGGCCCTTTCCCGTAAATATTTTTCAAATCAGCCCTTTTCCGTTATTAAATTATTTTTTTGGTATTATTGGGATCTTTGCCCAGAACCAACGGTCTAGCAATTCTCTACTGACAATGCGCAAAAGAAAACAATTATAATCATTATTAACACCCAATTCCTCATCAAGATTCAATAATACTCCCAAACCCAAAATACTAAAACAAAATCACGATGTTAGCTGACGAAATAACTATGATAAACCAACACCGAAAATCAATCAAACAGCAAGAGAACGGGAAGCAACGTCGTGAATAGAGAATCAATTTAAGACCAGAATTGCAGCCAAAATAAAATAGAAAAAAAAATATAAAAGATCAAGATTCAAAAGAAGAATAGAAAGGAACAAAATAGAATCGGTTGCAAAGTAGGGTAAATGGCTGCATGAAAATGGGAAATGGGGGAACAAACGTGGGAAAAGAAAGAAAATGGGAGCAGATTTATTTGAAAAATTAAAACTAAAATGAAAATAATAAAAACAAAAGAAGCGAAAACGTGACAGGAGGCTGGAAAGAGATAAAAATAATTTAATAAATTAAAATTTTAAAAAGAACTCAAATCTTATCCCACTTTTAATTAACCAGACTTTTAGGAGTTTAATAAAATTCAAACTTATCCACAAAGATGGTAACAAAATTGGCATAAAAAATATAATTCCACTTTGCTTAGATAGGGATTCGTGTTGGAAAAACTAGTTTGAAAAATGTAGTGGAAAATAAATTTAGAAAAAATTTAGTGTTTTAAATTTTTTTTTAAAAGAAGATCTTGATTATGATATCTAAAGTAATAAACACTTAATTAAAATTGTACCTTTTTTATTCATTTACGATGAGCGCTTCAACCGAGTAGTCTTCTCCGCTATCCTCAAGCTCATGTCTACCGAAAGTGAGCTCGCTTCGAATCATAAAATTTTTCACAAAAATTACCAGTGCGATAATTTTGCAATTTCTCTAAACTTTTAGGTCAAGTTGTAAATTAAAAAAATATCTCTAGAAATTTTCTGAAATAATCTCTTTATAGAATTTTCTCTCTACAACTTTCTCTTCGATTCAAGTGTGTGTAAATAATGACCTAATGCTCTTTTTATATAAGGAGAGCTTAGAGAGTTCAACTATAAATACACTTAATCACTTTAATATTAAATTAATATAATATTTATCAAGATAAATATTAGATTAAATTTAATATTAAATATTATTAAAAAAATAGAATGTTTATCTACAAGATAAACATTATTAAGATAAATACTTTAATATTAAATTAATAAAATACTATTAAGATAAGTATTTAATTTAATTTAATTTAATATTGAACTATTAAAATAATAGTATTTTTGGAATAATTAATTTGAAATCAAATTCTCTTTTAGAGTCTTAGTAGGAGTGTAACTCTTCCACTACTCAACCACTGACAACCAACTGTGTTCGGTGATGTAGGTGTGACACCATTATGGCACCCCGAGCCGATTCAACTGCTACCGGTTCGGTCCGAGTCAATGATGACCCGATCGGTCTGGTCTAGTCACCGGTTGGACTAGCCCAGTTTCACATATCGGACCCAGTTCAACCAAATTTTGGGTCTTGGTCTAAGTTTTGGACTCCCAGACTCAATTTACGATCTCATGTTCAATTTTCAAGTTCAAATACCCATTTAACCAATTGTTTGACTTGAAAATTAACTTCCAAAAATATCATATTAATTGATTTGATTAATTTAATTTTATTTGGTCAAAATTAATTTTTCTAAAAATCATTTAGATTTTTCAAATTAATTTTTCAATAAAATTCTTTAATCAAATTCTCTAGTTGAACAATTCTCACAACCATCTAATTTAAGTCCACATCAAATAAATCGACTCAATTAAACTATTCTCAAAATCGTAAAAAATTTTTTTAACTTAAATACAATTTGATCGAGCTTTTTTTTTTTTTTGATAAAATGACCAAAAGGTGAAAACTTTATTTAAATCGAATCATCAATCACCAAATTATTGATTTCCACCAGATAATTCATATTAAAATCCCAAATCAATTTTTCTCAATAGCAAATTTACAAATAAAATCAGCAATGCTATTACAACAGCGGTTTGCCCAACGGGTATTAGCCGAAGTAAAATTTTCCAGCATCAACTTTTGAATTTTGTTTATGCGCCCCCGTAACATCCCTATCCCTTTTCTTCATTCTGTTCACTGTCCATGTGTTGTCAGTCTCAAAAATTAAATTTGAAACCCAAACCCATCTTCATCTCTAATAATAAAACCATAACCAATTTTCTTATTGTTGATGGCAGCGTCAAAATTAACTTTCATGTAATCTTTAGGAGGTTCCTCCCATCTTTTGTGGCTAGGGGCAGTAGGGATAACCGGCCCATGTACTAGGTTGTGGATGCGGAAGTCGTGGCTCAGGGACTTTGCTCTCTCTCAGATCACATGAGTAGCATCCTCCTTGCCTCTAAAAATGATGAAGTAGCATCCGCTAAAAATTAACTTTGCTCTCTCTCAAATCACGAGTAGCATCCTCTTTGCTCTCTCTGGTTATTCCAGCAGTTCCAAAGGACAATGATGAAGTCAGCTGCTGCTTTCTTGTCCAGCACTCTCATGGCATCTTCGAGCCAGTCTATACATCAGTCGTAATCTTTGTCGAGCAGCCGGTTGTCAAGACCACCCATGGAGAGAATGGTTCTCACCGTTTGACGTCTTTAAGAGCATGAATCAAAGTTTCTTTCTCGAAGCCGCATCTCGGGCACTCCTGTCGAAACCCTCGTCATATAGAAGCAGTTTTGGCATTTGTTGGAAGTATCTCGTGGGCCACTCTCCAAATGAAAACTTGGACCTTGGGGAGGGTCTTCAACTTCCAAATAGCTCTCCAAAAAGACCGATGGGGGCCAAGACCAACCTGCTTCAATAACAGCCAAGAATAAGCAAATTTCGAAGAATAGTAGCCGTGGGGGTTGTGAAACCACACCACCCTATCTCTTTGATCATCATCACCGATCGAGATATTGCAAATTTGGTCCCCGAGGAAGTCCCCATAAATCGCATGCACTATGTTCTCCTTCCATCTCTTTTCATTATTGTTCCAAAGGTCTTTAACATGTCTTTCATTTGGAGCCACCATATCTAAGTTCACCATATCTCCATTTAAACCCTTGAACCCCCAATTGTCCAACAAAAAGTTGATGTTTGTACCGTTGCCACCTTGCCACCCAAAACCTTCATTTAAAATTTTAGCAGCTTTATTGATGCTAGACCATGTAAAAGAAGGCTTGTCCACATTTTTTGCCTGGAAAATATTACCCCCAAGGAAATACTTTGAGCTGAGAACCTTGTAGCAAAGAGTGTCACCGTTTGAAATGAGTCTCCACACCTATCGTCCAAGAAGAGCAATGTTAAAAAGATGAAGGTTTCGAAAACCCATGCCCCCATACCTTTGGGATTGCAAACATCTTTCCACGGCAACATAGCCCAGAATCTGCTTTTACTTTTGTTCGCCTAACACAAACGACATATCATGGATTTCATGTCATTTACCACACCCTTGGGAGCCCAAAAAACTGAGAAGGCATAGGTGGGGAGAGATTGGAGGGCCGCTTTTATAAAGATTTCTTTGCCCCCATTTGACAAGAGCCTCTTTGACCAACTTTTAACCCTACAAGCAAGACGATTAGTAATATCCTTAAAAGCTTTTGTTTTCTTTTTACCAATTCGGAGGGGCAGTCCAAGATAATTGTTGAGCTTGTCAACCACTTTCATATCGCGAGACTCACCCACTGAGAGACAATGCTCCCTAGACGTTTTCTGGCTAAAGAGAACCATAGACTTCTCAAAATTAATATTTTGACACGAGAATAAAGCAAAATCTCTAATAATATTCAAAAAAGCATCAACATCCCTATTTTTATTTTTAAGAAAAATAAGAGCATCATCGGCAAAGAATAAGTGGTTAATGTGAGGGCCATTTTGGCTAGTCCGGATGCCCTTAAGAATTTATTATTTTGAGCATTCTCAATAATGCCTCCATGCAAAATAAAAACAAGGAGATAGGGTATCCCCTTGTCGGAGATACCTCTAGGGAGTGATAATCTTCGAGAGTCTAGAATTACACTTAACCACGTATCTCACCGATCGGACACAACTCATGATTTTGTTTACCCAACTGTCCACAAAGTCCATCTTCTTCATAACATTCTCAATGAAATCCCACTCGATCCGGTTGTATGCCTTGATCATATTGAGCTTTATAACAAGGCCCTTATTCGGACCATTCTTTGATCTCTGGAGGTAGTGCATTAATTCATGGGCAATAAAAATATTATCATGAATCATCCTACCGGGACGAACGCACTTTGGTTTTGATTGATGCAACTGGGAAGAGCTATCTTGAGACAATTGGCAAGGGTTTTTGAAATAATTTTGTAAACAACCTTGCATAAACTGATAGGACAGAAATTAGAAGTATCAATGGCTTCCTTAATTTTGGGAATAAGGATGATCATCGTCTCATTAAGACATTTGATGTAACACCCCTAACCCCTCTCCATCATAGGATTAGAGTCACGGGCATTACTAACATGTCATACAATTAATCAATCATAATTACAAATATATATACTAGCCATTAACAATATAATATATAGGGGCATGTCACAAACAATCAGATCATACAATACTAGAATATTATACAATCGAATATTGATTCATGCTATGCAATGCTAAACTTGGTCTTCCACTGTCTACACTCTTATCACTATTTATCCCTTCTTGAATGTTAGAATTCGGATACATACAAGACTATTCCAATTATTAGCATCAGAGTATTGGTTCATATTCCGTCTACGATTATATTTTTAATTTATCCTCGATGATGTTAGTGGAATGCACTTAATTTAGGTTTGCTAATTCACCGCAATACAGAGTAAAAATTACTCTTAAAGCCCCCATTTTGAGTCTACGGGACCCTAAAAATAGTTTAAAAACAGGCAGGGACTGATTTGAAACAATTCTGGAAGTTTAGGAAATAATTACAAAAATTTTGATTTCAGGGGTCACACACCCGTGTGGCTAGGCCTTGTGCCTCACAAGGCTGAGACACACGCCCATGTGGCTAGGCTGTGTAACTCTCTAAATTGGGTCACACACGCATGTATGTTGCCCGTGGATGACACACACTCATGTGGCTGGGCCGTGTGCACCCAAAAGTACTTTAAAACTCAAGTTTATCATTTCCTACTTACTTGGGCACTAAGCAACTCAATTACCAATCATTTAACCTATTCAAAACACGATTAAACATGTCCAAAATACACCAAATTCATCACCTAATATGCCTAACCAATGTACCCTTAATGGTACCACATTTTATATGTCCAAATACATCAACAAACACATCGAACATTCAAGACTTTCATTATATCACATGTACCATATTTGAACTAACTTTCAACTTCTAAAGTTACCAAATATGAAGCTAAGCACATACCAAGTATTATGCTAAGCTACCAAACTTTAAACTATTACATACCAAAATATAAACTAGGCTAACATACCAACATAGCCTTAACCACAACTATATACACATTTAACCATCATTTTACTAGCAACTAAGTTAACAACATTTTATAAACAATATCAACAAAAGACTCCCTAGGTACATGCCATTACAAAATGAAATATCACCACACTTGAGCTCGGGATTTGTGGTTTAATGCTGCATCGGTAATAATTCGAACAGTACCTAGCCTGCGCACGGAAAACAAAATCGCACGCCGAGTAAAACTCAATGGTATTTCTATAATCTGAATAACTTAAACTTGATATAAGTATTTAAAATGCAAAATGCAACAAGTAAGATATGGACATGTGTTTCAATTCAATAGTATAATTTTTTGCTCATTCCTTATTCACATCTACTAAGATTTTCACATGTTCAAATATATAAGTATATATCAATGGCATTTCATTTAACATTTGAATACATCATCTCATGCAATGGCATGATTCATATCATTGATCAATACTTGAATTCATTTAAGTTTCACATATCAATTCATCAATTCATCAATTCATATTTCATTTCTCATCTCATAATCATTTCTCATATTTTTCATTTCAATATTTTCTCATCTCATATTCATTTATCATCTTTTTCATTTCAATATCAATCACATAAATTATTATTTTACTTTCCCCTATTAACATGGCACGGGCTGAAATAGATACACGGATCCAACTAACACACCAGTTTGGCACCTAGTGCCTCATCAGATAAATCTGAAGTAATAATGGAAACGCGAAAATATACACGCTTTTTCATGCCCTTTTTAATTAACTCAAATTCTTGCAAGTTTGGTAAAATTCTTGTCAAAAATATATAATTATTATAAAATAAATATTTTATACTTAAATTATTAACATAATGAATTTTAATTAATTTTATAATTAATTTTGATTAATTTTGATTATTTTCAACAGATTTGCACAAAGGGCAAAAAATGGCTTAACAGACACTACTAGAAGCGCAAAATTGAGAAACAATTTTGAAGCATCAAGGCGAATTAATTTTTCAGCCTAAGACGATCCAATTTATGTGTATTAATTCATAATATAATTAATTTTAATTTATATCCAATTTAATTTGGGTTAAATAAATTATTATTAATTAATTATAAAAATGGCCCAGTTGAGTTGAACCGAGAAAAACCGAACCGACTGAGTACTGGGCAGCCCAAAACCATCCCACATGCTAACCCAATAAGCTTGCTTGGCTGATTATTTAGCTTGCAAAATGACCCTTGAAGACTTTTTCAAATTGTAAACAAACCCTTCTACTATTTGTGCCTTTCTAGATTTGCCCTTACCTTAATATAGCAAGTTTGAAAACTTCAAACTTGCCACATGTGTGGCCGGCCAGGGGAGGGCTCTTTGGCTGCTGATTTTAGCTATTTTTAGCATCCCTCTCAACCTATAAAAACCACCATTGGCTGCTCATTTGAAACAGACCTCAATTTTCTCATCTCTTCTCTTCTCTCTCAATTTTCTCTCTTCATTTCCCACCCATTTTTCTTTATTCTCTTACCGATTTCACCTCTGGAAAATGAGTCATTCATCCACCATTTGGCGTATCATTAAAGTGTTCGTAGAAGCCTCGATTCGACAAGAACAAGTGGAGAAGGAAGAGTAGAGCAAACCAGTCAAGCCACAGAGAAACATCGGATTTGATTATTGTTCCCTATCCTTTTAATTTATGTTTTTGTTATGATGAACATGTCTATGAATATTTGCGATGTTGAAATGTTTAATTTAATTGATATGGCTTAAATTTAATTCGTGTTAGGTTGATTGTATTTCGTCTACTTAATTTATTAAAATTGTGTTTGTGTTGTTATAGTTCTCGATAAGATGTTTGATTAAGTAAAACTATGACTAAGTTATTCTTGCATTACAATTGTAAGGTAACTAATGAATTAATTATTTAAACAGGATGAAATTGTAATTAATTGACACAATACTTAATCAGTGCATGTTTAATCATCTAAGGTAGCTGAGGGTTAAATTAGCAACGGTATCTAGCGATACATTAGCCTTGCATAACTTGCAAGATTATTATGATTAAACTGTTTCAAGGTAGAAATACATTGTTACCTCACATAATCTTTTATGTGCTTATGAGTGTCGAAACCATTTTAAAAATCGTTTATAAAAAAGGGGATCGACTTTAAAAAACGAAATGGGAGACACCACCAATCCCTTTTTACTTAGGTGTGATTGGATCACCTTGTAAAACGTTTTATTTTAAAAACATTCAATTTTGGTCCACAAAAACAAGAAAACGGGTTCGAGAGTCGGTTACGTATGAGGAAGGGTTAGCACCCTCATAACGCCCAAAATTGGTACCTAATCGATAAAATCATGTCCGAATGTTGAAAATAAAGAAAATTACAAAATATGATCCTTTTATTAGAAAGAAAACCAAGACTTACTTATCCCAAAGAAATAAAGTTCTATACCCAGTAAGTTAGGGTATAGCATCTCATGACTTTGAAATTAAGCTCGTCTTTATTTTAGAAAATTCCTATCTCGGGACGCAAGACGTCGAACCCAGTAAGTTAGGGCACAATGCTTTGAATTCCCAAGAATAGGTTTTTCGATTTGAAATTGGTAAATTTCAGTTTTTTCTTAAATAAAAAAAAAGAATATGTAATATCTAAATTTTCACGAGAAAAATCGAACCCAGTAAGTTAGGGCAAAATTCTTCTCGAAATCCCCCAAATATCACATATCACCATTAAAAATATTTTAAAAAAATCTTTAATTTAAAAGTTATTTTTATTTAAAAAAGGTATGAGTAAGATATTGTCATATATATATATGTATATATGTATATCCAATTACAGATTTAACAATAAATAATCAATGAATAATATAACATGAATAAATAAAAAACATGCTAAAGTAATAACAAACAAATATTAATAAAATCATAATACATAATAAAATAATATAAAATAACTAATAATAATATACAAGGATTATACATAATAAAAAAAATTATTAAATAATAAATAATAAATATATATACATAATATATTACTCATAAAAATATATATGTAATAAGTAATATAAATAAAATAGGTTATATTATAATAGATTTTATACAAAACAAAATTTTAAAACTAATGCATGGTATAATATTACAAATTACAAAAAGCATAATATAATAATCAATATATAAATCATAATATAAAAATAATATTTAAACAAATAAAATAATAGATAATAAATAATAATGATTTAATATGTATAAAGATAATACATAAAAAATATATATAAATATATATGCATTTTATACTATTAACAAAATTAATAAAATAAAACAGTTTAATAAAATAATTAGGTATAGTATTAGAATAATTAAAATTAAAATAAAAGATTTTAAAATGAATAAGATTAAATTAAAAAATTGCGTTACACTGCAGGGGTTAATAGCAACTAAAACAAACATAAAAGGATTAATTTAGAACGTGTGTTAAACCCCAAGGACTAATGTGGCAATTAAGCCTCTTTTTAAAAATGACGTCGTTCCGATTTTGATCTTTAAAATGCTTGAGGATCCAATTGAAACTAAATAAAAATTTCAGGGCTAATTTAATAAAGAACAAAAGTTTGAATTAAACTAAATTGAAAATGATGAAATTGCGGAAGGACCGAATGAATAAATTCTCCATTTCTTGAAAACACGCGGATCCCAGAGAAGCGGGTCGGGTCTCGGGTCGGTTTCATGAAACAACGTCATTTTGGCTTTGGGGAATGGGCTCCAAAACGGCATCATTTAACAGGTATTTAAACCACTTTTTTGCCCAAAATTTTCATTTCAAACAATCTTTCAGGAAAAAAAATAAAATAGAAGCCTTGAAGGCTCTCGTCCACATGGCCGAAGGCCAGAACCTGGCCCAAGGTTCCGACGATGGACCGCCGCTCGCACCGCCACATGCACTGCCTCCGATGGCAGTCGGAAAGCTCAAAAAACCCCGCTTTCGATGCCAAATCCAACGGTAAACTCTTTTCACTCCTTTTTTAGTTTATATACATAAAATGCATGAACTGAGAAGAAAAGAAAATAAAAAAAATGAGACGGATATCCAAAATAAATAACCTTTGTAAACTGTTTCTGTATTTTTATTTTGTAATCTCTCTGTATTCGTATCTGTCTATTTCTGTGTATTTTTCGTGTATCCTCCCCCTTTTACAGGTTTACATGGGTTTTATACCCGAAAAAACAAAAAAAGGAAATAAAAAAGATGCCATTTTTGCTGCTGTTATTTCCTTTCTTGTGCAGGTCGAAGTGGAGATCTCGCGACGGAGATAAGACTTGCGTGGATCGCGGCGTGCATTGGTGGCGCAATCGAAGGGCTATTGAAGCGGCGCGACGATTAAACTCCCGTTGTTGCAGCGCCTAGGGTTTTAGAAACCCTAGGTTTTTCTAATTTCGGTTTATGCTTTTGGGCCTTTTGGGCTCCGGTATTGGGTCTGGGTCAGTCTGTTTTGGGGTATTGGGTCACTTTAGTGGTTTGGGCTTTTGTTTGGGTTCTGTTCTGGGTTAGTTTAGGTATTGGTGGGAGTAACGGGTTTTTAGGCTTGTTTAATTTGTAAAAGGACTATACAAGGGACATTTTGGTTATTATTTTTTAATTTGGGCTTATTTAATGCCCGGGCAAAATTAGGTACTTACAGCTGCCCCTCTTTGCTCATTGTCGTGTAACGAGAATAGAGCAAAGATTATAAAAGGACCAATTTTGCCCGGTCTTGGCCGAGCCTCGACTTCTTGATCCTTGTCTTCTTCAAACGACTCCAACTCCACTGCAACTTGAACGGTACTGGAACTTCATCTTGATTTCAATAAGTTTGATAGCTTCAACTTCATGAAGGCAGTATCCACTATCTTTTGATCTGCTCCACTGCAAACTCAGGGAAACAAGATCTGATGTTTTCGATATGCTTCTTGGAACTTCAAGAATACCAGATCTTCTATTTTAACCTGCTCAGGGAAATTTTTAATTTGCTTCCGTACTATCTTCAAGAAGACTTCATTCTTCAGTCTGCTCCACTATGGAACAAAATCCGAAATTTTCAATTTGCTTCCTTACTTTCTTTAGGAAGATTTCATTCTTCAGTCTACTCCACTAGGGAACAAAATCTGAATTTTTTCAATTTGCTTCCTTACTATCTTCAGGAAGACTTCATTCTTCAGTCTGCTCCACTATGGAACAAAATCTGAAATTTTCAATTTGCTTCCTTCTATCTTCAAGAAGACTTCATTCTTTAGTCTGATCCACTAGGGAACAAAATTTAAAAATTTTAATTTGCTTCCTTACTATCTTCAGGAAGACTTCATTCTTCAGTCTGCTCCACTACCAGTTCTAGGGAACAAAATCTGAAATTTTCAATTTGCTTCCTTATTATCTTCAGGAAGACTTCATTCTTCAGTTTGATCCACTAGGGAACAAAATCTAAAATTTTCAATTCTTCAGTTTGTTCCACTACCATTTCTAGGGAACAAAATCTGAAATTTTCAATTTGCTTCCTTATTATCTTCAGGAAGACTTCATGCTTCAGTTTGCTCCACTATTATCTCTAGGGAACAAAATCCAAAATTTTCAATTTGCTTCTTTACTATCTTCAGAAAGACTTCATTCTTCAGTTTGATCCACTAGGGAACAAAATCTGAAATTTTCAATTCTTCAGTTTGCTCCACTACCATCTCTAGGGAACAAAATCTAAAATTTTCAATTTGCTTCCTTACTATCTTTAGGAAGACTTCATTCTTCAGTTTGCTCCACTACCATCTCTAGGGAACAAAATCTGAAATTTTCAATTTGCTTCCTTACTATCTTCAGGAAGACTTCATTCTTCAGTTTGCTCCACTACCATCTCTAGGGAACAAAATTTGAAATTTTTGGTTGGCTACAATGTCCTCTGAAGGACATGTCCTGTATACTCGAATGCATGGATGCAGAATGCCAAGAGAATGTTAATTAGGACGCATAATCAGAATGAATCTAATACTCCTAACTAAATGATATTAGGGATGACATTTGCATGAATGCAGGATGTCATGAAAATGATTTTTTTTTTATGAAAAACAATTAGGACACAATGATCAGTATAAATCAAATGCTCCTAATTGGAAATAAGAGAATGATCCCTATGGGTTGTCATTGCTCATAGTTCATCAAGGTTCTATCATTGATGCGCTACCATGCTTTCTCGATCAGCTGGTATCTTAGACAGAAAACCCAAAGAAACAATCATATTCTGCTTAGCAAGCTTCCCCTAATGTAATTTCTGAGTTAGCCCCACTTGAACCTTGGGACATGAAGTTGGTATCTCCCACTACAACTTCAGGGGAATGACATTTGGTTTCTTTCATATTTCTGTTACCACTCAGAGGTACAGAAGTTGTATCACTTTCAATATGTTACACCATTCCTTGGGTGTAATGACCAGATGTATGTGTCGAATGGATGCAGGGTATCCCAACAATGATCCCCTTTTACACTTGGATTGACCTTGTTCGTCATTTGCCGATATGGTGTCACCAACGAAATTGTCTTATCCAATGAGAATTTGAAGAGATAATCATTTTCCAATGTTTCCAGCCCTTAGGCTTGGTGAGTTCTGAACAATAGTTATGTTTCAGATTCCTCATATTATTTAGAAGCTTCTAGAGTAATATGCAAAACTCCTTTTATGAAAGTGTGTTTAGTCCATTATTTCAATATAAAATGCTTGAAAAAGGTCACAAAAATGGATGAGAAAGAAATTAGTCAAGAGCATAGCTCAGAAAAAAATAATTTAATCAAAGATAACCCAGGCAATAAAAGAAAATTGATTTGGGTGTATCTCAAAAAAAAAAGCAATCAAGGAAATGGGTAAGATAGAAGCTAGGTGCCCCAGATATCATAGCCTGAGCTTCTCTGTTCAAACTTCTTGAGAATCATTTTAAGCTCAATATGTGTCTAAGGGATCCGGAGTACTTTGTTAATGCCCCAAGACGTAACATACTTTCTCATTGCTAATTCAGACGTAGCAAGACTACTGTATGCCCCACTTTTGATCAAAATTTGAGCCGCCCTTTTGGGGTTTTCAACTCAAATCCCCTTTGGTCTCAAAGTGCCCTTTGCGGGTTTTTGCCTTGGCCTCTCTTTTTTTTTCGAGGCGCCATTTACGGGTTTTCACCTTGATCTTTCCTCTTTCAGGTAAAATACCTCTTGACTAAACCTGAATTCACTAGATTGGGCATGTCTTCGCCCTTCATCTTGGTCAATATCAATGCTCTTCTAGAATAGGCCTTTTTCCATATAAGGTATTTCCTAGTTCAGAATATGTTTTCCTTTGAAATTGTTTTGTAGAAGAAAGATCTGTTTCAACATCAGATTCCTCCTTTGTGGAATTCTCTAGGATGAACCTCTTTGTCGTAAACTCGCATCATCTGACTGTGATGGATAGCTTTTAACCTTTTTTTTGATTAGGTTCAATTGGCAAAAATGTTTCAATTCCATAAATCAGTGGGTAAGATGTTGCCCCAGTGAAGGTTCTGGCCGATGTTCAATAAGACAGAGGGTAAATGGTAGCTTCTTATACCAATCTTTACAAGTCTTAATCACCTTTCATAACTTTTTTTTTGAATTTGTTACACTGTGATATGTTGCCTGATTTTTAGACAAACTATAAACTTTGACTTTGTACAGTGATCCTTTATGGCATTCTTTGCTGGCATCCGATCCCTTTTTTTAATTAATGACTTCAACTTTGTAACATTAGCATATGAAGCTACTTCCACCCTCTTAGTGAAGTAAACGATGACCATGACAGTGAATCGATGTCAACTAAAAGCATTTGACAAGATTGACCCCATAATTTCCATGCCTCACATACGGAAAATTTGTAAAGAATTGGAAAAGGCATATGAATCTTGTCTCCTTTAATACGGCATAACTGATACCATCCTTTTCTATGTAGATCAATAATGTCTGATCCTCATGTTTAGCCCGCGTCTTAGAAGCCCAAGCATGTCCTGATATGATCGTGCAAAAACATCTTTGAATTCTTGAAAACAACTCAATGCTGTCTTGCCTTATTTTTGTGATGAGCTGGGCTTCGATCTTCATCCCTTCCTAGGCTCACAATATCCAATGACCCTTTGTAAAGTAAGGTTTGGTTTTCAACTTGTTTCACCATTCTTAACAAATTAGAAGATAGGGTACAATCTCTGTTATCTTCAAAGTCCTTAGATCTCTTAGACCCATATCTCATTAAAAAAAGGGAGTCAGTAACAACGTCGCTCATGTCGTTGATATCTGGGTACCTAGGTATGAAGGCAAGAAATCCAAAGAATAAATGATTCTAAGGATGATTGCTTGTATGATAATGAATAAAGAATGAAAGAGTAAAAAAAATGTATAGTAGAAAAAATAAAAGAATATGTACTCAAAAAGATGCATTTCATTGAAATATAAATTTCGGACATGAACCTATTTCACAAAAGAATTCTTATTGTCTCTAGGCTTAAGACAACAAGCATGTTTTGAATATTACTTTAGGTCTACTTCTAAAAATACAAGAATCTCTTCCACAGTCCCATGATTCAAAACACTCTCAAGTACACAAGGGCTTGGAAACTTTATTCCCCAGTCCACTTTTGATTTCTTCAAGGAGTCGCAACTTTCTTGTCTCCTCCTTCAATAACTGCCTCGTTAAAGTGATCAAGTTTTGATGAATCGTTGACTTTCACAATTCCCATTTTAATGAACTTTTCAACCAGCTTTTTAAACGTAGTGCAGTTTTTAATTGAATGACCCTTTATTCCTGCGTGGTACTCGCATTGGGCATTCTTGTTATACCATTTTAGGAACGGAGGTTGCAACGGTTTTGAATAAAATAGGGACACCACGTGTGCTTCAAACAAACTTTGAATAGCTCCTTATACGTCATTGGGATTGGCGTAAATTGGAGCTTTTCAAAGTTTTGCCTTGTGCTCGACTCTTGTCTCGCTGACCCTTGTTGCCCAACAGTGATCACCTTGGGTTGGTTAACAGTAATTGCTTTTGAGTACCCTTTATTGTATGTACCCGCATTGTTCACCTCGTCATCCCTTTTCCTAGGAGCAGACCTTTTAGTGGTTTTCCCTGCTTCAATCTTGCCATCCCTTATGGCATTTTCAATCATCTTTCCTGCCATCACTATATCCGCAAAGCTCTTAGTAGTATTTCCTATCATATGAGTGATGAATGGAGCCTTCAAGGTATTGATGAAGAGCATTGTAGTCTCCTTTTCTAGAAGTGGTGGCTGAACTTGCATGGCGACCTCTCTTCATCTTTGCACATACTGTCTGAAGCTTTCATTTGATTTCTTCTTCATATTTTGCAAAGTGATTCTGTCAGGCGTCATGTCTGTGACATGGTTGTATTGCTTCATGAAGGCTTGAGCTAAGTCTCTCCAGGAGCTAATGTTAGAGCGGCTGAGTTGATTGTACCACCTAGACGCTGCCCCCACCAAACTGTCTTGGAAACAATGAATCAAGAGTTGATCATTATTAACATAGCCGGTCATGCGTCTGCAAAACATGGTAATGTGGGCTTCAGAGCAGCTAGTCCCGTTGTACTTTTCAAACTCTAGAATCTTGAATTTATGAGGAAACACCAAATCTGGAACCAAACTCAAGTCTTTTGCGTCAATACCATGAAGATTATCAGCATTTTCCAACTCTTGGAACTTTTCTTCCAACCATCTACAGCGATCCTCCAGTTTCCTTGAAGATTCAATTCTTATTTCCTCTCTCTCTGCTATGTCCAAATCTATGATAACAGGATTGGTAGGGTTATTTCCTGGGTTAGATCCCGAGTCCACTTGAAAGTTCATGGGTGGTCTAGGATCAGCTTGCCCCTGTTGAGGCCTAATTGTGATTGGTGGCCTTTGGGGATATTCCCCAGGCTGTGTTTGCACATGTGGTGGAGTGAATCCCCTAGGAAAGTCCTCATTGTCTTCAGCATTAACTAAGGGACCCTTTCCTTTATCTATTAACCCACTCATCATCTGGGCCATTTGAGCCATCATGTTCTTTTGAGCCTCCAACATCTGGTCCCTCATCTCTTGTTGGAATTTTGCCATTTGCTCCTACATCAGGTCTTGTATGTCTCTTTGGCATTGTTCCATTCTTTGATCCATTTTCTTTGACTTGGCACGTGTTCCGTAAGGGTGTTCACCTTCTAGATTTCCCTTTTATTTCTCTCTCCCCAACTCTGTTATAATTTCAACTAATTAGACTCTTTCTATGGACTTAAATGCATATGTGATGTAATGCAAATGCATGAATGCAAAGAAAGAGAGGCGTTGACTCTGAATTCAGTTACATTAGAAAAACTTTACTAGAAAATAGATTTCTTTACACAAAACGGATTACATATGCGGCTTTGTCCTCATAGTCCAAGTGAAAACGTCAATCCCCTTCTTCGCAAAAGTCAAATCTTGCAAACTCCTAATAGATGCCTCCTCTAGCTCCTTTTGCTTGATCTGGACCGCGACTCCTATTCACTTGTTAGCATCTTTAAGAAAGCCGAGACGTGGTGATTCCCGATTTGTTTTTGTCAACTTGAATCCTTGGGTAATAAGGTCTTGTATTCTTTCACCGGCTATCAGTCTTCTCTTGTTGTGTTCACTTAGACTATATTCGGACGACCGTATTATAATCCACTTTATCAAAAAAATCCATTTTCTTATGACCAACTTTTCTATTTAGCAATCGAATTTGAAATCAACTCCTCTTTTCTATGATGTGAATGCAATGCAATCAAAACAAAAGAAAACCTGTTAGCACAGGAAAAATAAATAACATAGAACCTATCAGGGTGACCACTAGGGTTTGACATAATTCTACCTAGGGTGAGCTCTTAGGGTTCACTATATGTGGTTTAGTTCTAAAGTTGAGGTACCCAAACCAGCAAATTCCTCGATCCTCACCCATTATAGGCTCATACGGACCGAGTTTGGTTCAGGGGAATACATTTCCCTATGGCTATGCGGAGGTGAAAACCTCACGAAGACATAGGTACGGATGTATCCCGGAAGCAGTCCACTAGCCCCTACGGAGGTAAAAACCTCACGAAAGCATAGCTTCTCGCTCCCACTTAAGGGTGTGACCACAACAGTCATGCAGTGCAGTGCAGAGAAATATATACCTAGAACCACATGCAATAAAAGGATCATGTTTTTTTTTAAAAAAAAAAACCAAAATTTTAAATTCAGACAAAAGGACATGAAATTATCAATTTTATGGGTTGACTCTCTTAAGTCCCCAGTGGAGTCGCCAAGCTGTCGAAACCATTTTAAAAATCGTTTATAAAAACGGGGATCGACTTTAAAAAACGAAATGGGAGTCACTACCAATCCCTTTTTACTTAGGTGTGATTGGATCACCTTGTAAAACATTTTATTTTAAAAACATTCAATTTTGGTCCACAAAAACAAGAAAACGGGTTCGGAAGTCGGTTACGTATGAGGAAGGGTTAGCACCCTCATAACGCCCAAAATTGGTACCTAATCGATAAAATCATGTCCGAATGTTGAAAATAAAGAAAATTACAAAATATGATCCTTTTATTAGAAAGAAAACCAAGACTTACTTATCCCAAGGAAATAAAGTACTATACCCAGTAAGTTAGGGTATAGCATCTCATGACTTTGAAATTAAGCTCGTCTTTATTTTAGAAAATTACTATCTCGGGACGCAAGACGAAGAACCCAGTAAGTAGGGCACAACTCTTTGAATTCCCAAGAATAGGTTTTTCGATTTGAAATTGGTAAATCTCAGTTTTTTCTTAAGTAAAAAAAAGAATATGTAATACCTAAAGTTTCACAAGAAAAATCGAACCCAGTAAGTTAGGGCAAAATTCTTTTCGAAATCCCCCAATATCACATATCACCATTAAAAATATTTTAAAAAATCTTTAATTTAAAAGGTATTTTTATTTAAAAAAGGTATGAGTAAGATATTGTCATATATATATATATATATATATATATATCCAATTACAGATTTAACAATAAATAATCAATGAATAATATAACATGAATAAATAAAAAAACATGCTAAAGTAATAAAAAACAAATATTAATAAAATCATAATACATAATAAAATAATATAAAATAACTAATAATAATATATACAAGGATTATACATAATAAAAATAATTATTAAATAATATATAATAAAATGTATATATATATACATAATATATTAATCATAAAAATTATATATGAAATAAATAATATAAATAAAATAGGTTATATTATAATAGATTTTATACAAAACAAAATTTTAAAACTAATGCATGATATAATATTACAAATTACAAAAAGCATAATATAATAATCAATATATAAATCAATATATAAAAAAAAATATTTAAACCAAATAAAATAATAGATAATAAATAATAATGATTTAATATGTATAAAGATAATACATAAAAAATATATAAATATATATGCATTTTATACTAGTAACAAAATTAATAAAATAAAACAGTTTAATAAAATAATTAGGTATAGTATTAGAATAATTAAAATTAAAATAAAAGATTTTAAAATGAATAAGGATTAAATTAAAAAATTGCGTTACACTGTAGGGGTTAATAGCAATTAAAACAAACATAAAAGGATTAATTTAGAACGCACGTTAAATTCCAAGGACTAATGTGGCAATTAAGCCTCTTTTTAAAAACGACGTCGTTCCGATTTTGGTCTTTAAAATGCTTGAGGATCCAATTGAAACGAAATAGAAATTTCAGGGCTAATTTAATAAAGAACAAAATTTTGAATTAAACTAAATTGAAAATGATGAAATTGCGGAAGGACCGAATGAATAAATTCTCCATTTCTTGAAAACACGCGGATCCCAGAGAAGCGGGTCAGGTCTCGGGTCAGTTTCATGAAACGACGTCGTTTTGGCTTTGGGGAATGGGCTCCAAAACGACGTCGTTTAACAGGTATTTAAAAACCACTTTTTTGCCCAAAATTTTCATTTCAAATAATCTTTCAGAAAAAAATAAAATAAAACAGAAGCCTTGAAGGCTCTCGTCCACATGGCCGAAGGCCAGAACCTGGCCCAAGGTTCCGACGATGGACCGCCGCTAGCACCGCCTCCGATGGCGGTCGGAAATCCCAAAAACCCCTCTTTCGATGCCAAATCCAACGGTAAACTCTTTTCACTCCTTTTTTAGTAACATATATACATAAAATGCATGAACTGAGAAGAAAAGAAAATAAAAAAATGAGACGGATATCCAAAATAAATAACCTTTGTAAACTGTTTCTGTATTTTTATTTTGTAATCTCTCTGTATTCGTATATATCTATTTCTGTGTATTTTTCATGTCTCCTCCCCCTTTTACAGGTTTACATGGGTTTTATACTCGAAAAAACAAAAAAGGAAATAAAAAAGATGCCATTTTTGCTGCTGTTATTTCCTTTCTTGTGCAGGTCGAAGCGGAGATCTCGTGACGGAGATGAGACTTGTGTGGATCGCGGCATGCATTGGTGGTGCAATCGAAGGGCTGTTGAAGCGGCGCGAGGATTAGACTCCCGTTCTTGCGGCGCCCAGGGTTTTAGAAACCCTAGGTTTTTCTGATTTCGGTTTATGCTTTTGGGCCTTTTGGGCTCCGATTTTGGGTCTGGGTCAGTCTGTTTTGGGGTATTGGGTCACTTTAGTGGTTTGGGCTTTTGTTTGGGTTCTGTTCTGGGTTAGTTTAGGTATTGGTGGGAGTAACGGGTTTTTAGGCTTGTTTAATTTGTAAAAGGACTGTACAAGGGACATTTGGGTTATTATTTTTTAATTTGGGCTTATTTAATGCCCAGGCAAAATTAGGTACTTACAATGAGATTGAATTAATTGTTTGAATTGGCATAGAGATGTGTACAAGAGATTATTTTAATTTCATAAGTATGTATGTGCATTAACACATTTGCCTATTAAAATTTGTTTAATTGGTTGAATTGACATAGAAATATAGTCAAGAGATGAATAGATTTTGGTAGGTGAGTATGTTCATAAGTTAGCAAATTACCGAGTTGCTGTGAATTTATCCATAACAACATAAACATGAGTTTAATAATTCTAAGTTAAGAAATGTATTTAATCTAACACAATTATGTCATCTTGGTTAAAATCATCTTTTGAAATCATGCATTAGAACTTTGTTTTATTTTATTTGTTTTACTTAGTTAAAATCCTAGTTTCTAATCACCTCCTCAAATCAAAATATTTTTCTTCACCAAAGTGTTTTAAATTGCATTCATAAATAATTCTTTTCACAGTCCCTGTGGGTACGATAACTCGACATTTACTTGTCACTTTATTACTTGTTACGATTGTGTACACTTGCACATTTCCGTCGTTCCAAATAATTGCGCCCAGTGCTATACAAATTGACACCCATTGTCTCATTGGTTAAACCGAAGCAAATTGGCACCCAGTGCCTCATCGACTCGAGATCGAAGTAATCCCTGAACTCTTCCTATCCTATGGCATGCCATCTATATTCGAATCAGCCCAATGTAGTTAATAGGGAATCATTTCACTTTTCAATACAACCAATGTCTCAATTTCATGAATGTATATCATCACATATAAGCATATATTCAATTTGATAATGATCACATTTTTCTCAATACACATATATACATAATCAATATATTTCATAGTCTACAAAATCAATCCATTTCATTTCAATTATGAATTTAATTCAATCCCAAAGTTCCAAAGTACTCACCTCAAATGCTTACCATATGCAAATAATTATATATGCAATAATCTATTATTTAATTCAGATTATAGAAACACAAACCATAATTTCCGAACTATTCGACATCGATTTTTATCCTTCCCCTTTTTACTTGAGGATTCCGGTACGACATTAGCTATGGAATAAAACAATTAAATCACATTAATATTACACATTTCAATTTCACATTAAATTTCAATTTTTGAACTATATTTTGCTTATTCTTCAATTTAGTCCCTAAACCGAGACTAATTTTAATAATCACATTTAACTTCATATTTTAATACTATTTTCAATCTAGACCACATTTAGCTTCCTCTTTTCCAATTCAACCCCTTAATTTTAAATTTTTCACAATTTAGTCTCTATTGCTCAAAATCAACAATTAATTCCACAATTTAGTCTTTTTCCATTTCTAACTTAAAAATCTATCTAATCCATAATATTTAAACTATTCAACAATGTCAACATCTAAAATCTTGAACAATACTAAAAATTACAAAATGGGTCGGGTAGCCCTAAATACCGGGATTCCAAAAACGTAAAACTTACAAGTGTAAGGACTAAATTGCACTAACCAATTTGAGCTTGAACTTCCAAACCCCTAGTGACGTGCGTTTTCTTCTCCTTTTTCTTTCTTTCTTTTGTTTAATTTATATGTCTCCACTTTCTTTTCTTTTATTATAACATTAATTTTAATTATTATAATATATACATTAATGTTAACACATATATATAATATATATACATGCATTTTCCTTAGCTCATGGCCGGCCACCTATTTACAAACATTAATTAAGTGGCATATTGCTACTTTAGCCCTTAAGTTTATTTCAATTTATAATTAAACTTTTAACCCTTACGCGATTTAGTCTTTGTACCTTAAAAAGTCCTAATTTCACAAAATTTACTATTCCGAATATTAATTACCTACTAAGTTAGCCTCGTAAATATTTAATAAAAATATTTACGAGTCTGGTTTATGGTTATGGAGTCTCGAGAATACACTTTTCGACACCCCTGACTATCGGATCGTTACATTTGACATCCTTACTCCCTTTTAAAACTCAAGACAAAACAATACAACCTCTTTGCCAACAACATCCCAATTGTTTTTGAAGAAGCTGCCCGATAGGCCATCAATCCCGGGTGCTTTTTTGGGATCCATTTGTTTAAGAGCTTCAAGAATTTCACCCTTAGTAAAATCCCTTGTAAGGCTATTGTTGATCTCCTGAGTGATGCAATGTTGAATGTGGTTCATATTAAAGTCACCATTTGTTGGGGCATCGAACTTAAACAAATCTGGAAATAATCTACAGCCACTTTACAAAAGTCATCGACCTTATACACCCAATTCCCACTTGAGTTTTTGAGCTTCTCAATTCTTTTTTTCTTTTGTCTACACGTAGCTCTTACATGGAAGTACCTAGTGTTTCTATCTCCTTTTCTAAGCCATTTAATTCTCGATCTCTGTGCCCAATAACACTCCTCTCTTTCGTACATGTGACTGAGCTTTGACCTGGCTTCCTTTAAATAATTCGCATTGTAGCTCTGCATGGTCCCATCAATGATTTTATTAATCTTAGTTTCAAGCTTATTGATTTGTTTCTTCATTCTACTGTAACGGTTTCTTTGCCATTCACCAAGGTTCGTCGACACCCTATCAAACTTCTCTATGATATTCGTATCGTTACAGCTCCAAGCTGCCTTAATAATATTTTTGGCCTCAACTTCGTTCGCCCAAGAATTATCATACTTGAACAGAAGCCTATGGTCTATAAAATTCTCCATTGGCTTATGACCCCCAAAATCCATAAGAATAGCATCATGATCAAACTTGGACAATCTAACAACATTGGTTTCCATAAAAGGGAAATTCTTGATGGCATTTATCAATACCATGTATCTATCAAGTCTTTCTTTGGCAAGGTTTTCCCCCTCCTTGTTATTGACCCATGTAAACCACCCTCTATTTGTTTTTATATCGACAAGAGCCAACTTATCCATCACGTCTTTGAAGTCTTGCATGTCAGCCTGAGCTTTCCTACGGCCACCCTCCTTATCGGCATCATTAAGAATGGCGTTGAAATCTCCTCCCACCACTCAATCTTCTTGAACCGAGTTACCCATACTCCTTAGCATCTCCCATGAGCTGTTTCTCATATTTGGATTCGCATGTCCATAAGAGCCGGTGAATCTCATGTTGCTATTGTTCTCCATACGAACCAAGGAGTCAATATGGTGTTTGGAATAAGTTTGTATAAAGACATCCAAATCCTCTTTCTAGAGTAACGTAAGACTACCACTCTGTCCTTCAGCACTAGCAGCCAAGCCTCCATTCATCTTGCAAATGTTTTGAATGAGAGATAGGTTAACCGTTTTCAACTTCGTTTCACATAGAAATACAAGATCAGGGTTATTCACAACAAGTAGTTGCTTCGCGGGGTTTCCGAGCCCCCATCAATTCCAACAAGTGAGCTTCATGGTTCTTGGCAAGGTTGGTCACCAGCCACCGCCTTACAAGGTGGGATGCTATCCATTAATCTCATGCGAACAAGTCTATTTAGGCTCTCCTTATTATTATCTCTGATTGAGCTTTTGTTGAGCTAGTGGAGGGACCAATTGGACATATACAGTTAGGCTCTAGTGATTGCAATTATGTCCAGAAGCATCGTTCCGATAATTCGCAATTACTTGATCATGGAGTCAGTCCACAAGAAGTACCATGATTGAAAGCTCCTTATTGTATACTATTTACGAAAGCAATTCATCCAACTGCTTTGTCCAATGACCTTGTCATGTGTATGTTACCCTTATATGATATCATTAATTCCTTTAAGTTAAATTCGTTCACTCAATACAATCCTATTTTATCCCATTGTCACCATTGTATCTTCTTAATGATTAATATGATTACTGTCAACAAATGATTGTGATAAATTGCTCGTTCGAGAACAAGCAACCTGTGGCCACATTCCATATTTATCAATCCACACAATGCCAATGAGAGAATATCATTAACTCTTTAATTGAGATATGAATTCCATTGTTGTTAGTAAAGCCATGCCATACACAAGTCATGTACTCAACATACCAGCTATAGGCTCGATCATCTTTAGAGCATAAGCCTGTACTTATATCAAAGCACATAAGTACGCATTGTCAATGACTAACTCAGGATTTAGGTAAATCACACCATGAACGTCACAAGTGAATTAATTCACAAACGAATTCAGAATTAATTCATCTTGGGTCTAGTCTAATGTATCATTCTACCAATGAATACATTTATATCTCTACTCGTGGAGTCAACTGCTCCAATAGTCAAGACTAGCCATCTCCCTAATTGGAATTGTAGATGACATAATAATCCTTCTCAGTATTTGAATCAAATGCTCACTTTGATTATTCTACGGGATTAAAGACTTATTTAGATTATCGACTGAAGTAAGTTGTCTTTCTCGCAATATAAACGTTCTTTACAATGTCACTTATCTTCAATTTGAACTTTAGACAATCAATGAGCTAATATTTACTTGTCACAATTTCACTATGCATGCAAAATATAAAAGACATAAATACAAAAGATATAATAGTGAAATGTGAAATTAACTTTCGTTCAAATAAATAGAAAATAGTTACATATGTACTACAATATGGGCATATTTCCTAACAATTCGAACACAAAACCAAAGGGTAAGCTAACACCTTACCATAAAACCAGCATGCTCATTTTGACACAGATTGAACAAAAATAATATTTAAGTCACAAAGACCAAGATAGGAGTAGGGACCAAAAATAACAAAATTTCTAAAAGCGAGATTCGAACCCAAGACCTCAAACTCATACCCAAAGCACTTAGCCACTAAAACAGATACTTAGTTATGAAAAATTTTATCAAATCAAAGATTAAATTTTTGGGGCGTTACAACTCTCCCCCTAAAAGAAATTTCAACCTCGAAATTTACCTAATTCAAAAAGATGTTGATATTACAGTCGAATCGAATCCTCAGGTTCCCAAGTGGCTTCCTTAATGCCATGATTCCTCCACAGAACCTTTACTAACGAGATGGTATTCCTCTTCAAGACCTTAACATCTTGATCTAGAATTTGAACTGGCTCCTCCTCAAAGGTTAAATCTGGTCTTACCTCAATCTCCTTAATAGATACAATGTGAGATGGGTCAGATCAATATCGCCTCAACATAGAGACGTGGAACACATCATAAATAAGGTCCAATTCTAGATGTAGCTCTAACTGATAGACGACCGGTCCCAGACGTTTCAAAATTTGATAAGGTCCAATAAACCTAGGGCTCAACTTGCTTTTACGTCCGAATTATAGAACTTTCTTTCAAGAAGATACCTTCAAAAAGACTTGATCCCCCCACAGAATACTCGATATCTCTCCTCTTCAAATTCGAATAAGATTTTTGTTTATCAGAAGTCGCCTTAAGACGATCTCGAATTAGTTTAACCTTGCCCTCAGTCTCTTAAACCAATTCAGGACCCAAAACTCATTTCTCACCCAACTTAGTCAATCACAACGGGGTACGACACTTACGACCATACAGAGTCTCGTAAGGTGCCATCTGAATACAAGACTGGAAGTTATTATTATACGCAAACTCAGCCAGTGGTAAAAACTCCTCTCAATTATCTCGGAAGTCGATTACACTACTCCGTAATATATCCTCCATATTCGAATCGCCCTCTTCGATTGTCCATTTGTCTAAGGATGGAACACAATATTGAAGTCCAATCGAGTACCCAGAGCCTCATAAAGTTTCTTTTAAAATCAAGAAGTGAATTGAGAATCCCTATCATAAATAATTGAGACCGGGACCCCATGAAGTCTAATGATCTCAAAAATATACAGTTTAGCCAATTTTTTAAGAGAATAGCCCGTCCTAACAGGAAGAAAATGGGCAGATTTGGTCAAATGATCCACGATGACCATGGATTTCGTTAGTGGGTTGACCCGAATCAAAGAGTCATCCCCAAATGTTTAACCCGAATCTGATCAATCCAAATTGGCTTAACTTGTAACTCGACTAATAAACCCCCATCATCAAACAGACTTAGACGACCAAACATCACCCTTAAATCAAACATTGCTCTACGACTAAAAGCATCGACCATCATATTGGCCTTACCGAGATTATACTCAATCATACAGTCGTAATCCTTAGGCAATGCAATCTATCTCTGTTGCCTAAGGTTTAACTCTTTCTGAGTTAGGAGATATTTGAAGCTCTTATGATCAGTGCAAATGATACACCTCTCACCACACAAATAATACCTTTAAATTTTTAATGCAAAGACAACCACATCCAACTCAAGATCGTGCGTGGGATAGTTGCCTTCGTGTAACTTAAGCTATCAGGATGTATAAGCCACTACCTTACCATCTTGTATCAGAATACAACCCAATCCAACATACGATGCATCACTAAAAACCACAAAAATCTTTCCCGAATTTAGCTGTATTAGAACAGGAGCCTGAGTCAAAATAGATTTGAGCTTTTCAAAGCTCGATTGCTACTCATCAGTCAAGACAAATGGTGTGTTCTTATGCAACAACTTAGTTAAAGGAGCTGCAATAAGTGAGAACCCCTCAACAAACCTTTGATAATAACCTGCTAAACTAATGAAGCTACGGAATTCAGACACATTCCTAGGCTGCTTCCACTCGAGCACAGCTTCGATTTTCTGAGGATCAACTCAAATCCCCTCAGCTGACACCACATGCCCTAGAAAAGTTTCTCTTTTAACCAGAACTCCTATTTTCTCAACTTAGCGTATAGATTTTTCTCACAGAGTATCGAAATAACTTCTCTAAGATGCTCATCATGATCATCCTTAGTCTTAGAGTATACCAGAATGTCATCAATGAAGACCACGATGAACTGATCCAAATACGACAGAAAAACCCGATTCTTAAGGTCCATGGATGCAGTCAGAGCATTCGTCAAATCGAAGGGCATGACTAAAAAGTCGTAGTGCTCATAACGAGTCCTTAAAGTAGTTTTATGAACATCAGTCCCCTTAACCTTAAGCTGATGGTACCCAAAGCGGAAATTGATCTTAGAAAACACAAAGGCATCACGAAACTGATCGAACAAGTCATCGATCCTCAGAATTGAGTACTTATTCATTACCTTCAACTTATTCAGCTGACGATAATCCATACACGTCTTTATTGTATCATTCTTTTTTTTTACAACAAAACTGGTACGCGCCATGGGGACACACTAGGCTGAATGAACCCTTGATTGAAAAGTTTCTGAAGTTGAGACTTCAATTCCATAAGCTCCTTCGATGCCATGCGGTAGGGAACGATGGACACCAGATTTGTACCCGGTAGAATCTCGATACCAAATTCGACGTCCCTATCCGGAGACAACCTCAGTAATTCCTTGGAAAGACATCTGAAAATTCCTTTACGGTCTGAATATCCCCAATAGATAAACCCATAGAAGTTGAATCCTACACAAAGGCCAGAAATGCCTCACATCCTTTTCGAACTAAATTTTTGACCGCAAGAGCGGAGATCACATTAGAGAGGTAATCTCGATGCTCGCCGATCATAACAACCTCCAAACCATCCTTAGATATGAAGATCACCCTTTTAGTAGTATAATCCAAGATGACTCGATGCTCCACAAGCTAGTCCATTCCCAGAATTAGATAAAATTCCTCGAACGACAATTCCATCAGATTAACCGAAAACACTGCACCTTGTATCTCTAACTGTACTCTCCTATAAATCATATAAACCCGAATTGACTGACTCGATAGACTGATCTCAGTAACCTCACCAAAAGTGCTCTCAACAGAAATACCCAAGTTCATAGAAACGAAGCTAGCTATATAGGAGTGTGTTGAACCTATATCTATCAATGCAAAATATAGTACAGAATAAATGAAAAATGTATCAGCGGTAACATCTGCGATGTCTTTATCCTCGCAGTGCCTAGCCGCAAAAACTAGTGTAGGCTGCCTAATCTCAGTCTGATTAGAACCTCTGCCCAGTGCTCTCTGACATCTACCCATACTGTTACCACATCTGGCCAGACCACAACCCCTAGGTGGTTGTTGTACTACCCTCTAAAGTTGAACCAAACCTGGAGCTGGAGTTTGTGCCTGATCAGAATGCTGTGGATAATTCCTGATGTCGTGCTCCATCGACTCGCATCATAAACAAACTCTTAACCTCCTCCAACATTCGCCTACATGGTGTCTACCATAATCTTCACATGTCTAAACCATAGTAGGAGCAACAGGAGCCTCAACCTTTGGAGGCCCATCAAATTTGGCTCGTTTCTTAGGTTTCTGAATAGAACTGAAGGGTTTTGAATCCCTTTTAGTCCTACCTCTCTCCCGATCCCTATTTCCGCACTTAGTGCACGTAACTTCCTCAGCAATCTTTGCGTTGTCCACCAAGACGACAAAAACCTGCTCTCTCTGTAAAGCTATCAGAACCTTAAGTTCATACTTCAACCTTTCCTCCAAACAGATACACTTGTCATAATCAGTCGACACAAGCATACGAACATATCTACTTATTCTCATAAACTCAGCCTCATACTCGGCCATGACCCTATCTCTCTGAGCAAGGCGTATAAACTCGTGTCTATGAGCTTTCACATAACTCACCCCCACATACTTGCTTTGGAAGTTATTCTTAGAAGACTTCCAAGAAATCTGATTAGGTTGAATACCCTCCTAAACGTCAACCACTATTGGTATGTCTCGTCGCAAAGCAAAGACACTGTGCCATTCAATTTTTTCTTAGGAGGTGTAGTAAATATCATTCATAATTTTTTCTGTTGCCTCCAACCAATATTTTACCACAGTCGGGGTGATTTTAGTGACACCCCTAAACAATTCAACACCATTGGACTGGAGTCGTTTAGTTACTGACCCACTGCTCCCAAATCTAGAATGGGGCTCAGCAACACTCTCCAAAACCTTCAACATGGCTTGAGACGATGCGTCATCCCCAACCGTTTGAGTCTGAGAGCCAGTCTTAATAGTAGGTGTACCCAGCATTTCACTTGTATTTAAATTAATCATATTTTCCATCAAGGACGGCTCAGCTCGAGCTCCTCTTTAGTCCCCACCGTGCCCACGGGTACCATGCCCACAAGTTCCATGTGCACTCATTGTATGTTTATCTATATTACATAGTTTTATGTATCAGTTCTAATATTTATTAACATATATTTTATGCTTAGAAAGTTATCAGAAGAATTTAGGAAGTTTCCTACATTCTAACTATTGCAGAGTAGTTCTAATGGTTTCAGAATTTTCTAAACTATAAGTTTAACTAAGTTGGAAGTACTTACATGATCGGCATCAGAAACTTGGTTTTCCATAAACTTATTTTTTTCAGATTAAAACAGAAATAGGTTTTGTTCGGAAAATAGTTTTCACAAAATTTTGAACCCAAAATTTCACAGCTCTAGTTTTGCAACCTAACTCTGATACCACAAAATGTAACACTCCAAACTCAGCCTAAACGTTATGACCATATCTGGAGATGTTATTGCAAGTTCATTCGAAAACCCAAAATTTGTTGGTTTTGAAAAGGCGTCGTTAGTTTTTGTTATGTGAAAATCTGATTTATTCGATAACATATCTTTCTTAATTGATTTGTGAAACGGTTGTTTGTTTACATTTTCTAAAACGTATAATTTTCCAACGAAAATTTTTAGTGCGTTAAATTTTGGAAAACATCATGTTTTGCTGTAAACTCCACTGTTTTGTAGGAAAATCGAGCGTTGTCAATAAAAATATTGAATCAATTTTGAGTGAAAAAAATGATATTAAAGTCCAAAACCAAAATAGTCTCAAGTGTCCAAACAGTCCAAAATTTACAAAACACCTTAATTTCAATTTTAAATAATTCAAATGTACCAAAATATTATAACTGAGCTCCCGTCGCACCGGTCCGCCTAAGTCTGAGGGTTACCTAAAAGTGACAGACAAACAGAGAGTGAATTTTCGAAACTCAGTGTGTAACTTATTAAATCAGTATCACAGATTAAGTTTCAGACATAACTCATAACAGAGCATATACAAAACATATATCACATACCGAAACACAATCATATGCAAATTTACAATCTAACCCCCATCCCTACATACCATATAAGGTATGAAATACTCATCCAGCCCTATACACCGCTTAGTGTCAGTATGACACTTTTTAGAATATTTGCAGCTTAGCTACCAGATCATTCAACGATTTATCGATGTTTGTAGAATTATGTGTGGTTGAGCCACCAAATACGGTAAGTTATTAGACTTCCCACACTTCCTCCAAATACACAAATCTCATCCCAAATGCACATACACAAATATTAGATGCCATGCTTCAAACTCAAGTCATGCTTACTAGATATCAGGACATACATAACATTTTTTAGTTCATACATAGCATATTACAAAATTTACTTATCTTATATCATTTCAACGTGCGTATTTATATCTAATTTTACGCTAACAGATGGCTAGAATTCGTGTTTTATAGCTTAATTTATAACATACCGACCCTACGGAAGGCCTACTATCGATCCAAATGATATTTACGACCTTAGGAAAAATTTAATAATTTTAAGCACACACACTTGTGTGACCCACACGGCCTAAATGGCTAGCCTGTGTGGTCCACACGACCAAAATAACCTAGACCATGTGTCTCACATAGTCCAGCACATGGCCCGTCACACGGCTGTGTGTCACACACGGCCTACCACACGGTTGTGTGGCGTCCAAAATCCACTTTTTTGGCTTTCGTCATTCACTATTTTTTTGGGTTTTTCGTTACACTCCTAATTCGATTTAGATGCAAATGGAACCACAGACTTCCAAAACCTAAAAATGTCATTTAACATGCTCAATCAATAATGAGTATACGAAAACTAAATCAAATTATCCAAAAAAAAAAACCACCTACAATCGGCTTCCAAGAACCGCTAGAAACTTACACTATGAAACAACGAACACCTAACGTTTAAGTGGCTGGAGCAAAACCAATAGCCTCACAATCCTTTACTAACAACACGCAAAAGAAAATAATTATAATCGTTAGTAACACTCGACTCCCCATCAAGATTCAATAATACTCCTAAACCCGAACTACTAAAACAAAATCATGATGTTACCTGACGAAACAACTACGACAAACCACAACACCAAAAATCAAGCGAACAAGAGAACGGGAAGCAAAGTTGTGAATAGAGAATCAATTTAAGAGCAGAATGGCAGCCAAAATAAAATAAAGAAAAAAACATAAAAAATCAAGAATCAAAAGAAGAATAGAAAGGAACAAAACAGAACCGGTTGCAAAGCATGGTGGCGTGAAAATGGGAAATGGGGGAACAAATGTGGGGAAAGAAAGAAAATGGGAGCAAATTTATTTGAAAAATTAAAAATAAAATGAAAATAATAATAATAAAAAGAAATGAAAATGTGACAGGAGGCTGGAAAGAGATAAAAATAAATTAATAAGTTAAATTTTAAAAAGAATTCAAATCTTATCCCACTTTCAACTAAACAATATTTTAGGAGTTTAATAAAATCCAACTCGTCCACGAAGACAACAATGAAACTAGCATGAAAAATGTAATTCTATTTTGTTTTTACAGGGATTCGAACACAAGACAAAAAAATAAACTAACACCGTACTATCGGATTAACAGGCTCATTCTAACATAAATTAAACAAAAATAATTTTTAAGTCAAAAAGACCAAGACAGGATTAGGGGTGAAAAATAACAAAAAATCTAAAAGTGAGATTTTTAGGGCATTACAACCTTTCCCAAAGTTGCACCCAATTATCACTTTGATACTTAAAAGAACTTTTTATATCAGTTTAGTACCTGAAATTTTAAACCGTGATGCAGTTCATCCAACTATTAACGACATTAAAAAAGATTTGTTTTTATTTTTGAAATAAATTCAAAAAATTATAAAAAAAGAAAATTTAAATAAATAGAAAAAAGTCTAAAAAAATTCAGAAAATTTGGCAAGACTAAGGAATTCATAAAAAGTAATTTGATGAACTTACACTACATACAAACACAATCCAAAAAGCAAGTATCCCGAACGATCACCAAAAGAAGAATGGATTACAGTAACAATAAACATCAAAAGAAAAAGAAAGAAATTCAGAGAAGAGAAAGAAAAGGAGAAAAGAAGAGAATAGAGAAAAAAAAAATAAGAAACGTGAAGGGAATGGGAATTAGACGGTTGAAAGTGGGAGCAAACTTAGGGATTTTTTTTGATAATTCAAAAATAAAATAAAATATTTTGTTAAAATCCTATCAGATTTATTTAGAATTTGAATGTAACTCAACTTCTAAGGCAAGAAATAAAAAGAATCCCTACTTTGCATATACAAAGATTCAAACACAGAACTCACGAAAATAAGATTTAAGTCAAATATCAGGAATAGGGATAGAGCCAAAAGTTAACAAAATTTTCAAAGAAATAATTCGAACCCAAACCCACAAACACAATCACAACCTTCAACCATTGAACCAAATTAAATTACTTAATATACTTTAACATTCCTAACTTAAGAAAATTGGGGCATTATGAGAAATCTGAAACAAACCGTATTTTTAAATGGGCACTAACATATATGTTTATAAGTAAAGGATTTAGAGATTTATACAAGATAACTATTAAATTGATGAATTATTGAATTGAATTTAGGTTTGGAAGTACGAGCATCACCGAGGAGAATACTGACGTACCAAAGTGTATGGAGTTGGCAACAATTATAAAGGTATCATTGAAATTTCAAGTGTTGTCTTTAATTGAAAAAAAAAAATGAGAGGTAATAACTTTTCTTAAAACTTTGAATTAAGTGAGATTAAACTATGACCGAGGAAAAGAATTTGATTATATAGAGTTGAATTATGAAAAGAAAGTTAGTAAACCAATTCATTTATGAAATTGAAAGAAATATTAAGAAATGAGTTCAATTGAAATAAGAGTCATCATACATTTAACAATTCACTAAATATTAAAACTTTAAATGATGTTAGATATAATGGACTCAAAAGAAGAAATTAGTTTCAACGTTGAATTATTACATGAGATCATGGACAATATCTAGATTAAAAGAAAGTGTCACCATTGGCAAAATTCGTGTACAAAAATAGTTGTAAGACCCATATTTGCCCGGCCCAAATCTAATTATCCAAAACCTAACCCAATCAGACCAACCCACCAAAGACAGTCCAATATCAAACAAATTAAAACCCATGATAACCAAATAACATACCCAAGCCCAATTACCAAAACCCAATCAACCTACTAACCTAACAAACCCCAAACAAAAAAAAAAAAGGCAAACAAGAAACCCTAAAAGCTATGCGCCGCCGACCTCTTTGTTGCTCCTGCCGACTGCCACGCCTGCAGCACCGCCCTTGTCACGTCCACCGCCCTCACCTGCAAGCAATAAACGGGACAAGACAGAAAAAGAAATGAGGCTTGTAAAGAAAGGGCTATAAAAGCCGATTAAACTCTTTGTAAAAAGGACTTTTTTTCATCGATCAATAGAATACAAAAAGTTTTCAAATACAAGCAATAGATTTAAAGAAAAAATACTACAAAACTAAGCAAATATCCCAAATCAGAGAACCAAAATACCCAAAAAATTGAAATCGGAAGCCTAAGATATTTTTTTTTTTATTTCCTTCCTTATTTATGAATCTGGTTCTTCTATGTTTGTGCATATGTAAAACATGAAGTATTAAAAATAGAGGAAACAAATACCTAAAAAAGAGAAGGCCGAAAAGAGTTTTTTTTTATTCCGGCCGGCGGAGATGCGGCGGTGCGCGGCAGATGACTCACCGGAATCCCATCGGAGTAGAACCTGCAGAGAAGACTGAAGAAAGGAAATTTTTTTTGAAAAAAAAAACTGAAACCAAATTAAATTTAATTTTTTTTTAACTTATATAGGCGTTGCAAAACGACGCCGTTTTGGTCGGCATCCCTAAGCCCCAAAACGACGTCGTTTTGGCCTTGACCTGCTTACTGGCCCGACCCGCCTCAGGATCCGCGTGTTTTTGCTTTTGGGTCTAATTGCCCATTTGGTCCCTCCGTCCTTTTATGATTCTACAATTAGGTTTTCATTTTTTTAAAATCTGACCCAATAATTTCGTGATGGTTCCACTTTGGTCCATAGTGAAACGCAGCGCAGCAAGGCTCGGGAAATTTTCCATTCGGTCCTCTTTATTTCGTGCGCGTTTCAATTTAGTCCCCCTATTATTTACTTTATATAATTTGTCCCAAAACTTCCGTTTTAAATTCAATTTAGCCCGTTTTTCATGATTTTGCAATTTTTATTGTTATTACTATTATTTAATATTATTATTTTCATTGCTACCAATTATTTATTATTATTATTATTATT
This sequence comes from Gossypium australe, assembly GCA_005393395.2. Lineage (NCBI taxonomy): Eukaryota > Viridiplantae > Streptophyta > Magnoliopsida > Malvales > Malvaceae > Gossypium > Gossypium australe. The sequence continues at coordinate 13,232,624 of CM016620.1, read as the reverse complement.
TTATTATTACCACACTATACTATTATTGTTAGTATTACTATTTTTATTTTTATTTAATTATCAGCACTACTATTTTATTTTCATTGTTATTGTTATTACTATTACTATATCGCTATCTTTATATATCTATATATTTTTTATTATTACTATTATTGTTTTGTTTTCTTTTTAGTATCATTACTATCATTTTATTTTGTTTTTTCATATCTTCGTCATTTTATTATTATTATATTATTATTATTATTATTATTATTATTATTATTATTATTATTATTATTTATTATTATTATTACTATTACTATTTCTTTTTTATTCTTATTCTTAAACTGTTATTAATATTATTATTATTATTACTATTATTTTTACTATTATTCCTTTACCACTATTATTGATATTAGTATTATTACTATATTTATATCTATATTTATTTTCTTAGTTATTAAATAAAAATACATTCTGTAAAATTATTATATTTCATCTAAAGGTTTTTAAAATAAGGCAATGTTTTGTATTTAGAAATTTGGGGAATAGTGCCCTAACGTGTGGGTTTCGATTTTCCGTTTAACTAAATAACTAAACATCCTTTTAACAAATTTCGTAAATTATGAGATGACTTTGATTACGAGGGTTTAAAATATCGTGTCCTAACGTGCTGGATGTGATGTTTATATCCTTTCGGAATAAAGAAAACTCAAATTTTAACTCAAACATCTATATTTTCTTAGTTTAATATTATTATTTATTTAATTTTCGTTCATATATTTATCCTTATATTATTTCATATATATTTTCACTCCTATTATTACCATATTTTCATATATTACTACTTATATTTATATATTAATATTATGTTCTTCATCACTGTTATTATCATTATTACTATTCTTATTATTCTTTTCCTTTACTCTCATAACTGCAATTTTCCCTTTATTCTTTTGTTCTTCTATTTATTACCTGTTGATTTATCGGTTCCATTCATCTGTTTCTACCCTCGTTTTATTATTATCATTTGTATTTAATGCATTTATTCTATATACTTGCTAGCATCGTAATTCACTTTTTGTAATTTTTTATAAATTCGTACTGCATTTTGCTCGATACAAAATTGATTCTTTTCATAAAGGTAGTATTCCTTATTTAGAAATTCGAAAGATCGTGCCCTAACGTATTGAGTTTCGATTTTTTTCGTTTAGTCTAAATAACCGAATACCCCTTTTTCCTAAATAAATGCATAAATTTTAGACGAAAAGCTTATTCTTGAGAATACGAGATGTCGTGTCCTAACGCATTGGATGTGATATTTTGTTAGTTCGAGATAAGATTTTCTAAACCAATGCAATGTTCCATATTTAGAAACTCAAGAAGTCGTACCCTAATGTATTGGGTTTTCGATTTTCTCGTTCATTCTAAATAACAGAGTATCCTTTTCAAAATTAAATACATAAGTTTTGAATAAAATGCAAGTTTAACCTCGAAGGTCGAGATATAGTGTCCTAACGTATTGGATATGACATTTTACCTTGAGATGAGACTACCTTGACACACATTTCCATTTTCTTTTAAAATGTTTTTTAGGCATCAACAACAAAGAGGGATCGTGTTTTAAATTCTTTTAAGTTTAAATATTCGACACTAAGACATCGATTAATCAACTAGGTACCAATTTTGGGCGTATCGAGGGTGCTAATCCTTCCTCGTACGTAACCGACTCCCGAACCCATTTTCTGAGTTTCGTAGACCAAAATCGTTGTTTTGATAAATCAAACTATTTATTAAAAACAACCGTTTTATGAGGTGACCCGATCACACCTCAACAAAAAAAATTGGTGGCGACTCCCGTTTTACTTTCGTTTTCAAAACCAAAGTCGACCCCTTTTTTTAAAAAAATGGTTACGACAATAGTCTTAGAACAAGTCTACCGATGGTATTGTACAAAGCATAATAGGAAGTAGAAGCTGGAAACCAATGCATTAAATTGAGATGTGAAATAAGAATTGGTCGGTTAACTGATAGCACTTATGTTGAAAGAAAAACTTGATGTTCATCCATTGTCGATCATGCTGCAAAGTAATTAACAAGCTTTTTCTTTAAATTTCTTATAAATTTGTCAAGTAGAAAACATGCTGAAGCTAACCCATTAGTTAGACTTATTATTGATAATGTTAGTACAAATTACCATTAAAGGAATAATAAGGTAGTTGAGCTAGAAATCATGAAATACTTGATAATTTAAGCTTAGCTATGTAGAGTCTTGACAAAAAAATAAAGTGGCTTAGCTTGGATATAGTTAAATTAAGCTTAAAGCTTTAAAACCAATTTTGAGTTATTAAAAAATAAATATAAAGTCAAATTTTGATTTAATCGGGTAAATAACGAGATACGCGCATTTTAGATATTAAAGCTAAAAATGTATTTAATTGTGAAAAAGTGTAATTATGCTTGGTTGTTGACTATGCTTTGTTAAATGTGAACTAATACAGATTTTGTAAACGAATTATCAAACGTAGTTGAGACAAGATTGGAATGTTGAGGGACAAAGGAGAAATGGAAAATGAATAATGGTTTTAGCTTGTGCTTTCATAATTTGACTTTAATTTGTGCTTTGTTAGATAGTCTAATATAATCAAATAACATTAATGTCAGACATGATTCGAGGTATGTATAAACCAGATCATTTGAGTCTATTGGACAAAGTTGGAAATTTGTATGTGTATATTTTAGATATTGCGGTGTTACATGTCTGAGGATTCGATATTGATTACTATAAGATGAATCTTACTTAGTTGAACATGAATGGTAAGTTACCAAGTATGTGTACATGAATTAGATGAATTTATAATCGTGTTAGTGATCCTGAGAATTATGCTTAGGTATAATTAATATGACAGTATGCACGGGATATTAAAGTAATAATGTTGGGATTTGATTGAGTATATATGATAAAAATTATAAATGATATGTGCTATAATTGTATTCAACTTTGAATGTTACTAGACATTATTAATTTTAGTACAATTTAAATGTCATAACTAAATGAAATGATTATAGGTAAATATTATAAGATTATATGATTGAGATGTTAATTTTCTTTGTAAATGCAATTTAATTGTATTTGATAAAAGAATCATGTAAACTTAAGGTACATATATACTTGACTACATGGTTTCGATTGAAATATGTCAGAATGTGTATACATTGATGACTAGAAAACCATATTATGATAATGTTATGTTTCTTGTTATAATATGTTTTAGTGATCATTGGTAATAATGAATGCCTTATTATCATTATCAGATAGAGTCATAGGTATAGTTAGCATGCCATAGGGTTTATTTGATAGGTGGGAGATTCACAGTTTTATGTGTGTTACATTTAATCTAGTGCTTAACGCATGTTATATTACAATAGTTCTCTAATTCCCTTAGGGTCAATAATGCATCGCCAGCCAATTCCTCGAGGGTATGAGCGTATTCGGGTGTGATTAGTGGGATCAGTGCATTTATGCCCTATTAGCACTTTGGTGTTTATATTGATGTGTTGGTGGGTTGATCTACGTTTCCATCCTCAAATTAGAGTAAGTTAATAAGGTTTGTAATGATAAAACAAATGTGATCTATAAATGGTAAATTATTATATTATAGACATGAATGGTGTTATAAGAAACGAGACACTAGTTCCTTAAGGGTGAATCGATGTTGTTGATAATTAGAAGTGTATAACAAATACCTCAAGGGTGTTTTAAGAGTTGCATAACTTGGAATATTATGTGGCTTGTATTATTAAAATGAGGCTTGTTAATATGCGATCTAATGGTTTCTATTTGTATTGTTAATTTAGTTTCAGTTTATTTATATATTGATTTCAAATTATGTTAGCACTACTAAGTATACAATACTCAGTGTACGGTTATGTTTGTTTTCTGTGCGCAGGTCTTAGATGAGTTTTTAGTAGATCAGAATCATAAAGCATCCAAGGGTAGTAGCTTAGCTTAGCTTGGGTCAAGTTTGTTGCCTTTGTATGTATGTTTATAGGTAATGGCATGTATATTGAGTCTTGCGACTTAATGCCTATTTTTGATGGTTATGATATATTTTGGTAGTTTGACTTGCAATGCTTATTTGATAAATTTCAATGCTTGGTAAGTGAAGAAGATTGCATATTTATAAGTATTTGTTTATCTATTTAACTTGGTTAGTTGGTGATGCATTGAATCCTAAAATTATAGGAATGTATGGTCATGATTATTATGTTAAATTGATGCATATGAATTTGTTTATAAGTTGATATAAGTTAGGTATGAGATTGGTTGCAAATTGCATGCATTAAAATGTATGTTTTAAGCATTTCTACGCTAGCGTCTTGAGATGGCATGAACGCATCTTGAGACATCAAGAAAAAAATTGACCAACTTGTACATTTCTAGGTATAGGTCTCGAGGCTTCCTAAGGAAGTCTCGAGACATAGTGATCTATGTCTTAAGACAACAAAACATCAAAGCTAAAGGTTTGCAACAGGGGACTTGTGTCTCAAGACCTGTCCTGAGACATTATGGTCCAAGTCTTTAGACATGTATCCTTATGTCTCAAGACCTTTGAACATCAAATCAAAAATAAAATTCATCACGTCTCAAGACATGAAAGCCATGTCTCGAAACCCCTATTTGAATTTGGATAAGTGAGTTTGGATTCGAATCCTAACTTCATTTTAAACCCTATATAATCCTTAATTGTTTTAAATGAGTTCAATTAACATTCATTAAATGTATTTTTGTGATTAACTAAAATGAAATGTCATTTATTTGCTTGAAAGTCACGTTACTTGTTAAATAGATTGAGCTAGTTTGAGTTGTTCTGGATTCGACGATCGAGTCGAGTTTGGGGTGTCACATGTAGTTTCTACACGCGTATTTGTGTGATAGAATTTCTTATTGATTGAGTTAATGTCACAAGGCAATTAGATGCCAACTCAAGAGAACTAACAATATTATAATAAACAATTAGAGTGCATTTAATATTTTTAATATGATATATTTACCTTTTTAAATATTATTTTACTCACAATTTAAACTAAATATTTTTTAAATTTCGTACATATTGCATATGTGTTATTATTATTTTCAAATTTACATTTCATTATTTTTTTATGTACTTTTTTGACTCACACGTGTTCTAAATACGTGGTTTCTACACAGACACATATGACATAATTTCTAGTGTGTTCTAAATACGTAGTCATATGCATATACATGTGACAATTTATGGTATTAATAATATTGTTGATTAAGTTGATGTCAGAAGTTGACTTGACTTCAACTTAAGATAAATGACAACAATATGATAAACAATTGTAAACTTTATTATTTATTGTATGGCATTTTTTAGCTCACCATGTGTTCTAAATACGTAGTTTCTACATGAGTACGTGTGTGATAAAATTTCCTTTTGATAATGTTGTTGATTGAGTTGGTGTCACAAGTGTAACACCCCAAACCCGGCCTAGAAGTTAAGTTCGAATCTGGTGTGTCACATGGAAGGTTTTTTTTTTTTTCAAACCATCTTTGAGATTGTTAAAAACTTGTTCGAGAATTACAACTTCTTTGTTAAAACCCAAAACACTTAAACAATTGTTATTTACTTGAAACATAATTATCTTTAAAAACCTTTTTGGTTGTGAAAATATTTTTGAAATAAACAATTTAGACTATGAGACATTTGGAAATAGAGTTGCAGAAGCATTTTGAAAGAAAATCCGAGGCCTTATTACAACATTTAACCCAAAATAGTAAAGTAATAAAATAAATGAGAAAGAAGTCTAAAGTCCAAATAAACCATTTCTGAAGTATGGTCTCCACCGAGTCATCCATGGCCCAAGTTCACGTCACTGAGCATTACCTGAAAAGGTTAAGAGAAAAGGGGGGGTGAGTTACAAGAACTCAGTGTGTAATCCCCTTACCGTTATCCATTGGGCCAAAACCATTTAAACATTTATTTGGGCTTGAGCCCATTTTTAGTATAACAATATAGAAATTATGATATGCATATGATATGCAATTCCCAACCAAACCTAAATTTCCATCCGCTACACACCACCCATACCAACCAGCACACCTGTGGGGATCAAGTCAACCCACCCCGCCAACACACCAAATGCAGGCATTTAAGCCATTTAATCCACAGGCATAAAGCCATTTATAATATTTGTGGCTGGGCCACTGAACTAGATTGTGGCAGAGCCACCTGAACTGGATTTGTGGCAGAGCCACCGAACTAGATTTTGGCAGAGCCAATCGAACTAGATTTGTGGCAGAGCCACCAGCACTTCTCTTCAATTTCATCCCATGCAATTCATTTATGAAATGCATAGCAAATCATAATAATTCATTCAGATATTTATTACAAAAATTATGGCCCATTATAACAATATATCAGATTGGCCCGTTTAGCAAAACATCAGATTTGGCCCATTTAGCAAAATATCAGATTGGCCTGTTTAGCAAAATATCAGATTGGCCTGTTTAACAAAATATCAGATTGGCTCGTTTATCAAAATATCAGATTGGCCCATTTAGCAAAATATCATATTGGCCAATTTCAAAATATCAGATTGGCCCATTTCAAAATATCGGATTGAGCCATTTAGCAAAAAATCAGATTGGCCTGTTTATCAAAATATCAGATTGGCCCATTTAGCAAAATATCAGATTGGCCCATTTCAAAATATCACATTGGCCCATTTAGCAAAATATCAGATTGGCCCGTTTATCAAAATATCAGATTGACCCATTTAGCAAAATATCAGATTGGCCCATTTATCAAAATATCAAATTGGCCCATTTCAAAATATCAGATTTTCCCATTTATTAAATTGGGCATAAAGCCATATATCAAACTGGTGAGTGAAAATCAAATCGATGAGTCCACAGTCATCTTGGGTGACTCGTGCGACCCTAAAAATCAAATCGGTGAGTGAAAATCAAATCGGTGAGTCCACAGTCATCTTGGGTGACTCGTGCGACCCTAAAAATCAAATCGGTGAGTGAAATCAAATCGGTGAGTCCACAGTCATCTTGGGTGACTCGTGCGACCCTAAAAATCAAATCTGTGAGTGAAAATCAAATCGGTGAGTCCACAGTCATCTTGGGTGACTCGTGCGACCCTAAAAATCAAATCGGTGAGTGAAAATCAAATCGGTGAGTCCACAGTCATCTCAGATGACTCGTGCGACCCTAACAAATCAATCACTTCCTCCAATTACATATCCCAACCCATGCAGTATGTCATGTATGCAAAGCACATTTCATAATGATGTATGAAACAGATTACCGTCATAACCAGATAAACAGAATACACACACAATCGTGCTAATCAACCTATAGGGCTATAACGGAAATTTTACCCACTAAGGGTAATTCGATAATTTCGCAACATAAGGGTATTTTGGTAATTTCGCAACCCAGGGGTATTTCGGTAACTTACCCTCCAAGGGCATTTCGGTAATTTTGCAACCCAGGGGTATTTCAGTAATTTACCCTCCAAGGGTATTTTGGTAATTTTGCAACCCAGGGGTATTTCGGTAATTTACCCTCCAAGGGTATTTTGGTAATTTCGCAACCCAGGGGTATTTCGGTAACTTACCCTCCAAGGGCATTTCGATAATTTTGCAACCCAGGGGTATTTCGGTAATTTACCCTCCAAGGGTATTTTGGTAATTTCGCAACCCAAGGGTATTTCGGTAATTTACTCTCTAAGGGAAATTCAAAAATTTTACCCACCAAGGGTAATTCGATAATTTACCTTCCAATAGTAAATTCGGTAATTTACCCTCCAAGGGTAATTCGGTAATTTCATATTAAACGGTGTTTCCGAAGGCCTACTATCGCCTCGAGTGGCACTGTAACACCCCAAACCCAGCCCAAACGCTACGACCAAATTTAGTATGTCATAGAGAAAACCATTTTGAAAATCCCTTTAGCCGGTTTGAGTTTTGATGAAAATATCTCATTTTCATTTATCTCGTTAAATAAAACATTTGTGTGTATGAAGAAACAAAACTTAACTTAGTTATTTAAAACTTGATTAAGTCGGATTGTTACAATTTTGTCGATGTACCCGATGGTACGAAAGAAAATCAATTACGTTTGAATTTAAGAAAACATGTATACCCATTTTAAAGTCACTAAGTAATTTAAACAAATTATCCAAAATATGCAAAGTAATAAAAATAATCTTAGAAGGCCTTATTACAACTTGAGCAAATGAAACCAAAAATAAGTAAAAATAATTCAAGTCCATTTAAACCAAGATTTCCACTGCATGGCCACCTCGAGTCTATCCGGCTCCTCATCCGCGATCTACGAGTCACCTGAAAAATGTTAAGGAGAAGGTGAGTCACCAAGACTCAATGTGCAACCCTTCCCCGATTTAATGCAACATCATACACAATTTATAACTAAATTTAGCATGCATTCAGTTTAATATGCACCCAACCTAGCCATCCAAACGCCTTTCTCTACCCCGTGTGGTACCAAACCACTGGTGGTGCCAAACCACTGGTGACTTAAAGTCACGATATCCGTCAATACTTGTGGTGCCAAACCACTGGTGACCCGAAGTCACAAATCAAGTGATGGGGCCAACCCATCGTGTGATACCAAATCACTGGCGTCAATCCCATAATGTAAACTGTGGGGCCAATCCACTGTGGTGCTAAGCCACGGGGACAAGACGCTATGAGGTGCCAAACCTCTGGAGGTGCCAAACCTCTGGTGACCGTAGTCACGAAATGTTGTACCAAACCACTGGTGTCCGTCGACACGAATATCACTTCCCCCTCCACTCATATAACCCACATCAATCCATAATATTTAACAGAAATCATGCCAACATGCTTATTTAGCAACATGTACTGGATTTATCATTAACCATACATTTAAGTCACATATACCAAATATGTCATGCTTTCCAAAAGCATCATAAATAAACTCATAACGGCAAGGACTTACCTGAATCCTTGCTTATACCATTATGGTATTAAATCCAAATCTACATCAGTCCAGATTAGCACACACAATGTATTTAGCACAGCTATTAATTATAAAGTGTGTATGTACACACCTGATGCCAATCGACAGCCCTAAATCCCGAAGAACCAAATCGGCTACACTAGCCTTCTTTGCCCTACACGCTTTTGAGTACTAACCACGGCACACGATTCCCGAATCAACCGATTGATAATGAAAGAAGGCTTGGTTTGAAGATCTCAAAATCCCGGAGCACCTAGACAGATTCGGTTTCAACAAGCAATTAGCACCCTTGCTAACAAGTGCCGAAATCAGCTCTTACTCCTTTAGAAGTCGACGAGAACAAGAGAAACAAAATAAGGCATTCGGCTTTGACCACTTACCCACCTTATGAACCGATTGGAGAAAAGACTAGAGGAGGTCACCTTTGATTGATATTCGGCCAAGACTACACCAAATGGGAAAAAGAAATTCGTCCTAGAGGTAGAGAATAGGTTCGGCTAGAGGAAGAAAATAATGGAAAAAGGGAGATGGGGTTTCGGTTTTGAGAGAATGAGAAAGGAGAGAAAAATAATTGAAGAAGAGAGTAAGGAGGAGATTCGGCTACACAAAGAGAAAGAAAAGAATTCAAGAAAAGAAAATAAAGGCTTAGAACCTTAAGGCATTCGGCTAGTTTTCAATGAAGAAAAAAAACTTTGGTTTCTTTGATAGATGCCAGCCGAAATTGCCAACTAGGTGCCTAAAGGAAATTCGGCACACCCCATGCTTAGCCACCAAGCCGTCCACTCCTCTCCAACTAGGAATTCAACACTCGGCAAACTCCCAAAATTTCTCTTGACCACTCATTTGAAAATAATTAAAAGAAACACATCAATTATCCCCTACTAACATCCCACTTATCCTTTATCACCTCTTCAAAATAAAATAAAAAAATAACTAATGATAATCCATTCTTCCAGCCGAATTTAAAAACAACCATTAAACTTATCCCAATCCATTTAAAATAAAAAAATACCTATTTTTATCTTATCCCTTCTTCCAATAAATAAAATAATTATTATCCCACTCTTCCAATAAAATAATAATTATAATAAAATAATTCCCATCTGCATGCTTCAAAACCGCCCATGAAAACCCCCATAGGAACTCCACATTCGGCCATCACCCCAACATGATAAAAACACCATAAAACATTTCTTAATAATATTCCCATCTTCCATGCATTAAAATAAACTAACCCATGCATAAAATAACTAACAGAAATATAACCCATACTCCAACAACAATAAAATAAAACTCCCCATCTTTCTATCCCATTTTCCTATAACATATAATAATAAAACAAAATAAAATACTAAAACTAGCCCATACACTCCAGCAGAAAATAATAAATAAAACAAGGCAGCATGCCTTCATGCATTAAATGCCCATGCAGGCCATTAATCACGCTGGCATAAAAAGAAAACCCAACCTGCTGCCCCCAGGTCTCGAACCCGAGACCTGGAGCAAACACCCCAAGCCTCCAGCCACTCGGCCACTGTGCAATTCATGACATAGACGCATCAAAATTTCCTTATAACCGTTCTTTCCTTGGCTCCCTCATGCAATAACGCCAAAGGCCAGAAAAATAAAACGCCCCCAAATGTTCTCCATGTTACTCGAACATGGGACCTTACTGCCAGAGGCCCATGTAGCGCCCTTAGCCACTCGGCCAAGGCGCTTCTTTGCGTCATAAACTTGCCCCAATTATATTTAAAGCCTCTTTCTCCCTCAACGCCAAAGCCCAAAAATAAAACTCCTTGCTTCCTTCATGTCTCGAACCCGAGACCTCATACCAAGGCCCTTGTTACTTCCACGGATCGAACCCAATACCTCCATTGCATCACCCTAAGGAGCACCAAGCCAATTGTACCAAGCCCATTTCTTTGTCATATTTCGCCCAAAATTTTATTTAAGCCCTATCTCACACCTAGCTCCCTCCTTTTAGGTACTTAAAAAGAAATTTTTAACACAAGTCAGGCCTAGCTCGGGGTTATTTCTAGACCCTAAAACATACCAAATGATCCAAGTATTTAATTCCTCAAGCACACACATGGGACAATAATTAAATTACAAACAACCCCTAACTTAGGGTGTTACAATTCTACCCCCTAAAAATAATTTCGTCCTCGAAATTACTTACTATCGTTCAATCGTGCATCCTTAACTCATCACACTACGCTACTGCTGCGCACTCTGATCTTTAAAGAACTATCATACTTTCTAGACACATTCTCGAAATTCATAATCAAATTTCCCCACACTTCACTAGCAACATAAGGACGAACTAACTTAACCACAAACAAGACAATTGAGGGTATTCCGGAAATAAGAAACTTACCCGTTGTCACATCTGGCACATCTTCCTCCTTGCGACGGCCAACTGCATAAACCAACCTTGGTTGCCTCGCCTCTGCACCTTCAGCACCTCGACCACGCCCGATACTATTACCATTACCTCTAGCTGCACCTCGACCCCTCTGTGGTGGTCCTTCATTTCTAACCTGAGCACGGTTCTGACCCTCTGGTTGATTCTTAGCTAACTTCCGAGGACAATCCCTTACACGGTGATCCAAGGATCCACACTCAAAGCACCCTCTACTTCCAGCCAAACAATCTCCCGAGTGGGATTTCCCGCATCTAGCACACTGAGGTGGCCACTGAGTAGGCCTTGCGGCTCTTTCCGATTCCCCAAATCTAGCCTTCTTCTGCACATTACTGCCTGATTCAGACGATCCAAAGCCTCTCTTCTGTTTGTTCCTTTCGTGATTCTGTCTTACGGTCTCCTTGATCCCCTCGGCTACCTTAGCCTTTTCCACCAGGACAGAGAACTCACGCTCCTGCTGTGGAGCAATCAGCAACCTTAAATCATCCCTAAGTCCGTCTTCAAAGCGGACACAACGATCATGCTCCGTTGACACAATTCCCCGAGCATAGCGACTCAGCCTCAAGAATTCTGCTTCATACTCCAACACAGACTTATTCCCTTGAACCAACCTCAGAAATGCTTTCTTCTGCGCATCAATGTAGCTGGTCCCCACATACTTCTTCTGGTAAGCAACTTTGAAGTACTCCCAGGTAAGGTCATCTGCCGTAGCACCATCCCGAACCGTGAGCCACCACTGATAAGACCCATCCTTGAGAAGCGACACCGCTCCTTTCAGCTTCTCCTCATTTGTCAGGTCGAGATCATCCATGATCCTCTCAGTCGATTCTAACCAGTATTCCGCCGCACTGGGTGCCACTCTCGATACACCCCGGAATACCTCAGCTCCGTTGGATCGGAGTCGTTCGGGCACAGATTTCTGAGCTCCCATACCTCCACTAGCCTCAGCCACCATCTCAAGGACTCGCAACACAGCTTGCGATACTGCCTCACCTCCCGTCTGATCCTGCTCATCAGCTCCAAAAGTTAGAGGTGGTGGTGGCGGTGGTACTTCATTCTCCGACCCCTGACCCGACCTAACAGGTTCTGACACGGTCATCCTGCCCCTACCGCGTCCACGACGGCCACGTCCTCTAGAGCTCATTCTAACTATTGCGCTTTAATCTGATTAAGAAATTTTTGTGGATTAGTGACTGTTTCACTGATTACCCACGACGAAATTTTATGAAGAAAGTTTAATAGAGATTCTTTCGATCAATCAAAGTTTTAAGTCCTCTATCCTAGTTCACACAGAGAAGCACATCCATTCCCTAATACCTTTCATACCTACTCATTCTTCGGGCATTTCTGTCTGTTTCTATCCCAGGGGTATTTTCGTCATTTTCCTACAGGGGTATTTTTGTAATAAACTGAAGAAATTTTGAAAACTTTAGTAAATCAAGACATTTTGTAATTTCTAAAACAGAAGAGTATTTTCGAAAATTTGCCAAATTAAAGGTACGGCAGAATTTTGGAAACCAGGGGTAATTTGGTAATTTTGTCAATCAGGGGTAATTTTGTAAATTTCCAAAGTCAGGGTATTATTTTGTAATACAAGATTTTCGAGTATTATTATTATTATTATTATTTTCAAAACAAAAATTTTAATTGAAATCGGGGTAATACGGAAATTTTAAAAATCAAAGGCATTTTCGTAATTTTGCCACTAGGGCATTTTGGTAATTTTGGTAAGTTGAAGAATATTTTGAAAATTTTCCAAAAATAAATTTTTGCTGCTATTAAAAGGGGTATCGTAATGATTTTTAAAACTTAGAGCTTCCATAAATCATGGTTAATCCCTTTTCGGGTTTTATTTAGTGTGTTTAGCCTATGACCGAGTCCTCTTGGTTAGGGTGAACCGAAGCTACGCACCAGGCAGGATTCCTGCGAAGAGGAGGTGAGTCACGAGGACTGCTTAAATACCAAGCTCTTCCGGATCCAATCCTAGACATGCGCACCAGGGTTACCACACTCTAACTCGGCGTCTTGGTTGTAGGTTTATTCAATTAGGCCATTAGAATCTTATGTACTTTGTTGGGGTGGACTAGTCCTAAGGTTCAAACACCTATCATACTAACTACGTTCCATACCTACCCTTCTACAGATAATAATCCACACAAAAAGTTAGAGGCACTTACCTGGGCGGATTGGTGCCGGAGACTCGGTGCCATGCTGTTCAAAACCCAAAAAATATTTCAAAAAGGCCTACCAAAACATCTTGGGGCCTTGGGCCCCCACAGCCGAGCTTTGAACTGGGCTCTGATACCAATTTTTGTAACACCCCAAACCCGGCCCAAACGCTACGACCGAATTTAGTATGTCACAGAGAAAACCATTTTGAAAATCCCTTTAGCCGGTTTGAGTTTTGATGAAAATATCTCATTTTCATTTATCTCGTTAAATAAAACATTTGTGTGTATGAAGAAACAAAACTTAACTTAGTTATTTAAAACTTGATTAAGTCGGATTGTTACAATTTTGTCGATGTACCCGATGGTACGAAAGAAAATCAATTACGTTTGAATTTAAGAAAACATGTATACCCATTTTAAAGTCACTAAGTAATTTAAACAAATTATCCAAAATATGCAAAGTAATAAAAATAATCTTAGAAGGCCTTATTACAACTTGAGCAAATGAAACCAAAAATAAGTAAAAATAATTCAAGTCCATTTAAACCAAGATTTCCACTGCATGGCCACCTCGAGTCTATCCGGCTCCTCATCCGCGATCTACGAGTCACCTGAAAAATGTTAAGGAGAAGGTGAGTCACCAAGACTCAATGTGCAACCCTTCCCCGATTTAATGCAACATCATACACAATTTATAACTAAATTTAGCATGCATTCAGTTTAATATGCACCCAACCTAGCCATCCAAACGCCTTTCTCTACCCCGTGTGGTACCAAACCACTGGTGGTGCCAAACCACTGGTGACTTAAAGTCACGATATCCGTCAATACTTGTGGTGCCAAACCACTGGTGACCCGAAGTCACAAATCAAGTGATGGGGCCAACCCATCGTGTGATACCAAATCACTGGCGTCAATCCCATAATGTAAACTGTGGGGCCAATCCACTGTGGTGCTAAGCCACGGGGACAAGACGCTATGAGGTGCCAAACCTCTGGAGGTGCCAAACCTCTGGTGACCGTAGTCACGAAATGTTGTACCAAACCACTGGTGTCCGTCGACACGAATATCACTTCCCCCTCCACTCATATAACCCACATCAATCCATAATATTTAACAGAAATCATGCCAACATGCTTATTTAGCAACATGTACTGGATTTATCATTAACCATACATTTAAGTCACATATACCAAATATGTCATGCTTTCCAAAAGCATCATAAATAAACTCATAACGGCAAGGACTTACCTGAATCCTTGCTTATACCATTATGGTATTAAATCCAAATCTACATCAGTCCAGATTAGCACACACAATGTATTTAGCACAGCTATTAATTATAAAGTGTGTATGTACACACCTGATGCCAATCGACAGCCCTAAATCCCGAAGAACCAAATCGGCTACACTAGCCTTCTTTGCCCTACACGCTTTTGAGTACTAACCACGGCACACGATTCCCGAATCAACCGATTGATAATGAAAGAAGGCTTGGTTTGAAGATCTCAAAATCCCGGAGCACCTAGACAGATTCGGTTTCAACAAGCAATTAGCACCCTTGCTAACAAGTGCCGAAATCGGCTCTTACTCCTTTAGAAGTCGACGAGAACAAGAGAAACAAAATAAGGCATTCGGCTTTGACCACATACCCACCTTATGAACCGATTGGAGAAAAGACTAGAGGAGGTCACCTTTGATTGATATTCGGCCAAGACTACACCAAATGGGAAAAAGAAATTCGTCCTAGAGGTAGAGAATAGGTTCGGCTAGAGGAAGAAAATAATGGAAAAAGGGAGATGGGGTTTCGGTTTTGAGAGAATGAGAAAGGAGAGAAAAATAATTGAAGAAGAGAATAAGGAGGAGATTCGGCTACACAAAGAGAAAGAAAAGAATTCAAGAAAAGAGAATAAAGGCTTAGAACCTTAAGGCATTCGGCTAGTTTTCAATGAAGAAAAAAAACTTTGGTTTCTTTGATAGGTGCCAGCCGAAATTGCCAACTAGGTGCCTAAAGGAAATTCGGCACACCCCATGCTTAGCCACCAAGCCGTCCACTCCTCTCCAACTAGGAATTCAACACTCGGCAAACTCCCAAAATTTCTCTTGACCACTCATTTGAAAATAATTAAAAGAAACACATCAATTATCCCCTGCTAACATCCCACTTATCCTTTATCACCTCTTCAAAATAAAATAAAAAAATAACTAATGATAATCCATTCTTCCAGCCGAATTTAAAAACAACCATTAAACTTATCCCAATCCATTTAAAATAAAAAAATACCTATTTTTATCTTATCCCTTCTTTCAATAAATAAAATAATTATTATCCCACTCTTCCAATAAAATAATAATTATAATAAAATAATTCCCATCTGCATGCTTCAAAATCGCCCATGAAAGCCCCCATAGGAACTCCACATTCGGCCATCACCCCAACATGATAAAAACACCATAAAACATTTCTTAATAATATTCCCATCTTCCATGCATTAAAATAAAACTAACCCATGCATAAAATAACTAACAGAAATATAACCCATACTCCAACAACAATAAAATAAAACTCCCCATCTTTCTATCCCATTTTCCTATAACATATAATAATAAAACAAAATAAAATACTAAAACTAGCCCATACACTCCAGCAGAAAATAATAAATAAAACAAGGCAGCATGCCTTCATGCATTAAATGCCCATGCAGGCCATTAATCACGCTGGCATAAAAAGAAAACCCAACCTGCTGCCCCCAGGTCTCGAACCCGAGACCTGGAGCAAACACCCCAAGCCTCCAGCCACTCGGCCACTGTGCAATTCATGACATAGACGCATCAAAATTTCCTTATAACCGTTCTTTCCTTGGCTCCCTCATGCAATAACGCCAAAGGCCAGAAAAATAAAACGCCCCCAAATGTTCTCCATGTTACTCGAACATGGGACCTTACTGCCAGAGGCCCATATAGCGCCCTTAGCCACTCGGCCAAGGCGCTTCTTTGTGTCATAAACTTGCCCCAATTATATTTAAAGCATCTTTCTCCCTCAACGCCAAAGCCCAAAAATAAAACTCCTTGCTTCCTTCATGTCTCGAACCCGAGACCTCATACCAAGGCCCTTGTTACTTCCACGGATCGAACCCAAGACCTCCATTGCATGACCCTAAGGCGCACCAAGCCAATTGTACCAAGCCCATTTCTTTGTCATATTTCCCAAAATTTTATTTAAGCCCTATCTCACCTAGCTCCCTCCTTTTAGGTACTTAAAAAGAAATTTTTAACACTAAGTCAGGCCTAGCTCGGGGTTATTTCTAGACCCTAAAACATACCAAATGATCCTAGTATTTAATTCCTCAAGCACACACATGGGAGAATAATTAAATTACAAACAACCCCTAACTTAGGGTGTTACAGGCACAGAATTCTATTTGGGTCTCTTCGGAACTATTGGGTCAAAAATCTATTTTAGGCCCAAACGGGGGTAATTTCGCAATTCTGGACTTAACTACTAATTTGGGCATAAAAATTTAAAACTGTCCATCTGCGTCATACCAACTAAATTGAGTATAACTTGAGTTAGGAAACTCGAAATTTTGATTCGTAAAATTTCCTTGAAACTAGATTCATATATCTTCTTACTGTAAGTTTTCCAGAATTTTTTACCTAGCCAATTAGTACAGTTTATTCCTTAAAGTTTCCCTTGTTTCACTGTCCAATGATTCTGACCTCTCTTACCTTAATTTCAAATATCTCACTGTACGGTTTTCATATACTGCTCCAACTTGTTTCTCTTGAAAATAGGCTCACTAAGGAATTCATACATATAAATTATAACCCATAATTCACTTTGTACAATTTTATATGATTTTTCCAAAACAGATCAGTGAACCCCGAAGTTAATCAGAACCAGTCTCACTAAAATCAAGATATCTCAGAATATAAAATTCCTTTTCCTTCTCCGTTTCTTCCATATTAAAATAGACACATCAAGATTTAATTTAATATCTTATTCACTTTCTAATTCCTTTTCTCCTATTTTTAGTGATTTTTCAAAAACACGTCACTGCTTCTAACCAAAACTATTTTATTACGAAATACGATTACCACTACGATCATACGCACACCCGAGTGATTACGGATGCCGGTTTTTAGTTTTCTTCGGTATTTCGACCGGTTAACAGCATATTTCATACAAACTTTCAGAGAAGTGTGAGGTTACACACCATTTTAGATATGTATATGGAAGGGTATGAGATTACACACCTTATTCGGAACCCGTAACGCGATGCTCTCCGCGGCACCAAAAATCCGAGTCACTTCTTACGAGGGATAGGTTTTCGATTGAACCTTTGATAAAGTACTTCGAGACCTTGCAACCAGCATAAACTCTCTCATGGCAAGTCCCTAGACTCTCAACCATATTACAAATTAGTCCCCTCATTAGCTAGCTTAAGCTCTGAGGACTCCAAAATACAAAAGTTATCAACTAAAGCCATCAAAATCACTTACTTGAAGAGAAAATGAGTTGCTGAAATTTTCATGCTTTCAAAGCCCTCTCATGGCTGATATTTTCGGTTGGTGAAGAAGAATAAAAGAAAAGATGATAACTTTTGCTTATATCATCTTATTTTATTCATTTTACCTACCAATACCATAATTTCATTTTGTTTCTTTCTTTCCACTTTTCCATATTTTCCTCAATACCATAATTTTATTTTGTTTCTTTCTTTCCACTTTCTCATATTTTCCTCCATACTATAATTTCTTTTTCCACAAATCACTCTCCATCATTACTTTTTTTCTCACCTACTCCATTATTCCAAATTCCATCATTATTATTTTCCCACTTCTTTATAATTCTTTTTCTTTTATTTCTTTTTCCTTTCTTTTTCCTTGTTTTCTTCCTTACCATACCTTTTCATAATTTAATAAGTTCACCTTACCATAATTTAAAAGTGCAATTTTGCCTTATTTACAAGCTTGGCCGAAATTTAGGGAAAGAGTACAAAAATAATAGTCCAAATTTGCACACAATGGGATTTGAACCTCTTCCCTCAAGGTGCTTCACTTGATGCCATAACCTCCTTGCCTTATGCTCATTTATGTTAGCAATTTACTCTTTTATTTCCATAAGCCTTGATGCCACTTACTATCTCTCCTTAATAGGCTTAAACACAAAATTTTACTGAGGCCCAACTTGAACCCGAAACTTCATAGAATCCCGTAACTTTCTAAAATCATCTTCTTAATAAGTCCAACTTGAAATGATGTCATTCTCTTGTTCTCAAAAATTTTAAACACTCCTACGCCCAAGGCCCATTGGGCCCAATCCTACTAGGCCCAATTTCGGGATGTTACAACAAGTCAACTCAATGCCAACTCAAGAAAACTAATAATACTATGATAAAAAATTTGAGATGCATTTAATATTTTTAAAAAGATAATTTTTTAAATTTCATTTTACTCACAATTTAAACTAATTTTTTTTATTTTAATTTTGTACATATTGCATGTATTATTTTTCTTTTTAAATTTTAAATTTTATTATTCATTATATGTTATTTTCAAAAATATAAATATGTTCTAAATACATAATTTTTAGTCACAAAAGTTTTAGTATTGATAACTATCCTAATATGATATGAATCCCAATTTGATTTTAATAAATGTGTAAAAACTGCTTCCAACCCTTGATAAAAGAAAACTATGAAATGGCCTAAAATTGGCCTCTAACATAAGGCCTCGATTGGGCTTTGAAATGGCCCAAAATTGCTTTTGTTGGACTAGACTGAGATCCTATATATCATACTATCCTTGGACCTGTATTTGGACTTTCACGGGTTAAATTTGGACTTGTATTGACCGTGGATGGGCCTCCTAATTGGGCCAAAATAAATAATAATTAAAAATAAATTTATAACAAAACCAAATTACAATTTTATTTTAAAAAATCAATTTCTAATTATGTTCTTTCTTTTTTAGGCTGAAGAACTATTCCCTAAAAGTATGTAGTTAAATTTAGAATTGTTTTAAAAATCAAATCTAAAATTAACTGAGATCCGAGTAAAAGTAAACTTTGATTTAAACCAGACTATTTAACCCCCAATGTGAAAATTTAATTAAAATTCAATTTGGTCCTTCAAATTAAGCATGAAATTTTCATGTAAACCCCAAAAGTAAGTTAAAATTTAACATAGTCATAGGATTAAGTCAGTTTTAGCGAACCAAAGCTCAATCATTCTTATTTCCAATCAAGTGTCTACACTAGACTTGTTTCTTTCGACTATTCTAAATTGGTGTTGCTTTGGTGTGTTGGTTTCAATGATGTAATGAGTTTTATCGAATTGTGGTTTATTTGGACTTATGGTTGTTGGTTGTATTATCTAGTTTCCTTTACAATCATTTCTTATAGTGACTTTGTCAAAAATGCAGAAGGAAGAATTTGTACAACACTGCAAGTGGCATGGTAAATGTGAAAAATTACAAGTGACATCATGTGTGATAATTTTTTAATTGTATTAGTTGATAATTTTTGGTAGCGTATCTGTAAGAGAAGTATATGAATTATCTTAAGCTCTTTTGGAAACTAGATTATATAAACTGCTTAAAGATAATCTTTCCTTATTAGGCTAAAGATTTGATATATAGTTCATAGCAACTTCTATTATTGATGCGTTTTGAAGATTAATTGGCACTTTAAGAGAGAGGGGTATTATAGCTTTAGGAGGAAGGTATGTGGTAGGTAAAATGATCTTGTTCGAAGGTGTACACATCGAGAGTGCAAAAATCATTGAACATTTTAGATTGCCCTGAGTTCTTGTAGATGGCTGTATTGTTGATTTTGATTAGATGGCCTTGCACAAAGGCCACGTTGGGCAGGCAGAGACTTTGTCTCCCTTAGTCCCTTTTAATCTTTTTTTCATAAAGAAAAAAAATGTATCGGTTAAAGTGTTTTAACATTTTCTATCTTATCAATAGATATTTCTCCATGAAAATTGATATTTTAATGTAGTACAAGATGATCACATTTGAACAAATAAAATTTCGATAACCTACTTAACCCATCTCATCCATTATAAGTCGATAATAGAGCTGGAGAAATATATTTTTATCCATTATCAAATCATCCAAAATAGTGGGCTTTAGCAATCATTCAACAGTATCCTCAATATTAATTTCTAGAATATTATGGTAAAAAGAAAAGTTTCTAGAATGCAAGCACTCATTTGTTAAATTGTTTTCCATATTTATCATAATCATTTGTTATTAGAATTCCATCTAAGTTTCCTTTAGATGTGTGGTAGCAGTTTTTGCTTCATATTTATCGTATATTGAGAGTTTTCTTATAAATTATTAAATGGGGTTTTTTTTCTTTCCATAAATCAAAGAGCGAAGATCGTTGAATGACAAAAAGGAAAAAAGAAATTAATAAGTTAAAAGAATAAAAGGAAAAAAAATCAAATTGCTTTTAGGTCAATCACTTTCCCATATTATATATTCCCCATGTACTAAAAGGAAAAGTAAAATACATTACAAGGAATAAAAAGTCACCCTGTAGTCTTTTTTTATTTATTTAATTCAACTATATGGGAGAAACTGTAGTTAAAAACCTGGTGACGCCACGAAAATGACAAAAATATATGATGACAAAATGATGTCATTCAATAAATTAATTTACTTACTTCGTTTTTTTATATAAATATATAAAATATATTACTAATTAAATACGAATTTAATATCTATTTGTGTTATATATATATATATATATATATATATATATATATATTTGTTATAAAATAATCAAATAAAGAACACTACAAAGTAAACAATAGATCAAATCAACAAAGAATTTTATAATATCATTTTTTTTTTGGTGAAAATAAAAGATGATTTACATCAATTACATATGATTTACATCAATTACATAAAAGTACTATTGATTTTATCTTTCTGTAACAAATCTAAAATTTCTTTAGGAGCGTCCTCAAAGACCTGTAAGGTTGATTTCCAATTCAAACTAAGTTTAGCAAGTCGGTCCACCACCGAGTTTCGGTCTTTCGGTATATGAAGGATTCTCCATTGGCCTTCCGAATTCATAATGCATTTAGTCTTTCTAAGCACTGTAATTCCTGACTCCTCCAAGTCCATAGCAGGCAGAGCTTGGACTACTTCGAGATTATCGGTCTGAATTATGGTCCGTCTATACCCTTTATTAAGTAACAACAGGATCCTATCCAGGATACTCCAAACTTCGGCTTCAAATGGTGAGCAAACACCTCAAAAGTGACCAAAACCCATAATCCAATTTCCATCATTGTCTCGTATCACGCCTCCTGTAGCTGCATGACCAGTATCTCTCGCCACTGCACCATCAGTGGATAGAAGTACCCATGTGCTCTCGGGAATATTAGCATGGTTCGTGTAGGAAGTATTACTCTTATACCGACCAAGGTATAATTCAAATTGGCGAGCCCAACTAATAGAAACTTTCACCACTTCAATTGTCTACCACGAGATATTCTGAAAAATGAAAAGATTCCTATTCTTCCAGATACGCTGTAATATCCCAAGATATGGCCTATGCATTATTGCTGAATTGTATGAAATAGCATGCTTATGAATTATCTGAATGTGTTCTATGAAATTTATGAACCTTAGTGTATGGTTAAATGCTTTAGAAATTATTATATTTTTAAGCCTTAAGAGGAAGCTAAGTTAGTAGGGCCTTAAGAAAAGTTTTGGGGAGTTTAGGACACAAAGAATCGTGTGGCAAATTGGCAAGGGACTCTACCTTGGGGCTTGAAAGGTTGCGTCAAAGGGGAGCCTCAAGGGGAGGAGGTTCGAGCAACGTGGGACGCATTGGGGACTTGTATTTTTGCGCCAAGAAGGGGAAGGTAGGCTGAAGACGGCTTTAAGGAAATATGAAGTGGTTTTTGGACATGAAATTGGGCTTGGTAAAGTGGCTACAAGGCGCCACTTAGGGCCTTGGTGAATGACGCCATGAGCAGGGGAGAAGGGCCTGGGTTCGAGTCTTGATGGCAGCATAAGTGTGTTTTTATTTTGCTCTTTGCGTCAAGAAGGGAACTGGGCTAAGGAGGCTTTAAAAGAAATTATGGGGAGTTTTTGATACAAAAAAGAGCCAGCAGCAAAGTGGATTGGGGCGTTATATGTGGCTTGCGGCAACGAGGGCTCAGGTTCGAGCCTTGGTGACAGCAGTAGGTGGGGTTTTATTTTTGGCTTTTGGCGCCAAGAGAGAAGGGAGTAATGGACACCATGTGGACTCCCAAAAGGAGGAGATAAGCCTTGTTTTTTTTTTATTCGGCTAGGATAGAAGATAAGGGTTGATTTATTTATTTATTTAATTTAATTATTTATTTTATTTGCTAAGTGGATGGATAAGAAATAATAGGGGATAGATAATGGGATAAGTGGTGTTTTATTTTATTTATTTCAAATGTGTGGTAAAGAGGAAATATAGGAGATTAATTGGGATTTGGTAAGTGGAGTTGTGGTGGCCGAATATAGGACTTTGGGGGCTTGCATATTCGGCCATGAAGAGGTGTTAAAGTGCCGAAATTATTTTGTTTCCTCCCTAGTCTCCTTACCGAATCTCTTTTCATTTTCTTTCCCTATTCTTTTTCTTAAACCTTATTTTCTACATATTTTCTTGTATAGCCGAAACCTCTAAAAGCCTTCTCTACTTTTGTGTATTTTTCCCTTTACCAATAAAGTGCTGAAACCACCATAGTTGTGCTCAAAAGCCGAATCTTTGAGGGGCTTCAAGCAAAGGAGCTGCCGATTTCTTTAAGTAAGAGTAAGATCCAAATTCGGTTTCTATTCTTTTATGTTTAGACTTATCGAAATTTAGGGACAATTTCCCATTAATGCTCTTTGGCCGAATTCTTTTAAAGGAAAGTCTCGGGATTTCTAGCCTAGTCGACAGTAAGGAGAATCATTCGAGATTTAAGGTGAGTCATGAGGTAATCGGCCAAGGGCCATATATTATGATTCAATGTTAGAATCGGATCTAACATATATGTGTATAGGTATTTCGAATATAGGCCGAATATAGGCATTCAAGATCTAAAGCAGTGAGATCGGATTTTTGGGATTCGAAGTGAATTGCTAAGTAAATCAGGTGTGTACCCCACACTATCTTTTAATACGATTTATGGCAATATTTAATATGAGCATATTTATAAGAATGTGAATATGGCTAAAGTACCATGCTATGGTACAAAGTACTCAGGTACGTTTTCCTACTCCTACTAGGACTACGATATGATCTGTTATGACACACATATGAACCTATAAGAATGTGAATAAAGAATTTGGCATGTTAATGCATGTTTTGTATGACATGGGCATGTGGGTTATTGTAAAAGGGGAAGTGAATGTGGTGACCTAAGACCACAATAAATGAATGTGGTGACTTAAGACCACGATATCTGAATGTGGTGTCTCACGACACAAAATATGTATCTGGTGGCTATGCCACGAATTTTATAAGGGCGATGAGCACGTCGACTGCAGCGACTGCCTTCGATGATGTGTAGCGGATGGAGGGTTGACTTAGTAGTCCCCACGGTGTGCAGGATGGTACGGGTGATGTGTAGCGGATGGCATATAGGTTTGGGTTCGGATTGCATCATTATTTCCTATCTGTTATATGAATATGTATGTGATATGATAATGTATGCCTGAATTGTTAAATTTTAATGTTGGTTACACATTGAGTCTGTTTGACTCACCCCGTTGGGGAATATTTTCTTCCAGGTGACGATCAGTGATGGACCGGGTCGGCAAGAGCTTAATGGTGGCCATGCTGAGCAAGGAATTACTTTATTTGGACATTTTATTTTTATTTAAGTACTTTAAACTATTTGGGTTTGTTTTGATGCAATAAGGCCTTAGTATGAACTTTATTTCTGCATGCACGTTAAATTTTTTTTTATGTTACGAACTTTTTATCAAATTAAAGACTAAACGTTTTACTTAAATAAACCCTAAATGTTTTGACACATAAATTCACATGATTTTAATTAAAGATAAAGTCTATCGTTCGACATATATTTTAACTTAAAAGTTTTGAACTTAACAATTGCATCTTTATAAAAACTTCTATTTCAAAACAAATTGGTTTTCAACTCGAGCCCAACCCAAATCGAATTTTTTTCGAAATCACTTAAAGATTTTCAAAGAACTTGAACAGTTTTTATTCGAGGAACATACCAGATCTAGTCGAGGCTCGTGGGCTGGGTTTGGGGGTGTTTCAGTTTGGTATCAGAGCGGGGTTTTGAACTCTCGGCCTTGGGTTTAAGGCCCAAAACGTTTTCAAAATTAAGCCCAAAAGAAATTTTGTGAAAATTTTGAGAAATAATCAGGTCTTCTGGCATGGCACCTAAGTCTCCGACCCGAAGTCCACCAGGTAAGTACCCCTATCTTCTGTGTGATTTATATTATGAATTGTAGAAGGGTAGAAATGGAATGGAACGTAGAATAGTATGATAAGTACTTGAACCCTAGGACTAGGTTACCCCAACAAATTACATAAGACTCTAAATGCCTAATTAAACAAACCTGTGTCTAAGTCGCCGAGTTAGGGTGTGGCAACCATTGTGCGCATGTCTAGGATTGGTATTCGGTGGGAGCTTGGTACTTAAGCAGTCCACGTGACTCACCTCCTCTCCACTCGAATCCTATCTGGTGCATAACTTCGGTTCACCCTAACCAAGAGGACTTATTCACGGGCTAAACCCCTAACTAAAACCCGAAAGGGACTAGCCGTATTTTTTTATGAAAACCCTAGTTTTAAAATCCTTAAATTACCCTTTTAATCGTAGCAAGAGATTATTGTGAAAATTTTTCCAAAATATTTTCGATTTCCAAAATTACCAAAATACACCTAGTGGTAAAATTACAAAAATGCCCTTGGATTCAAAAATCTCCATACTATCCAAACTTTTAATAAAACTTTCTTACTTTGAAAAAGTATCCAAAACCCTATTTTGCAAAAGTCCAAAATACCTCGATTTGAAAATTTACGAAATTACCCCTGGGTTACCAAAATTACCAAAATGACCCTGCTTTCTAAAATTTTGCCATACATGTGATTTGAGAAATTTTTTAAAGTACCCGGGAGTTTTGAAATTTCAAAGTACCCTAATTTATTGAAATTTTCAACTAACCCCGATTTATTACCAAAATACCCCTGTAGGACAAATGACGAAAATACCCCTGGGATAGGAACGGACAGAAATGTCCGACGAGTGAATGTGTATGGGAGATACTATGGAATGGATGTGCTCTTCTGTGAATTAGGATAGAAAACTTGAACTTTGAATGATCGAAAGAATCCCCATTAAGCTCTCTTCATAAAATTCTTCACGAATAATCAGTGAAACAAGGACTAATTCATAAAACTTTCTTAATCAGATTAAAGTACAATCATTAGATATGAGTTATAGAGGACGCGATCGTCGTGGACGCGGTAGAGGAAGAATGATTGTGTCGGAACCCGTTAGATCGGGTCAAGGGTCTGACAATGAGATACCACCGCCACCACCACCCCCAGCTGTTGGTGTCGAGCAGCAAGCTCAGACGGGGGATGATGCTGTATCGCAGGCTGTGCTGCGAGTTCTTGAAATGGTGGCTGGAGCAGGTGGAAATATGGGAGCTCGGAAATCTGTACACGAGCGACTCCGAGCCAATGGGGCTGAAATGTTTCGAGGAGTATCTGGTGTGGCACCCAGTACAGCTGAATATTGGTTGGAAGCAACGGAACGTATTATGGACGAGTTGGATCTGACCCCTGAGGAGAAGCTGAAAGGAATGGTGGCACTGCTACGCGATGAAGCGTATCAATGGTGGTTAACAGTCCGAGATGGTGCCACAGCTGAGGATCTGACCTGGGAGTATGTTAAGGCGGCATATCAGAAAAAGTATGTCGGCACACTATATACTGATGAGCAAAGGAAGACTTTTCTGGGGCTAGTTCAAGGGAACAAGTCTGTGGCAGAATATGAGGCTGAATTTCTGAGATTGAGCCGGTATGCTCGAGGAGTAGTGGCTACTGAACATGAAAGATGTGTCCGGTTTGAGGACGGACTAAGGGATGACCTGAGGTTGTTAGTCGCTCCACATCAAGAGCGGGAGTTTTCTGCGTTGGTAGAGAAAGCTAAGATAGCTGAGGGGGTTAAGGACTCTGCGAGGCAGAACATGGACCAGAATAAGCAGAAAAGAGGATTTGGGCCGTCAGGATCGTTGGGGAATGCTTAGAAAAGGCCTAGAGTTGATGGGCCGCGAGGTCAGCAAGCTGGTACTGGAGGGCAATATCGTACTTGTGATCAGTGCGGGAAGAAACACTTGGGAAGTGTTGGAAAAAGACTGGAGGATGCTTTAGGTGTGGGTCCAAGGACCATATGATTAAGGATTGTCCTAAGAGGCCGAATGGGAACCGATCAGTAGCTCAGAATGTTAATCAGGCTGGTAGAGGTGGACAGCAGCCTCAGCGAGGTCGTGGTCCGAATGGCCGAGGTAATGGCGCTGGTAGAGGACGTGGAACACCTGGCAGAGGTGCTAATAATAATACTGAGGCAAGGTAACCGGGTTTGGTTTATGCAGTTCGCCGGAGGGAAGATGGAGACGTGTCGAACGTCATAACCGGTACGTTCCTTATTTTTGGCAAGCCTTATTTTGCTTTGATTGATGTAGGCTCGACCCATTCGTATGTTGCAAGTAGAGTAGTTGAGACTCTAGACATAGCCTCTGAACTTTCTGATAGGGAGATGACTATAGTAAGCCCACTAGGTCAAACTGTAGTGGTAAATAAGATCTTCCGGAGTGTACCCCTAGAAATCCAAGGCGTAGTATTTTCCGCCGACTTGATGGAACTTCCTTTCGGAGAGTTCGATCTCATACTTGGAATGGACTGGCTAGTGGACCATCGGGCTGTGTTGGACTGTGCAACTAAGCGAATGGAGTTAAGAACCCCGGAGGACGAGGTGGTCATTATGATCGGAGAAAGAAGAAACTACCTATCTAACGTAGTTTCAGCGCTAAAGGCTGATAAGATGGTTCGAAAAGGATGCAAGGCGTTCTTGGCCTTTGTCAGTGCATTAGATACAAAGGAAGAAGGTGTTAGTGGAGTTCGAACTGTAAGGGAGTTTGAAGATGTCTTTCCGGAGGAATTACCTGGAATACCCCCAGATAGGGAGGTAGAGTTTGGAATTGATTTGCTGCCTGGTACAGCTCCTGTGTCAATTGCTCCGTACAGAATGGCACCCAAGGAGTTGGTTGAGCTCAAGGCTCAAATTCAAGAATTGCTGGATCGTGGGTTTATTCGACCCAGTGTGTCTCCATGGGGAGCACCGGTCTTGTTTGTAAAGAAGAAGGACGGAACTATGCGTATGTGCATAGATTATCATCAGCTGAATAAGTTGACCATCAAGAACAAGTATCCTTTGCCAAGGATTGACGACCTGTTCGATCAGCTTAAGGGAGCAGCGGTTTTCTCCAAGATAGATCTAAGGTCTGGATATCATCAGCTTAAGGTGAAGGAGGTGGATATCCATAAGACAGCTTTCCGGACAATGTATGGGCATTTTGAGTTCGTTGTAATGCCGTTTGGTTTGACGAACGCCCCAACTGCGTTCATGGATATGATAAACCGGGTTTTTCAACCATACTTGGATAGGTTCGTCGTTGTGTTCATCGACGACATTCTGGTGTATTCCAAGTCGGAAGAGGAGCATGATGAGCATCTCTGAGTTGTGCTGCAAGTGTTAAGGGAGAAGAAGTTATATGCCAAATTCAGCAAGTGTGAATTTTGGCTGAAGGAGGTTACGTTTTTAGGACATGTGGTGTCTGCAGAAGGAATAAGGGTGGATCCTAGAAAGATTGAAGCAGTGTTAAATTGGAAACCACCTAGGTCGGTGGCTGAAATTCGTAGTTTCTTGGGATTGACAGGCTACTACAGAAGGTTTGTGGAAGGGTTCTCGTCGATTGCTGCACCTTTGACAAAGTTATTAAGGAAGGAAATACCTTTCGTATGGACGGATAAGCAACAGGAGAGCTTTGAGAAACTTAAGAGGGTCTTGACTGAAGCTCCGGTATTGATACAGCCGGAGGCAGGAAAGGATTTCGTGGTGTACTGTGATGCTTCTCATACAGGATTGGGATGCGTACTGATGCAAGATGGGAAAGTGGTCACTTATGCGTCTCGACAATTAAGGCCACACGAGGTTAACTACCCAACTCATGATTTGGAATTGGCGGCAGTGGTCTTTGCTCTTAAGGTGTGGAGGCACTATCTTTATGGAGAAAAGTCGGTAATTTACACCGACCATAAAAGTCTTAAGTACTTGTTGACTCAGAAGGAGTTGAATTTGAGGCAGCGAAGGTGGGTGGAATTGCTAAAGGATTACGATTGTTCGATAGAGTATCATCCGGGCAAGGCGAATGTAGTGGTGGATGCCTTAAGCCGGAAGGTCGTGTCGGATCTGAGGGCGATGTTCGCACATCTGAGCTTGTATGATGATGGAAGCCTTTTGGCAGAGTTGCAAGTAAAGCCGACGTGGTTGGATGAAGTAAAAGAGGGACAGTTGGTTGATGAGGATCTAAGTGTTAAGCTACAGCAAGTACAGAATAGAGAGTTGGAAGATTATGGCATCAATGGCGAAGGAGTGTTGTGTTTCAAGAGCAAAGTCTGTATGCCTAAGGATCCGGAGCTAAGACGGAAGATTCTTCAGGAGTCGCATGGTAGCCCTTATGCTATGCATCCTGGAGGCACTAAGTTGTACAGAGACTTAAGAGAATAGTTTTGGTGGTGTAATGGCCTAAATTCAAGATTATCGGAACAATGGTTTCGTAACCATAAATCCGATTTAAAGAGAAATTTATTTTAATATTTTTTGCATGAATATTTATATGATAGGAAATACTTTTATAAATATTTATAAAATGTTAGTAATGTGGTATTAAAATTTCGTTAGAAAATTTTAACGTTTGGGTAGGTAATTAAATAAAAAGGACTAAATTGAAATGAAAGTAAAAGTTCAATTATAGATTAAAAGAAATTATGAAGGATCAAAATGGTAATTATACCATTTTGTATAGTGAGGCGGTATAACATAGAAAAATCTGAGATTTTTAAGGATTATTATTATATTATTATATATTATATTATTATATTATTATATTATATTATATATATATAAAACAAACAAAAGGAAAGAAGAAACAGAATAGGTAAAAGAAACAGAGAGCATACGAAACAGGGGAGAAGGAAAGAAAAAAAAGGAAAAACTAGGGATTTAAAGCTTGAAGTTTAAATTGGTAAGTCAATCAAGTCCTATTCTCTTAATTTTGATGTTTTAGAAGCTTTAAAGCAAGATTTTGATGAAACTAAGTTGATATTTTGAGAGTTTTAGGTTTTCAAGTGTAGTTGATGTTGAAGAAAAAGATGAATCAGGGATTAAATTGAATGAAATTTAAGTTAGAATTAGTAGAAGGATTAAATTATAAAGTAAGTTATAGTTTTGTGTTATAGGGATTAATTTGGAAGAAATTATGAATTAGGGTTTTATTATGAAAATTTATATAATCAAGTTGAATATGGAAGGAATTTAAGTAGAATCAAAGTATGAATTAGGTTAAGAAAATAAGTAAACTTAATTAGGATTAAATTGTAAAATGAGTTACACTGAAACAGTTTTGGACAGCAGCAGTAGTCTAACTTTGAAAATTCACCAAAAATTGTATAAATCGAATTAGAGGATGAATAAAATATGAAATTAAATCTTATTGAGTCTATTTTCATATGAAAGAAACAAGGAAAGAAAAGAAGTTCTGTATTTTGAGATATTTAGATTTTTGTAAGACTGGTTTAGAATAAATTCGGGTTCCCCTGTTTTGACTTTATAAAATCATCAAAAATTGAAGAAAAATAATTAGGGGCTTAAATTTATATTTTTAGAATCCTGAATGAGTCTATTTTCTATAGAAATAAACGGGAACACCATATAATTTCTGTATGAAGAGATAATTAATTTTTAGTGAAGAAGAGTCAGAACTGCCAAACAGCAGAACAGGGGTGACTTTGATGAATAAACTGTACTAATTGGCTAGGCCAAAAATTCTGGAAATTTTGTGGTATGAAGACATGTGAATCTAGTTTCATAGAAAATTAATGGTTCCTCATTTGGAGCTCTGTAGCTCGAGAAATAAATAATTTAGTGACTGTGACTCAAGTAGACAGCTTTGAATAAACTAAAAATAATAATAGAATTATAGAAAATGCTACATGTGAACATGAAATGTATTGAATTGATGATTGAATTTATTTATTTAGATCCGAAAAACTCAAATACGAAGCTAGATCGAGGAAAGGAAAAAGTTTCGGATTAGTAGATTTTGTAAACGAACTGATAACGAGGTAAGTTCGTGTAACTTGAATTATATTCTTAAATGTTTGAAATGTATGTTATTGATGTGAATATAGTTTGAATGTTCCTTGTATGAAAATTTATGCAATATTGATATTTTTGATAAAAAGGGAAAGAAATCCCGGTTGAATGAAAGGAAAATTCGATGGATCTCTGAAAAGGAATTGACGGTGTAAAAGGATCTAGCCCGGACGGGTGATCCTATCCTGATATAGCCCTCCCGAAGAATATGTGGAAAATGGATTTAGCCCGGACGGGTAATCCGAATTAGGGTCTGAATTTAGCCTGGACTGGTAATTCAGATCCAAGCTCATTAGAGTAATTGTCGTTGCAGGGATTTAGCCTGGACTGGTAATCCCGACAATACTCTGTGAGTTTATATTACAGGGGATTTAGCCTGGACTGGTAATCCCGCTGTAAAGATGAGGTTCGCGGGAGTGTGCTCTCTAAAATGGAAATGTGCGCACATGAATATGAATTGACGGGCCCGAATTTGTACACTAAAGTGTACCTCTGAAAATCCATCGAAATTCCGAGTAATTCAATGGGATAAATATAAAAAAATATATATATATATATATATATATATGGAAATCATGGTATTGATGAGCTCATCAATGATAGTATATATATTATTGATATATGAAAATTATTGGACTGACTTGAATGTTGAGTTTGTAAATGTTAGGGTAATAATGCATTGAATGGGTATATGAATGTTTATCGCTTGTATTGTAAATATTAGGTAAGTATAATTCTTGTTACATGGGCTTACTAAGCACAAAGTGCTTACCCTATTTCCTTTTCCCTGTTTGTAGTGTTAAGAGCTCGGAGGTCGGATCGGTGGGAGACTCATCACACTATCAACCCCAGTATTTCGGTATTTAAAGAAACTTTAGTTTGGAAATGAATGGCATGTATAAGCTAATAAAATAGATGTTAATATGAAATGAATGTAAGGTCAGCCATTGGTATGGCTTATGTGTTTAAGTTATCTTATAAATATGCACGAATTATCTTGAAAATATGTTGAATTAGACTGGTCTCGTTTTTTAAAAAAAAAAAATTGTAAACTCTAGTAATGCCTCGTACCTTATTCTGACAACGAATACAGGTAGGGGGTGTTACAGGTGGCCTGGTCTGAAGAAAGAAGTTACTAAATTCGTTGGCAAGTGTTTGACGTGTCAGCAAGTTAAGGCTGAACACCAAGTTCCGTCAGGATTGCTTCAGCCAATCATGATTCCGCAGTGGAAGTGGGAGAGAATTACCATGGACTTCGTTAGTGGGTTTCCCCTTACGCCTACTAAGAAGGACTCGGTGTGGGTAATAGTGGACCGATTGACCAAGTCTGCTGTAACATCCTAGATTAGGGGTTATGCGTTCGTGTGTAATTCATGAGATAGTGGGCTCAGTGGGTGTGTTGGATGTGTTCTGAGGAGTTCTAGGAACCCTAAGGTGTATGGAAATGTATGGAAATGTATGGAAATGTATGGAAAAGTATGGAAATGTAAGGAAATGTAAGGAAATGCTTTGGAAACGTTAAGTTTAAAAGAGGAAAGTGAACATTTTTGGAAACTAGGGGATGTAAGGAAATGATGTGGAAATGATTCAAAAGAGGAAAGTAAACATTTCTGGAAACTTGGAAATGTAAGGAAATGTCAAGTTTAAAGAGCCAAACGAAAATTTTTGGAAACTTGGAAATGTAAAGAAATGTCAAGTTTTAAGGCTTAAAAAGAGAAAACTAAGGCAAGGTGGCCTAAGAAAAATAATAGGAGGAATTTGACACACAAACATGCTTGGAAAAGTGGCCTGGAAATGCCACTTAAGGCCCAGGTAAGTGACGCCACCTACATGAGCAAGTGGGCCTGAGTTCGAGTCACATGGGAAGCAAATAAAAGAAATTTTATTTTGCTTCCAGAAGAAGTGAGGTGGACGGCACAAGCTATTTAAAAAGGAAGAGTTTTATTCTCTTTAAAATTCGGCTAAATGATGGATAAATAAGGGATTTATTTATCATTATTTTCAAGAGATAATGGTTGGATTAAATTCTTTTATTTAGTGATAATACAAAGGATAAAACTATCAAATAGAAGAGTGGTGGCCAAGTAAGGGACTATAGCTAGTAAATTCGGCTATAAAAGGAATAGAGAGGCCATTCAGCATTATTTACTCTTCCTTGATAACCTCTGCCGAATTTTCTCTGCAACCCCTATTCTTTTCTTCTTCATTCTTCTCCTCTCAATATTCCAAAAGCCGAAAGCTTGCTAAGATCAAGGCCATAGCCGAATAGTTTGAGACTTCAAGCAAAGGAACTGTCGATATCTAAAGTAAGGGTAAGATCTCATTCGATTTCCATCCTTTTTCTTTTAAGATTTACCGAAATCTAGGACTAATCCCATTAGAAACTTGTTTGCCGAAATTTGGAAGGATCTTTCGGGATTTACTAAGTGTCGACTACAAGGAAGGAGAAGTTCTTTTCCCGAAGGTACACCATAAGCTACGTGTTCCCTAGTTATTCGGTGAGATTCGGGATTTAAAATCCACAAGGTAAGTGTCTATAGCA
This sequence comes from Gossypium australe, assembly GCA_005393395.2. NCBI lineage: Eukaryota > Viridiplantae > Streptophyta > Magnoliopsida > Malvales > Malvaceae > Gossypium > Gossypium australe. The sequence goes on along the minus strand of CM016620.1, from coordinate 13,199,008 downwards.
TTCGGTCAAGGCCTATTTTGATAGTTAGATCGAATTCTTGTTTGTTTAAAAAGCCGAAACTAACCCCTGATGAGACTTAGTGCTTGGCCGAATACAAGGAGGAGCATAGCATAGATTTCGGGATTTGATTAGTATTGAAATCGGCAACAAGGTAAGTTTTAAGAATACAAATCTTACTAGGATTTGGTTTTATAGGCTTTATGCTAACATACTAAGGTTACCAAATGTAGGAATTGAGATCTAAAGCAATAGATCGGTTTTTTCGGGATTTCAAGGAATTCGTTAAGCAAATCAGGTGTGTACCCCACACTATCTTTAATACGTTTTATGGCAATATTTAATATAAGTATGTATAAGAATGTGAATATGGCTAAGGTACCCTAATGTGGTACAAAGTACTCAGGTACGTTTCCTACTCATACTAGGATTACGAAATATGTTATATTTAACATGTGAAAAGTGACATGAATGTGAATTTAAGTATGATATGCATGATATGAATAATATGGGGCATTCGGGTTATATGAGAAAGGGGAAGTGAATGTGGTGACTTCGGTCTCACTATCTGAATGTGGTGACTTCGGTCACATTATCTGAATGTGGTAACTTCGGTTACATTATCTGAATGTGGTAACTTCGGTTACATTATCTGAATGTGGTGTCTCATGACACAATTATCTGAATCTGGTGGCTATGCCACGAATTTTATATGGGCGATGAGCACGTCGACTGCAGTGACTGCCTTCGATGGAGTGTAGCGGATGGAGGGTTGACTTAGTAGTCCCCACGGTGTGCAGGTTGGTACAGGGATGTGTAGCGGATGGCATCTAGGTTTGGGTTCGGGATTGCATCATTATCTTGAATTATTTTGTGAGCATGATATGTATGGTATGCCTAAATCTATTAAATTTTAGTGTTGGTTTACACATTGAGTCTGTTGACTCACCCCGTTGTGGGAACATTTTTCAAGTGATGAACAGTGATGGACCTGGACGGCAGAACTTGTGGTGACCATGCTCAGCTTGAAGTTTTATTCAATATGGACATTTTATTTTATTTAAGTACTTAAGAATTTTATTTTGGGATTATTTGATGTAATAAGGCCATAAGGCCATAGTTGAATTTCTTTATTTCTTTTTACTTTTATTTATTATGTTTACAAATTATTAATTATGGATCAACAAATTTATTTTAAAATAAACTCTAAGTATTTTGTCACCTGAAATAAATGGATTTAAATATAAGATAAATTGGTTTTCAACACAAGCCCAACCCAAAACATTATTTTCTTTAAAATTGCAAAAGTTTTTCCTAAGTAACAAAGGAACTTTGAATCGGTTTACTTGAGGAACATACCAAATCTGGTCAAAGCTCGTGGGCCGGGTTTGGGGTGTTTCAGTTTGGTATCACAGCCCAGTTTTAAACTCTCAGCCTGTGGTTTAAGGCCCAAAACGTTTTCAAATCGAGCCCAAATGAGTTTTTATAAAAATATTTTTGGAAATAAGCAGGTTTTTCTGGCATGGCACCTAAGTCTCCGACCCGCAGTCCACCAGGTAAGTACCCCTAACTATCTGTGTGTTTTATGTAATTTATATTGTGATCTGTAGAAGGGTAGAAATAGAACGGAACGTAGATTAGTATGATAGGTACTTGAACTATAAGGCTAGCTTACCCCAATAGTTACATAAGACTTAAATGCTTAATAAAACAAACCTGTGTCTAAGTCGCCGAGTTAGGGTGTGGTAACCATTGTGCGCATGTCTAGGATTGGATCCGGAAGAGCCTGGTATTTAAGCAGTCCTAGTGACTCACCTCCTCTTCGCAGGAATCCTACCTGGTGCGTAGCTTTAGTTCACCCTAACCAAGAGGACTTATTCATGGGCTAAACCCCTAACTAAAACCCGAAAGGGATTAGCCACATTTTTATGGAAACCCTAGTTTTAAAATGACTAAATTACCCTTTTGATTTATACAAGCTATCCCATAAATTTTTTCTGAAATATTCTTGACTTACAAAAATTTACTAAATTACCCCTAGTTGTAAAATTACAAAAATGCCCTTGGTTTTAAAATTTCCATACCACTATCGATTTCAATGAAATTTCCTTACTTTGTAAAAATATCCCAATCCTCTATTTCGCAAAAGTCTAAAATACTTTGATTTTGGAAAATTACGAAATTGCCCCTGACTTACAAAATTACCAAAATGACCCTGAATTTCAAAAATTTTGCAACATCACCGATTTGAAAACAAATTCTCAAAAAGAACCCTCAAGTTTTGCAAAATTTTGAAATACCCCTAATTTATTGAACTTTACAAATTTACCCTGATTTGTAAAAAATTTACCGAAATACCCCTGGAATTTCAAAATTACCGAAATACCCTCGGATTTCAAAAATTACCAAAATACCCTTATTAACAAAATCACCAAGGAACCTTATTTTGACAAATTACAAAAATACCCCTGTAGGGCAAATTACAAAAATACCCCTGGGTAGTGGAAAAACAACAACAATGAAAACTACAACGTTTCTCTGAATGAACGGAAGTTCATAATTGATTGATGAATGTATGAATAGACTATGTGCCTGTATGAATACGAAAGAACCACTCCTAAAACTCTTTTCATAAAACTTCTTCGCGGGTAATCAAGTGAAACAAAGACTAATGTATTAAACTCTTAAATCAGATTAAATCGCGACGTTAGAAAATGATTTCTAAGGGACGTGAACTTAGAGATTGTGCCTAGAAAGTATGATGGTTCTATTAAGATCAGAGTGCGCAGCGTAAGCATAGTGCGGTGAGAAGGATTGTACGGCTGTTAATAAGTAATTTCGAGGACGAAATTATTTTTAAGGAGGGTAGAACTGTAACATCCTAGATTAGGGGTTATGCGTTCGTGTGTAATTCATGAGATAGTGGGCTCAGTGGGTGTGTTGGATGTGTTCTGAGGAGTTCTAGGAACCCTAAGGTGTATGGAAATGTATGGAAATGTATGGAAATGTATGGAAAAGTATGGAAATGTAAGGAAATGTAAGGAAATGCTTTGGAAACGTTAAGTTTAAAAGAGGAAAGTGAACATTTTTGGAAACTAGGGGATGTAAGGAAATGATGTGGAAATGATTCAAAAGAGGAAAGTAAACATTTCTGGAAACTTGGAAATGTAAGGAAATGTCAAGTTTAAAGAGCCAAACGAAAATTTTTGGAAACTTGGAAATGTAAAGAAATTCAAGTTTTAAGGCTTAAAAAGAGAAAACTAAGGCAAGGTGGCCTTAAGAAAAATAATAGGAGGAATTTGACACACAAACAGGCTTGGAAAAGTGGCCTGGAAATGCCACTTAAGGCCCAGGTAAGTGACGCCACCTACATGAGCAAGTGGGCCTGAGTCGAGTCACATGGGAAGCAAATAAAAGAAATTTTATTTTGCTTCCAGAAGAAGTGAGGTGGACGGCACAAGCTATTTAAAAAGGAAGAGTTTTATTCTCTTTAAAATTCGGCTAAATGATGGATAAATAAGGGATTTATTTATCATTATTTTCAAGAGATAATGATTGGATTAAATTCTTTTATTTAGTTATAATACAAAGGATAAAGCTATCAAATAGAAGAGTGGTGGCCAAGTAAGGGACTCTAGCTAGTAAATTCGGCTATAAAAGGAATAGAGAGGCCATTCAGCATTATTTACTCTTCCTTGATAACCTCTGCCGAATTTTCTCTGCAACCCCTATTCTTTTCTTCTTCATTCTTCTCCTCTCAATATTCCAAAAGCCGAAAGCTTGCTAAGATCAAGGCCATAGCCGAATAGTTTGAGACTTCAAGTAAAGGAACTGTCAATATCTAAAGTAAGGGTAAGATCTCATTCGATTTCCATCCTTTTTCTTTTAAGATTTACCGAAATCTAGGACTAATCCCATTAGAAACTTGTTTGTCGAAATTTGGAAGGATCTTTCGGGATTTACTAAGTGTCGACTACAAGGAAGGAGAAGTTCTTTTCCCGAAGGTACACCATAAGCTACGTGTTCCCTAGTTATTCGGTGAGATTCGGGATTTAAAATCCACAAGGTAAGTGTCTATAGCATTCGGCCAAGGCCTATTTTGATAGTTAGATCGAATTCTTGTTTGTTTAAAAAGCCGAAACTAACCCCTGATGAGACTTAGTGCTTGGCCGAATACAATGAGGAGCATAGCATAGATTTCGGGATTTGATTAGTATTGAAATCGGCAACAAGGTAAGTTTTAAGAATACAAATCCTACTAGGATTTGGTTTTATAGGCTTTATGCTAACATACTAAGGTTACCAAATGTAGGAATTGAGATCTAAAGCAATAGATCGGTTTTTTCGGGATTTCAAGGAATTCGTTAAGCAAATCAGGTGTGTACCCCACACTATCTTTAATACGTTTTATGGAAATATTTAATATAAGTATGTATAAGAATGTGAATATGGCTAAGGTACCCTAATGTGGTACAAAGTACTCAGGTACGTTTCCTACTCATACTAGGATTACGAAATATGTTATATTTAACATGTGAAAAGTGACATGAATGTGAATTTAAGTATGATATGCATGATATGAATAATATGGGGCATTCGGGTTATATGAGAAAGGGGAAGTGAATGTGGTGACTTCGGTCTCACTATCTGAATGTGGTGACTTCGGTCACATTATCTGAATGTGGTAACTTCGGTTACATTATCTGAATGTGGTAACTTCGGTTACATCATCTGAATATGGTGTCTCATGACACAAGTATCTGAATCTGGTGGCTATGCCACGAATTTTATATGGGCGATGAGCACGTCGACTGCAGTGACTGCCTTCGATGGAGTGTAGCGGATAGAGGGTTGACTTAGTAGTCCCCACGGTGTGCAGGTTGGTACAGGGATGTGTAGCGGATGGCATCTAGGTTTGGGTTCGGGATTGCATCATTATCTTGAATTATTTTGTGAGCATGATATGTATGGTATGCCTAAATCTATTAAATTTTAGTGTTGGTTTACACATTGAGTCTGTTGACTCACCCCGTTGTGGGAACATTTTTCAAGTGATGAACAGTGATGGACCTGGACGGCAGAACTTGTGGTGACCATGCTCAGCTTGAAGTTTTATTCAATATGGACATTTTATTTTATTTAAGTACTTAAGAATTTTATTTTGGGATTATTTGATGTAATAAGGCCATAAGGCCATAGTTGAATTTCTTTATTTCTTTTTACTTTTATTTATTATGTTTACAAATTATTAATTATGGATCAACAAATTTATTTTAAAAAAATCTCTAAGTATTTTGTCACCTGAAATAAATGGATTTCAATATAAGATAAATTGGTTTTCAACACAAGCCCAACCCAAAACATTATTTTCTTTAAAATTGCACAAGTTTTTCCTAAGGAACAAAGGAACTTTGAATCGGTTTACTTGAGGAACATACCAAATCTGGTCAAAGCTCGTGGGCCAGGTTTGGGGTGTTTCATCCGCGTACTTTATCCCGGTGAGAGTTGACTATTCTTTGCAGAAGTTGGCAAAGTTGTATGTGGCAGAAGTCGTAAGGTTGCATGGAGTGCCGGTGTCGATTATCTCAGATAGGGACCCAAGGTTTACTTCTCAGTTCTGGAAAGCGCTACATCAAGCTTTAGGCACCAAGTTGGACTTTACTATGGCTTTTCACCCACAGTCAGATGGGCAGTCTGAACGGGTAATCCAAGTGTTAGAGGATATGTTGAGGGGCTGTGTGATGGATTTCAGAGGAAGTTGGGAAGATTATTTGCCTTTAGCGGAATTTGTCTACAACAACAGCTATCAGGCCAGTATTCGGATGGCACCGTATGAAGCGTTGTATGGTCGGAAGTGTCGAACTCCTACGTGTTGGACGGAATTAGGGGAACGTCGAGTTTTAGGTCCAGAGTTAGTGGTAGAATCTGAGGAAAAGGTTGAGATAATTTGAGCACGGTTAAAGGAGGCATCTGATAGGCAGAAATCGTATGTAGATCTCAAGCGCAAGGAAATAGAATTTGATGTGGGAGATCAGGTGTTTCTTAAGGTTTCGCCTTGGAAGAAGGTGATAAGATTTGGTCGGAAAGGGAAGCTAAGCCTAAGGTTTATAGGACCTTATCGAGTGTTGAAATGAGTTGGACCAGTGGCATATCAGTTGGAATTGCCACCCGAGTTGAAGCAGATGCACGACGTATTCCATGTGTCCATGCTACGTCGCTATCGATCGGATCCATCTCATGTGGTACCAGTCGAAGAGGTGGAGCTAAGGCCAGATTTATCCTACGAGGAAGAGCCGATTCAGATCCTAGAGCGGGATGTGAAAGTATTACGACGGAAATCAGTACTGTTAGTCAAGGTGTTATGGCGCAATCATGGATCGGAAGAAGCTTTGTGGGAGCCAGAAGAGGCAATGCGACAGCAATACCCTCACTTATTTCAGTCAGGTAATTTCGAGGACGAAATTATTTTAAGGGGGTAGAACTGTAATATCCCAAGATATGGCCTATGCATTATTGCTGAATTGTGTGAAATAGCATGCTTATGAATTATCTGAATGTGTTCTATGAAATTTATGAACCTTAGTGTATGGTTAAATGCTTTAGAAATTATTATATTTTTAAGCCTTAAGAGGAAGCTAAGTTAGTAGGGCCTTAAGAAAAGTTTTGAGGAGTTTAGGACACAAGGAATCGTGTGGCAAATTGGCAAGGGACGCTACCTTGGGGCTTGGAAGGTTGCGTCAAAGGGGAGCCTCAAGGGGAGGAGGTTCGAGCAACGTGGGACGCATTGGGGACTTGTATTTTTACGCCAAGAAGGGGAAGGTATGCTGAAGACGGCTTTAAGGAAATATGAAGTGGTTTTTGGACATGAAATTGGGCTTGGTAAAGTGGCTACAAGGCGCCACTTAGGGCCTTGGTGAATGACGCCATGAGTAGGGGAGAAGGGCCTGGGTTCGAGTCTTGATGGCAGCATAAGTGTGTTTTTATTTTGCTCTTTGCGTCAAGAAGGGAACTGGGCTAAGGAGGCTTTAAAAGAAATTATGGGGAGTTTTTGATACAAAAAAGAGCCAGCAGCAAAGTGGATTGGGGCGTTATATGTTGCTTGCGGCAACGAGGGCTCAGGTTCGAGCATTGGTGGCAGCAGTAGATGGGGTTTTATTTTTGGCTTTTGGCGCCAAGAGAGAAGGGAGTAATGGACGCCATGTAGACTCCCAAAAGGAGGAGATAAGCCTTGTTTTTTTTTATTCGGCTAGGATAGAAGATAAGGGTTGATTTATTTATTTATTTAATTTAATTATTTATTTTATTTGCTAAGTGGATGGATAAGAAATAATATAGGGGATAGATAATGGGATAAGTGGTGTTTTATTTTATTTATTTCAAATGTATGGTAAAGAGGAAATATAGGAGATTAATTGGGATTTGGTAAGTGGAGTTGTGGTGGCCGAATATAGGACTTTGGGGGCTTGCATATTCGGCCATGAAGAGGTGTTAAAGTGCCGAAATTATTTTGTTTCCTCCCTAGTCTCCTTACCGAATCTCTTTTCATTTTCTTTCCCTATTCTTTTTCTTAAACCTTATTTTCTACATATTTTCTTGTATAGCCGAAACCTCTAAAAGCCTTCTCTACTTTTGTGTATTTTTCCCTTTACCAATAAAGTGCTGAAACCACCATAGTTGTGCTCAAAAGCCGAATCTTTGAGGGGCTTCAAGCAAAGGAGCTGTCGATTTCTTTAAGTAAGAGTAAGATCCAAATTCGGTTTCTATTCTTTTATGTTTAGACTTATCAAAATTTAGGGACAATTTCCCATTAATGCTCTTTGGTCGGATTCTTTTAAAGAAAAGTCTCGGGATTTCTAGCCTAGTCGACAGTAAGGAGAATCATTCGAGATTTAAGGTGAGTCATGAGGTATTCGGCCAAGGGCCATATATTATGATTCAATGTTAGAATCGGATCTAACATATATGTGTATAGGTATTTCGACAACTCCCTAACCAAGGAGGAATTCCGGGATCTAAGATCCTTAAGGTAAGTACATATGTACATTCCGCCAAGGCTTATTTTAGTGTTTGGATCTATCTTTTATTATCTTGAAAGCCGAAAACTAATATGTTAAAGGGATCTAGAGTTGGCCGAATACAAGGAAGGAGCATAGCAAAGTTTCGGGATTTGAGTGTTAGAGAAATCGGCACCAAGGTAAGTTTGGGTTACAACAATCCTAATAGGATTTGGATTTATGGCCGAATGGCTTTTTATTAAATATTCTTAGTGTTGGTCGAATATAGGCATTCAAGATCTAAAGCAGTGAGATCGGATTTTTGGGATTCGAAGTGAATTGCTAAGTAAATCAGGTGTGTACCCCACACTATCTTTTAATAAGATTTATGGCAATATTTAATATGAGCATATTTATAAGAATGTGAATATGGCTAAAGTACCATGCTATGGTACAAAGTTTTCAGGTACGTTTTCCTACTCCCACTAGGACTACGATATGATCTGTTATGACACACATATGAACCTATAAGAATGTGAATAAAGAATTTGGCATGCTAATGCATGTTTTGTATGACATGGGCATGTGGGTTATTGTAAAAGGGGAAGTGAATGTGGTGACCTAAGACCACAATAAATGAATGTGGTAACTTAAGACCACGATATCTGAATGTGGTGTCTCACGACACAAAATATGTATCTGGTGGCTATGCCACGAATTTTATAAGGGCGATGAGCACGTCGACTGCAGCGACTACCTTCGATGATGTGTAGCGGATGGAGGGTTGACTTAGTAGTCCCCACGGTGTGCAGGATGGTACGGGTGATGTTAGCGGATGGCATATAGGTTGGGGTTCGGGTTGCATCATTATTTCCTATCTGTTATATGAATATGTATGTGATATGATAATGTATGCCTGAATTGTTAAATTTTAGTGTTGGTTACACATTGAGTCTGTTTGACTCACCCCGTTGGGGAATATTTTCTTCCAGGTGACGATCAGTGATGGACCGGGTCGGCAGGAGCTTAATGGTGGCCATGCTCAGCAAGGAATTACTTTATTTGGACATTTTATTTTTATTTAAGTACTTTAAACTATTTGGGTTTGTTTTGATGTAATAAGGCCTTAGTATGAACTTTATTTCTGCATGCACGTTAAATTTTTTTTTATGTTACGAACTTTTTATCAAATTAAAGACTATATGTTTTACTTAAATAAACCCTAAATGTTTTGACACATAAATTCACATGATTTTAATTAAAGATAAAATCTATCGTTCGACATATATTTTAACTTAAAAGTTTTGAACTTAACAATGGCATCTTTATAAAAACTTCTATTTCAAAACAAATTGGTTTTCAACTCGAGCCCAACCCAAATCGAATTTTTTTCGAAATCACTTAAAGATTTTCAAAGAACTTGAACAGTTTTTATTCGAGGAACATACCAGATCTGGTCGAGGCTCGTGGGCCGGGTTTGGGGGTGTTTCATATGCCAAGAAATTAATCCAAAGAGGCTCGACCAAGTGACTCCACTATCCTGCAATCTCTCATGACAACTAAGATTAGATGAAAACCAAACCTGGAAAGAGTCAGAAAAGAACCTTTGCATAAGTTGACTTGGGATCACGTGCATCCACATATCCTTTGCTGTTGGGCAATCCCGAAGAACATGAACCATATCCTCGATCTCATTACCACATAAAGCGCATGAGTTGCTCTGGCCGATACCCCTCCTCATACGCTCTGAATTTGTAAGAAGTTTCTGTTTAAAGGCAAGCCATAGAAAAAACCTCACTCTTTGTGGGCCTTGATATCTCCAGATATTCTTCCAATTGTTATCCCTAGAACTCCAAGTGTCTTCTTTTAAGGTCCAGAAAGCACTACCGATCGAAAACGCTCCTGCTGTCGACTAAGCCCATATCACCTTGTCCCATCCTGCGTCAGGATGAGGAGGAGGGATGTTGATGATCCTATTAATCACGTATTCAGGCAACCAGACACGAAACAACTCCAAATTCTAGCCGCCATCAGAGTTAACCAAATCCCTAACAACACAGTCCAAATCAATGTTAGAGAAAGATGGATTTTTTGAAATAAGAGGACCTATACCTGGAATCCAAGGGTCCTTCCAACATCGAACGCTTGCACCATCTCCAATTGCCGAAATCAAGTTTTCACGAAGAAGTGGCCATACCTTAGCAAGAGACCTCCGTAAATGCGAGCATTGACTCCTATTAATTGAATCTGGGATCTGCACCTTCCAACCATACTTAGCCCTAAGGACACGAACCCATAAAGCACTACTTTTCGAGGCTAAACCGAATCCAATCTTCATAAGAAAAGACATATTCTGATAATTCAATTGCCGAAAACCAAGCCCACCTCGAGACCGTGGTTAAAAAATAGAGTCCCACCCCACTAAAGACATTTTTGGATGACCATCAACACAACCCCAAATAAACTATCTAACCAATCTTTCAATTTCTGCACAAACTCCTTTAGGTATCAACATCGACTGCATAAAATAATTTGGGATGAAAAGAAGAACAGATTGGGCCAAAGTGACTTTCCCCGCTATGGATAGTTTCCTCGCGTTCCAACTGTTAAGCTTATGTCTTATCTTCTCCACCACAAAACTGAATGTACTTTTAGTAACCCTACTATGCAGGAGAGGGACGCCTAAATAAAAGCCAAGGTTCTGAACTTCCTGAAAGCCGAACAAATTAACAATTTGATCACGATCACTATTATCTATACCTTTAGAAAAGTAAATATTACTTTTCCTAGGTACTAATTCTGTGACCCGAAACTTCACAAAACTGATTTAGAATGTTCTTCAATAAACACGTGTGATCAAAATGAGCTTTGCAAAAAATCACCAAATCATCGGCGAAGAAAAGATGGGAGATTGCTGGACCCGATATTGAAAGCTGAATAAGTTTCCACCTACCAATATCAATATCAGCCCTTATAAGATGCCCCAACCAATCCATGCATAGCACAAACATGTAACGCAAAAGGGGACACCCCTGACGGATTCCTCTGGCTGGTTTAAATTTGTGGGTCGGCACGTCATTCCAAAGAATTTGCATAGAAGAGGAGGAAATCGCTGACATAATCGCTTTTCGAAGAAATTCAGGCACCCCAACAGCCTCTAAGGATGCACTTATAAAGTCCCAACTAACTCTGCCATACGCTTTTTCCAAGTCCAATTTGATAGCCATCCAATTTTTTCCATTCCTCTTGCAACGCATAGAATGAATGACTTCTTGGGCAAGGATGATATTATCAGATACGTTCCGACCAGCTATGAACCCAGTCTGTTCCTGTGAAATAATATTAGGGAAAACCAACTTAAATCGGTTAGCAATCACTTTCGTAATCAATTTATACATAACGGACCACAAACTCATAGGTCGAAACTCACTAAAGTCTCCCAAGCATTCCTTTTTAGGAATTAAGACGATCAACATATTGTTCAAGTCCTGCTCAATCGGTTGCCCAGTGAAAACTCCTTTCACCCATTTGCAAATACCATTTCCAAGAATATCCCATTGGCTTTGAAAAAAATGAGCATGAAAGCCATCACTTCCTGGCGCTTTTAGTGGCGCCATATCGAACAAAGCCCTTTTAATATCATCATAAGTGATTTTCTTCTCCAGAAACGTGATATCTGAGGGCTTGGAGCTAGGGAACCTAACATTGGGAAACTCTTCCAAATCTTGAGGTACTTCACCATAAAGATTCTCAAAAAACCTTGCTGCTTCAGCTCGTAAAATATCCTGATTAGAACACCACTCTCCATTGCTGATACGTAAGTCTATAATACGGTTGAATTTCCTTCTCTTGATCGTACAACTATGAAAAAATTTAGTGTTTCTATCACCCAGGTGAAGCCAGTCACATCGAGCCTTTTGACGCCAAAGTAGCTCTTCATGATTAAGAACGTTTTCTAACTCATCCCGAACTTCCATCTCTTGTTTAGCTAAGAAACTAGAATCGGTGTGGTAAAGAGCCTTTTGAATATTGTTGAGCGATCTCAAGAGTTGTCGCTTACGGGAACCCAAAAAACCATAGACATTCTTGTTCCAATCTTTGACATGGGAGGTAAAATTATTCAGAGAATCAGCCATATTTCCGCCATAGTTCCACTTTTCTTTGACAAAGGTAGAAAAGTTATTATGCTTGGTCCAACCAGCTAAAAACCTGAAAGGTCTTCCTTGTGCCAAATCCATATTCGTTCTTGTAGACAAAAGAATAGGCCGATGATCTGATTTAATACATGGAAGATTCGACACTAAGCATTGAGGAAAAGATGTCATCCATGCATCATTTGCTAGAGCATGATCAAGTCTGACAGAGGTACCACCTCTTTGCCAAATGAACGTAGGACTTCTGAATCCCAAATCCTGCAATTCACAAGAGTCAACAAAGTTACCAAATAAACTATATCTCTTACCCATGTTACAAGTACTTCTCTTATCCTCAGGAGCCAGGATGGCATTGAAATCACCCATTAAAATCCAAGGTGTCGATTGATGAGGCATTGCAAATTTTAGCCCATCCCAAAGGATTTTTCGTTTAGACATGTCTGCACTGCCATAAACAAAGGTAATAAAAAATGAGTTATTAGGGACATAATCATTTACATGGAGGAGAATAAATTGAGGGTGATTTTGGAGGATTTGAATTCGCACAGAATCTTTCCATCCTACCCAGATACTTCCTGAAAATCCAACAGCCTCAACTCGGTGAGAAAAATTAAAACCCAATTGTTCAATAATGTAATTTGCTTTTTTACCACTCACTCTCGGCTCTAATAAGCAAACAATGTCGGGATGATACTCCGCATTATACTCACGAAAAGCTCGGATAAAATTCTTGCTTGCACATCCTTGACAATTCCATGAAAATATCTTCAAATTTGAAATCATTATAATTATTTATATAAGAAAATTTATAATAAAACTTATAATAATAAAATAATAATAACAAGATAAATAGACACCTAATAGCCACCACAGTCATAATATTCGAACAAAAGAAAATTATCTTATTGTTCAGGGAGTTCATCTCCCTTCTGCCTCTCTTCATCTCAGGGGGCCCCATTCGAACCAGGTAAGTCCTTTATTAACATTGAAATATTATCAGCCAACTGGTTCATCGAGTCCTTTAACAGAACTCTTTGGCTGCCATTATTTTTGAATCGGCTACTACTACTTGAATGCATTTTGTTTAATTTCTTTATGAAATTCCTGCCTTTAGCCTTCATGCTGCTCCCACAACTGGACACCGTTACCCGTTTCAAGACTGGATTATTCTTTAAGGTCTGGGTAGATTTTTTTTTGTTCTTATCTTCCATGAAAACTACTGCTATGTGTTTGTTGGTGTCGAAGCTGCTTACCTCCACAGCTTCTTCAACCATCGGAAGCCCTTCCATATTTATTTTAGAGGCTACATGTATCATCAACAGATTATCTTTCTTAGATATTGAAACCCTAATTTCCCGACCACACAGGCCTTCTGTCGCCCTGAGCTTTCCTACGCTGCTGGAAGCACCAGTCGTCCCTTTTTGGGCCATCTCGCATTGGCCTAAGAAGTCCACTGAGGATTGGGTCTGTTCAAAAGCTGGATCCCACATTTGGTCCATCATTAGCATTTACTTTAGTGTCCAAGCCCAACCCAGTTTTAGAGTCCAGCACCTTGGATTTTTTTTTGTTTTTTGAGTCCACAACCTACCGTCCGTTAACCGAATAAACGTTTCCTCTATTTTGTTGGTTGTCAACAATAATATCCTTCCCTTTATTGTGCCTATGAACTGTTAAATCGTTATTACTAATTTCTTGATTTAAATCCCTATTATTTTGTACCTTAAACCGGGAACTTTCCTTCTCCTTCTCGGGATTTCTATAATCTTGTTGCTTATTCTCCCTAACTTTTCACCTTGGTCTCCTTTCAACTAACATCCACGGCCCGTAATTTTTGCCTTCTTTCACCTTCTCATTCTCGATCACGTCATGATTTTCCAGCGACTTTTCCGAAGAAACTGCTTCCTTTGCCATGGTGATGTCAGAATTTCTTGAAAGGCAATTATTTTTCATGTGGCCATACCTCCCACAATGAAAGCAAATGGTCGGTAGAGATTCATATTCCACCCTTTGTGGACGCCCATTGATTAAAATTTGGGATACCAATGGCTTCTCCAAATTAATGTAGACAGCCATACGAGCAAACCTGCCTCTTACTCTGCTGTCTGTGTTCATATCCATCTTGACAACCTTTCCAACCATTTCTCCTATTTCGGCCAAGATTTTGTGCTTATACAAATAGCTAGGCAGCCCAAGAAATCTGACCCATGCCATAACTATATTCAGGTAAGCCTGGGAAGGATCAAATTCTATCGTCCAGGGTTACACAGTTAAGTATTGACCAAAAATTGTCCAAGGACCTTTAGAGAGGGCCTTCTCATAATCTGACTTATTCTGAAATTTAACAAGAACATATCCATTCTCTATATCCATCATGTGTATAGGTGCCGAGGGCTTCCACAAGCTGTGTATTTTATACTGCAAAACAGAAAAACCAATATTACGACCCAAGAGTTTTAAAACTACTGTATTATCCATACCTTGGATTAGGATTTGAAGGATCCTTTCCAAGAAGGAGATAGAAGGCACTCCATTCTCAAAGGATTTTAGGATATCTCATTCTAAAATGTCAAAATCCTCTTTTTTATCCGATTCTAAGGAACCAGACTTGGAGAAATTGCCTACAAGCTTATCCGCCAAAAGATTGTTGGATTCATTGTCTGATAAACCACCATATTACTTCACATATTCTCATCCTTGTCCCTGAATCGAACCTTTTTTGGGACCAAATCTTCCCCAAGAATAGTTTCAGAATTCTCGTTTTCACAGAGAGGAAACATTGCTTTTTCTATATATTTATAGTATCTTATTTTCACTCATGTAAGATTTGTTTTATAAGTAATTGACATTCAATGCAATACAATAAATGAAGCTTACTTAAGTGCTTCAAACACATACATTAAACAACTAGCATAATGAATGAGAGGTTTTACCTCATAAATGAGGGGGTTAGAATATGGACATTCATATTTATATATTTGTAATACTCCCCCTTGGATGTCCATTAGAGAAAACTATGCCTCGTTAAAACCTTTATTAGAAAAAACCCCGTGGGATAAAAACCTAATGAAGGAAAAAGAGTACACAATCTTCTGTTACGAGTTGCCTTGTTAAAAACCTTTACTAGAAAAATCCAGTGGGACAAAACCTTGGTTAAAGGAAAAGAGTGCAACGTGTTTTTGACTCCCCCTAATAGTAATATCACATTACATCTTTCGATTGACGCATTCTAATCTTGTGTAGTAGTTTTTCAGACGTTGAAGTTGGCAATGCCTTGGTAAAAAGATCTGTTAAATTATCACTAGAATGAATTTGTTGAACTTCTATGTCACCTTTCTTCTCAAGATCATGAGTGAAGAATAATTTTGGTGAAATATGTTTCATTCTATCACCTTTGATGTAATCACCCTTCAATTGAGCTATACATGTTGCATTATCTTCGTATAAGATAGTTGGCACATTTTCTTATAAAGATACATTACATATCTTTTAGATATGTTGGGTTAATAACCTTAACCAAACACACTCTCGACTTGCCTCATGCATTACAATTATTTTAGCATGATTTGAAGAGGTAGCAACTAATGTCTGTTTTATTGAATGTCATGATATGATAGTACCTCCACATATAAATAAGTACCCCGTTTGAGATCGACCTTTATGTGGATTCAATAAATATTCAGCATCAGCATAGCCAACTAATAGAGATTTTGAATCATTTGAATAAAATAACCCCCTATCAATTGTCCCTCTGAGATATCTAAATACATTTTTAATTTCATTCCAATCTCTACGTGTTGGAGAAGAACTAAACCTTGCTAATAAGTTTACAGTGAAAGTTATATCAAGTCTTGTGTTGTTTGAAAGATACATCAATACCCTTATGACACTTAGATATGGTACTTCAGGATCGAGAAACTCTTCATCATTCTCACAAGGACGAAATTGATCTTTATTCACATTTAAGGATCATACAACCATCGGGGTATTCAATGGATGTGCTTTATCAATGTGAAATTTCTTTAAGATATTTTCTGTATAAGATGACTGATGGACATGAATTTCATCTTTTAAATACTCGATCTGCAGGTCAAGACAAAACTTTTGTTTTCCAAGATCTTTCATCTCAAATTCTTTCTTTAAATAATTTATTGCATTTTGAAGCTCTTTAAAAGTTCTAATAATATTTAAATCATCAACATAAATAGCAAATTATCACA
Source organism: Gossypium australe (assembly GCA_005393395.2). NCBI lineage: Eukaryota > Viridiplantae > Streptophyta > Magnoliopsida > Malvales > Malvaceae > Gossypium > Gossypium australe. The sequence continues at coordinate 13,182,646 of CM016620.1, read as the reverse complement.
AAGTCTGATCCATACATTTTTATAAAAACACATGGACAGAATGGATCGTTTTTATAATCTTCTTTTAACAAATATTCACTAAGAATATTGCACCACATACCTCCAGATTGTTTTAATCCATATAAACTTTTATTTAATCTAACTGAGTAATATTCCTGAGAAACTCTATATCCTTTAGGGATTTTAAATCCTTTAGGAATTTTCATATAAATTTCACTATCAAGTGTACCATACAAATAGGCTGTAACAACATCCAATAGACACATGTCAAGTTTTTCACGTACTGCCAGACTATTAAGGTATCTAAACGTGATTGCATCCACCACAGGAGAATATGTCTCTTCGTAATCAATGTCGGGCCTTTGCAAAAATCCTTGTGTTATAAGTCATGCTTTATATGTTATGTCTTCATTTTTCTCATTTCGTTTTTGCACAAATATCCATTTATATAGTAGGCTTTACATATTTAGGTGTTTGGACTATAGGTCCAAAAACCTCACATTTAGAAAGTGAATTTAATTTTGCTTGAATTGCATCTTTCCATTTTGACCAATCTTTTCTATTTCTAGATTCCTCAATAGATTTAGGCTTAGGATCATCATTTTCTTTTGTTATTTCAATAGCAACATTATAAGCAAAATTGTTGTTGACAACTATATTTTTCCAATTCCATATTTTTCCTGAAATAACATGATTTATTGAGATCTATTCGTTATCACCATTTTTAGATACCTGAACCTCTTCTAGGGTTTTTTTTATTACTTATATCTTTGGTCTCTTCTTGGGCACTTGCCCTCCACAATACAACCATCTTGAATATTTGTTCCTTTCATTTTATGGAGATTTTTATCTTTGGAACAGACTGGTCTTCCACGTTCTAGGCGTGGATTACTTTCTTTTGCACTAACAATTTTCCCTATTGGGACATCAATTCGTATTGGAGCATTTTCAACTGTTATGTGAGATTTTATAATTCTCTTTAAGTCAGAAAATAAATCTGGCAGTTGATTGGCGATGTTTTGCAAATGTACGATCCTTTGAACTTCTTATTCAGATTGACTTGTACGAGGATCTAATTGAGATGATAATGATCCATTCCAAGTAATTTCTTTTACCAATTGTATTTTCTCTCCCCCTAATGCTGGGAATGTTGTTTCATCAAAATGACAAGCAATAAATCGTGCAGTAAATAAATCTCCAGTTAATGGTTCAACATATTTAATTCTAGAAGGAGATTCATAAGCAACATATATTCCCATCCTTCTTTGAGGACCCATCTTTATGTGTTGTAGTGGAGCAATTGGAACATATACTGCACATCCAAAAATTCTAAGATGGGAAATATTTGGCTCTTAACGAAAAGTCAATTGCAATGGGGAGTATTTATTATAACTTATTGGTTTGAGGCGCACAAGTGTTGCTCTATGCAAAATAGCATATCCCCAAGCTGTAACAGGGAGTTCTGTTCTCATAAGAAATGGCCTAGCTATTAGTTGGATGAGTTTGATAAACGATTTAGCTAATCTATTTTGTGTGTGAACATGAGATACAAGATGTTCAACTTTTATCCCAATTGACATACAATAATCATTAAAAGCTTGGGACGTAAACTCACCAACATTATCAAAATGAATAGTTTTGATTGCATAATCTGGAAATTGTTCTCTTAATCGAATTATTTGAGCAAGTGGTCTCACAAACTCCAAGTTACGAGTCGATAATAAACACACATGTTGTACCAGCTCGATTTTTAGTGGTGATGAAACAGTGGCTTCAAGACCAAAATTTCCATCGTGTCGACTCATAAATATTATTTATAGAATATTTGTGGAGTCATTAGTGTTTTATTAAATTTTGTTCAAGAAATTTTAACGTTTTGATAGTTAATTAAAGAAAAAAAAGACTAAATTGAAAAAAGGTGCAAAACTTAGCAATTATTGCATTTAGATGATTTAATAGCCTAATTAATAAATGAGGAAGGGTTTAGGTAGGAATTATACCCTAGACATTATGGTGGGACGGCAACTTGGTTGAAATTGGTTAAACAATAATATGATCAATGGTAATTTTGTAATTTAAACAAAATTAAATCAAAATTAAAAAATAAATAAAATAATTTTTACTTTCATTTCTTCTTCAAGTGATCGGAAGCCATAGCTATGGAGAAGAAGAGTTTTGGTTTGCTTAATTCCTTTGCATGTAAGTGATTTTTGTGCTCGTTTCTTGTAATTTTTATGTTTTGAGATCGTTGCAACTGGGTCCAACTAGCCCGTACCTTCATTTTTGAATCTGTTAAAAATTTTATAAGTTTCCATTGATGAATCTTGAATGTTTTTTTTATGATAACAATGTATTTGAAGCTTTGATTGTGTTGTTTGGTGATTTTGTGAAGTTATTTTTGTTTGATTTTGATTTAAGGATTAAATTGTGAAAATGTCAAAATTCCAGGGTTTGATAGTTAATTTGATGTTTAGTAGGAATTGTTTAAGGGCCTAGTATATTTGGCTGAAATGTTGACTTGAGAAAAATGGTTAATTTGATGATTTTTGGGTTAAAGGACTAAATTGCAAAAGTTGTAAAAGTTAGGGGTAATTGTGTAAATTCAAAAAATAAAAGGGTATAAAATGTAAAATGATTTGGAACATGAAATGTAAGATAATAATTGAGAAATTTTACATTTTAAATCAAGACTCAGTTGATACTCGTGGAAAAGGAAAAATTGCAGAATAGTCCTTAAACTTCAACAACTGCTACAATTCAGTCCAAGTAAGTTCGTACAGTTTAAAATTCAGCATCTATATACAATTGATTATAGATGATGTAAGGTTATTTGAGAAATGTTATTGAATTTCAATATTTGGATTGGATTGAACGTAGAATAGAGTACAATCGAGATATGGTCTGTTACGTGGGATTGGAGTGTAGATTATTGTGGAATGATATGTATATATGTTTCTCGAGCAGGCCGAGGTTCAGCATTTGTTACGAATTCTTATGTTATACTCCCTAATCTGGTGTGTTTTGGATGGATTAACTTTTATGAGCATCTGGTGTGTTTCGGATGAAATATCGTTATACTCATATCTGTAAGTCATTTATCAAATTGTAAATTTGAGTAAGGTAACTTGTTTAGTGATTTTGATGGTTTTGTCATATATTTGAGTTTTGAATTGAATCTTACAATTCACCAATTGAGATTGTGAATGACAGGGAACACATATGGTTGTATTGATATTATTTGATTTGTTGTACTTACTTCGGTAAGAATTATCGTTTTAGTGTGTCGAACTTACTAAGTTTCAATGTGCTTACTTGTGTTATATTTTATTCTTGTAGATACTTGAAGGTTGGACGATCGAACCGGCACTC